>CM045764.1:0-617109 GCA_025200525.1 Camellia lanceoleosa
TCGCAGTGATAAGCGCACAAAAGCAGTCACGATCTTGAGTAGCGGTGTAACCGCACCTAAAGCAGTCTTGGCTAGCATAAAACAGCCTTGAGTTCTCACTTGCACAAAAGCGATTACCTTTGCGCCAAAAGCAACCTGAGTGATTACTTTCACAA
The DNA here is from genome assembly GCA_025200525.1 of Camellia lanceoleosa. Classification (NCBI taxonomy): domain Eukaryota; kingdom Viridiplantae; phylum Streptophyta; class Magnoliopsida; order Ericales; family Theaceae; genus Camellia; species Camellia lanceoleosa. Next base: position 156 of record CM045764.1, read on the forward strand.
AAGCGATTCGATCTTTAAAGTCGCGAGTGTATGCACAACAGTCGCGATCATAAGCAACGCAGTGTGAAGCGCCTAAAACACTGTTGCGCAAAACATCGCGAGTGATAAGCGCACAAAAGCGATGCAGTGCTCAAAAGCAGCGATGAGTGATAAAGCGCACAAAACAATCACGATGCCCAAAAGGCGCCCGGTGTAAAGTGCACAAAAGCGGTCGCGGCTGCATAAAGCCGCTTGACATGAGTGTAAACTACACAAAACTCGCCTGTCATAAAAGCAGTGTAAAGCGCACTGGCTCTTGCGATCATAAAAGCAAAGCGAGTGTAAAATTTGCACTGAAGCGGTCTTCATAAAAAGCAGCCGCAGTGATAGCGCACAAAATAGTCGCGTTCGCCAAAGCGGCAAAATTATAGCGCACAAAAGCGGTCACGATGCACAAAAGCGCTAGTGTAAAGCTGCGCAAAAGCAGTGTGATCGCCAAAATAGCATGGCGTGAGCGCCAAAATCTTTGTATTGCGCAAAAGCGGTAGCGGTGATAGCTGCACCAAGCGGTCTTGGCTGCGTAAAGCGGCGTGGTGATAACTTGCACCAACAATGCGATGCCCAAAAGCGCCATGTGTAAAGCGCACAAAAGCGGTGTCTTTGCGCCAAAAGCGGCCAGCAGTGTAAAGCGCATAAAACGCTGCGATCCGCAAAACATCGCAGTGTAAGCGCACAAAAGCGGTCGCGATCACGCCAAACGGTAGCTTAGTGTAAAGCGCCACAAAACCGTGCGATCTTGTGAGAAGCGTGTGCTTACAAAAGCAGTGCATTGCGCCATAAAAGCAATGGAGTGATAAAGCGCACAAAAGCGGTCGCGATCGTAAAAGGCAGTGTAAACCCGCAAAAGCGGTGTGATCGCCAAAAATAGCATGGCGTGAAGCGCAAAAACGCTTTGCGATCGCGAAAAGCAGTATGATAATAAACTTCACAAAAGCGTCGCTAACTGCGCCAAAAGCCTTAGTGATAAACTTGCATAAAGCGCATAAATGGGCGCCAAATGAGTGATAAAAGCTGCACAAGCAGTCACGATGCCCAAAAGAGCGCCGTAATGTAAGCTGCACAAAACATTAGCGGTAGCATAAAAGCAGTAGTGTAAATTGCACAAAACTCTTGCGATCCGCATAAAGCAGTAGATGTAAAGCGCACAAAAGCGGTTGCAATCATAAAAGCAAGCGGTGTAAGCACACAAAACGTGCGATCTGTGAGAAGAGCTTGAGTGTAAACTGCACAAAATAGTGCCCTGCACAAAACAGTGGGAGTGATAAACTACAAAAAACAGTGCAATGCACACAAGAAGCTTGACGTAACGGCTAAAAGCGGTCGATGCATAAAATAAGCGAGTAATGACTGCTGCGCAAAATAGTGTGATCATTAGAAGTCTTGCGAATTAAACTTCCTGGCGGTCGCCGCACAAAAGCAGCAGTGATAAATTGCACAAAATAATGCGATCATAAAATAAGGCCGATGTAAAGCGCACAAAAGCAGTCGCGATCTGTAACCTGGTAGCAGTAATAGCGCACAAAATAGTGTGATCGCCAAAGCGGTCGCGATTGATAAACTACACAAAAGCATGCGATGTGCTAAGCGTAGCGAGTGTAAGCTAGACGTACAAAGCAGTATTTGCCCAAAATAAGCGTAGTGTAAAGCGCACAAAGCGATTGACATGCCGTAAGCAAAAATGCACAAAAGCGGTCATAAGTGCATAAAGCACAGTCGCGGCTGCGCAGCAGCATTGTGATGCACAAAAAAAGCGGCGAGTGTAAATTGCGCCAAAAGCAGTCACGATCATAAAACGGCCGCAGTGTGAACTACCAAAACACTTACTGCGTAAAGCTGGCAGTGATGATCGCACAAAAGCGCACAAAAGCGTCGCGGAGAACAATGTGGTGATAAAGCGCACAAACTAGTGCGATCGCAAAAGAGCGCCGGTGTAAGCGCACAAAAGCGATGCTGCTGCGCCAAAACAATGCGAGTGTAAACTTCACAAAACTCTTGCGATCGCCAAAAGCAGTGAGTGTAAAGCACAAAAGCAGGCGCTCCGCAAAATAGTGCGGTGATAAAGCGCACAAAAGCAGTCTTATTCGCCAAAACAACGCGAGTGTAAACTACACAAAACTATGCGATGCGCAAAATAGGGCGAGTGTAAACTGCATAAAAATAGCATGGCGTGAAGCGCAAACGCTACATTTGTGCAAAAGCGGTGATAAACTTCACAAAAGGCGCTTGCATAAAAGCAGTATAAGTGATAAAACACACAAAAGCAGTCTTGCGCACAGCTGAAGCGATTATAAGCTACGTAAAAAGCAGTCTTATTTGCATAAAGCAGTATGAGTGATAAACTGCACAAAATAGTGCGTTGCGCAAAACAGCGCGAGTGTAAACTGCACAAAACAGTGCGATGCGCAAAAGAGCGCGAGTGTAAACTGCGCAAAACAGTGTGATGCGCAAAATAGCATGAGCGTGAACTGCCAAAAACGCTGCGCTGCGCAAAACAGCGCGAGTGATAAACTTCACAAAACGGTCTTATTTGTAAAAAAGCAATGAGTGATAAATCGCACAACCAAAGGTCTTGCGCGCAAAATGGCGTGAGTGATAAAGTGCACAAAAGCAGTCGATCGCAACAAAGCGAGTGTAAACCGCATAAAAGCAGTCGCGCAAAACAACGCGATTGATAAAGCACAAAAGCGGTCTTATTGCGCCAAAATAGCGCAGTGATAAATTGCACAAAAGCAGGCCGCGCAAAAGCAATATGGTGTAAACTACACAAAATAAAGGCGGTCACGATCAAAAGGGCGCGAGTGTAAATGGCGCGCAAAGCAGTGCGATGCAGTGATAAACTCTGCAGCCTAAAACAAAGACTTCCGCATTAAAGCAGCCTGGTGATAAGTGCAAAAAGCGCAAAACAAGCAGTCGCGATGCCCACAGGCGCTGTAAATTGCACAAAAGCGGTCTTGCGCAAAAAGCAAATAAGTGTAAATCGCACAAAAAACTCTTCGCAATGCACAAAAGCTGGCAGTGTAAGTACAAAATAGTCGCTACACAAAAGCATGAAGTGATAAGCTGCACAAAGCAGTCTTATTGCAAAAAGCAATGAGAGTGTAAGCACACAAAGCAGTCTGACGCGCAAAAAGCGCGAGTGTAAAGCGCACAACAAAGCGATTGTGATGGACTAAATAGCATGGCGTGAGCGCCAAAAATCTTTATGGCTGCGGAAAACAAGCAGCAGTGATAAACTTCACAAAAGCAGTCTTGTGCGCAAAACTTGTGTAGTGATAAACTAGCGCGATGTGGGGAAGAGCTCCATGAGGGTCAGGTTAGGGGTGGGGGCAAGCGACGGAAATGGGGGTAGGGGTGGGGATAGTGGTAGTTGTAAGATTTTTGAAGAATCTGTACATTCAATTGTTTGTTTGTAATACAAGAATACATCAGTTTATATAACAATCTAAACCTAGAACTGAAAAGGAAACAAAAATATTCACTTAATCCCTAATATATATATACATACAGAACATATATACTACCATATATACATAAAATCTAATATTCTCTCACCTTTGCTCAAAGTCAAGGTGTTTTAGCAAAAAACACTAGAGTTTGCCAAGAAGAAACTAAAACCGAGCAGTAGTGTGAGTCTTGGTAATGAAGTCAGCAAGTTGCAGAGCCGAATAGATAAAAAGAAGCGAGATAGAGTCAGACTGCAGATGCTAGCAGACAAAGTGACAATCAATCTTAATGTGCTTCGTCCGCTCATGGCAGACAGTGTTGTGGGCAATCTGAATAGCACTGCGGTTGTCATAGTAAAAGGAGGTCGGAGAAGTTTAAGGGACACCCAAATCAGATAAAAGACAATGAAGCCAAACAATCTCAGCAGTAGCATGAGGCATAGCACGATACTCAGCTTTGGCAATAGAGCTAGCAACAACAATTTGTTTCTTGCTTTTCCAAGAGATCAAGGAATCTCCAAGAAACATACAGAACCTAGACGTGGACTTGCAATTAGTAACATCACCAGCCTAATCAGAATCAGCATAGGCCACCAAGTCTAAAGAGAAAGTAGAGGACAATAGTAAACCCTAAAATATAGTACCTCGGAGATAGCGAGGAATCCGAACCAATGTAGTCCAATTTGTGGAGCGAGGAGCAGAAACAAACTAGCTACAACATGAACAACATAGATAGACTAAGCAACCCACAAGCTCTTGATATAAAGTAGAATCATCTAGAGGAATACCATCAGTAGTGTTGAGCTTTACATTAAGCTTAATGGGGGTATCAGAAGTCTTGGCGTCAGTAAGACCGGCATGATGAGTAACCTCATTGGCATACTTGGCCAGAGATAAAAAGTAGCCCTTGGGAGAATAAGCTACTTCATTATTAAGAAAATACCGCAATGGGCACAGATTCTTCATTTCAAAGGTGCGGAAGAGATGTTACTTGACCTCAGAGATAACAGAACAGTCAAAGCCAGTGATGATCACATCATCCACATACAATAATAAGGCAACAAAACCAACATATTTGTGAAGGAGAAACACAGCGGAGTCCTGGGCACAAGGATGAAACCCAAGCTCAGTAACAACTGTTTGAAAGCAATTATACCAAATATGAGGAGATTGCTTCAAACTATACAGAGCACGCCGAAGCCGACAAACCTATCTAGTAGAATGAAGAATGCCAGAGGGGAACGCATATAAACCTCCTTAATGAGATGGCCATTAAGAAAAGCATTCTTAACATCTATCTGATAACAAGGCCAATGATGAACAACAGCGACAAAGATCAAAGTACGGACAGTAGTCATCTTGGCAACAGGGGCAAATGTCTCCTCATAATCAATACCATATTCTTGTGAGAAACCTTTGGCAACCAAGCGAGTTTTGTAATGCTCGAGAGAACCATCAGAATGAGTCTTTACTTTATAGATCCATTTGCAACCAATTAGATTCTTGCCAGCAGGCAAAGGAGCCAACTCCCATGTAGAAGTCTTTTGCAAGGCATACAACTCATCCTCCATAGCTTGAATCCAATTAGGATCCTGACAAGCTTTCTTGTAAGACTGGGGTTCTGAAAAAGAGTGAATAGCAAACAGAAAAGTGCACTATAAAGGAGAAAAACATGTTTTAGCAAAACCAAGTTTGACTACCTATTTATGGATGCGAAGGGGATACTTACGGTTGGCAAGATCAAAGTCGTCAGAGGTAGGAGGATCGGCAGCAGGATCAAAGACAATTGGTGGAGGGAGAGCCTTGCAACGAGAATAGACTAACAACAGAGGAAGTGACAGAGATGGAGTTGAAGGAGGAGAAGAAGAAGGAGGACTCATGAGGGTCAGTGGAGATGGACTCAGCAGGAAGGGTAATAGAGAGACAAGCTCATGGGAGATAGTAGAGATATACTCATGCGGAGGGACTTAAGAAGGAAATTGATCAATGTGAATCAAATCCTCTTTGGAAACCGAAGCAGTGATAGGAGGAAGCTGAAAGTAAGACAGTTGTTTGAGAAAAACAACATGACGGGAGACATAAAGGTGACGAGAAACAAGGTCATAACAAAGATAACCTTTCTGGGTAAGAATGTTGCCCAAAAAGACACACAAAACAGATCGTGCACTAAGTTTGGTCCAATCTTTGCGGGAGAGAAGGACAAAACAGGCAGACCAAAAACACGCAGGAGTGAGTACTTGGGAAGTTGGGAGAACAGAGCCTCATAAAAAGAACGACTAGAGAGAAGGGCAGTAGGCATATAGTTTAGAAGAAAAGTAGCAATAAGAACTACTTCACCCCAAAAAGGAGCCAGAATAGAGGCAGAGAGAATGAGAGACCTAGCTGCCTCAAGAAGGTAACGGTGTTTACGCTCAGTGTGACCATTTTGGGCAGGTGTATTAGTACAGGAAGTTTGGTGAATGCTATCTAAATTGGCCAAATACTCATAGAACTCAGTTTTAAAATATTTCCCACCCAAGTTAGATCGTAACAATTTAATTGTAGATCCAAATTGTGTAGTGATCATAGATTGAAAGGTACAGTATATCTAGTAGAAGTCAGATTTTATGAGTCATAAGATAAACCCAAGTATAGCGGGTGCAATCATCAATAAAAGACACATAGTAAGCAGAACCCCTTTTAGTGAGAACATGGGTCCAGACGTCAGTATGCACAAGAGAAAAAGGAGAAACGAAAATAGAAGTACTTTTATTAAATGGTAAAGCAGACATTTTGACAAGTTTACACTATTGACATTCATCAATTTGACTAGGAGAAACTTTATCTAACAATCCTGACCGTGCTAAAGACCGTAAGGGTCAACAGACAAATGACCTAGGCGAGAATGTCATAAATAAAACTGACTCGATTGAGAATCTAACTGAAATGAGAAAAGTGTAATTGAAGAAGTGGATAAAGGGAGATGCAAGCTTTCTACCACGTAGAGATCTCCAACTCTATGGCCGGTCCCAATCTGCTTCTTGGACACCCGATCCTACACACAATAGATAGAAAAAAAAATAACATCAAAGCCTAAAGCATTAAGTTGACTGATAGATAATAAACTAACAGATAGCTGAGGGATATAAAGAACAGAGGGATAGTAAGAGCAGACATGGAAGAGGGTAAGACAGACTCAACAGAGAGAGTAGACATACCAGACCCATTAGCAGTATGAATAGTAATAGGAACAGAATGGGAAATACAGTTTTGAAGTAATGAAAGGTGAGGAGTCATATGATGAGAGGCACCAGAATCAAAAAGTCAGACAGAAGAAGGGATACCTGAAAAGGACCTAAGCAAACCTGAATGAAGAGAAGTAAGAGTGGAGGCAGATGAGGATGGCTGAGAGGTGGACAAGATATGCTGAAGTTGAACAATCTGCGCATTAAAGAAAGCCAAGTCAAGATCAGGAGCCAAAGCAGATGCAGTATAAGCAGCAGGAGGTCGGAAAGTACTCGGAGCAGGATCCTAGAATTGTGTCTAAGGTGGCTGAGAAGACAGAGCAAGCTGACGTCCTTTCTTGGGATAGTTGTGCTTCCAATGACCTCTCTAATGGTAGAAAGCACACTCAACTGGACCTCATTGCCCCTTCTTGGGCTTTGCAGTGGCATGAAGCTGATAAGGATGTGGGGTTGATAACAGAGGAGGCTTATTAGGAGCCAAGAAGACAGAGGGAGGTAGAGTCTGACTGGCCGTCTTAAGATGGGTTTTCTCACAAACAATAGCATCTACAGAGGGAAGATGAGACTAGTGAAGGATGCCACCACAGATAGCCTCATACTGAGGGGAGAGAGCTGTTAAGAACTACACTAAACAACCCTGCTCCCAAAACTCAACATAAGCGTCTAATACCTTAGGGCTAGATGGTTCCATAAGAGCTAACCAATCCCAGAGACCTGTCATCTCAATATATAAATCCTGAATAGTCTAATCCTGTTGACAAGCACTCTGAATAGCTGTTTCCAACTCATACCGCTTGGCAAAGTTAGATTGTTGATAAACACCTAATAAATAATCCCACACCTCCTTGGCAGTACTATATTTGGAAATCATCATTCGAAAACGAGATCAACAGAATTATGAAACCAGGTCAAAACTTGGGCATTATCACAATCCCAAATGTCGTAGGAAGCTAAGTATCTTTCTTGTTTCAGGTTCGATGGACGAGGAACAAAACCAGAAACATATTCCCATTTTTTTCAACCAAGTAGAAAAATTGTCATAACACCGGACCAATAAGCATAATTAGCACCAATGAGTTTGCATTTGATTGCTTGAATTTTATCCTCTGACATTGTAATGAACCAAAAAAAGAAGAGAATTGATGGAGCAAATTATAATAAACAAAAACTTTGGGGGTTTTAGTGTAATAAACCTTAAATAAGGTGTTTAGTGTAATACCCAAGCAGTCTGAGAGCAATACTGAGAACCACCGAACAAATCGAGAACCATAAAGAGAGACAAAAGGAGATTCAAGTTGAGAGAGACGAATCAAAATTTGAAGTCAAAGTTGAAGTCGAAAGAGTGAGAACAAAATCACGAACTAGAGGTAAAGAGAGAGAGTCACAATTCTGATATTCATGAACTAGAAACCAAGTGGGTCACGAGGTAGATGGGTCGCGAGGCAGATGGGTTAAAGTTTGCGAATGGATGCAGAAATGCGAACAAGGAACTTTGCCAGAAGAGATGGGTCGTGATTCCAGTGGGTGGGTCACGATTCTAACGAGATTAAAGGCTGATAGTGAGCATTTCTTTGGAGGTTGATTAGGGTTTTCAAACATGACTCTGATACCATATAAGATTTCTGAAGAATCTGTATATTGAATTGTGTGTTTGTAATACAAGAATATATTGATTTATATAGCAATCTAACCCTAGAACTGAAAATAAAACAAAAATATTTACTCAATCCCTAATATATATATATAGAATATATATACTACCATATATACATAAAATCTAATATTCTCACAGTAGGGCCCCCCTGACCCATACCCTGCATGTTGCTATCCCTATACAGGTACGGCTAGGATATGTTGAATTTTTATTTATTTATAATTTTCGGTAATATGTTATACATGAGGTCAAAAAATAGTGAGAAACCATTCTTTAAGAATTAGATATTAGTTTAAGAGCCAATAGTCAATTTAGTTCTCTTTTTTTTTTTTTTTTTTTTTTTTTTTTTTTTCAATGAATACACTAATTTGATAAAAATATGAAATAGTATAGAGTACTATTTCAATTTCACTATTTTCTTCTTAGGTAATAAATAAGAAAATATTGAAAAATTGTTCTTGTATTTATTCTAACAATTATACTCTAATAATATGCAAAATTTATTACAATTTCAATTCATAATAGTTTGGCTACATGACTTAAAGTGTTCAAAAAGTATCTAATACTTTTCAAAATTAAGATCAAGTATCAAATATGTTTAGGAAGTATCAGATATGCATGTGCGAATATTCGAGAAGTATCGCTATCCAATACGGGAATGATATGGATACGACTCCCTTTTAAAAGTATATGTGCTTTATAATGATTGTCTAATTGCTATTAAAATGTTGGTTTAGTGCACACTAAAGGTGTTCATGGGTTGGTTCAAGTCGGTTTTACCCTCGAACTGGCAACCGAACTGAACACATTGGGGTATAGAAGTGGTTACCCATTGCCAACTGAGATGCAATTTGAAATCGACCAAGTAAGACTCTACAGTTTAACGGTTGGTTTGGTTAGTATTAGATACACAGCAAATACTACTGTAGACACCCCATTTTTGACCGTCCTCGAGACTTGGTTGTGCTTGCAGGTACATTCAACAACTAGTTCGATTGCTCGCCGAGTACTCGACTGTCGCGGTGGAACATCACAGGTTTGAGCTTTCCAAACCCTATACCCTTTCTGCCCCATTCTTGGACCAGGTGTTGGCCCTTTCTGCATGCTTCTTGGAAGGCACTGCCGACCACCTTTTGGCCCTACCGGCCATGCCTTTGTTACTTCCGGCCATTGATAATGCTTGCCAACCATCAGTGAGCCACTGCCACTGTGATGGCCCGTGAACCTGTCTCAGCCGGGTTTCATGCGGATCTTTTAAGTCAGCTGGTTTTCACTCATCTCTCCTCCATACACGTGTATGGAGGGATGAGCCTCTTTCCAAGCTTGTTTACACAAGCTTTGCATTGTTTTTCTTCTATATAAGGAGAGGCTCTCCCTCTCTATTAGAGGTTCAGCCATTTTAGAGAAGAAAGATCTCTCTCTTTATATATTACCCATTCTCTCTCTCTCTATATTGCATAGAATAGTGCTCTAAAGTCCATTTTTCTTGCACTTTTGCACTACAACACATAGAGATACACCACCATCTTTGGGCTGAGGTTCTTGGGAGTGTTACTTGAGCTCTAAAATTTGTTTTTTAGCCTCAAAGGTTGCTGGTTTCGAAGTTGAACTTCAAGGGTGAGCACATTCCCCATTTTAGCATTTATTTGTACCTCATTTTGGCCATTCTTGCATATTGTTTTAGGCCTTGCTTTCAACTGAAAAAAGTTCTATTTTTAAGTACTTTAGATCTTTGTTTGAGGTCATTTTTTTGTTGGGGATTGTTTACCCCCTCTTAGGCCTTGTTAGGCCTTATTTTGAGCCATTCCTTTAGGCTCTTGTTGAAGCCTTTGCATAACCTTTCTACCACTAAAATCTAGAGGATTTTCAGTGGTGGAAAGGTGGTTTTGGTGTCCTAAATAGGAGAGGGTCATCCCCTCTCCTTTGTGTCTTATTTACTTGCTTTGAATGCCTCGTGTGTGAGCACCTTTGGTAAGTTTATGTTGGCCATATCTTAGCTTGTATTTGGGCTTATTTTAGCATGGCATGCCACTGTTTATACTTGGTTTGGTCACTTCATGTATGCCTAGTACACTTGTAGTGTAAATCTCTTAAACTAGCTCTATATGCTTCATGCTTTGACATGTCATTTTAGCTTGTTTTGTTTCCATTTCAGTAGGTTTTTGGTGATATTTTGCCATGTCATACCTCTTTTAGGGTTTGGTTTGGTCACCTCTTGCATGCCTAATGCACTTGTAGTGTAATCCTCTCTATTGCCTTAACATGCATCATGCTTTAACATGTCATTCTAGCATGCTTTTGGCTTAGCTATGAGGAGACTTTGTTCATGTTTTAGCATGTTTAAGGTCTGATTTGTGTTGTTTTGGTCACACATGACTTGCTTTGTATAGCCTTGGTTCAACCTAGCTTGTTGGCTTTGTGTATTGAGCCCACTAGCATGTGTTACTTGGCCTATTTCAAATGATTTGGCATCACTTGTTATTTTATTTCAATCCATGTAATGTGGTCATACACTTTCTTTTAACATGCTTTCAATGCGTTGGAGGGTTTGCCCCTTTATGCCTTAACATGAACCATTGCGCATGCCTTCATGCCTTGGCTTGCGAGCCATCATTTCAATGTGTTTTTGGGGTTATTTTGCCATAATATAACTCTGATTTTCATTGGTTGAGTCATCCCATGCTTGGTCTTAATAGGTGTAGTATAATCCACCTTATTTGCCTTGTATGCATCATGCATCATGCTCACCATGCTAGCTTGTTTTGGCTTATTTCCATACATGTTTTAGTTTCATTTTAACATGTTGTCTTTGCCATATCTTTCATGCTTTGTATAGCTGTAGTATAATTGGCCTTGCTAGCTTTGTATTTTGTTGACTCATGCATGCTATCTTTGAGCTATTTAGATGATTTGGCATACTTGATACTTCATTTCATAGCTTATAACATAGCCATATTCCCACTTCAATCATGCTTTAAGTGCCTTTGAGTGTTGTGTATTGTTGCCTAATTTATGGTTTAGCTTGTATGCTTGCATGCCTAGGCCTTTGAGCCCTCATCTCAGCATGTTTAGGTCTTTGTTTTGACCTATTTAAGCTCTATTTGTGGTTGGTTCTTGCATTTGTGCCATGTATTGCATGCCTCCTTTATAGTCCTCTTTATTAGTCTTCATGCTTACGGACCTTTGCATGCTTTACTTGTGTTGTTTAATTGATTTGGCATCATTTCTTACCTCATTTCAGTGCACGTAGTGTTGTCACACTTCCATGCCCTTCACTCTTTAGGTGTTCTTGTGAGTTGTACCTTAGTGCCTTAATTGGTGAGCCAATTGGCATGCATGCTTGTATGTGTTTTCGGTGCCTTCATCTTAGCATTTTGGCCACTGATTTGGACACGGCTGAGGTCTACCCATTTTGGTTTAAGTCCATCCTTGCATGTTGTTGCATGCTTTTCTTGCATATTGTTGTATGTTTGATCCATCTTTGCATGTTGTTGCATGTTTGTCTTGTATGTTGTCACATGCTTGTTGCCGACATCGTTGTTGCATGTTTATTACATTGCATTTTGCATGCTTAAATCATATTGCATGATTGCATGTTTGAATTAGCATTGTGTTTGACATACCTTGCATTGCATTGTTGTTTGGATTAAGTCTTAATCTGAGCACGAGAAACAAGGGATGTTTCGTACTTCAAGTGATGAAACATATCTCAATTCTCGGTCGCCGACGCTCTTAATCACACATGATAGAGTTTTAGGCTTTATGTGTTTATTTGTGCATTCATTTCACATTGATTTGCACAAGTTGGATCTTTGGCCATCATGCATTGGGATGCATGATTGATGGTCATGGATCCGATTATGCCTCCCCCTTGATGTTTTGAGGTGATATAAGGTGGCATAGTGCGTACATACCCTTGGGAGACCCTCCCTTTTCTCTATTTTGTGCTCTGCTGCAGCTTGGTGTCACAGCACATCAATGGCCGGCAGTGCCTTGCAAATGGCCGGCAGTCCTTCATTCTTGGCCGGCAGTGCCCACTCTTGGTCGGGGGTGGCGATGGCTCTCCATGGCGGCGAGCCACCGTGTATTCCCAGACTGGTTTTGGTAAGGTTCAAGAGAATTCTTGAGGACACCTCAGAGACAAAGCCTCTAAAGAGCAATCGAGAGCTTTTCGACAAAGAACCGAGCATGCATCCTCTTCTCCTCAACCGTAAATGGGAATGTTTGATTCTTGCTTTTCCTTATTGCAAATTAGCATTTGGTTTTGTAATTTAATTAATTAATTTGTTAATTAATTAAGTTTTGTAATAATTAGTTGTAGCTAGTTATTCATTCTATTATGTAATAATTAATTAGCTTGTTAGTTAGTTAATTAGTTGGCATGTACTATTCATTCGGACCCTCCATTGAGAGGGCGAATTCTGTAATAAGTGTGCGTGCGTGTGTGCATGTCTTCCAACCCCCATTTCTTTCTCCCTTTTACTTAACCGCTTACAATGGTTAGTTTTAGGGCATATTTCATTCAACATACCTTATGCTTGCATGTGTGCATCCATTCATCTGTATTGCATGCACCGGACTCGGCACATCATACTAACTGCATTGTATTTCAATACCAAGTTCAATACATGTATCAAATGTTGCATCTCATATGCCATTTTAGAATAGCCGAGCTTATTTCTAGTTGCATTTTGCATGTGTTGCATTAGCCATCTTAACATGAACTAGGATCATGCATTGATTACTAACTAGTTCCCTGTTTTGGCTCGGAGTACTAGGTAAGCTTTTACGCTTTAGCATACTACATGTGTGCTATTGATTACCATGAAAGCATGCTTGCCATGAGGCTAATTGCTTATTTGATTAACTGCCTGAATGCCTGTGGGTGAAGGTTAGATTACTTGAATTAGAACAATTCATTGAAATCTTCGATTTAGCCTACTTGCGAGTAGCAAACTTCAAACCGTTTTCAAACAAACGAATATGCAATGTTTTTGTTCCAAATTAGGCGATCTAGTCTATACTTGTATGCTGTGCGCATCACATAGTAATTCTAGGTTAATAACAGGAATAAGAACACATGTGTTTTCAAAAACAAGATGTCATGCTTAGTACAGGCCGATCTTTGATCGGGTGAGCAGGGGTGCTCATTGCATGACCTTCCCCAATCGTACCCAAGTTCCCGAGCCGAGGCAACTTTGGTGATGACGGACACGTGGCCTTAGGCACGAGTTAGGGTTTCCTAAATTCCCCCAAAACAAAATATTTAGGTGGCGACTCTGTATCTGGCAAAGCAGTCCATGTTTTGCACTTCTTTATAAAAATCAGTTTTCCAAAACAATTTGCCGGATTTGGACTCTTTGGTGATTTATCGGTCTTGCATTGCACTTTGCGAGACCAGATTCAAAACTGTGACATTGAGTCCGAACTATAGTAGTAAGCTCAGAACAAAACGAGAATTCGCACCGCCCTCGCAGGCACGCAGATATTGGAGGGTTCCCAGGAGTGCGTCTACAACTACCTTGTATATCTGATGCTGCGACTTCAATTCAAACAAAGCATACAGATCTGCGAGAGAGAAACATGGAGCCAAGTGAAAGAGAGAGACAAGAGACTCGACAGTGTCCAAACCTACCATCGCTATGATTAGCGCCACTGTTATTGTCTAGCATCATGGAACAACACTATCACCATCATCCGTCATCGAACAAAACCATTGCCATCAATCTACTATGACAGATCAATGCTGTTAGCCACCACAATTAGGGGGAGGCAGATAAAAAGTTGAAGGGGTGAATGAAGAAGGAAAAGGGTTTTGGGATGGAGAGTGAAGAGAGCATGAGACAAACACAATATTGCAATCTAAATGGAAAAGAAAGATAACACTAATGGATGAGAGAAAGAGAGACATATTTTCTTGAACAATGAAGAGATGGTTGGAGACAGTAATGCAATGAATCTAATATTAATGAAGACAAAATAGCTTTATAGATTTGTTTTTTTTAACAAAGAAAAAGCATATGAAAGAGTGGAGATAGATAGTAACAAAGATGGGTTGAAATAGTGGATAAAGAGAGAATAATGAATGTAATATTAATGGAGCTCGACAGTTTTGATTTAACAAAGAAGAGAATATGAAAGAATCGGAGAGTCGTCAATGTAGTGTAGAGAAAGAGGCACATTATTACCGTGAAATGGGAGCGCACTCAGACTTGTGAAAAGTTCTAGGCTAGAGATAAGTGTAATATAAGAACACAATATTAATATGACTGCGTGGAGAAGAATATATTAAGTACATATATCGGTCATGTTGGGTTGTGCGAATTTTCTTATACCAGACCCATTACTCGACCGATAATCCTCGAAAACCTCTCATATTTACCCGTAGCCAATTGAGTAAGCTTCCAAAACCATCTGTTCGTGTTCGAGCAGGGTCTGATTCATCAGGTCAGACAGATATTTGAACAGCCCCAGTGCACACAATGTATCCCCCAAAATGGGTGTAATAGAAAGGCAAAAGCAAGTGTGTGAAACTTACAAAGTAAACTTATGTTCTAGTGAGAATTTTTATCTTCTTTGGTGGTTCTTCAAACTTTTTTTTATTATGATTTTGCATAGTCATCCCTTCCTCATCCTCTTCAGTTAGTTCTTTACATGTTAATACAACTAAGGATGGTTTCTTCTAATCATCTTCCAGAATTCCAACACCCAAATGTGATGATCTCTTTATCAAATCAGCATAACACCCAATTAGTAGTTTTGCATGATAGATTTCTTTTAATTGAAAATTAGTTCAATCTGTTGACACCTAAGATAGAAAAAATTCAATCTTTAAAGTCTATAATACCATTGATAATCTTTAAAGTCTATAATACCATTTATAATACATTGAATTCTGGTAGGTCATTTTCACACCAAAAATAAAGAACTAAACTGAACCTCAATTCTATAGAATAATGATAAGTTCATGTATCGATCCACTAGGACTCAAAGACTAAGTTGTTTAAATATTAGAAAATCAATTCTTAATTAATTCAAATCAGATGAATATTTTGATTTTAATCTAAAATTAACTAAAAACAATTACTATACAAAAAGAAAGATTGAGGTGAAATTGAAGTAGAAAATAGTTTAGGGTTTCAAATCCACCTCTAATCTCATAACAAGTAATTAATATATTGAATTCCAGTAAATCAATGATTCGGATAATAGTGATGTATCATGGCTACAAGCCCTGATATTATCATCAACAAAATGAGGATAATCAAATCGCAAGCACGAATCATCTTCGGTAGGTACGAATTGTCTACACTAAACTAGGGTTATAGCACAACTCATTTTCCTTAGGTATGACTCGTCTCACAGTTTGTATATACAAACAAATAAAACAATTATATAACAATATATTCTCAATGACAGAACCGAATACATTAAACCAAACCAAACCAAGCCAAGCCTTAAGTCCCATCAAATGGGGTCGGCTACATAAATCTTTCTTCTCCATTCAACTCTATCAAAGGCCATTTGGTTAGTCAAATTAAGGAGATTCATATCTCTATTTACTACACTAGCTCACGTCAATCTAGGTTTGCCCCTTCCCCTAACACTTCCCTCTATCAAGAAATCGAATACATTCATTACATAAAAACTTTACTTGAATAAATAATCTTTGAAAATCATACAATGATTATCCAAACTAAATCAAAACTAAAATCACAATACATTAATACAAGTTACTGTGAGAATGTTACGTTTCATGTATATATGGTAGCTTATATATATTAGGATTTTTTGTTTGCTTTTCAGTTCTAGGGTTAGTTTGATATAAAAACCAATGTATTCTTGTATTTTATACATAATTGAATCTATAGAAAAGCTTTCAGAAATCTTATATAGTATCAGAGCCACGTCGCAAGGCTCCTCCACCGGTTGTCTCTACCCCTGCTGCTGATCCTCCTACTTCTGATGACTATGATCTTGCTGTACACTGATATCCTACTTGAGTGCGTCATCCTCCAAACAGGTTGGGTTGGTCTAATACATGTTTTCTGCTTCCTATCGTACTTTTTTGTCTGCTATTCACTCTTTTTCAGAACCTCAGTCTTACAAGGAGGCCTGTCAGGATCCTCATTGGGTTCAAGGTATGGTGGATGAGTTGTCTGCTATACAGAAAACTAGTACTTGGTAGTTGGTTCCTTTACCTGCTGGTAAGAATCTGGTTGGTTGCAAATGGGTCTAAAAAGTCAAGACTCATTCTGATAGTTCTCTTGAGTGCTACAAAGCTCGTCTGGTTGCCAAAGGTTTCTCACAGGAGTATGGTATTGATTATGAGGAGACCTTTGCTTCTGTTGCCAAGATGACTACTATCCGTACTTTGATCTATGTCGCTGCTGTTCGTTCTTGGCCTCTTTATCAGATGGATGTTAAGAATGCTTTTCTTAATGGTCATCTCACTGAGGAGGTTTACATACGCTCTCTTCCTGGCCTTTACCATTCCTCTGGACAGGTTTGTCGCCTTCAGCGTGCTTTATATGGTCTGAAGCAGTCTCCTCGTGCTTGGTATGATCGCTTTCAGACTGCTGTTACTGAACTTGGGTTTCATTCTTGTGCCCAAGACTCTGCTTTATTTCTTCTCCACACCTCTGCTGGAATTGTTACGTTATTACTATATGTGGATAATATGATCATCACTGGTTCTGACTCTTCTGCTATATCTGAGGTCAAGCAGCATCTTTTCTGCACCTTTGAAATGAAGGATCTGGGCCTATTGTGGTATTTTTTTGGTATTGAGGTAGCTACGTCAATCTAGGTTTACCTCTTCCCCTAACACTATCATCTACCGTCACTGTATCGTAACTCTTCACTACTACCTCTGTTGGTTTCCGTTGTATATAACCAAACCATCTCAATCTATTCTCTCTCAACTTATCTTCTATCGGTACTACTCCTATCCATTCGCGAATATACTCATTCCTAACTCTGTCTTTTCTAGTTTTGCCACATATCCACCTTAGCATCCTCATCTCAGCAACACTCATCTTATCTACATATTGTTTCTTAGTTGTCCAACATTCCGTTACATACAACATCGCTGGTCTAATAGCCGTTCTATAGAACTTTCCTTTTAGTCTAATGGGTACTCGTTTATCGAACAGTACTCTAGATGCACTCCTCCACTTATGTCACCCCTCCTTTAATTCTGTGGACCACATCCACTCCAATTTCTCAAGTCATTGTGATAATCGATTCTAAATAACAAAAATGTTCACTCTTAGGTAATTCTTGATTCTTAATCTTCACTTCTCCTCTGCTTTCATTGTGACTGTTACTAAAATTACACTCCATATATTCTGTCTTAGTTCTACTTATCCTAAATCCTTTAGATTCAAGTGTTTTTCTCCAAATCTCCAACTTAGTGTTAATTCCTTCTCTAGACTCATCCACTAACCCGAAATCATCTGCAAAAAGCATACACCATGGCATATTATCATGAATATTGCGCGTCAATTCATCCATAACTAAAGCAAAAAGATAAGGACCTAAGATTGATCCTTAGTGTAACCTTACATTAATTGAAAATTCACTCATCTCTCCAGCAAGCAATTTAATAGTGGCCACCACACCTTCATATATGTCACACCCCAAACCCGGGTATGACTGGCCGTGGCCCACAAGGACTTAGCCCAAAGGACACGCAAGCCTATACATGAACCTAAAATCACAAAGAATAAATGTGATGATAGCCCAAAAATAAATAAATCAAAACCCACCAGTTACAAGTAACACGTATAAATGGTAAAACCAACCATAGCCAAATTTCAAAAATATATACTAAATGGAACACAAATGGCCCATAAAATAAATTAATTCTAAATAAAATCCCACCACAATGTATGCACAAAACTGACATAACAAGCTAAAACAAAATAAATGAATGTCTTAGAGGTCCATGCAATTAAGTCCTTCTAACCTGGAAATGATAAACAACTAAGTCAGCTGATAGCTCAGTAAGTAGCAACATGGATAGTAAATGCAGTTTTGAAAATAGGGTTCAATTCCAAAAGAAGATATATATCACAGAAACTAGATTAACATACGGTTTGGTAAAGACAATCTATTTCAAAAAGAAGGTTCCACAGTTCAACAGTTAAAATACTCATGTCTCTCAAGAACATGATAAATGACATTTTTCACTTAAAACAGATTACAACATGAACACCAATAATTTTCTAGGTACCAAGAAATAACAAGTAACATTCCACACAGTTCTCAAGGCTATAAGCTCGTTGGATCCAATACCAAACTAAGAGTCATCCTCAGGGTGGCAACCCAGGCCTTTTCTCTAAGACGATCCAATTGAAGGTCACCTAGCCTAACCTAGGTCTTTTCCTTACAATCGTTGAGCACTAGAGTCATCACGGCCCAACCCGGATCGGTTCCCTAGTGGCCAGAGTCACCTCACACAGTGAAATAATTTCCCTGGACTAAAATATACAGATGGTCCCAATAATTAATACAAATCAGTTTCGCAAAACATGGTAGTTCACCATTATAAAAATAAGACCAAAACAAATAGTTTATAGTATGCCAAGTTCATACATGTTTCAGAAATAATTTGATTCCATTGATAATATAATAATTTATCAAAATAGTTTAGTCCTGAAACAACAATTTAATTTTCCAACAGTTCAGGGTAGGGGAACATTTATAAAAATATGTAGCATGAAACTACTCACCTGAAAACAAAATAATATAATCCTTGAATAGAGTATGAAAGTCCAACTAGTGCCCTGAACTAAGTATGAAGACTACACGTCACTACTAATTTAAAAATACTAAAGAGAATAATAAACTAAGAACCCCACACTAAAGCGCACTAACACAACTCAACCCCACTCACTGTTACTCTTGAATAATACCTAAGTTCATGTTCTTCAAGGTCTAAAATTACTCAAGACATGGGTTTCGATCGAAACTTAACTAAAAGTAACTTTAAGATAAAACAGAGTTTTAAACAAGTTTTGCCAATCTATTTGCTAACTTTAAAAATTACAAAACCCACTCCACGTTGTTCAAAAAATTCCAAAACCCTCCAGATATCAACTAATATATCCTAAGTTTCAAACCCAATTGGTTTTACTTGATTTGCTTATCAAAATAATTATCTACAATTAATTATATCTAAACAGGTTGTTTCCTGCAGCACTTTAAAGAAATTAATGGTTCTCTTAGTATACATGAGAAATCAACACAAGGCCAAAAATGTACGAAACTAGACTCGTAACCAGTTCTAATGACACTAATTTGATAATTTTTGGATCTATACCCAAAGAGAACGATGCTTCTGAACTTATTGTTTTAAACCAGTTTCTAGACAAATTTGAACACAGCAGTTAATATAGATTTTAACTCCCAAAAATTATGAGAAAATTCAAATATGCAATTCAATGTGTAATTAATCTACTTTAAAAATTTCAAATTAAAATTCATCCATTTGATATGGTTTCTTGATTTTTAAAGTTCGTGATTATGTGCAGAATTCTAAAGATGAAGCACGAGTTTTGCTCCTTAATTTGCTTTAACATTTCCTTAAAACGAAAATATATACACAGAGATTGTTATAGTACAAATGGTAAGCCAAGACTAAACTATTATATAGGTCACTCATGCACTAATATTTGTAGCCCCAAACAATATACACAGCACCATAGTTCCATCCACAACATCCACTCGTATTTTCTTGTAAAAGAAATCAACTACACCTGAAACCTCCCATCACCAACCACTAATTTTTCACACCACCATCCATCATCCTTACAAGACAATGATTTCAGCAATTAAATGAATACACCATAGCCTTACCTAAAAGAAACAATAGCATACGTGAATATATATGAAATACTTACTTGCTCCTTCCTTCAATCTCCTTTGGAAGCAACCCTTCTCTCTCTCTCTCTCTCTCTCTCTCTCTCTCTCTCTCTCTCTCTTCCTCCTCACGGCTGCTGCTATATTGGTGGTGAACAAATAAGAGAGTAGGGTTTGTGTTTATTTTATTTTATACTAGTTGTGGGCACACATAGGTCAAATAAATAGGTAAATATACAATATATATATATAAGTTATATGCAACTCAAATGGTAAGAGTCTTATTTATAATCCTTGTGGTCAAGAGTTCAAGTCACACCCTCTATTCTTTTCTTTTTTTTTTTAATAATAAATCTTGCCTCTAAATTAAAGACTTTCACCATAAATTTATTTTAGGTTTAAAATTAATTAAAAGACTCTTCAACAATATTTAATTTGCACTTTAGAATTCACCATCAAAGTATTTGAAATTGTAAAATTATTATTATTTAATTGTTTACTTTATTTTTATATTCGGGTTCTCATAATATACATCCATAATCACATCAATGTAACTTTTTGTTTCTTCTCTAACACCCACTAGATTATATTCCGAGACATTCTAAAGAAATGGCCTTAGATAGAGTCGAGTGGAAAAGAAGGATTCATGCAGCCAACTCCATTTGATGGGACTTAAGGCTCGGTTTGATTTGATTTGGTTATAATTATATAAGATTCCTGTCAATTTCTCTTTGAAATCATGCCAATGTCCAAATATCAATTTCTCTTTGAAATCATGTCAATGTCCAAATATCATTGCTTCTTTGAATTTAACCTTCCTTTAGCTTCTTGTACTCTACATCACTAAAGTTTCTACAAAACAAAAAACAAAACTTGTCTTAACTGTCTTTGTTTCAAGAATGTTGATATTTATGTGTTATGTTGATTGCAGAATGGGGGAGCTAGAAGTTGAAAAGCATGTCAATTATATTTTTTCAGTAGAAAAGGTGTGCTTCCTATAAGTTTTCTTTAATTTGGCTGTTTTGTGTTTTGGAAAATAATTTATGATACATTTGTAGTTCACTTGTTTTCTCATATCCATTCAAATTTTGGAAAATTTCCCCTTAGAAGAAGGATGATTTTGAATCTGTGGTGATGGAACATCTACGAATCAATGGAGCATATTGGGGGCTGAGCACTCTGGATCTTTTAGGGAAGATTGATGAAGTGAATTCTGAGGAGGTAGTTTCATGGGTCATGAAGTGCGAACATGAATCTGGTATGTGATAATGATACCATAGTTTATCTCATTTCAAATGTGAAGTACTTTCATTTTTTATTGGTTATTTGTGTAGTCGGTGTAAATTCTGATGGTACCCCTGACATTTTGATTTCTGAAAATTGAATTCCATACTGTTGGTATAATGTCTAATTACTTAACAATTGAAACTTATCTTCTAGATATATGTTGCTTTAGAGCATATGATGATACACTTGTTCATATAGGTGGATTTGGTGGTAACATTGGACATGATCCACATCTACTATATACCCTCAATGCCATTCAAGTTTTAGCACTTTTTGACAAGATGCTTGTACTTGATACTGATAAGGTGTCAAACTGGATCCTTCAACATGTGGTTCAGTGGGCTTTGAAGCTTTCTAGCATGTCAATTTTTTTTTTACCGCATTGCTATGAGATATCCAAGTTTGCTTTCATTCAGCTACCACACTTGGGTTGATATTTAAGTATGTGTTTCAAATCTTTTTCTTTCAGTTCTCTTATATGGAAGAAATACTACCTTAATAGTTCAGATATAAGGGTAGTGAAAATAAAAAAGGTTCCTCCTTAGATGTTCCATCATTGACTGCATCTCTACAATTTTTATTTTTTATTTATTTATTTTTTGTCATACTTGATCTTTAATCAGATATTGCTAGGCTACAGAATGAAGATGGATCCTTTTCAGGTGACATGTGGGGTGAAGTTGAAACAAGGTATTAGATTTCCCCAACTAACTTGTTTTTTCTGCATCCTCTGTTTATCTCGAAGTTATTAGTTATTCATGGGAAACATTATAACCAGAACTGTTATTTCTATAGGTTCTCTTATATTGCAATTTGCGCTCTTGCCTTGTTGCATAGTATGGATAAAATTAATGTGAACAAAGCTGTAAAGTACATTATGAGTTGCAAAAACCTAGATGGTGGATTTGGATGCTCACCTGGTGCAAAATCGCATGCAGCGCAAAGTATTTTGTGCGTATTATGCTTTGTGTTTTATATAGGATTCTTGTTTCTGATTACTTGCGAGTTAATCAAGCTGGTGAATCATCTCGATTGTGAGTTTGTCTTGTTTATAAACCTATTTGAGGTTAGCAAGTTCTTTGATTTTATACTTGCAAGTTCTTGATTATTTTTCGAACAGATTTTCACATTTGTAATTTTATCTAGTTTGTTTGACAGTTTCCTTATTGTTGTATGTTGGCATTATAGTAGGGGTTGTGGAGAGCACAATAGTTGGAAGACAAGTAATTATGTGATTTTTGTTATACTTTTTGTTGGCTTAAAGCAAATTGCACCTGAGAAAACCTTCTGTACTTGGTATTTTTATCTAACTTGGGAGCCACAAAGGGATCTACAGTCTGGAAAATAGTCTGCCGTACTTATAATGTACTGATTTTGCTTCTAGATGGTACTTTTTTGCTATTATTCAAATAGGCATTTTTCCAATAAGAATTCTGAGAGACAAAACTTGTTACTATAAACTACATTGGAAGCATGCAGCTGTAATTAAAACTAAAGTCTCCTGTGTAGGACTCTTAAAGGAAAGAGAATTCACAGGAAAAGATCCTTTGGCTAATGAATAAGGAGGCCATTTCCTCTGAACTTGCTTCTATTGCACTCCCTTATTTATTTTCTTTAGCTTGCTTTTATTGCGGTTCACTTGCTTGCTTTTTTGTAATAAGTGCTGTAAGAATTGGATTATTCATTTGGGAGGCTAAATTAAAGAGCACCTTAGTATAGTAAATTGTCAAAAAGTCAGTTCTTTCTTATCATAAGTAGAGGGGTAAGAGGAATTGTGGTACCCATCGTAGTAGAGTTATTGTTAGTGAGACATGCAAACATTCCTCAGTGGGAGCCACCATTCACATTAAAAAATTGCCTAGAGGATTTATGAGACCAATTTTTCCGTCTTGAAAAGCTACAGGTTTTGTAAGAACCATTCAGGCTGCATCAGCCAAAATCTGCGATAAAGCAAAAATAGAAAGCTCTTTTATTAGGAAAACCAGTTGGCAATCATACAAGAAATTGTAAATTCTGAAAGAAGCCCACATAATCTGACTAGGGTTGGCCAACATGAAATGATACTTCCCAGTGGGTTTGTTGAAACTTATGATTTGTGTGCGTAGGTTTAGGCCACATCGTTAAGATTTATAAAAGAGATTCTATATTTGAATTTTCATGTTTGTTACATGATCTGGCAATGATCTAAAAAGCAAATGGATTCAGATAAATTAAGTAAGTATATAAGGAACAAATGGACAGTAGACAAAAATGGTTCCAATAAGACATGATCAATTGTGATTATGCAATCAGTCTCCTCAATAAAGAGTAAACAACTCTGTAAGATGTTCATTAAGCTAATATCAATTGATATATCTTATGGCTTGTATAAATGTTTAAATCTTGAAATTAGACTAAAAAATTAATTACGCTGCTGGTATGGCCATTGTAACTGCAGTTTTTTTGTTGTGTTGGGGCTCTTTCAATAACCGGTTCTCTACATCATATTGACAAGGACCTCCTTGGGTGGTGGTTATGTGAGCGACAAGTTAAATCTAGACGTCTAAATGGGCGTCCTGAGAAGCTTCTAGATGTAGGTTATTCTTCTTTGAACTGAAGATTTTTCTTTGACTATTCTTGTAATTTTTATTACTAAAGCTTCTACTATGTGACTGTAGGTATGCTACTCATTGTGGGTCCTTTCTAGCTTGATCATGATTGACAGAGTACAATGGATTCACAAAGAAAAGCTTGTTAAATTTATCTTGGACTGTCAGGTTACTTGTGAATCTAATGTTCCCCCTCCAGTCTGAAAAATTCCACAATGATGACCAGTTTCTTCTCGTGTCACAAGTCCATATCATGTGTAGTTTTACCCTAGATAATATGTTGAAAAATGCAGGATAAGGAGAAGGGAGGTATTTCAGATAGGCCAGATGATGCTGTTGATGTCTTTCATACATATTTTGGAGTCGCTGGTATGTAAGATTTGGGTTTCTTTCTTTTGAATTTTTTTCCATTTTAATATTATATGTTTTGGGGGGTAGGGGGAGGGGGAAGGGTATTCTTGTTCTCTTAAGTTTATGGCACATGATGGAATTCTGATGTATTTATTATAGATATTAATGTCCAAAGTTTTAAAAGGCGTTATTGAGGCTCACCTTGAGATGAAATGATATAGAATGCTATAGAGAAAGAGAAGAAGAGGGCCACAACCCTAACATGAAAAACTATAACCTTATACTCAACATCAATCCTAGAATTGAATAATACAATGCAAACTCTAGTATTTACAAGTCAAATAAAACCTAATCAAAATAGGAAATTGTATCCTATTATTATTAGGAAACTTAATTCTAATAAAATAAGAAACTAAATATTGCTAATAACTTAAGTAATTATAATTAAATATAAATATTAAAACATAAAATGACAAAATAAATAAAATCTCCAAGCCAACTTAAAGCACACACATTCTGCATCATTCTCTCTGACTGAGAAAAAGAATTTGGCCTCAAGTTCGTTTTGAAATATTGAACTCATCCATACCAGCGAATCAAGTACTTGGGATATGCTAATTGTTTGATCTTTGTTTCAGTCTAACATTCCATGTGATTAGGTTGTTGACAAGATCCACCAAACATGAATTGAATACATATAGGAAATCTTCAATAAAATCAATTCCTTCAAACTTGAACAAGTAATGTATTGGTGGTGTATAAATGGGATCCGGCAAGTTTAGTGCAACTTAAGGTTCAATAAGCCCTTCTTTTGGTATAGGCATTGTCTGCGTGAAAGTGGCTTCTTGGATTTTCGAATTTCCTTACAAAAGAATTTCACTTTCCAGACATTGGAATTGCTTGATCAACAATTTCCACATGAACTTCACAAGCACTTTGAGGAATGCTTGAATTATCTCCTAAAACATGGCCAACAATTTATTCAAAATTGCTTGTATTCGACGCTTCTGCTCTGCCATTTGGTTATTCTGTTCTATCATTTGCTTATAACATTTAATATAATTCGGAATTAGTCATCATGATGTTGAAGACAAAACAAAGGGAATAAATAAGGAAGAGAATTGTTAAGTGCTGGTGGGTGTATTTGAAGAACAGTGGCTGGACTTGACTGGTCGCGAGTGAAACAGGTTTGGTTATTGGTATTTTAGGTTTGAGCCTAGTTTAAGTTGGTAGGTTATTGGGCTGGGTAATGGTTTAAAGCTAGGTTTGTGTTTAACTATGGACTAAAGTATTGGGCTGGGTCTTTTTTGGCCTGTTTTTTTGGGGTTAGGTTGAGTCTGGGCTGGTTGGGCCTGATGGAGTTGTATGTGATTGGCTTAAATAAATAAGTAAGGTTGGGCTGAACTGGGTGTGTAGGCTGATTGGCTAAATGAATTGGCCAGCTTGGGTGTTTGGGGAATTTGGCTGATTGTTTTGTTGGGTTTGGGCTTGCGTGTGTGGGTAATAGTTTGGATTTGTGGGCTTTTTGGCTGCTGGCATTGTGCTTAAGTAATAAAGGGTTGGTTAGGTTAAAGTTGGATTTTAATAGTTTGTGTTCGGTTATAGTTAAAATTGGAGCATAAGAGTTAAGAGAGAGAGAGAATAGATTTGCTGGAATAGGAGACTCAAAACCTAATTAGGTTTCTTACCTTTCTAAACACATGTATTTATGATTATAAGGGAATAAGTACAATGACACTATTACCCTCAAGCACATACCTTAACAATGCCGCTCAAGTTGGTGTATAGATATCCTTCATGTCCAACTTGCATACAATAGGATGAAACACTTTACTCCCTAACCCTTTGGTAAACACATCACCTAACTGATCTTTAGATGTGACAAAAGACAAACAAATGATGCCATTATCATTTTCTCCTTGATAAAATGTCGATCAATCTCGATGTGCTTAGTCTTATCATGTTGAACCGAATTATGAGTAATGTTATGGGACCATCACTCCACAATCCTAGGTCAGCAAATAAAACTTGAAGCCACATCAACTCACAAATGCCATGTGTCATGGCTCGATACTCTGCTTCTGCATTCGATTTGGCAACAACAGACTGCATCTTACTCCGCCAGGTCACCAAATTCCCTCCTACAAATTTACAATAGCTTGTGGTAGACCTCATATCATCAATAGCTCCAGCCCAATCTGCATCGGTGAAGGACTCTAACCTTAAATGACCATGATTGGAGAACAAGATGCCTTTTCCAAGCGCTGATTTGAGATATCTTAAGATCCGATGAACTGCATCCAAATGCCTGTCCAAGGATCATGCATGTATTGGCTAACAACACCAACGGTATATGCAATATCTGGCTGGGTATGAGAAAGGTACATCAGCCTTTCCACAAGCCTTTGATACCTCCCCTTGTCCACATGATCTCCATCACTATTACTGAGCTTGTAATTAGCCTCTATAGGAGAATTACCTGGTCTATATCCCAACATGCCTACTTCCTCAAGTAAGTCCAAGATATACTTCTTTTGAAAAATAAAAATGCCCCTTTTTGATCTAGCAATCTCAATTCCAAGAAAGTACCATAAGAGACTGAAATCTTTGATTTCAAGGTCCTTGGAAAGTTGAGTTTTGACTTTGGACATTTTCTCTTCATCATTACCTGTCACCACAATGTCATCCACAAAAACAATAAGTATAGTGATCTTATTTCCACACCATTTGATGAACAAAGTATGATCTGCATGGCTTTGTTTATACCCAAATCTAAGCATCACCTTGAGGAACCTATTGAACCAAGCCCTAAGAAATTGTTTCAACCCATGCAAGGTTTTCTTTAATGGACAAACCTTCTCTTCAGTGGCTAGAGAAGAAAAACTTGGAGAAACATCCATATACACTTATTCTTCTAGATCCTCGTGAAGAAATGCATTGTTCACATCTAATTGTTGTAATGGCCATCCTAGATTTGTTGCACAAGAAAGAAGGTCATGGGTGGAATTCATCTTGGCCACTGAAGTAAAGATCCCATGATAGTCAATACCATATGTCTAAGTGAACCCTTTAGCAAACAATCTCACCTTATATCGCTCAATGATCCCATCAGCTTTCTGCTTAACAGCGAACACCCATTTGCACCCCATAGGTATTTTCCTAGTTGGTAGAGAAACTAACTCCCAAGTGCCATTCATACACAGTGCTCTCATCTCCTCTGACATAGCTTCTTTCTACTTAGATCATTAAGAGCTTCTTTCCAACCATGCAGAATAGATATAGAAGACAAAAAGAAACAAAGGCACGGTACGATGGAGATAATGAATCATATGACACAAAATGAGATATAAGATGTTGAGTACATGTTCTAATAGCTTTCCTAATAGCAATAAGAAGATCTAAGCCATCAACTTTATGAACATCACTAGCAGGGACAAGAGAAATAGTAACCAAGGACTCATTACCTGAAACCGGAGACAGAGATGATTGGCATGGCAGCACATCAATCATATGTTCCCTCTGTCATCGAGTGTAGGTCTTGAGATCTGATCTATGTAACCAACTAGACTCCCCCTTAACAGAAGGAATCATCTCTCCCTCACTACATGGCTCATCCTCACTTTTACAACTGGTGGAAGGAAAAACCATAGAGTCTGGGAAACCAATCTTTTCTGATATAGAAACCCCCCCTTCCCCGGCCCCCATGTGAAGAATGATCCTAGGAAGCACTCAGACTCACAAAAAGTAACATCTATAGAAACATAAACCTTACGAGAGTGAGGGTCATAGCACCGATAGCCTTTTTGGGTAGAGGAATAACAGAGAAAAATACACCTGAGGGCCTTGGGATCAAGCTTTCTGCGAGTGGGGCGAGAGGAATGGACAAAGCAAAACCCAACCGAACACCTCAGGCGAAAAAGAAACATAGTGAAAGAAGTGCGGGGAAAAAGATCAAAAGGCCATTGAAACTGGAGGATACTCGAAGGCATGCGGTTAATAAGTGTAGACACCCCATTTTTGACCAACCTTAAGACTCAGACGTCATCGATTGAGCGCTCGGTGATTATGCATGTTGTGCTCATTTCGAGTTTCCGGAGCCTTGCCTCCGGGCCTTTGAACTCTTTGTGCTTTGGCTCGGTTTGTGGACCTGTAGACATCCCATTTTTTACCGTCCTTAAGACTTGGACGTCATCGTTTGAACACTCGATGATCATCCTTGTTCGTGTTCGTCTTGAGTTCTCGGAGGTTTCGGCTACGCGCCTTGCCTCAAGACCTCTCGACTTGTGTTTTTGCTTCTGAGGGCAGGGAATGGCTTGTTGGCCACCCCAACACCTCACCGGCCATGGCTTGAGGCCACCGGCCCTCTTTTCTTGCCACCGGCCATTGGTAATGGCCAATCGGCACTTTGTTTGGTCGGCCGACCATTAATTTGGCCGATTGACTCCTTTTTCTGGCCGAGACCTTTTTTTTTGGGAGGCTTGACCCTTTTGAACCCCTGTTTTAGCTTCTTGAGGAAGCTTGAACCTTTTGAACCCTTGGTTCTACCTTGAACCTTTTGAACCTTTGCTCTAGCTTCTCCAAGAAGCTTGACCTTTTTAGCTTCTTAGAGAAGCTTGCACCCTTTGCTCAAGCTTCTAAGAGAAGCTTGGCCCCTTTGCTTAGCTTCCCTTAGAAGCTTGCACCCTTTGACCCTTTTTTATCTTAGCTTCTCTTAGAAGCTTGGCACCTTGCCTTGGCCTATATAAGGAGAGCTTCTCCTTCCATTTCAAGGGTTGAAAAATCTGATATATAGGATATATATATCACTCTCGCTCTATATCTCCCTCTCTCTCTACTTTTGTGTGGGTTAGAAGGTTCAAAAGGGTCTAGTTCTTGCACATTTACACTACACCTCTTAGCCTAACACCTCCATCATCAACCTAAGGACCTTGGAGACCATTTTCAGAGGCTAAGGGACTGTGTTGTTAGACCAAGAAGCTGCTGTCCCCTTTTGGCTACAAGGGTAATCTATTTTTCCTCTTTATTTTCCGTTTTTGCACACACTTTTAGCCTTACTTTAAAGCACATTTGGGCTTTGTCATAAACTAAAAAAAGTCTTATTTTGAGCTCCTCTTGAAGTTTGTTTAAGGTCACTTTTGTGTTTGGGGTCGTTTACCCCCTCTTAGGCCTTGTTTGGCCTCATTTTTGTGCATTTTTGGTGAGCTCCGGGACCACCTTGTTTGGGCCTCCTCGCCACCGAAATCTTGAGGAATTTCAATGGTGAGCATGGTGGTTTGAGGTCCTAAGAAGGAGAGGGCCATCCCCTCTCCTTGTTGTCTTCAAAACTTGTCATTTTTGCCTCATATGTGAGCACCTTGTTTAAGTTCATGTTGGCCATGTCTTAAGTGTTATTTGTGCTTATTTTATCATGATATAGCACTTTTTTAATTGGTTTAGACACACCATGCATGCTTAGCATACTTGTCTTGTAATGCCATGAAATTGCCTTAACATGTATCTAGCATTTGGACCACCATGCTTGCATATTTTGGCTTAGCTTTGTGAAGTTTTTGGTCATTTTTTAACATGCTTAAGGTCTGTCTTAGGTCTTTGGAGTCATGCTTTCCATGTTTTGTATAGCTTCTTTGCATTCTAGCTTACTAGCCTTGGGTATGTGGATCACTAGCATCCTTTACTTGGCCTATTCTCATGATTTGGCATCATTGGAAACCATATTTCAGTCCATGTTCCATGCTTGAATACTTGCATTTTCCACCCCTTTCATGTTTTGAAGAGTTGATGGCTTATGCTCCATGTTTAGGCCCTTGTGCATGTATGCTTGTGTGTGTTTTCATGCCTTTGTTGCATCGTTTTGGCCGCTGTTTTGGACCTAGTAGAGAGCCGTCCAAATTAGTTTAAGACCATCCCTTTGGCATGTTGTTGCATGCTATACATGTTTGTATGTTTAGGTACTTAGCATATTAACATGTTGTATGTTTAAGTGTCATCGCATTTAGCATGCTTCTTGTGTTAAGTTGCTTTGCATGTTTACATGTGTTATGCCTTTCATGTTATTGCATGTGTGTCATTAACATTGATGTTATATGCCTTGCATGCTTACTTGTTTAGTTCATGTGCCTATTGCACATGGTTTTGTTGTTTGCATGATCATGTTGCACACTTAGCTCACATGCCTTGGTTGCATTACATTGGCATGCTTGCTTTGCCTCTTGAATTGAGTATGATAGAGGTTGAGCTCATTGTTTGTTTACGTACATTTCATTCTACATTGAAAATGCATACTTGGTCTCTTGGGCCATCACGCATTGAAATACGCGATTGGTGGTTCGAGAATCGAGCACCATACCCCTTTGAGTCATAAATATGATAAGGGATGTGGTGGTGCATACATTTGCTTGAAATGCATTGACATGCCTTGTTTTGCCCTCTGTTGCTGTCAAAACAGGTTCTGCAGGAAGCTTTGGCCTAGGCCATCTATCTTCTATGATCGGCCATCCATTGTTGGCCGATGGCTTTACAAATGGTCGATGACCATCCGGACATGGCCGGTGGTGTTCTTTCTTAGCCGGTGATGTTCCACAGTGTCCATAGAGTGCTCCCTGGGACTTGTGCAATTTTCAGAGGAGCAAAGTAGGGAAAACAGAGGCAAACTTGTGCATGGCGTTGGATTTTCGAGCAAACCTGAGCACGCGCGCATTGGACCCTCTTCCTGAGCCCTTTACTGCTTTCTTAGCTTAGTTAATTTGCTTAATTAATTAGGTGGTCTGTAATAATTAATTAGCTTGTAGGTTAATTAATTTGTATTATTCTTTTAGTCCCTCCGAGCGAGAGCGAATTTGTAATAAGTGTGGGTGTGTGTGTGCATGTCTTCCAATCCCCACTTCTTTCTCCCTTTTACTTACCTGCTTTCGATGGTTAGTATTAGGGCATATTTAATTTAGCATACCTTATGCTATGCATGCGTGCATCCATACATTTGTCTTGCATGCACCGGGCTCGGCGCATCATACTAACTGCATTGTATTTCAATTCCAAGTTGAGTACTTATTAGTTGTAGCATCATCATATGCCATCTTAGAATAGCCGAGCCTATTATAATTGCATCTTGCATGTGTTGCATTAGCCATCTTAACATGAACTAGGATCATGCATATGATTACTAACTAGTTTCTGTTTTGGCTTGGAGTACTAGGTAAGCTTTTATGCTTTAGCATACCGCATGCGTGTGAGTGTTGCCATAATAGCATGATTACCATGAGGCTAGTTGCTTATGTGATATAAATGCTTGAATGCCTGTGGATGGAGGTTGAATTACCTAAATTGGAATGATGCATTAAAACTACGAGTTTTAAGCCCACTTGAGGGTGGCAAAAATCTGCATTTTTAGCCTACTTGTGAGTAGCAAACCATTTTCAAAACAAACATAAAATGTTTTGTTCCAATTTAGGCGATTTGGTCTATACTTGCTTGCTGCGCGCATAACATAGTAATTCTAGGCTAATAACCGGAATAAGAGCATATAATGCTTTTCAAAACAAGATATCACGGTTAGTAGAGGCCGATCTTTGATCGGGCGAGAGGGGGTGCTCATAGCTGACCTTCCCCAATCGTACCCAAGTTCCCGAGCCGAGGCAACTTTGGTGATGACGGACACATGGCCTTTGGCACTGAGTCAGGGTTTCCTAAATTTTCCTAAAATAAAATATTTAGTTGGCAACTCTGTATCTGGCAACGCAGTCCATGTTTGGCACTCCTTTTCTAAAAATCTGTTTTCTCAAAACGATTTGCTGGATTTGGACTCTTTGGTTCAGATTAAGAACCGTGACAATTTGAGTCCAAACTGTAGTGAACCCAAATGAATAAAACGAGATTTCCCTCCCGGGACATTCGGGGACGTCTACAGGACCAAGCCTTGTTTCTCTTCCCTGGAGGGAGGGAGTGGTCTGTAGACCACCTCTTCGTGGTCGTAGACCACTTTTCGTGGTCGTAGACTACTTTTCTCGCTTGGAGACTAGTTTCTGGTTTTCGGAGTCTTCGGCCGCGCGCCTTGCCTCGGGACCACTTAACGTTCTCCGTTTGGCTTGGTTTTTGAACCGTGCCTTGTTGCCTCTGCCTAGAGGGACACTATGGTTCGGGAGACCACTTTTGATGCTCGTAGACCAGTTTTCGAGGTTTCCGGCTGCGCACTTTGCCTCTCGAACTTTCGTCTTGCATCCGTTTTGGTTTGTTTTTGGTACAAACCTTGTTTTCTTTGTTTGGAAGGTGGTACAAGGGTGGGAGACCAGTTCTTCCCCTTGGAGACCCCTTTTCTTCCTGCCAGCCAGTTTTCTGGTTTGACAATTGGTCTCCTTGGTCTTTGGGCCATCTTTTTTGGTCGGCCACCACACCATTGCATTGTTTTCATGCTCTAGACCTTCTCCCACCATGGCCGACCAGTTTTTGTCTTGGGAGACCACTTGTGGTGGTCGGCCGACCACTTCAAGTAGCTGGCCGACCACTTCAAGTGGTCGGCTACTTTTCATCAACTTTTTGTAGATATTTTCATCCAGCTGGCACAGCTAGAAGGCACTGAAACCATCCTCCATACACGTGTATGGAGGGATGGCTTTGAGGCCAAAGCTTGTCCAACAAGCTTAGCCTTTGGTTCTCTATATAAGAGAACCTCCCCCTCCCTCCTCCAGGTTCAAGAAAATCTAGTTTGAGCTATACATACACCCTTGTATCTATATTTCCTTGTTTGTTCTATTTTGTGCTCAAAAGTGTAGTTTTATCATACTTTTGTACACAAACACACACTTAAACACCATCCTTTTGTTGCTGAGGCTTCTTGGAGTTGGTTTTAGAGTTCTTGGACTGGTTTGAGCTCAGAAAAGTTGCTGGAGTTGTAGCTTTGAAGGTGATCTTCAAGGGTGAGCTTTTAACCTTTTAAACCCCCATTTTTCCTTAAGCTTTTAGCCCTACTTGCATGTTGTTTTAAGCTTAACTTTCTGCTATAATTTTTTTTTTTTCAGTCCTTGTGATGTTTGTTTAAGGTCACTTTTGTGTTGGGGGTGGTTTACCCCCTCTGAGGCCTTATTTTGAACCATCCTTTTAAGCTATTGGGACCACCTTGTTTTGGCCTTCTCACCACTGAAATCCAGAGGATTTTCAGTGGTGGAAATGGTGTTTTAAGGTCCCAAATAGGAGAGGGCCATCCCCTTTCCTTGTGTCTTGTATACTTGCTTCATATGCCTCATGTTTAAGCATGTTTATTAAGCTTGTGTTGGCTTGTTCTTAGCATGTATTTGGGGTTATTTCAGCATGTCATGCCACTGTTTTGGTTTGGTTTTGTCACCTCATGCATGCCTAATACACTTGTAGTGTAAATCTTGCAAACTAGTCTTGTGTGCTTCATGAAGTAGCATGTCATTCTAGCTTGTTTTGAGTCTATCTCAGCATGTTTTTGGTGGTGTCTTTCCATGTCATACCTCTTTTAAGGTTCGGTTTGGTTGGCCTTTGCATGCTCCATGCACTTGTAGTGCAATTCCATGAATTAGCCTAATGTGTCTCATGCTTTAACATGTCATTCTAGCATGCTTTTGGCTTAACTCTAAGAAGCTTTTGTTCATGTTTTAGCATGCTCTAGCTCTGACTTATGTTGTTTTGGTCATGCATGCCATGCTTTGTATAGCTATAATGCATTCTAGCTTGTTAGCTTTGTGTATCAAGTCCACTAGCATGCATTGCTTGGCCTATTTGAATGATTTGGCATCATTTGTTATATGATTTCAGTCCATGTTTCATGGTCATACACTTGCATCTATCACTTATTCCATGCTTTGGAGAGTTTGTGTTTTATGCCCTCAACATGAGCCATTACGTATGCCCTCATGCCTAAGCTTGTGAGCTACCATTTCAGTGTGTTTTTGGGGTTATTGTGCCATGATATAACTCTAATTTTTGTTGACAAAGCCATCCCATGCTTGGCCTTAGTAGGTGTAGTGTAATCCACCTTATTTGCATTGTATGATCCATGTCTCATGCCCTTCATGCTAGCTTATTTTGACTTCCTTCCATACATGTTTTAGACTCATTTTGACATGTTCTATGACTATTTTTGGTTGCCTTTACCATATGCTTCATGTTTTGCATAGTTGTAGCACAAATGCCTATGCTAGCTTCAAGCTTTGGGCACCATAGCATGCTTCATTTGTGTTGTTTAGATGATTTGGCATCATTTACCATGACATTTCAGAGCATGTAGCATTGCCATACTCCCACTTCATTCACTCTTTAAGTGCCTTTGAGTGTTGTGTATTTGTTGCCTTGCTTATGGCCTAGCATGTATGCTTGCATGTCTAGACCTTTGAGCCTCCATCTCAGCATAATTTGGTCTTTGTTTAGACCTATTTGAGCTCTGTCCATGATTGGCTCAATCATTTGTGCCATGTATTGCATGCCCTTTGTGTAGTCCCTTTAATGGCCTTGTGCCTTAAGCTCTCTTGCATGCTTTACTTGTATTGTTTGAATGATTTGGCATCATTTCACACTTGATTTCAGAGCCTTTAGTGTTGTCACGCTTCCATGTTTATCTCTTATTCATCATGCTTGAGAGTTGTGTTCCTAGGCCTACTTGATAGGCCAATGCATTGTGTATGCATGCCTTGATCTTCATGCCTTAGTTTCTTAGCATTATGGCCACTGATATGGGCATGGCTGGGTCTGTCCACACTTGGTTTAAGTCCATTTAGCATTGTGTATGCCATGTCACCTTGCATTGTGTATGCTCATGTTGTTCGCATTGTGTATGCCATGTTGTTACATTGCATCGAGTATGCCATGTTGTTGTTTGCATTGTGTATGTCATCTTGTTACTTTGCATTGAGTATGCATGCCATTAGCATTGAGTATGCTATGTTACATTCCATTGCATGTTTGCATGCTTGTCCCTCGCATGTTGGTTGCATGCTTGTTTTATTGCATTGCATGTTCGCATGTTGTTGCTTGCATTTTGTTTGGATTAAGTGTTAATCCGAGCACGAGGAACGAGGGACGTTTCATACTTGAAGTGATGAAACGTGCCTTAATTCTCGGTCACCGACCCTCTTGATCATACATGATGGAGTTTTAGGCTTTATGTGTTTACTTGTGCATTCATTTTACATTGAATTGTGCAATTTGGCTTCTCAGCCATCACGCATTGAAATGCGTGATTGGTGGCCCGAGGGTCGAGAACCACACTCCCTTGAGCTTATGAAATGATAGGGAGGGTGGTTGTGCACACATATCTTGCAAATACATTGCCATGCCCTTTCTTGCTCTCTGTTGCAGCAAAGTGGAGTCTGGCAGCAATAACTGGTCGGCCGACCAGTAAACCTAGCTCGCCGACCACTTTCTCTGGTTTTTCAGCAAAGAAAGTGGTCGGCAAGTGGTCTCCTTCCTCAACAACTGGTTGGCAGCCCTCCCACAGGTCCCCAAGGTGAGTTTGTAGCTTTGTGGAGCTTGGTGCAAGGTTCTGAGAACAACTAAAAACAGAGGCAAGTTGGGGCATCGCGACGGATTTCCGAACGAAGCGACCGGGCATGCATGCACTCTTCTCTCTCTGAAGCTCCTGTTTTACTGCTTAACTTAGCTAATTTGCTTAGCTAGTTTAATGCATTTGTTTTGTACTTTAAACAGTTAATGCGTTTAACTATTCAATTTATTTTGTAATAGCTTAATTAGTTAGCTTGTTAGTTAATTAGTTTTGTGATGTAATAATTAGATTAATTAGCTTAGATTAGCTAGTTAGCTTCTTATTCGGAATCTCCCTCGAGAGGGCCAACTGTTGTAATAAGCGTGCGTGTGTGTGATGCATGTCTTCTAACCCCCATTTCTTTCTCCCTTTTACTTAACTACTTACAATGATTAGTTTTAGGGCATATTTTGATTAGCATACCTTATGCTTGCATGCGTGCATCATTTATTCATATTGCATGCACCAGGCTCGGCGCATCATACTAATTGCGTTGTATTTCAATTCCAATTTGAATACATGTACCAAGTTGCATTTCACATGACATCTTAGGATAGCCGAGCCTATCTTAGTAGCATCTTTGCATGTGTTGCATTAGCCATCTTAACATGAACTAGGATCATGCATGATTTCTAACTAGCTCTCTGTTTTGGCTCGGAGTACACTGTAAGTGTTTACGTTTTAGCATACTGCATGAGATGTGTATACTGCCATGAAAGCATGCTTGCCATGAGGCTAACTGCTTATTTGATATAATTGCCTGAATGCCTATGGGTGAAGGTTGGATTGCTTGAATTGGAACAATTCATTGAAATCCGCAATTCAGCCTACTTGCGAGTAGCAAACTTCAGATCATTTTCACAAACAGACATGCAATGTTTTGTTCCAACTTAGGCGATCTAGTCTATACTTGTATGCTGTGCGCATCACATAGTAATTCTAGGTTAATAACCGGAATAGAAGCACATGTGTTTTCAAAAACAAAATATCATGCATAGTAAAGGCTGATCTTTGATTGGGCGAGCGGGGGTGCTCATTGCATGACCTTCCCCTCTCGTACCCAAGTTCTCGAGCCGAGGCAACTTTGGTGATGACGGATACATGGCCTTAGGCACGAATCAAGGTTTCCTAAATTTCCCAAAATAAAACATTTAGGTGGTAACTTTGTATCTGGCAAAGCAGTCCATGTTTGGCACTTCTTTATAAAAATCAGTTTTCCAAAACAATTTGCTGGATTTGGACTCTTTGGTGATTTATCGGTTTCACATTGCAATTTGTGAGATTAGATTCAGAACTGTGACATTGAGTCCGAACTTGTAGTAGCTAGAGAACAAACTGAATTCGCACCCTCGCGTGCAGAGGTCGAAGAGTTCTCGGGCACATCTACAATAAATATGTAGCAATAAGGACCGCATCACCCCAGTATACTTTTGGAGCATACATCGTGAACATAAGAGCACAAGCAACCTCAAGAAGATGACAACTCTTGCATTCGGTAACACCATTCTGTTCATGGGCACCAACACAACTAATTTGATAAAGAATACCATGGGCTTCAAGATATACCCGAAACACAACATCAATATATTCAATGCCATTGTCACTCCGGAGAGCTTTAATGGGCGTAGCAAATTGAGTAAGCACCATCTTATGAAATGTCTAAAAACAAGAGAAAACTTCATTTTTGGTCCGGAGTAAGTAAACCCAAGTCACACGAGAATAGCAATCAATGAAAAGGACCCCATACAGACATAACACGAGAGGGACCCCATATATCAGAATGAATAATCTTAAAAAGAAATTAGTTCTTTTATTAATTAGAGGATAAAAAGAACGTTTATGCTTAGCAAACTCACAAGCATCACAACGAAAATTATTCCTATGACAATCCTTTACTAAAGTAGGAAAAAGTTTGTCTAAAACATAAATAGAGGGATGTTCTAAACGCCTATGCCACTGATGTAACAAAGGAAGGACGGATGAGCCAATCGCTTGAGAAGCCTCGTGAGAAGCACCAAGAGAGGCAAGGCTAGCATTCAAAAAGTACAGCCCCTATGTGCTTTACCACTACCAATCGTTCTCCCCGTACCTAGTTCCTGAAAAACACAATGAGAAGGATAAAAGGTTGTGGAACAATTTAACGAATTGGTAAGACGACTAACAGAGAGTAAATTAGTAGAGAACTAGAAAACATGAAGAACAGAAGAAATAGAAATAGAGGAGCGATGAATAGAGCGTATCCTAGACACAGAAGATAAAGACACATCGGCAACTCTTACTTTATCCTTGCCAGAACAAGGAGAGTAAGAGTAGAAAAGATGAACAAACTTGTCTTGTGGTCAATAATGCCAGAGTCAATGATCCAAGGATATGAAAGAGAAGAAGAAGCACTCAAGGCACTCGTAAGAATACATGTGGAAGCAAAGTTGGAAGTAGAGGGAGGATCAAAAGCAGGGACAAAGGGAGAATCAAGCCGAGCCATCAAAGGCTGGAGAATGTGCAACTTATCATGGGAAAGTGTGGCAGAATCGCCCGGGTTGCTAGCAAAAGACTCAGAGACATTGGCATGAGAACGAATAGCGCTACCACGTCCACTAGTACGACTACGAGCACCACTCTGGCCTCGAGGAGAACGACCTTGTAACTTCCAACAATGTTCCCTATCATGCCGGTCTTTTCCACAATAATCATAGGTAATCTGACAACAATCAACACTAGTACCTTTGCCCCCAGACTTGGAGAAATGGCCATCTTTTGGAGCAGAAAAAACAGTTGAGCAGAGCAATCTTGGAGAGACTGATGAATCATAGCACTACGTATGTTCTCTTCTTGTTGAACATAAGCATATGCCTCACGCACAGTGGAAAAAAGATCTCAGCTAAGAATTTGAACACAAATATGATCATACTCAATGTTAAGACCAGCAAGAAAATCATAGGCCCTTTCCTTGGACACCATCTACTGAAAGGTTGCAGCATCTTGAGAACAAATTGCCTGGAAGTTCTGATAATAGTTCAGCTCATGCCACAAACTATTCAACTCAATATAGTACTCTGCAAGGGACCTATCGTTTTGATCAAACTCCTGTAT
Organism: Camellia lanceoleosa; assembly: GCA_025200525.1. Lineage (NCBI taxonomy): Eukaryota > Viridiplantae > Streptophyta > Magnoliopsida > Ericales > Theaceae > Camellia > Camellia lanceoleosa. The sequence goes on from CM045764.1 coordinate 39,191, forward strand.
TTTCTTCCGCAACTCATAGGCCTAGGCATCATTACCACGCTGGGAATACATCTGAGCAGCAGCAGTCCATATCTCATGAGTAGTATCTATCAAAACAAAGGAGTGGCTAATACTAGAATGGATAGAGTTAAAGAGCTAAGTCATGTCAAGAGTGTTCTCCTTAAGTCATTTCTCCCGGGTTGGTCCATTCTCCTTTGGTGCCTTGGTGACTCCCTTGATGTGACCAGAAATGCCACGAGCAGTAATAGCCAATTGAAAGGAACAAGACCAAACTAGGTAATTGGTGCTATCCAACTTGACTACAGTAAGCTGAAGAGGGGAATGATCACTAAAAGAGACATGGGAATCAGACTCTTACCTCACTGATTACGGGGGTTTTACCATCATCGACCATGGCTTAAAATAGTACTAGCACACCCAAACAACCAAGACAACCGCAACCAATGGAATAAACCCGTTAAAAGCAAACTATTTCCCAACAAACACAGCCTAACAGCAGCAAACTAGGGCCAGAAACATACCAACACTCGAGCAGAAAGCCGAAAAACTCAAAAATGGAGTAGCCAAATAGCATAGGGAAGTCAAAAACAAATCAAAAACCATCAAGAAGCATCAACTGAAGCCAAAGGGAGCCAGAAAGCATCTGATCGGCACCTATAGGAGGGGACCTAAGGGTTGAATTGAGCCAAACACTGCCGGAATGAAGCAATCGAAAAAATAAGCAACCCAAAACCAAAAAATTTTGAAATTTTTTCTAGAAGATCTACCCCAGTCAATCATAGTGGTAGCTTTTTTTTTTCTTTTTTTTTTTTAACATTATAGGTCAAGAACAGGGAGGGAAAAACAAACGAATATAGGAGGGGAAAAATAAATAAATAAATAAAAATATAAGAACAAAAAAAAGTTTTGTGCTCTGACACCAAGTTAAAATTGGATCATAAGAGTTGAGAGAGAGAGAGAGAAGAGATTTGCTAGAATAAGAGGCTCAAAACCTAATTAGGGTTCTTACCTCTCTAAACACATATATTTATAATAATAAGAGAATAAGTACAATGACACTATTACCCTCAAGCACATAACTTAACAGTTATAAGATGGGCTGGTTAAGTAGACCTAGCTGAACTAGTTAGTTAGGTTAAACTAATGGGTTGGGTTTCAGATTATTTGGGTGGGTGTGTTTTTCAGGTCAGCTTTAAGGGTTATGTGTAACTTCTTGTGCTAATCATCTTCTACACTTCGATCGATTGATCAATAAGACAATGAAAAACGTTGTCAAAGTAGGCCGATGGACATGTGGACTTCGATTTTAGCAATGATGGGATTGTATTGAGTCACTGGAGATGGTAGAGTTGGTAGCCACAATACGGACCCAAAAAAATGAGAGCTTTTAGAAAAGACAAAGATAACGGTGATAAGAGCTTAGGCTCTATTACCAAAATGATGTAGAATGCTATACATAAAGAGAGGAGAGAAGAAGTGGGCCACAACCCTAACACAAACGGTCACAGACTCATACTTAATATCAATAATCCCAATACTAAATAATACAATGCAAATCCTAGTATTTATAAGTCAAAGAAAACCTAATCAAAATGGAAAATCGAAAAATAAATAAGAAACTAAATATTGTCAATATCTTAATTAACTATAAATAAAAATAACTATTAAAGCATAAAATTACAAAATAAATAAAATCTTCGAACCAACTTCAAGATCACACATTCCATATCCATGACCCCTCCAACGTTGTAGTAACTTTCACTTTTATATGTATGCAATCTTCAAGCCTAAGCGTCTACATTCTGTTAGAAATGGTTTGGAAGTTCTGGAAAAAACAGAATTTTTCCTAAACTTTGGTCTAATTTATAGGTGGGACCCATGCATCGAATTTCGCGGGTCAAAGTAGTAACGCGTTCTATGCCACGTTGTGATTCACGTGGTATATTTGGTTGCTCAAAACCATTATCGGCTGAATGGAAAATTGAAGCCAAAGTGTGCTCCATAGAAATGGAGTTTTGGTAGAAAATCCTTAAAGGTTTGAATAATGGCTTGTCCCACATTAATTTGGTGGGAAGTTTTGAGTGGGTTTATAAGGCATGTGATTGGAACTTGGGGTAGGCCCCAAGGGACACCCAAGTTTGTAGAAGGGAGAGGTTATTGGCAAATTGGGCTAGACCCATTGGACCCAAAAATAACAACATGCGCGCGTGCCGTTCGTCCGGTCGGTCGACCGGGCTAGGCTTAGGCGCGGGTCTGAGGTTGGGTTGGGCTTATCCGGCCCAATACTAATCTTTTTGGGCCAAAAACATTTGAATTTATTTTATTTATTTAGAAATAAAATTTGTCCTTTTTTATTTCAAATTCTGGTTAGAAATAAAATTCAAATTTTGTAATGCACCTCTTCAAAAATTTTGTCAAAACCGAATCTGTTCCACCCAAAACAGGTTTAACTGTTTGAAATTCAAACCAAACAGTGCCTTACCTGTTCAAACAAATTTGTATATGTTTAATTTAAATTGAACAGGTATTGTACCTGTTTAATTCAAAATGAAAAGCCACCAATCCATCTATAAATAGACTAGCCCTCATTTGATGTTTTCACTCATAATTTTCGTCCAAATAATTCTGCAACTATTCTCTACATATTGCTGTATTATTTTATTGTGAGATAGAGTATAAATACTTAGTGTGTTCGTTGTACTAATAAATTGTAGTACTACATTTATTCGTTGATTGATCATTTTATCTTGGGAGCTAGACGTCCATATTCTGAAAGTACCATGAAGAGGACGAATTTGTCTTAAGGACACAGTGTCGAACGCTGGACTTGATTAGAAAATTTGTTCAAGCAATTAATTCGGTAAGTTGTTAATTTATTTTCTGTTTTTATTTATTTAAATCAGATTTTAACTTTGTTTTGTAACAAAATAAAATCTATTTTTATTTATTTAATTTTATTTCTAGTTTGATTTTTGTAATCAAACATTCTCTCTCCTTTCCTATTTTTCTTTTCTATTTTGTTTGTTGTTTAGTACACAAACAGAATTAATTTATTTACATACAGTGAAGATTGTCCAACACATTCCACATCCAATGTGCACACATTCCACATCCACAGCCCCTCCAACATTTTATTTGTGATCTTTTTGAAAAAACTTAAAGAGTAATGCTAGAGACCCACACATTTTACCCACAAATTCACCCACAATGATGTGTAACAAATCAAAAGCCTATCTTGACATATCATTATGGGTAGAATTGTAGAACTTTTTTGGGGGTCTCAAACATTTTCCAAAACTTTATTCGACATTCCTAAAAAGTTTTTAAATTTTACTTTGTATATAAGGGTTATTTAAAATGTCTAATATAATGACCCTCAAAAAATTTAATTTGAGAATATAGTCTATTTTATTGGTGTCAAATCATATTTTAAAAAATTCCTTAAATTTTGCTAGAGAGAAGAATTAGGTTTCTTATGTATATTCCTATAGTTTTTTTAATTAGACCACTTATGAAACTTTATGGACCTAAGAACTTTGAATAATATACAAATAATTACGTAGGGCCGGTTTGGTGTAGCTTCTTATAAGTTAATAATAAAATAATAGAAGCTAAAAACATTCCACCCCTAGCTTTCCAATAGTTAGCTTTTTTTCAACATTTTAAAATTGTTCTTATCTCATAAATTGTAAGCAAAAGTTGGCATCCAACACTACATATTCTTTAGTTTGAAAAAGCACCCAATAAATTGCACTAAACATTATCGTAGGCTTATAAAAAGTAGATAATATGTAAATTTAGACTAGTCCTCTATAATTTTTTATGAGGCTACTAATTTATATTTTAATAATTATTTAATCTTTTTAAACTCAGTCCAACCTTCTGTTTGCATTTGTTTGAAATTTTTCCCATGCCTTACTTCTAGCCCCCTCGACGGGGGTTTTTTGGCTTTGCCCCTACTATATCCACATCACGAGGCTAACACAAAGCTCACTGAAGCTTTGATTTTTAAGCGATACTCCCCAAAGGCTTGAGTATCACAGTTTGAGGCGTGCGTCTCAAATGCATCTTGTATGCTTTTTTACCCATGAGCATATGGAGTCTGGAATGTTAGGATTAGTCCACCCATGTGATAAAGGTGGGTCCCATATAGTTATTAGGTTGGTTATACATGTATTTGGGTTAGGATAGTAGAGTCTGGAATCTATTGAGAAACCTAATATGTGTAGGATTTGGTTACTTAATTGTATGGAATTAGGATTCTCATGGTTAGACTATTATAAATAGTCATGTGGACCATAAGGGTTCTTTGAGAAATTGAAAGAGTGGTGAGTGAAAAAATAGAGATGTAAGGGTGAGAGAAAAAATACCGTAATGGCACTGAAGTGAGCAATGGCTCAACTACCCTTGAGCATGGGGTTCGGGTAGTGATGTGGGTACTGAGGTTTTTTGCCATCTCACATGTATTCTCTCTCTCTCTCTCTCTCTCTCTCTCTCTCTCTCTCTCCTGTGGATGTAGGCAATTTAGACCAAACCATGTAAATCTCTTTGTGATTATTTTTTCTCTTTGATGTGTGTGTGGGTGTGCTTCCGTTCACGTTGGTGGGATGTGCTATAAATCCCAACATGGAGAGCACATCTTGGGTTGTTGTTAAACTTAGTCTCATACATAGTTTAAACATTATAAAGTAAAAAATAAACCTTTTTTGTTACTATATTCCATGGGAAGAAAAAAAAATTGAGTAAATTACTAACCAATAAAAAACACGAAGCTATGTCTCAAGTGAGAAGTTCGGTAACAGAAGCTAAGAGCATCAATTTCACCTTTCCATGAAGGAAAGCTTCATTCTCTACAGTGAAATATTAGATGACTTGAGGAGAAAGGTAATTACACCTTTATATTTGATTTTTATTTTTTTATTATTTAAAAATATTTTATTTGTTTACTATAAATAAAAAAACACAATTCGAAATGCTTACACCTCAATGCCTTTACGCTTATGCCTCACCTTATGAGGCGAAAAAAATGAATGATACCATGCCATTGTTGATGCAATATCATCATCCAATAATATGTTGCCATGTAATCCACCAAAGTAAATGTGGCAATAAGTAAATAATTATGAAAAAGGTAGTTATATCTTAAAAGTGTAGTTTACCCTCCATATGTAGTTTTATTGGCTATTGTACCACATGTTGATGATGTGGCGTCACTTTGATACTTACGAGGGGTAAAACGCCTCGCGTTACACATTTGTCTTTTAAAACTTTGTTCATGTCTTAATCCAAGATGGCATTCTTGTTGTTCATGTTCCCCTTCTTACGTTTAGGGGGTTCTAGAGCTACTTTGCAATTGAAGATCTTTTTTAGACACAAAATTAGATCTTAGACTAGATTGTGCTGTTTTCTATCTTCTATTTTGGGTGAGATTGTGGGTCTTGAATTCATAAATCAATGAATAAATTGCCATCTAAATTTTTAGGGTTTTTTTTTTTTGTTGGTCATTTTGTTTCCTCAATCGTGCATTTGGTTGAGTGGAATTGAGGGTGCAAATGTGTGTCCTATTCACTCAAGCGTGCATTTGGTTGTGTGGAATTGAGAGTGCAAATGTGTGTCCTATTCACATCCTGCATGATTCTCGTGTTAGGCACATGCTATTAGTAAAAGGATTCCCATTCTTTCAAGAATGAGATACCCTTATATTATGGATATCCAACCCATAAACAGGGGTGTTACTCTAATTCCTACAGGAATCAATATTTAAATGTAGAAGTTAAAAGTTACATATATGTTGAGCCAATAATAGACCTGTAAGTGAAGTTAATTATTCAGATGTATGAATATATAGTAATAAAATTAAAATTTAGTAATACTTTAAATAAATAAATAAAACATACTAAAAAAATTAAGCTATGTTAAAGATTATTTGCTAAAAACTGATGTAAAATAGTTATTTAAGGTTATATGAAAATAATCAATGACTGCAATATTCGTTATAAAAATAAATAAAATAAAATAAAATAAACATTGATATTGTATTAAAACTTTAAAATAACTAAAGTAATGTTAGGAAATTAATTATTGAATATGCTCTTGCTTGGTTTTCTAAATATCCATGCAGTTCATTGGCATTCATTCCATAATATTATTATATTGGCACTGACTTCAAATAGCTCATAACCTCTTAAGCTATGTTACATACTCCAGTATATGCTTTGGGTGGTATGTGGTTAGGCATCAAATTCATTGACACTGAGACAATTTGTTGGCTGGCTAGTAGAGCTTATATTCATTAATCATTGGGTGAATTACACTAATAGTTCCTATAGTTTGGGATTTGTGTCATTTTGATTTTTGACTTTTTAATTGTGACACATTTGACTCTGAATTTTGAATCTTGTTCCAAATAACGACAATTGAAAATATAATTAGCTTTTTCAAGGGTAAAAGCGTCAATTTGATAAAATATAAACTAATTTGACAAAAATAAATGTCAAACAAATATTTTTGAATTTTTAAAAATTATTTTTACCCACTAAAAATAAAATTATGTAAAATTGATAAATCTTTTAGACATTTATTTATTTTTTTTACCAAATTAATTTTTATTATGTGTTTGGATGATGATCATGTAAAATTAATTAAAAAAAATTAATCATGTAATTTTTATTAATTTTTATCAATTTTACATAATTTTATTATTGGAGGATAAAAATAATTTTTAAAAAATTAAAAATATTTTTTTGATATTTATTTTTGTCAAATTAGTTTATATTTTATTAAATTGACAATTTTGCCCTTGAAATTAAACAATGATATCTTCAATTGTCCTTATTTGAAATAAGATTCAAAATTCAGGATCAAATGTGTCACAATTGAAAAGTCAGGGATCAAAGTGACACGAGTTCCAAACTATAGGAACTATTTGTGTAATTTGCCCTTAATCATTAAAAACAGTTCTATGTTGGTTTGTAAACATTATTTTATTGTAAATGAAAGAAAAAGGTGTTAGGAAATATGAAATTTATTTATGTCCCGGTGTCCTTTGGTATGAGAATTAGATTAATCCAACACTCATGTCACATATTTGCACCCGACGCTCATACCCAAGATCGTGGAATGAACCTTCTCTTTTAAAAATAAATTTCTCTGGCTCGTCTAATTTTTGTAGTTAAATTAAATCATGGTTTTGCTCAATTTTTTGAGATGTCATAATTTACTGCACTTTTTCCTGTTTGGTTCATTTTCAGGTCTTTCGCTTCGTCAATATCCAGCATTGAAAGCCATAGATCCTGCTTATGCTTTGCCAGTCGATGTTGTAAATAGGATTTTCTTTGGCAGATAGATGACCCAGTTGGCAAACTATTCAATTTGTTTGGTTTGAATTTTCTGGATTAAGTTTTTTGAAAATTGAGTTTTTTGTTTTTAGTGAATATTTTTTAAATTTTAAACATTTTTTTTTTTACTTTTTTAGATGCACCTTACCTAGATGTATCTAAAAAGTAAAAAATTTGTGAAAAAATATTTTAAAAAATTAATAAATATATAAAAATACAAAAAATGTACTAAATTCTTGTATTCTTTTATATTTTTGGTATTTAGTGAATTTTTAAAAGATTTTTTTTACAATTTTTTTACTTTTTAGGTGTATTTATGTTAGGTGTGTCTAAAAAGTAAAAAACAATGCTTAAAATATTAAAAAAATTCAGTAAAAACAAAAAAATACGAAAAATAAGAAAGTATAATTTTCTGAAAAGTGTTTTTTGAAAAATGAAAACAAACAAGCTAATTTATATCAACAAAAATGCTTGAGACCCCCAAAATAATGTGGACTAATCATGTGTTTATTTTATTTTTTTTCCTTTCCTTCGTGAACCAATCACAAGTGAGTGGAGATTGTAATTTTTTGGGAGTCTGTAGCATTATTGTTATATCAATATACTGACAACACTTTTATATTTGTGAAATCACACTATCGCTCTCTTTATTATTTGAAGTACTATTGCCCTCCCTTATTTTGAATTTTGAGGTAACAAAATCCTTCCTTCGTTACTGAACTGTTTGTTGACTGATTAGATTTTACTAACGGTACCTAGAAAAAAAATTTGAATGCTCACTTTACCATCATTAATCTCTTTTCAATAAGGATATGTTATTCACACAACCAAACATCCCCATTTTATCATTATCCTTACTCCCAAACACTAATTCTTTTGCTTCACACCAGCATTACAGTCCCTCTATTTTTGCGCCACAACCTTCATCCATTAACTTCATGCACAAATAACACCTCCCTTCCATTACAAATCAACACAAATACATTGATGAGGTGGTTTCAATAATAGATGGGGATCTAATCGTGTGGGTTGAAACCAGGAATAATAGAGACGGAGGCATTATTCATCAAGATTGCATCGATGATAGTAGAGGGGAGCTAGAGCAATGGTTGCGGACCAAAGGGCAACAAGGGAATCACGTTAAAGGAAGCCTAGGGCAGTAATTGCGGGGAAGGGTTGATGAAGGGGATGGTAGTGAAGAAGGGCTATCATGATGGAAGGATAAGAAAGGTGGTGGTAGAAGGGAGAGGGGTGAGAGAAATTGCGGTACCCATCGTAGTAGAGGGTAAGGGAGGTGACAGTGGACGGAGTTAGGACTCTATGAATAGTGATGGATGGGGATGGAGTTGGTTGCTACAAATGGAGATGACAAAATCTTCAAGTAGAAACATTAAGATCCCCTTCACATGGATGACAAAATCTTCAACATGGCAAACTTATGTAGGTTATACTAAGTAGATTTATTGTTTAATAAGTCTCTTGATAATTAATGACATTTTTTATCATACATTATTAAAAAAGTCACTAATTGTTTATTTTCAGCGACAGTTTAAAAATTGTCACAAAAAATATCATTAATTATAAATTTTAGCGATAGTGTAAAAAAATCGTCACAAAAAAAAAATTCACTAATTTTTAATTTTCATCGATAGTTTGAAAAATTCATCACAAAAAAATGTCATTAATTACAAGTTTTAGTGACAATTTATAAAAACTGTGACAACAAAAAAGTCACTAATCTGCAATTTTTAGCGATTTATGTAAAAAATTTGTCATAAAAAATTATTTTTAGCAATGATTCTATTAAGACTTATTTTCAATAGGATTTGATGAAAATTAAATCCAACTATTAAAACTTAGGAGTTTTCTTAAGTGTGCAAGTGCACACCATGTGCCACTTACACAAAAGGTGTAAGTGTAAGGTGTAAGTATAAGTATAAGGTATAAGTGTAAGGTGTAAGTGTAAGGTGTAAGGTGTAAGTGGGTTGCATATGGTGTGCAACCTCAAAAAAGGTGTAAGTGTAAGGTTTAATTTTTCACAAAAGGTGTAAATGTAAAGTGTAAGTGTAAGGTATAAGGTGTAAGGTGTAAGTTGCACACCATAACCAAACCCTAAAACTTATTGGTAGTTTACCCTCAAATCATTATCTCCATTTTGTAGGCAAATAGCAAGGTGATGCATATCCACAGTAACCCAAATTTTTTTAGGAAATTACATTGATCTCTCATGAGAATTTAAATAAAAAATATAATAAATTTTATAATTTTAATATAATTATATCAGCCTCTTTTACACTAATGTTAAAATAGAATAAGACTAATACAAATGATGTGAAGACAAAATTAAATAAAGTAAATATATATAAATATACATTTCAGTATAAAAGGATATGATAATATTATAATTTTAGATTTTGTTTGGCCAAAGGTGCAAACACTAATTGTCCATGAGGACAAGTTTATGTGAAATGGTCAAAATACACTCGCTATATATATATGACATACACTATGCAAAAATCAAAACCAGTCTTCCGCTCTCTCTCTCACTCTCCTCATCATCTCTCTCTTCCCCTCTCTTTAGATTTTGCCTCAAATTGCCGCCGCTTTGTTTTCGATGATTCCACTCTAGTTGTTGCCACCCTGCGACCTCCTTTCTCTCATCCTCTTTTCTCTCCCCCAGTCTCATCCTCTTCACTTCTTCTCATCTATCTTCTCGCCACCGCCATCAACAGCTCCGCCATCTCCAATAGCAATCCACGTCGACTCTACGGCACCGATGATCAACATAATAGAGAAATGTGATCGAAGATCGAAAAGTGATGAGAAGCGCGATGGATCCACTGAGAGACTCACAGTAGAGAAACAAAGGAAGCGATGACAGCGGGCAAGGACGTGACGGCGAGGACGAGGGTTAGGGTTTCGTACTCTCTCTCATATCTTATATATAATCAGATTTTTGAACCTCCACTGTTTCGCACTCTCAAATGTTTCTCTCTTGTTGTCCGAAACTTTCCACAACCTTCATCGTTTCATTGTTCTCCACTCATCGGCGAATGTTGGAGTATGTTGTTGCAGTGGTTTGGGTAGTCATGGAGGAACTGTGAGTCTCAAGTTTTTTTTTTTTTGTTTTTTTATCTTTTTTTAACAGATCTGACTTAGAGAATGCCACAAATATTTTCAATAGACAGACAAAATATTTGAACTGGTAGATATAAATTTCAATAAATAGTCAACAAAAAGTCAAATAGATAAAAAAAAAAAAAAAAGTCAAGGGATAAAATTGAAAACACCATGTCATTCAAGACTTTTTCCCAAATTATTTTATAAAGTGTGGACCTTTCACCAACAAAAAATATCCACTGGACCTAACGCCTTATACTCTCCTTAAATTGGATTTATGACCAATTTTCTCTTTTTTTAATCTATACAATTAATAAATTATTAATAAAAATAAATGACTTAATATATGTCCTAAGGTTAAAAATATCATTAAAAAAAATAGGAATCCTTTAATGACAGAATGGAAATCGGGAATTGAATTCATTATGGGATCTATTCTATACTTTTTAGAAGACAATATGTCACTACTTGAACTCGAACTAAGATGCTCTAGCACTACTTCCTAAGAGTAGCATGTCTACCAAATTCACCCCCTCACGTCAATCCCATGAGCCTCTTATCCATTCTCATTCAATCACAGTGAGGGAGCAAGTCAAAATAGAAAAACTCACATTGGGTTTAGGGATAATCAAGCTCGAACTGATGGCTTTCACTATGTCAATGTGATACTCTACCGCTGGGTTGTATCTGGCCGATTTCCATGACTATGACATTGGGGCAACTTTATTCCCACTCTAGGGTGGATTTATTTATTTTTCCCATTATAGGGTAAAGCGGCATTGGCAATGCCGTTTTCTAGAAAACGGCTTTCCAAAAGCCATGTTCTATAATTAAAATAATAATAAAAATTTAACATAGAAAACCCGCTTTTGAAAAGCGGGTTTTAATTAACTTTTAATTAATTCTTAATTAATTAAAAACGATTTTTGTAAAACTGTTTTTACAGTAATTTTTAAAAAATTTATATTTTCAATGTAAATATTGTTTTTACCAAAAATAATTTGAATACAAAAATCGATTTTAGAAAAAGCCGTTTTGTAAAATGGCTTTAGAAAAGTCGTTTTTACAATTTTTAGTTTTATTTTTTTTCGTTTTAGTTGCATTTTAACCTAGGTTTTTGTTTGCTCTAACAGTAATCACTTCATTTCTATCAGACAACGAACAAGGCAGAGGAAAGAAGAGACCACCGCAAAAAAATGCAAAGAAGACAAAGGTCACCGCGAGACCATCGCAAAAATGAAGAAGATGAAGACCAGCAAACATCTTTGCACCTCTTCCTTCTATCATCCACATTGAGGTTTGTTTTGCATAAATTAGGGTTTTATTTTTTGATTTGGGATTTTCAATTTCCAAAATTTGTGATTTTTGAAATTAGGTTTAGGATTTTGATTTTGATTGAGTAAGAGTAGATATGAATTTTGTGATTGTTGATGTAGGGGTGCACTCCTCTCATACTGCATTTTTGTTCTTGTGCTTTTTTTTTTTTTTTTGTAATACCAATTTTGTTGCAGTCTCTGCCAAGAATTAGCCATTAGAGTATCTACTTAGTACTTTCTTGCTTTATATCTGGTCTTTTTAGCTCACTCTGGTTGTGGTTGTCAAGTGATTTCATAAATAAATAATTCATACTGCCTGCTACCAGATCGTATCAACTCGATGCTAATGAATCAATAATGGGATCTCCTCTTGTAACTGAGCCATAGACCTGCGCAAGTTTACATATATCAAATCAGTAATGAATAAAACAAAAAAGTGCACAAAATCACATACACATGCCGACAATGTCACAATACGAATCAACAATATCACGGGGTATATAAACTGCAAAAGGTAACAAACAACATATTCGAAGCGCTGCATCAAATTAATAAGATCAAATAATATAACAAGTATCAATTCTTCCACAGTAACCCCTCATCTCAATTAGCATAACCACGTCATCTCCTATGCATGTCTATAAATAGCACTACCCCAACTGTGATGATTGTTCAAGCCATAACAACAGTAATATATCTTATATCTAATTCTTCTTTCTTTCTTTTTTTTCTATATGCACAATGTCTTCAAGAGATATAGGAAGTTCACGCTATCAATGACTTGCAAAACTGTGGCTACTACCTCCATTTACTTATGACTATAAGAGCGAAAAGTACTCGAGTCCGAAGGATTATTACGATGGTATTCGGGCTTAATGGGCATTTAGGGTAATGGAGCAAGTGAGATTGTTTAATGATCTACGTAACTTAGGGGCACCGGTACCTCATCGTCGTTCATTGACCATGCCTAAACGAAATGTGGGTGACTATGAAAAAGCAGTTAGCAAAATTAGAAAGGAGAACAACATAATGTTGATGCAGAGATGTCGACATTTCATGCTTCAACTAGCCATCGAAATGGCAGAAGCAAGCAACAGAGAATTGACTGTGATCGAGTGAAATAATGTCTTAAACAATGAAAAATATCTCCCTGACTACTTGTAACAACGCCCGCGGGGGACCTCGCTACAGTTCGGACTCGATTTGTGTCACGGTTCGTAATCTGAACCAAAGAGTCCAAATCTGGCAAATCGTTTGAGAAAAACAGATTTTGAAAGAAGTGCCAAACATGGACTGCTTTGCCAGATACAGAGTCGCCACCTAAATATTTTATTTTGGAAAATTTAGGAAACCCTGACTCGGTGCCAAAGGCCACGTGTCCGTCATCACCAAAGTTGCCTCGGCTCGGGAACTTGGGTACGATCGGGGAAGGTCAGCTATGAGCACCCCCTCTCGCCCGATCCGAAGATCGGCCTCTACTAACCGTGATATCCGATTTTGAAAACGTTATGTGTTCTTATTCCGGTTATTAGCCTAGAATTACTATGTTATGCACACAGCAAACAAGTGTAGACTAGATCGCCTAATTTGGAAATAAGCATTGCATATCCGTTTGTTTTGAAAATGTTTCGGAATTCGCTACTCGCAAGTAGGCTAAAACACGGATTTCAACGAGTTGTTCCAACTCAGGCAATCCAGCCTTCACCCACAGGCATTCAAGCAGTTTATCTGACATAAGCATTTAGCCACATGGTAAGCATACTGTCATGATAGCACTCACACGCGGGCGGTATGCTAAAGCATGAAAATACTTACATCGTACTCCGTGCCAAAACAATAAACTAGTTAGCAAACATGCATGGTCCTAGTTCATGTCAATTTTGACTAATGCCACACATACAGGATGCAATTAGAGTAGGCTCGGCTAACCTAAACATGTCATGTAAAATGCAATCAATTGATGCACGTATTCAATTTGGAATTGAAGTACAAATGCAGTTAGCATGATGCGCCGAGCCCGGTGCATACGAGACGAGTGTATGGATGCACACATGCATAGCATAAGGTATGCTAATTTAAATATGCCCTAATCTACCATCATAAGCGGGTAAATAAAAGAGAAGAAGGAAATGGGGATTGGAAGACATGCACACACACGCACCCACACTTATTACAGATTCGCCCTCGCTCGGAGGGAACAAAAGAATATACAGATAATTAACCTACAAGCTAATTAAATATTAAAAATTACCTAATTAGTTAACAAACTAACTAAGCTAGGAAAAACAATAAACCGCCTCGGGAAGAGAGCCGAATGCAATGCGTGCTCGGGTCCTGCTCGGAAGTGCACTGCCATGCATAGACTGCCTCTGTTTTCCCTGCTCTGCTCCTCTAAGGATCCAAAGTCTCGAATCGCTTCCTGGACACCGGGAATACCATCGGCCGAGAGTAGAATTACCATCGGCTGCTAGATATGGCCATCGGCACAAGATGCATCCATCGGCTGCCAATGGATGGCCGGTCGGCACTATATGTTGCCGGTCGGCCAAAAATGCCTGCAGAACCTGCAACTTACAGCAGCAGAGGACAGAACTTGCATGGCAATGTAATTCAAGCAATGTATGCACCAACCAAGCCCCTTATCATGTTTGAGGCTCAAAGGGACATAGTCCTCGGTTCTCGGACCACCAATCAAGCATTTTCACGCATGATGGCCCGAAAACCAAGTGTGTATTTTCATGTCAAATGAAATGCAAACCAAACAAATCAAAGGCCCAATCCCTATCACTAAATCAAGGGATAAGGCATGCATGCAAGATGCAATGCAACCTAGGCATACAAGCTAAGGATGCAATATGGGAATGCAATGCAACCTATACAAGCAAACATGCAAGTCATGAGGCAATGCAAACCAATGAAAAGATGGACTTAAACATGATTTAGGCAGCCCTAATTAGGCCTAAAATCAGTGGCCAAAGTGCCAAGTACATGAAGGCAAATGTTCACGCAAGCATTCAAAGATACATGGTTCAAGACTTAAGCATAATGAAGCAACTTTTTGAACGCATTTAAAAGGGACAAACATGGATTAATGGCATGCAAAGTAAGCTCTGAAATCATGCTATAAGAGGTGCCAAACCAACTTAAACAAGACAAACAATGGCATGCAAATGGTCCAAGTACTTAGGACAAGCCAAGAAGGCTTGAACCAAGGTCAAGTCCACCAAGCCTCACAAGGCTAAGGGGACTTAAAACAGGTCAAAAGAAGGCTTGAACAAAGCCAAGGGTGTACCTAGATGGCATCTAAGTGGCTCAAGTCCAAAGGCATGCACAATGGCCAAAACATGGAGCACAAGGCACAACCTTTTAAAGCAATAAAGAGACAACCAAGGCAAGCATGCAAGCATGTCTTAAGGACTGAAATGGCACTATAAACGGTGCCAAACCACCAAATCAAAGCAAAGCAAAGCATGCTATACACTTACATACTTAAGGCCAAAAAGCCCAAAATGCAAAGGGGGCATACAATGCAAGCTATGGTCGACCCAAAAAACAATGGACAGACCTTAAACATGGTGAAATAAGCACAAAAGCTTCACAAATCTAAGCCTAAAACATGCTAAAACAATGGCTCACAACCTAAGGCATGTTAGGGACTAAACATGGCATTACATGGTAGGTATGCAAGGCATGCATGGTGTACCAAAACCAACTTAATACAAAGTTAAATCATGACAATATAAGCATAAAATATAGCCATGGCATGATCAACAAACCTTTAAACATGATGCTCCCTTAAGAGGCCAAAATTGGTCCTTTTCAAGGACAACAAGGAGAGGGGGTGGCCCTCTCCTTCTTGAGACTTCAAGGCACCATCCTCACCACTGAAATCCCTCAAGATTTCAATGGTGAGGAGGCCCAAGCACCAAAGTCTCAGAGCTCACCAAAAATGGCACAAAATGGGGCCTCTCAAGGCCTAAGGGTGGTCAAACACCTCCAAACCACAAAACACTCCAAACAAACAATTTAGAGGGCCCAAAAACAGAACTTTGTTATGTTATACACTAAACACAAAAACAGTTACAAGATGGTCAAAAGTAGGATGCAAAAATGGGGTAAAAAGGACTAGTTTCTTACCCTTGAAGCCTGTCTTCAACAATGGTGATCTTGTTGCTCCTTTAAGCTCAAATCCAACCAAGAACACTAAGAACAAACCTCTGGTCCTTCAAAAGCCAAGGAAAGGTGAAAGACTAGGTGTTTATGTGCAATAGTATGGACAAAAGCACCTAGAACATAAAAGAGAGAAAAAGAGAGATAGAATAGTTACAACTTTCTAACCCTAGAACCAGAGCTCTCCTCTGTGTTTTTCTCACAAAATTCTATAACCCTAATGCCAAGAGAAGAGCCCTCCTCTTATAAGCAAACCATCTTGTAAAGCTTGTTCAATAAGCTTACAAGAGGAGCATCCCTCCATACACGTGTATGGAGGGGAACCAAATGCCACACAGCTGTCCTAAAATATCTGCAAAATAAGATGAACAGTAGTCGGCTATTCAAAATTGCCATTTTGACAAAATGGACTGCCGACCGGCAACAAAGAGTGCCGACTGGCAATATACATTGCTGGTGGCAACAAAACACCAGCCGGTGGCCTCTAGCCATGGCCGGTGATGTGTGGGGATGCCTCACAAGACATTCCCTGCTCTTCCAAGGCAAAACAAAAGTGTTTGGTGCAAAACCAGACACTAAACGGTCGAGTTCGGAGATCCTGAGGCAAGGCGCGTAGCCGAGACCTCCGGGAACTCCAAACGAACACAAACATGGATAATCACCGGGTGTTCAAACGGTGACGTCCAAGTCTTGAGGACGGTCAAAAATGGGGTGTCTACAGTTGCCCCTCTTTGACAGAACTCGAAAGTCATAACAATGACGGGAGTGGATGTCAAAGCCCAGAGACGACCCATTTTTGACAAGGCCGAAGACTTGGACAAACATGCAAGACAAACAAGGTATTCGCCCGAAGGCAGGGGCAAAATGCAAGACAATGCATGAAGCCGAGCATAACTTATGATCATGCAAAGAAAGCTGTAACGAAGCATACATGCGACAATTTTAAGCTAGCATACACCAAACTACACTACGATGCAGAAAGGATGTAAGAGAATTATGCAATTCTCAATACGTCTCACTCGGAGGATACAATACCTGTCCGGTTCGTCTGGTTCTACCAGTGGTAAGTGAACCGTACATACAATATCATGCCTGCAAAGAAAACAACTTAACAGGTATGATATTGTTAGCAACATGCATGACAATGCAAGAATGAATGCAAAATGATATGCAATATATACAAAACAATGTGTAAATAATGCAAATGAAAATGCAATGCAATGAAACAATGCAAACTATATGCAAAGCAATTGAATCATGATCCAATCATGAGCGGTTTGAAACCACACAAATGTCAAATAGATTGATGGAGGTAACAAGTCCGTCTACCATAGAACGGTCTACTGAACTATGAGTAATGTAGACGGACACAAGAACGAGTATTGGGGGGATGACATAAGTGGGGTAACGACCCGCTGGAGAAAGAACAATGATCCTAATGCCGGATGCAAAATTACACTACAATGTAATGTATGCGATGGATATGCTGGGAAAATGGCAATGGATATGGCACGCGGGGCAAACCAAATCTTGCCTAGGAAAGGCATGTACACAAACAAGCCATGGCTAACATAGAACGGTCTACTGAACTATGCTTTGACACGAGAAGTATGGGTACATACCAGACCAAGCTCAACATGGAAAGGCGCGAGCCATAGGTGGAACATGATGCAATGAATGCATGCAATCTAAAATGCAATGGAAATGGATATGGCACGCGGGCCAAACCAAATCTTGCCTAGGAAAGGCATGTACGCATACAAGCCGCGGCTAACATAGAACGGTCTACTGAACTATGCTTCGACGTGAAAAGTATGGGCACATACCAGACCAAGCTCAACATGGAAAGGCGCAAGCCATAGATGGAAGGTGATGCAATGGATGCATGCAATCTAAAATGCAATGGAAATGGATACAATGGATATGGCACGCGGGCCAAACCAAATCTTGCCTAGGAAAGGCATGTACACAAACAAGCCATGTCTAACACAGAAAAGGTGCCGCAACCCTCAAACCAACATACCAGCATGGAATAGGCGCGTACACATGCAGAACTGTGCTTTAACGTGAAAAGTAAGGGCACATACTAGACCAAGCTCAACCTGGAAGGGCGCGAGCCAAAGGTGAAAGGTGATGCAATGGATGCATGCAATCTAAAATGCAATATTTACAAATATGCAATGGAATGGATATTTACAAAAATGCATGACAATGCCGTATGATGCGATCTACTGGGGGAAATGCAATGGATGCATGCAAGCTATGATGGAAATGCATAACAATGCATGTTTATTTTCTACAATGCATGACAATGCAATATGATGCAACGGCTATGATCGCAACTTTCCCTATCTTACCAACAGGGCGATATACTAGGTTGGTTCAATATCCAGAACTGAGGCGCAGACATGCTGCCTTAATCTATGGGGCTTCCATACAGATTTCAAGCCGATGATACACCCCTGGGTATTTAAACCAGACTTTAGTCTCGGAACTCCCGAACCTTTGCGTTCTAGGCATAAGCCGTTCGAACTCTAGTTTTCACCGTCCCAGTTGGTCTTCTAGGAACTCACCGCACACACAGGCAGGTGGCTTTACCAAACCACCGAAAGTCATTCGGGCACGACAAACACCAAAGGAATTGCACCTTTAGAGGATTTAAAGTCTCCTAGACCGGGATACAAAATGTATGCATGACAATGCATTTTTTTGTTGTTTGTTTGGAATGCAAATGATGCATGATGTTGATGTGCGCGACAACGCAAGTTTACTTGAAATGCATGACAATGCATGAAAATTTGATGTGCGACGACGCGTGGCTTAAAATATGCATGACAATGCAACCGAGCGGTTTTAAGGTCTCGCCAGACCACTCGTGCTTTTGGTCCCGCCGGACCGTGGCGTGTTGAAGGTCTCGCCAGACCAGGGCGTGTTTAAGGTCTTGCCAGACCAGGGGAATGCGGTTTGAGATGTGATGCGCAAGACAGCGCGATGCAATGCATGCCAAATGCAATGATATGCGCAAAACAGCGTGATGCGAAATATGATGCACGTGACGGTGCAAATTGAAATGCGATGCACGCGGGGCGACTTTTGAGTTTTGTAAAAGCCAAAAGGATACAAGAAGGATACACCTTGCACGAATTCGAGTGCCACGCACAGAAGACACGATCCAAGGCCAAAACGGAGGCCGGTTGAGCGTCGGAGAGGCACTGTTTTAAGCAATGAAGGCTCTGGACCACTCATATAACCCAAGGAAAGGTGTAGGAGGCTCAAAAACCACTGTGGGAGACCACCGGCTGTCCACCGGCCATCACAATTCATCACTGGCCGTCCATCGGCCATAAAACAGTTCCATCGGCACAATATATTGCCGACCGGCAAAAAGTCCCTGTGTCAGGGCAGTTTTGACTTTTTGCTTCGGGTCTTTTAAAATAGGGTTTCTAACCCTATTTTCTCACTTCCTCCTTAGCCGAAATCTCTCCCCCTTTCTTTCTAGAGTTTTTCCCCTCCCCATTTCGTCATTTTCTTCACGTTCTACGCCCGTTTCGTCATCGGATTCGCGATTTCCTTCGCGTTTCGGACGTTTTCATCCGAACAAATCTTTGTTTCGGTACTTCCTTTGCTATTTCCACCTTTTTGGGGTTTGTTCCCCTCACTTTCCTCTTGATTTCCGTGTCTTTTTCACATTCTGACTTTTTCGGCCATTTTCCACCCTCCTAGGGGGGTGACTTTTCAGTTGACTTTCCATATTCCAGCCCGATTTTCATTTTCCGACCATTTTCCTCGTCACTCTTGATATGGCCGACGATATTCCACGCGGTGGGACTCCCTCGGATCACGAGATGGATCCCGGGATCGAGCTCCTACCTTTGAGCGAGCGCCTGTTCGACCCGGCGACCTACCGGGCGGCGATTCATGTTCTGCCCCCCGACGGACTGCGCCAGTTCAGGAGTTTTGACAGGGCGCTAGATCCCGAGCTTCTACGTGAGCCTGCCTCTCACCTATCCTTTGGCGCTTCCGAGGTAACATTTTTTCTCTGTTTTACTTTCTGCAATGTAGAACTTTTAACTGTCAACCGTCATAGCTGATTACATTCTTTAATTGCTTTAGCTCAGATGCTCTGATACACTGTGCATTGTAGTTGATCGCAGACACACTTGCAACTGCTATTTGTTTAGGATTGACACACGCACACAGACTGTGCTAGCCTTAATTACCCAAACACACGGCACATACCGTATTTCACTGCAAACTCACCGACACCCAGTATCTGTTTGAATCTGAAAAACTTGCACGCACGCTAAATTTGCACCGAACCACGCAAACACGCTGACGCATCATACGTTGTAGTTCACTATAAGGACACCGGCACCCGGTATCTGTTTGAAGCTGAAAACACGTACACATGCTACATTTGCACTGATTTTGACTGTTTCTTCAAAACTGTACATTTTATATTACTTCACAACTACTTGTTTGAAAACAGGGAGATTCCCATACCATCCGCGGGTATGGGAACATTGTCGCTCGTGAGTGGTACGCCGAGCTACCCGATGTAGTTCGCCACATCGTGGACCAGGCCGGCTTTGGCGCATTCTGCAGAGGACTCTCCAGACTCACTACATGCAGACCTCTCCTTGCCGCTCTGGTGGAGAGGTGGTGGGACACCACCGATTCATTCCATTTCTCTGCGACGGGAGACATGACGATGACTCCCTATGATTTCTCGATGCTCACAGGCATTGGGGTAGGGGGTGATCCGATCCCCTTTGATACTGATATGGATGAGTGGGAGGCCGCTCAGATCTACTTGCTCGGCGAGTTGCCGCCTCTGGCGCGTCCCGGCTTCGTCCGATATTCCTGGTTTGAGGTGCAGTTTAGGGTCCAGCCCACCCTTGTTGAGCAGCCCCGATGACTCAGGAGGCCGTGGAGAGATACGCACGCGGCTTTCTCATGTTCCTGTTTGGGACGACCATTTTCGCCCGGCAAGGCGAACCGTGCTCTCTGCACCTTTCGGCCTTGGTGGACGCCGTGATATCTTACATTATGACGGGGTGGCGCCGCTCGCCACTCTCACGGATATATGAGCTCGACTTCGCGGCGTGACAAGTTTCTTGGCGTGTTTGGGAGGTACATTTCTTTTTTTTCCTTTCATTTCTGTTCTATATTTTCTGTACTCTGTACCTCACTGCTAGTTCTGCTTTATACTTCTTTGTATCTTGTACACGCACACACATACTACGCTTTACCTTGTTGTACACTTTGCTCTGCTTGTACACTCTGCACAATACACTGCACAACACATGGCTCTGCTATTTCTGCTTTTATTCTATATTCTGCTTTATCTGATAAGCATACTGGTATTTGCTCTGCAGCTGTGGGTTTATGCCTACTTTCCTAGGTTTGCTCCCATACCTGACGTAGAGACCCCTCTCGTCGTCCCGTTCTCGCGCCGCTTCGACGGGAGGTGCGTGCGGAGGCCCCGCGAGTCATTTATTTTCTTCCGCCGTTATTTCGACACCATCACCCCCGCAGAGGTATGTTTTATTTGCAGTTCATTTAAGCTTCGTCTTTCCACTGCATGTTTCAATAACAGTAGATAACAAACTGTATTTCATTTTGATCACTGGCGACCTTGGGCTCCTTTGCCACCGTGATCGGGATCGGTTTGCGGTCTTGATGAGACCTCGCATTCGGATTCTGCTGGAGGCCCGATGCATCGGGCTTGGTACTGGTGGCGTTTCTTGCGCGGACCTAGGTTTACCCAAGCAGATAGTCCCGGTGTACCCTTCTGAGCATATGAGGGATACCGAGAGATTCACCGCCGAGCAGATGGCAGACTACACCATTGGCTGGAAGGCGAGCGATTTCAGAGGCGAGGGCGATTACGCGGAGTACGTTCGGACCTACATCATGCGACCTCTGGGCGGCGGCCACCGAACTAAGAGAGAGAGACCAGCGGCGCTAGTGACTGGAGCGGGAGCAGGGGCTGGAGGGGGAGCGTCGAGAAGAGCTCGAGTCCGTGGCAGGGGCGGAGTTCAGAGAGGACGGGGGACCGGCTGGCCTACTCTGCCCACTTCACTATCATGCAGAGGGCAGGGTGGGGCGACCTACCAGATCCTCTTTGCTCCCGCCCCGGCTGATCACGAGTTAGTTGATGTCCCTGATTTGCCTCCGGTATGTATTACTTCATTTCTCGCCTTGTACTGTTATTTCATTTCAGTTTATTTTGATATTTCGCAGAACATTGATGTATCTGACACTTTTGCAGGCGTCCTCCGAGTACACCCGGCAGTCATTGGGGCTGAATGCCTCCATGATGGGGATGCTTCAACGGACCTTCGACCTCCTGGCCCTTTACGGTATCCCTGTATGTTCTTTTGACCACAGTCTTAAACCATACATAAACTGCTTTACATAATCTGATGCACAACACAACACCTGATAAACTGCTCACGGCATTCAAACACTGTATTCACACACTGTACTTATACCCCGCATTCTACACTGATAAACTGCTCACGGCATCGACACACTGTACTCATACACTGTTTTCTGCACTGATTTACTGCTCACGGCACCCATACATTGTACTCACACATTGTATTCTGCACTGATTTACTGCTCACGGCACCCATACATTGTACTCACACCTCAGATTACGCAGCGATTCTTTACGGCACCCATACTGCTATGCACACCTGCTGTATTTTTGCAGCGATTCACACGGCACCTTGATGCATTTGCCTTTCATGCTTTTTCAGCCTCCCTTTCAGATTCCTCCAGCGGGTGGCGCTCCAGCTGGGCCTTCTGTTTCCACCTGGGATGGCAGAGCATACCCTCGCACCAGGGGGAGGCGCATTCATGTCGGGAGTAGCTCGCGGGCCCCAGTCCCAGACGATGAGTCGGAGGCAGAGGCGGAGGCAGAGTCATCTGAGGAGGAGACAGGGGACAGCTCGGGCTCGGGCTCAGACAGTGATGCTCCTGGACTTCTGCCCAGGAAAAGGGCGAGGACAGATCCCGAGGCATGAGACCACTGATGCTGCTTCTGATTTTGGCTGCTTTTTCTTTTCCTTCTTTTGCACCTTTTCTCTTTTTGGTAGCTAGATTACCTTGTACTGCCGTAGGCAGATTTTTTGTTTTCCTCAGAACTTTGTACTTGAAAAAGATTATATGAAATGAAACAAACCTTTTGTCTAAAAGTTGTTATATTTGTGTATCTAATGCATTGCATCGCGTTACAACATATCATATTACATCTCAATGTAAATGAAATCGATCTGTTGTCTGAAAATTGAGCACTTGCACTGTGATAATCGGATAACCAACCAACTAACAGCAAACAAATCATACAAACCGCTGCTCAATCTGGACACACAGCCCATACTCTGTTGGGGATTAGTCTGCATACGGCCCATAACACAGCACTCGGTTCATTCTGCACACAGCAAACCCTGAACAAATAGCCCAATTTGACAAGACGGACCGCAAAAGCTGAAATGGTTGCAGTTAAAACACACTCGGATGCCCCAAAATTTTTTTCTTTTCTTCTTTTATTTCGCATACAATGTAGAGAATGGCACAGTACTCTGAGCGTAAACGATTTCGATTTTTGAAGAGGAGTTCTGCAACTGGGGTATCGAGCCTAAAACCGAACACAGCGGGAAAGACTCAAACAAAAGGTGAGCGGCCTGGCCACAACGAGGCACGCCCGGAAAAGACTCAAGACAAAAGTTGAGACCGACAAATCAAAAGACACGACATACAGACGTGTTTAAAAAAAAAGACCTCAGATCTCGAGGAGCTAGTTCCTCCGGGTATATTCCCACCCTTTTCTGATTTGTGATTCTCACATCGCTCGGCCCTCAGGCTCGGTTTTTCTCTCAAAACCTTCTTGCTCACTTCTCTCTCCACTTACACCTCTCTATTCTTCAATCCCTCATTTTTTTTCATCCCTCCCCAAGGTGATTGATGGATGAAATAGGAAGTTGCGGGTTCGTGCCCAACACCGTTAGCTCACGGCTATTTCTTCTGGCGGATAGAGTGCCTTTCTGGTAAGTATGTTGATGGCGGGGAAAAGACAGAAGACCTGACTCGAATGCGCCCCTAGTTCGTCACTTTGACCATTTTTGTTTTCTAAAACAGTTTTGACCAAAATGCGAGTCGGATTAACATACTTGTTCGATTTTCTGATTCAAAATCATGTAAGTCAGGCTGTGAGTACTGAAAATTTTCCTTTTTGGGTCCAAGAAGATGGTCCGGTTTTGGAAAATGAAATAGTTTTCGAGAAAATAGTCAACTTCAGTAAAAATTTTCAAAAACTATTTTTTGCAAACAATCAATGCTCGACGAGCACGGAACTTACCATCGAGACGCGCAACCTCGGATCGGAGGCAATGGAAAATTGCCCCTTCCTTAAAGGGGGGGTACATGGCAACGGAAAGTTGCCCCTGGTCTGGATGGCAACTCGCGGCAACGGAAAGTTGCCCCTTGTCTGGATGGTGCCGCGACATCGTAAAACCCGAACTCCGGCGGAGTGCGAACCAATATATGGACACAATCACTGTAAGAGCAATGGTGGCTGAACTTCAAGATGAAGTTGCCTACGTATCCCAAATATGGGAATCAAGCCTACGTAGTTCATGTTTGTTACAACCGGATTGTCGGATGCAGAGGAAGCGGGGATGATCAAAACCATTACATGGACTGGGGCGCTGTGAAAGCGTTAGGGGCTGGACTTCAAGATGAAGTTGCCTACGTATCCCAAACATGGGAATCAAGCCTTACGTAGTTCCGGTTAAGGTATACTCGGGTATTTTAACCTTCACTTTTTAGGCTCTAACTTTTGCCAAGGTGCCCGATGCGGGTTTTCGACCTTGCGAGCTTCTTTTCTTTTTCTCTTTTTTCTTTTTTCTTTTTTTTTTTCCTTCTTTGCTTCCTTCTTTTTCTTTTTCTTCAAATTTTTTGCATTTTCTTTCTTTTTTCTTTTCCTTTTTTTTTTTTTTTTGCATTTTTATTTTGCCTTGCTCTAACTTTTGCCTGGGTCGCCCTTTCGAGTTTTCGGCCCAGCGAGCCTCTCAAAGGGTAAAAGTGTAACAAGTCCATGCCAAATGGTTTTGAGTTCGAAGCCTCTCTGTATCCAGGAGAGTGACTGTTGGGTTGATTTGCAGAAGAATCCATCACGGTTGCTTCATGAGCCTTGCCTGGTGGGATCTGATCTTCTTGATCTGACTTTGATACCTCTTGCTTGAGGGTTGCTTCAAATCGGGCCTCGCAGGCCTTTCATGGCAATTGGCTGTTGAACGTTTTGAACGGATTCCAGGTTTGAAGCAGATAGGTTGAATCTTGAGGCTGAGAGAGATCCTAGGCTGCACAATCTCAAGAGCGATTCCACACAGGTCTTCACAAGACCGCGCAAAACATTTTGTTGTTGAAAGTTTTTAAGAAAGTGACAAATCGCTCGCGCTGAAGATAGTGTGGAACCAGTCTGGATCAAACCAGGATCCTTCTCAGTACTCACGCTGACAGGCATGATTTCATTCATAAAAAGGCTTAGCATGCCTACCCTTCTCTCAAATATGATCAAAGTTTTGCAAAACCCGAGGAATTGCTTCCTCTTCGTTTTTATCACCGTAGTGTTCGAGGAGGGTATTTTGAAAAGCTTAGGTCATAATAATTTTTAGGGCACAAGGGAGTAGGTAGAATGTACTGTCGTTCCATCCAACTTCTCTGGCACAGCTAGCTCAAACAATAAGTAAGGGAACATGATAGCCGCAGCCGTTTCATTCAAAACTTCCAACTGCAACTGGCTCTTCCACAGAGACAGACTCAAAAAGAAAACAAAAAGGGGTGATTACAAAACGGTGCTCGAGGCGACAACCCCGAAATCACCAGGTATTTTATACAAAGGGGACTGACTCGCTACATCAAGACAGACCCTTAAGCAAAAAGACTGACTCAAAACAATGAGACAGACTCAAAACAAAACAAAACAAAAGACTGACTCGACACCCAAGCCAGAGTTTATAAAATTGGTGTTCGCAGACGCCACATCCAAAATGCACTAGGCACTGCCCGCAGGTGGTTCACTTTCTAATTACATACTCGCAGTATCTGTGTCCTCAAAATCCAATAACTGGGTAGTAACGGACTTGGCTGAGGTGGGTGGGAGGATAACCTCGTTGTCAATCAAATCTTGTACCTCATGACGGAGGCGGAAACAATTATCGGTAGCATGGCCTGTCTGCTGGTGGTATGCGCAGTACTGAGCAGGGTCATGAGTAGTAGGGAGATTCTTCGGGGGTGGCCGAGGCTCCAGGGGTTTAAGGTGTCCCCTCTCGGCAAGGATCTGAAGTGCCTTGGACAATGGCATGTAGAGAGCATGGAAGACCCTGCGCCCTCGGGGCAGGTACTTCGGAGGCTGAGTATTCTTACTAGACGCACTAGCGAACGGGTCAGCAAGCGCGGCCTTGGATTTCTGATCCTTCCCGGATACAAGGTTGGGAGCGGGAAGAACTGTTTTGGCATGATGGGGCCTATCCCGACTTTCTGACTGACTTGAACTACCTTCAGGTGGAGCGGGTAAAGTATCCTCCATAGCTTTTTCCATAACTGCAGATACCTGTTGCTTGTTCATCCCTCCGGCTTTCAATGCCTCGACTGCCCACAGCAGTTGTTCAATAGGATCGGCATCTGCCTTCGTTTTGCCTTTGTCTCTGGCCTCAGCCTGATCTAGGATCCGGGTCAGTATGTCGTTGCCATAGCTGGAGGCCATCTCCGGTTGGCTAAGTTCAATCACTATACGTCCCAACAGCGGGGGCTCCTGGGGTACAAAGCCTCCGGCATATGGTGCGGCTGGTGGCGAAGTAGACATTCCGTAGGCGAGATCTGCCACGGATCTCTGAAGATCACCTATCATTCCCATTAGTTCAAATGTAGTAGGCTCGCGAGCCGGATATAGTTGAGGGGTCCAAACCGGGTGCGCAGCAGGCGACCTGGGCGGATGTGGCATATCGACATTAGCCTCACTTTGTGGGGTGATTCCTTGACCCAACGCGGCTGTCATAACCACGATCTCTTCTGAGTTCTGCGTCATCATAGGTCTTGCCTCGGCAAGAGAGAACACTGACTATTCTGCAACTTTCTGAACCTTGAAAGGAAAAAACAAGCAGCATTTCAGCCCAAAACGGATCAAACACAAAGTCCGAACAAGCAGATCTACTCTCGATCCATTGTTCCCCGAAATCAACATCTCACAAAACACTGAATCGGATACCCTCAAATATAACTGATTCTATCAAATACTGACATTGGTGCCCTTGGGCCTGATGCTCAAACTTTGCAAACTGATATATGCATTCCTGCAGAGATACACTCTAAAAGCACATAACAAGTAGAGAGAGCAAAAACACCCCTATGTTGGGGTAGGGTTTCCCTGTCCTATTTTGTCAGGAGCTAGGGTTTCACTACGCACATAGCGGTTTCAAACAACCTATGATCGGGTAAACAACCTGCCCTAGTTTGGAATGGTCACTATGGATTCCGAATATGCACTAGGTCGAATGGTCGAAAAGGGTGCCCCGGTAAAACCGGGGTTTGTGTTCCCATATTGGCAGAGCCCGCAACCGGTCAGCCTTATGGCATGCTTTGACAAAGTCAAGCCTCCGGCAAACCGCTCAGGAATAGAAGATGGCCAACACGCTATCCTAAGCGCACCAATGCACATGCAATGCAAAGAGACACATAAATGAAATCAAAACAGGATATCACGAGTTCGAGTCAAGCTCTCTAAAATCCCCAGCAGAGTCGCCAGAAACTGTAACAACGCTCGCGGGGGACCTCGCTACAGTTCGGACTCGATTTGTGTCACGGTTCATAATCTGAACCAAAGAGTCCAAATCTGGCAAATCGTTTGAGAAAAACAGATTTTAAAAGAAGTGCCAAACATGAACTGCTTTGCCAGATACAGCGTCGCCACCTAAATATTTTATTTTGGAAAATTTAGGAAACCCTGACTCGGTGCCAAAGGCCACGTGTCCGTCATCACCAAAGTTGCCTCGGCTCGAGAACTTGGGTACGATCGGGGAAGGTCAGCTATGAGCACCCCCTCTCGCCCGATCCAAAGATCGGCCTCTACTAACCGTGATATCCGATTTTGAAAACGTTATGTGTTCTTATTCCGGTTATTAGCCTAGAATTACTATGTTATGCACACAGCAAACAAGTATAGACTAGATCGCCTAATTTGGAAATAAGCATTGCATATCCGTTTGTTTTGAAAATGTTTCGGAATTCGCTACTCGCAAGTAGGCTAAAACACGGATTTCAACGAGTTGTTCCAACTCAGGCAATCCAGCCTTCACCCACAGGCATTCAAGCAATTTATCTGACATAAGCATTTAGCCACATGGTAAGCATACTGTCATGATAGCACTCACACGCGGGCGGTATGCTAAAGCATGAAAATACTTACATCGTACTCCGTGCCAAAACAATAAACTAGTTAGCAAACATGCATGGTCCTAGTTCATGTCAATTTTGACTAATGCAACACATACAGGATGCAATTAGAGTAGGCTCGGCTAACCTAAACATGTCATGTAAAATGCAATCAATTGATGCACGTATTCAATTTGGAATTGAAGTACAAATGCAGTTAGCATGATGCGCCGAGCCCGGTGCATACGAGACGAGTGTATGGATGCACACATGCATAGCATAAGGTATGCTAATTTAAATATGCCCTAATCTACCATCATCAGCGGGTAAATAAAAGGGAAGAAGGAAATGGGGATTGGAATACATGCACACACACGCACCCACACTTATTACAGATTCGCCCTCGCTCGGAGGGAACAAAAGAATATACATATAATTAACCTACAAGCTAATTAAATATTACAAATTACCTAATTAGTTAACAAACTAACTAAGCTAGGAAAAACAATAAACCGCCTCGGGAAGAGAGCCGAATGCAATGCGCGCTCGGGTCCTGCTCGAAAGTGCATTGCCATGCATAGACTGCCTCTGTTTTCCCTGCTCTGCTCCTCTAAGGACTGCCAAAGTCTCAGAACTGCTTCCCTGGACACTGGGGAATACCACCGGCTGCTAGATATGGCCATCGGCACAAGATGCATCCATCGGCTGCCAATGGATGGCCGGTCGGCACTATATGTTGCCAGTCGGCCAAAAATGCCTGCAGAACCTGCAACTTACAACAGCAGAGGACAGAACTTGCATGGCAATGTAATTCAAGCAATGTATGCACCAACCAAGCCCCTTATCATGTTTGAGGCTCAAAGGGACATGGTCCTCGGTTCTCGGACCACCAATCAAGCATTTTCACGCATGATGGCCCGAAAACCAAGTGTGCATTTTCATGTCAAATGAAATGCAAACCAAACAAATCAAAGGCCCAATCCCTATCACTAAATCAAGGGATAAGGCATGCATGCAAGATGCAATGCAACCTAGGCATACAAGCTAAGGATGCAATATGGGAATGCAATGCACCCTATACTAGGCATGCAACCTATACAAGCAAACATGCAAGTCATGAGGCAATGCAAACCAATGAAAAGATGGACTTAAACATGATTTAGGCAGCCCTAATTAGGCCTAAAATCAGTGGCCAAAGTGCCAAGTACATGAAGGCAAATGTTCACGCAAGCATTCAAAGATACATGGTTCAAGACTTAAGCATAATGAAGCAACTTTTTGAACGCATTTAAAAGGGACAAACATGGATTAATGGCATGCAAAGTAAGCTCTGAAATCATGCTATAAGAGGTGCCAAACCAACTTAAACAAGACAAACAATGGCATGCAAATGGTCCAAGTACTTAGGACAAGCCATGGAGGCTTGAACCAAGGTCAAGTCCACCAAGCCTCACAAGGCTAAGGGGACTTAAAACAGGTCAAAAGAAGGCTTGAACAAAGCCAAGGGTGCACCTAGATGGCATCTAAGTGGCTCAAGTCCAAAGGCATGCACAATGGCCAAAACATGGAGCACAAGGCACAACCTTTTAAAGCAATAAAGAGACAACCAAGGCAAGCATACAAGCATGTCTTAAGGACTGAAATGGCACTATAAATGGTGCCAAACCACCAAATCAAAGCAAAGCAAAGCATGCTATACACTTACATACTTAAGGCCAAAAAGCCCAAAATGCAAAGGGGGCATACAATGCAAGCTATGGTCGACCCAAACAACAATGGACAGACCTTAAACATGGTGAAATAAGCACAAAAGCTTCACAAAGCTAAGCCTAAAACATGCTAAAACAATGGCTCACAACCTAAGGCATGTTAGGGACTAAACATGGCATTACATGGTAGGTATGCAAGGCATGCATGGTGTACCAAAACCAACTTAATACAAAGTTAAATCATGACAATATAAGCATAAAATATAGCCATGGCATGATCAACAAACCTTTAAACATGATGCTCCCTTAAGAGGCCAAAATTGGTCCTTTTCAAGGACAACAAGGAGAGGGGGTGGCCCTCTCCTTCTTGAGACTTCAAGGCACCATCCGCACCACTGAAATCCCTCAAGATTTCAGTGGTGAGGAGGCCCAAGCACCAAAGTCTCGGAGCTCACCAAAAATGGCACAAAATGGGGCCTCTCAAGGCCTAAGGGTGGTCAAACACCTCCAAACCACAACACACTCTAAACAAACAATTTAGAGGGCCCAAAAATAGAACTTTGTTATGTTATACACTAAACACAAAAATAGTTACAAGATGGTCAAAAGTAGGATGCAAAAATGGGGTAAAAAGAACTAGTTTCTTACCCTTGAAGCCTTTCTTCAACAATGGTGATCTTGTTACTCCTTTAAGCTCAAATCCAGCCAAGAACACTAAGAACAAACCTCTGGTCCTTCAAAAGCCAAGGAAAGGTGAAATACTAGGTGTTTATGTGCAATAGTATGGACAAAAGCACCTAGAACATAAAAGAGAGAAAAAGAGAGATAGAATAGTTACAACTTTCTAACCCTAGAACTAGAGCTCTCCTCTGTGTTTTTCTCACAAAATTCTCTAACCCTAATGCCAAGAGAAGAGCCCTCCTCTTATAGGAAAACCATCTTGTAAAGCTTGTTCAATAAGCTTACAAGAGGAGCATCCCTCCATACACGTGTATAGAGGGGAACCAAATGCCATACAACTGTCCTAAAATATCTGCAAAAGCAGATGAACAGTAGTCGGCTGCTCAAAATTGCCATTTTGACAAAATGGACTGCCGACCGGCAACAAAGAGTGCCGACCGGCAATATACATTGCCAGTGGCAACAAAATACCAGCCGGTGGCCTCTAGCCATAGCCGGTGATGTGTGGGGATGCCTCACAAGGCATTCCCTGCTCTTCCAAGGCAAAACAAAAGTGTTTGGTGCAAAACCAGACACTAAACGGTCGAGTTCGGAGATCCTGAGGCAAGGCGCGTAGCCGAGACCTCCGGGAACTCAAAACGAACACAAACATAGATAATCACCGGGTGTTCAAACGGTGACGTCCAAGTCTTGAGGACGGTCAAAAATGGGATGTCTACACTACTACATGTCAGATGAGGAATGAGAAATCAAACAGCTTTATCTTTGAACTATGTTTGTATGGTGTGTTGTACCTAGGTTATGGGTGTGTAAGACAAGGTGGTTGTTCAACTAGGTTATTGATGTCTTTCATCTATGTGTTCTTGTTATATGAAGCTTAAGTTTATGAAATGACTACGTTTATAAATACACCTGTCAACTACTATTCAAATTTTTGTTTTCATTGATAACTCATGGATAAACATTACAAAGCCATTATAATGACTGAAATTGTTTGGTCATACATGCAAACAAGTTCATTCATTATCATCATTATATGACATATCAATGTCAGATTGATATATACCACAAGTAGCATGTTTCATAATCAATTTCAGGGAAGTGTGAATAATATATATATCGAGTGAATGTATGAGACCTCCTTAAGAAGCACTTAGAATTTGATAGTATAGACCCATGTTATGTGTCAATTATGGACGTAAATCAAAAAACAAAAAAGATAAACACTCTATGAAGAATTCATTCTGAAAAATATAGTAGGTCTCAATCTCCATACAGGGCAAAATGACTTCAATGAATTTGTTATTTAAGATATTTCACTTCAATAATGCATGAAAGAAGAAAATCGTTGTTTAATTAGTGTCCTTCAAACAAACAAGAATGGCAAGAAAGCAAAGCTAATTTCCTTTTGTACAACTATTGTTTACTTGGGTCATATGCCATATGATTAAATATAAAAAAAAATACAACACAAGGAATCCCTAATTAATGGTTTGCACTAAAGAGCAAATACAAATCATACCAACCCATGGTTTAGACAAAATACAATTATACAACGATCAATTGGCATTTTCTGTGAAATCGTAAGAAAACTATAAGACAGGTGGCACAAGTATAGAATGCAATTTGTTGAGCACCCAACTAAAAGTATATCAATATATATATAAACAGTTTGTTTAACATTATAAATTACCCTTCACACCAGGACCAAACAGCCATAATTCGAAACATATTTATAATCTTTTTGCTAGCTATATATCCTACTATTATGCCATCTAATTCAAACTTAATGGAATATTCGAATATGGTGGAAATTTAAGAAGTCACTCCATTGTGTACTATGTTTTAGTCATTCTAAAAGTGTTGTGGTGGCACTATCATATTATGCATGGCAACAAAATTAAGCAACACAACATTTCTCCTCCTAATCAAGTATTATTACAGGCCAATGTTCAAGGAATACAAGTGAGGGGATGAGGGGGCAATCTACTACTTTTATAATTACACAAGTAAACTACTAGTCAAATTTCTCCTTTCATCAATAACTCGTGGATGAGCATTACAAAGCCATTACAAGATAAATCGTTTGGTCATACATCGAAACAAGTTCATTCATTATCATCATCATCTAACATCTCAATGTCAGATTGATACATAGCATCCATGCTCCAAGTTAAGTACTGTTGCGCATCATCCATTAACCCATCTTCGGCACGCTCATTCATGGTTTTCTGAAGTTCGGACCTTTGCAAACGTTAGGTCATGCAATTAACTTTGTCGCGAATACGATGCAATGCCCTTGCAACAACTGTGGAGTGTCAATTGGCATTACGCATGGCTAACCATCGACGAAATTTAATATGAACTTCACGACATAGCTCAACGAGAACGCTTGCTCGAGTTATGCGAAATTCCCACTCAGCTCTCATGGTATTAACGGTGGCATGTGAGTAACACAAATTTGGATTTAATAGGTATTCAAATTCATCTCCATTTGCAACCCAATGGTGACCCATTGCTGAATATAGATC
The DNA here is from genome assembly GCA_025200525.1 of Camellia lanceoleosa. Classification (NCBI taxonomy): domain Eukaryota; kingdom Viridiplantae; phylum Streptophyta; class Magnoliopsida; order Ericales; family Theaceae; genus Camellia; species Camellia lanceoleosa. The sequence continues at coordinate 72,496 of CM045764.1, forward strand.
AACCACCATATATGTCATGATGATATCTCTTGGTTTTTCTATAAGCATTTCAGTCTGGTATGATGCGATATTTATACCACATATGTGAACAGTAATTGTAATATGCACAACATATCAATGGAGATGGAGATGATTACTCATGTCCTATCAACCCATATGCTGACAATGACTTGTCATAAGCGAGAAGGTTCGCATGGTAGCTATATGTTTAAAATTATTGTGAGAGAGTTATCACGTCAGCCTGTATGATACGAAAAATCGTGCATCAACTTTATAGGAGTTGTCACTTCAACTTTTACAGACTAGTCAGTTCATATCAGAGGGTTTTCAGCAGGGTTCAAATCCAATACTCAAACTTTTAAAAGTAACTAACCTTTTATTAAAATCTACTAAATTTCAGAGAGTTGGCAAAATTGGTCACATGGCCTTCTGTGACTTAAATGTAATTTCTTTTTCCCAAAACAATTTTACCACCTAACAAACTAAGGCAAACTATTCAATATTAAATGTCACCGATATTACATGCATTTATATTGGTGCTTACTAATTCATTTAACATTATGTGCATTACTAATATTACATGAATGACAATAATAAGACAAACGAACTAGTACCGATAGATGTGAGGGAACAATCGTACAAGAACTCACCAAAGTGTTCATAATCCACTAGTCAAACTTTTTCAAACAACCAAGCAATTTAAGATAGTTAAAAAAATAAATAAATAAATGAATAAGTTATTGAAGAGATTTGCCACATTTGCCCATATTAATGTCATCCTTAATTGACATTGCAACACCGTAATTGAAGTCATGTGTGAAGTATCATATTAGTGATTACTGAGTCATTGAATATTACATGAACTCTAATTAATGAGGTGAAGAAACTAGTGTCAAACTAATTTATCAAAAAATAAACTAGTGTTGAACTGATCGAATTCTCCCATGACATTTTCTCTTATCATGACCTCTCTGTAAACACAAACTACAATGGTGAATTCCACTTTGTCTAGAGGTATCCATTTCGTTGTGGATGCGACTTTGTTGGATGACCTGTTTTAAGTTGACGTTGTCATTCTGGAATAGAAACCAAAGTTGGAAAATCACCGTTAGGCCAATATTGCTCGTGCGGCATTGCCCTAAACTTATGCGCACAGATACGCCTGTGGACTTCCAACCTATACTCTGGCGCAACTAAAGGAAAAGTGTCCTCGCCCAAGTCTGTTGTGACAGCAAGCATGTGGGAACATGGCAAGTGAAATACTGTGTACTTCCTACACGAACAATGCGGTGGTCGGAGGCTACCTATTTGACGAGCACCACCTCCCATCCTATGCAGTGCTGTCCTCACCTCATATTCCCTTGTTTCCCTGCCAAAAACATGTACATACGTGGGTTAATATAAAGGGTATGTTTAAATATACCCTAATATCAATGACCAACCATTTTTACATTGATAATTTGTTGCAAAATTGGTGCACATAATGCAAATTACCTATTAATCGGTATCAACATATGGACATTTGCTTTAGCTTGGTGCTCGTTGATTCATCGTTTTGAACATTAATCATGCACAACTTACCCTGATTACTCGCATTTTTAGCAATGGTCCTACCTTCGTCAAAATATTTTACGAGCCGATAAAAAATGATCTCAACAGATGCTGTAATTGGAACACTACGTACAACTTTTAGTACACCATTGAATCCCCCTATATGGTTTGTCATCAATATGCCCCAACGACCACTATCATGGTACAAAGTCCAATGAATAGGGTTTATCTGACTAAACCAACATTCAGCATTTTTTTTCTAACTTGAAGATATCCTCCATAATCTTGTTAAACTTTCGCACTTGGCATGTAGAATCAGTTCTCTACACAAGATCCTTCGCTACTGCATTGCCGAATCTTTCATTGAAATTGCTACAGACGTATCGCAAACAATACCTATGATATCCTCTAGGTTGCACTGCTCGATTGTCCCAAATTCTGGACACGGCATTAAGCAAAGCCCTATGCTGATCAAATATCAATGTCACCCCCTCTCGGTCACGACAAACATGTCACCTAAGGAGAGTAATGAACCAACCCCAGCTCTCGATCATCTCCTTGTCAACAACGACAAAAGCAAGAGGTATAATCTTGTCGAATGCAGTCACTACAGTGGCTGCAACAATCTTGCCTTTGTATTTCCCATACAAGTGTGTGCCATCAATGTATATCATTGGACGACAATACTTGAAGCCTTCAATTGCTAGTTTAAATGCCCAAAAAACATAGTTCATGTACATTTCAGTTTCGATAGAGCTACAGTCCAATTTCAAAAACATGTCCCACATGACAACGGTGCCTGGATTGAATGTCTGCAATGCAACCATATATCTAGGCAACCTTCTGTATGACTCATCCTAGTCCCCAAAAACCATTGCAACTACTTTCGTCCTTGCAAGCCACGCTTTCTTAAATGTGATCATGAACTTGAACTTCTCCTTAACGACCTCAATGATGGTAGCAAGAGGCAATTCCAGTGATATCTGTAAATAAAAATTATATTTTCATATATTAAAATCATAATTAAGTCATCAAAAAGTAACATAACATGATACTTACCGCAATTTGTCCCTTAATGAAATGAGCAATAAGCTCGGACTTAAGGTTACAATTGTCCCTAGTCATCCTTGGTTACACACACTGATGAGGCCCTTCAAACTTTCTAATTTGAAAGAAATTTTTGCTTTTCAACTTTGCTGCCCGAACCCTCTAATTGCAACCGTGCATGCACTCAGACAACCAACTGTTTACTTTTGATTCTACAACCTTGCATTCTCGATTATGCTTCAGGGTATGCAACTGAACAGCGTGCACCAAGCTTTTCTTATCGTTGAAAATCATCCATTTCTCTAATTCACCAGTTTTGGAGTCCCACAATAGCCAACGTTAGATAATTTCGCGACTTGTGATGGAACCATCTTTGTCGAGATGAAAATTATGGTAGAAAGGGATATTTGGGTGTAGCTCGTGCATATAATCGTGCCCTTCGACTTCATCATCAACTGAGTCATTGTCTTCACCTTCCATTGCAACATCGAAATCTTTGACAAAATCTTTATCATTGACTCCAGGCTCAACATCAAACGACACTGTATTATCAGAGGATGCATAAATTTGATCAGCCGTCTCCAATGTATGTTGAACATTAAAAAGTGGTGGACATTCTTCAGTCTAGTGTGCAGATGAGGTTGTACGAACCATAGGATTATACAATGTCGAAGCACTTGGTCCTTCACTGTAATAACCATCTAGGCTCTGTGATGAATTAAACTGAGTGTAATTCTACAAAGAATTGAATGAAGTGTAATCTTGATGAAACGCCTCTGGAGACTGTGCAAGTGTATTGTCAAGGGATTGCGACTGTGTCAATATTTGAGTGAATGTCCCTCCCACTAGAATTGTTATATGTGTGCCACCAGAATTGCTCTCCTTCTCTACATTAATTTCCAAAAAAAAAAATCAGCTCCTAATTTTTGTGAAAGATCTAAGACATTAGTTAAGGTCTCATTATCGTTGATTGGCAACAGCCTATACTTCTTAGACATGGAAGTCTACATTTAAACTTCAATCCCATGTTTTCCCCGTACCTAGCTACCTTGGGCACCATCATAGCCTCTAACTCACCCAATGTTATCCCCTGTGCACTTTATACAACCCCTGTGCTTCGGTGTCGTATGACACACCTTTTTCGAGATTTCGCAGAATGTTTCCCCCTTAATAGAACATAATGTTCACAACGTCCATACCTAACCTTCACATTCAAATAATTTATTCAAAATCACAAACAAAGCACATTTGGCAAACTGATTTCCATGCTTGAACTGATAATATTTTAAAGAAGAACTATATGACATTTGACTAATAGGCTATGATGTGATTATAATGCCTGATACAAATTAAGATAAGATATTTCAAGTATGTGTCATATATGGAAGCTAATGTCATCAAATCTCAAAATCACAACATTGTCATTTACATCTTACTCTCACAACGCGAAAAAATAAAATAAAATAAAATAAAAACACACTTGAAATGCAAAAATCACATGACAAAATGACGAGTTTAAAACCTAATCATGTATAAGGATATACTAGAAAAAATATTTCATCACTTTCTATACTGACACGAAACAATAAAGCAAAAAGTAGAAAACTCTATATAATCTTCAACATAAATATTCAAACCTATACATACACCGAAAAAAATGTCCTTGTTTTACACTATGCATTTCCCATATATTTATCATATGCCATTCACAAGCATTCCTTATTCCTGACACTAACCTTTCAAACAAAAATAAAGGAAAAGAACAAAGAGCCTTAAAAAGATCATAAGTACATTATACATTTCTCTTGCAAAAATGCTAAAAATGTGATAAGTTCAAAGACACCATATATATTGGTGAGATGAATCAATTTTTGGATGCAACATCCAATATGAAGACATCAATTTTTGGATTTTCTTGAAATTTGAATTATTTATTTTTTTTCATTTTAACATGAACTTCATGCATCCTGACTTTTCCATATAACACAAGAATAAAGACCGATAGTTCAATCAAAATACAGATGTTAATGGTTAACCGCTCAAATGAATTCATACTAACATCAATGGACCATAACAAAACCATAGAACTAATTGTATCAAACAATAATAACACTACAATACTAATTGTAAGGCTTATTGATCATTCACTCTTTCAACACATTTTATGTACATGTAATATTTTAAAACAATCATTTACTCGTCATTGACCTATTCTCATAGTAACTATCAAAATTATTCAAAACACCAACAAATATATGCATTGTGTTATTTAAATGATCACTGGAAGTAAGTCTAGACCATACATTGTATTTATCTTTATACAAATGCTGCCATACAACTAAAATAATAACAATTAATTTCGGATGTAAAGGCTGATAATAAAACACAATGTAAATATGTAACTAAAATGTTTAATATCAAATCAGATTTGGAAAGACAAAGAACTAAATTTAGAAAAAAGATAAAATTTAGAAGCAAGTGCAAGCTATCATGGTATTCAAAAACCTTTATGAAAAAATTTAGAGGTTGTTTATAGCGATCCCGGTTTCCTCTCCTTTGGTTGTTGTATTCCGGACTTAGGTTTCGTGGTGTTGGTTGTTGTGTATAGCTTGTTTCCATCCTTCAATTCTATATATTTGAGTTTTAGGTTGTGTTGGGCAGGTTCGTAGCAGGTTGGTTGTGAATGGGAGCAAATGGTTGCTGCCCAGATTTTGGTGTCTTCGCTTGAGCGAGACTTTTGTCACTCGAGCGAGCTCTATGTTTTAGTTCCTTCGCTCAAGCCAGGATTCCTTCGCTTAAGCGAGAATTGAGTTTTGTGTCTGGTGGCTCGAGCGAGAAGTCTGGCGCTCAAGCTTGCGTCTGCGTCTCTTTTTGACTTGAAGGTTGCATTTCTTGGCTCGAGCGAGCTTTCCTTCGCTCGAGCGAGCGAGATCTATGTTTTGGGTTTCTTTGCTTGAGCGAGCTTTTCTTCGCTCGAGCGTGCTTTTGGGTTGCAGAACTGAAGCTTCGAATTGTTGGCTCGAGCGAGGCTTTCTACGCTCGAGCGAGGTTTCTTTGTGTCTGGTCACTCGAGCGACCACTCCTTCGCTTGAGCGAGCCTCGAATATATCAGTTGGCAGCAGCGGGATTACACTTCACTTTTTCATCTCTTTTCATCTCAAGCCCTAGATTCAGCTCTCTTTCTCTCTACATACACCTTCTTTCTAGGGTTTCATCTACTTCTAGAGTGTTACTACCCTAATCTCTTTGTAAGAAAGATAGAGGGTCGTGAGGGCTTCACTTTAATCTAAAAATTTGTGGATTTGGAGCACTTTGAGTTTCACCTCTCTCCTCCTTTGAGCTCCGAAAACTAAGGTAGGGATACCCTACTCCTTCTTATGAGTTTTGTCATAAATTTTAGTCATTTTAATTAAATGGTATTGTTTGGTAATTTTGGAAAAAATTAGGGTTTAATGTATAATTATGTAAAGAGGGGTTTTGTGTTTTAAAAGCTCCATTGTATATAAGGCTTGGGAATATGAGTTTGGGAGTGAAATTGGTGGAATTTGGTCTTAGGATCAATATTTGAAAAAGGGGGAGGGGGGGAGAGGGAAATGCCCTTAATTGTGTTGAATAATTAATTTGTGGGAATATGAAATTGAGTTGAAATTCATGAAATTTGGGAATTATAAGATTGAATGGAGTAGTTGGATTAATTAATCACTCACCTATGAAAATGTTGATATTATATCTGTTTGATGTATTTATATTCTGTTTAGAAATAACTGCCTTGGGCTATCGGTGGAGGATAGTCTTGATTGTTGTAGACACTGTATGTTGATTAGGGAAAACTGAAACTAATCGAACGTGTTTTGTCATTGAATATGACTGTTGGAACAATACAGCGAATATGTGTATTGATTGATCATTGCATATGATAAGTATTTAATTACATTGTATATGTATATTGTTTGGGAGGAGAAAGGGGTGGACTCCATAGTTTGAGAGGAGATAGGTGATGGACTCTCAAACCTGTTTGGGAGGAGATAGGGGATGGACTCCATTAATACAGCAAATATGTGTATTAATTGTGAAGTATGGAAGTGTTTTTAACATGAGTAGTAATCTCATTTGAGTCGTTGATATTGGAGATGTTTTAATATGAGCACTTGTCTCATTTAAATTGTTTGGCCAGGTTTTGAGCCATGTTTATATAACTTGAAAATTGGATAAGTAAATGAAAGTGAAATAAAACATGGACTATTTGTCATGGAACTGAATTGTGTTACAAGTTGTTTTATAAGTGTTGGACATTTATCATATGCTAATGTTTTAGTCATTGCTCATATCTGGTTTAGTATATCTCTACTGGGTATTGGCTCACCCTACATGGGATATCATTTTCAGGTCCAGGTGATATGCCACCTCCAAGGACGTAGCTTGGGAGGCTTAAAGGCTTAAAGATATTTTTGTTGTTTTCTTTATGTATTACATGTTAATCAAGCCAAGGGCTTATTTTGTATAAAGAGCTAGGACTCTTCTTTTGTTGTACCCAAGTGTTGACTTAGAAAGTTGTAAGCCTATAGGGTATTTACTTTTGATGTCAACATGTAATACTTTTGTAATGAATACTCTGATTTATGAAAATATGCTTTATCCTCTTATGTCCATGCATGTCAAGAATTGTGGGTTTAATGTATTATTTTGAGGGCATTACATTGTTGCCCAGTGCTCTGCTACTCACTCCATTACTGACATCTACTTTGTTATGTTGGGGGAAATTTTATACAATGAACCATAAATATTACTGTAAGAAAACTTGGAGGTTAATTTTAACAATTTTTGAAACATTTGTAAGTCTCTTGAAGTGTACACATAGAAAAAATTAACGAACATGTGGACGGAATGACTAAATTGTAACTAGATTGCATGGGCCAAATTGTCCAATTTAAAACTATAGGGATAAAAGTGAAATTTGGGTCAAAATACAAGAGTTAAAAGTGTAAGATTATACACTAAGTTTCTTCATGAAAAAACACAAATTATTCTGCCATAACAAAATATGAACACAAGAAATTTAATTCCACTTTTTAGCTTTATTATAATCAAAATGGAATTTGATGCTATTTTAAAATTTGAAAATCATTTAAAATTCATTTAAAACTAAATTTTCATACAAGTTTCCTTTTAATATACAAAATTCCAAAGTCAAGATAACTAAATTTCATTATAATTTCTCTATCCGTGCCGCACAATATGATAAGCTACTTGTGTGGTACAACTCATTAAATCAATAAAATGATGATAACAATTTAAAATGAAATACAAAATATGATAAAAACAAATATATCGTAAAATTATTAGCTCGACAAAATGACACCAAAACATGTTTTGATTTGATGACATCTTTGATAAACTAAAAGACTACAGGGGAGATTTCCATTTTTTTAATAAAATATACGTATATATAATAAAAATAATAATAAAATTGAAAATGGGGGGCTCTATGGTGCCTTCATAGCTCGGTAGGGAAAAAACAATTGTGCGCATAGATATAGCCAACAAAATCGTGTTCACTCATGAAACAAAAACAAAAACACAAAAATGTGTTAGGCATGGTAAACAACATTTGAAATGCACTGGCCTTCATATGGCCTTCACATCAACAATAAGAAAATTCTTACCTATTCTTACACAATCAAAATCAAAAACCTAATTTCAAAAATCAATAATTTCGAAATTGAAAATCCTAAATCAAAATTTAAAACTCTAATTTCTAGAAAACAAACCTCAATGTAGACGATGAGAGGGAGAGGTGCGTTGATGTTTGCTGGTCTTCTTGGTAGTGGTCTTCATTTTTACGGTGGCATTCGTCTTCTCCGCATTATCAAAATGCTCTTTGCGTCTTCGTCTTCTTCGCGTTATCAGATTGCATTGTTAATATTCATCATCTCATTCTCTAGTTATCAAATTGTTCACCGATGTAAGTTAAACATATTCTCAATCAAAATCAAAACCCTAATTTTTAAAAATCCTAATTTTGAAATCGAAAATCCCCAAATAAAAAATTTAAACCATAATTTTTGCAAAACAAACCTGAATTTGGATAATGGAAAGGAGATGTGCGAAGCTCCGGCGTAATAGAGGAGGGACAACTATGGCGTGATAGATGGGTGGGACAGCAACATCTGCTTGTTGCGCTAGTCGCGTTGGTGTAAAAATAGTTTTACATAAATTGTTTTTAATTAATTAAGAATTAGTTCACACTTAATTAAAACCGACTTTTGAAAAGTCATTTTTCTATGTAAATTTTTTATTATTATTTTAATTAAAAAATACGATTTTTGAAAAGTCAATTTTTTGAACATAACTTTCCCAATGCCGTTTTATCCTATCATGGAAAAATAAAAAATAAAAACACTCTTTAGAATGGTAATAAAGTTGTCAGTGTACTTTAGTCAGAAAATCAGCCGTTGTATCCCATTAATATCATTATATTAAATTTATTATATATATTTTTAAATACTATTAAGAGATGTGAGTGTAAATTTATCTTAATTTTATATCAGTACGTGGTACAGGAGCGACATTTGGAAGGCCGTGCACCACTCGGAACTTGAACCAAATATCTGTTCCAGCCAATGGTTTGTCTTCCTCCCGTTATCCGAAATCCTTTTACCCCTCCATATTTGAGAAATTCATATCTTTCCCTTAAAATATTTTTGGCAAAACGAATGCGATATATGTACGGATAAAAAAACAAAAAAAAAACACGTACCTTCAATCAATTGCCACAAACCAAAGTCCTTAGTCCGACCGTCATCACTCGGTTATAATCCCTCTGACCGCCCTTCTCTCTCTCTCTCCTCTCTCTTCACCAGCTTACTCTGTGTTTTTTTTCTTCCAATCAATCAGGTACGCCATTAGTTCATTTTAAGGCCTCTTCTCTAGTGGAGAAGCTATTCATTATAAATTCATCTCTCTTTTCCGGTTGGATTAAATAGAGTTCTATCTATCAAACAAAAAAATAGAATGAAATAGAATTCTATTATTATTATTAGTTATTTTTAATTTTTACGATCCAGTTTGCTATCTGATCCGGAAGATGTCGTTTAGCAATTCAATAGCGGCTTTTTTATTATTATTATTTTTTTAATGTTCTTTTATTTTTTTTTCTTTCTTTTGGCTTCACGATTGTTTCTGTTGGTCGGGTTGCCTCTGTGTTAGTATTTTTTTTCCCTCCATGTATTGTATGTATATATTATATTATGATTTAAGACGATTTTGTTCTCAAAATGGTTTTCCTCTCAACTCTATATGCGAATTATAAACAAACATGCAGATAAAATAAAAGTTAAATAATTTAATTAATTTATAAACAGTTTCAAGCTTGACAGCATAACTGATATGCAAAAGAAAAATGTCTTGGTGACTGTTTTTTCCATTGGTAGGTTGTTTGTCACTTGTTTCTGCATTTTCGTTCACATTCTTACTTGCTTATCAATAAATAAAATACTAATTGAACTCTCATCTGCCTCTGCCTCTGCCTCTGCCTCTGCCTCTGCCTGCTACTCTTCTCCCGCTTGATTGTTGCACATTGACCTCTTTTAAATTTACCCAATCCTACTGGTTCTGATATCCTCGTAGGTTGTATCGACTGCTTCAAGTGTTCTTATTGACTTTTACCAGCTTAAAGTTAAAGCTCACTTCTCACGGAATCTGCGTTTGCAAAACCCAATTGGTGGTTGTCCGTTCTGTGTACCATTTTAAACCAAAACTTGTTGACAAGTTGCTTCCTTGAAAAATTAGTCCTTAAAAATTGATTGTTTTGTTTATTTATTTTGGTTCTTTTTAGAAGCCTACAAAAGTGGTCCACGTGATCTATACAGGCATTTTGTCATGGGCTGATCACTACATTGCGATTAAAAGACTTGTGGCATGTTTTCTATACAGAAACTTTCTAGACACGTGTGATGTTATTGCGCATATATATATACAAGCAAGAGGAAGCCATATGATGGCCGCTGCTGCAGTTATCGGTCTTAGTGCAGGAAAGAGGCTCTTGAGTTCCTCCTTGTATTATTCTGATATCACGGAAAAGCTGTCTTGTTGTAATGATTATGGATTGGCATACCATCATGCTGCTTCAACAAAGAATATTATCACGGCAAAGAAGTCATCCAATAATACTAGCATTTTGTCCTACCAACAGACACAGTCCATCAAAGCTCTTAAAGAACATGTGGATACTGCTTCTGATCCTTCAACTGCAGAGTGGTTTTACAGATTGAAGCACCTGGAGGTGGAGGAAAGATCTCATCCTGAATTTTCAGTGGAGGCTCTTCTCTTGTTACAAAAATCTATGCTGGAAAAGCAATGGAATCTTTCAACTGAGGCAGCAGTAGCAACTTATAGAATAAGAGAAAATACCCACAAGAAGATACACGTCACTGGTTCAGGGACTTCTGCTCGCAGGCGGAGAAGAGACACTAGGAGGAAAGTTCTGAGCCCAAATAGTTCTGTGATGCAACTTGGTAGTACAAGTAAGCAGCTAAGATCCATTATCAGTCCAGAGCTGCTTCAGAACCGTTTGAAAGGTTATGTGAAGGGTGTAATAAGTGAAGACTTGCTCACCCACTCTGAAGTAGTGCACCTATCTAAAATAATAAAATCTGGTCTTTACTTAGAGGAGCAGAAATTGAGGTAATGCTTCATTTTTCTTTGTTATTTATTTGTTATTTTATTTTTATTTTTTGGTTATGTATTTGTTTATTTTGAGTGAATGAACCATTTTGATTCAGTAACTTCTTTTGTTACTTTCAAGGCCCTGACCATGGATGTCACTTTTTTCCCTGTATAAGATGTTTGCTGCAGTTAAACAGAGCCAATATACATAGTTTTGCTCCTCTAGGATAAATGAAATGCAAGAAATTCTTGTTTAGTTGTTGCTTTTGTTTAGTTCACTTTTTTCCCTGACTAGCTCTTGTTTAGTTGTGGCTTTTGTTTTGATCTTGTACATTGTTCAAGGACTCCTTGTCCTCTCCCCTTTTCTAGCTTTTGCTTAATAAAATTCTTCGTCACTTTTCAAAAAAAAAAAAAAAAAGAAGGAAGAAAAATGCAAGAAATTCCGTTCATTCTTATTTACTTCTTCATCCATTTTTTTGTGAAAGATGACACATTTTTCATGTAAATCTGGTCCTCCCAGTTAATCTTTAGGTCTTCCCTTGCTGTAGTAATTTGGTTTTTGTCTTGCTGTCCTTGTAGTATAAGAGTTACAAGCTATTTGACTGCAGATATAACTCATTTCCTTTGTATTGTATCATTTGCATATCATTAGTTAAAGCTCCATTTGGCGGTGTGTGGCTTCTAATAAAATGCTTCAATTAAGAATTTGTAAAGAAGAGATTGTTGCAAAAATCTTTGGTACTATTTTGTTTCTGCACGTTGATAAAAGATTTCATTTCCTCATTTTTTTTGCCAAAGCAACTGAATTGCTAACCAAACCAAACTAAGTCTTGTATCCCAATCAATTGAGTCGGCTACATGAACCTTTTTCGCCATTCAGCTATGTTAAGGGTTAAATGCTCAATTAGCACTTCCCCTCATGTTAGTTTAGATCTTCCCCTCTCCCAAACATTTCCATCTAGTTGTTACTTCACTGATTAGTGCCGTTTTGGTGATTCACCTCTAAAAGAATTTTAAAAATAAAGCCCAAACACTGTAAAGCATTCTTAAGGACTGCAAAAACTCTTCTAATCTAAATGAACCACAGCATCAAATGGAGCCAAAAAAATTTATTAGGGCCGTGCCAACAGAGAAACAGATGTTGGATAGATGGAAATGATTCTGAGTCATTTTTCTTCTTGGTTAGCTATGAGTCATTTTTTACTTTGCTTCCTAAAATATATTCATTTTTATTATTTGGTCCATACTTTTGAAGTGAGATTGTCAAACAGATATATTGATTTCTGTGAGAGCAAAAAAATTATTTTCTTATTGTTTGCATGATTTGTGCTGAATGGGGATTTCAGACTGAAAGAAAGTTTAGGATATGAGCCTTCTGAGGAGCAACTTGCAACTTCCCTGAAGATTTCTTGTGTTGAGTTACAATTGAAACTGATAGAGTGTGCTTTGGCAAGAGAAAAGCTAGCAATGAGTAATGTCCGTCTGGTCATGTCTATTGCACAAAGATATGACAACATGGGTGCTGAAATGGCTGACCTTATTCAGGTGATTGTCTTTCTGTTAGCTTCAAGCTTTGAGATGCCAATATCTTACATTTGCTCTAATCTGTTTAATATAGACCTGTGGATTCCTCTTATATATGGAATTGCCTTTACACCTCATGTAGGGTGGCCTGATTGGACTGCTCCGGGGAATTGAGAAATTTGATTCTTCCAAGGGATTCAAAATTTCTACTTATGTTTATTGGTGGATACGTCAGGTGAGGTCAACATTTTCCTTTGAAACGTGAACAATTGAGAACATGGCAAAAGGATAGTTGCCATCATCAATAATTTATAGATTCTTTATGATCTTCATTGCATTGGGATGATTATCTTCTTATATCAGGCAAAATTATAGTTTGTAGAATCCAATTTGTAATAACTGGGACATGCAGCTGCAGAAAGTATTCCAAGTGAGTCTTTTTTTTTTTTCCTTTTTTGGTAAGTCACAAGTGAGTCTTTGACTTCCAAAAGAACTAATGCTTAATTTGGTTCACTGGAATGAGATGGAATGGGATGGAATGGTCATTCCTTAGGCTCTATAATGGAATGATCATTCCCTTACAATGGTGAATGATGATTCCATTTGTAAAGCATTTTTCATTATTTTTTTAGTCAACCAAACATGGATATAATGATTATTCTGTTCCATTTGATTCCAGTGAACTAAACACTACTTAAGAGCATGGCCATTCAAATGTGAACATGCAGAAATCATTTCAGTTGTGATCATGAAGCAGACCCCACTATATTCATGCATCTTGAAGGCTATTTGATGTCAGACCCACAATTAAATGACAGGGCACTTGGGTTAATCTTTTCAATTTGTATCCTATTTTGAGAAGGTTGATATGGTTCTAAATTGATTTTTCCTAGTAAGTTACCAGAATTTGAATTATTTACTCCTACATTTGCTTTATTTTAGAAGTTCAGTGCTTTTTTGTGTATGGAAGTTAAGCCTTTTTTGGTCATCATGTTGGGATAGGATCAATCAAGTTAGAAGTTTTCTGTGTTAATTTAGAGCATGCACACAGCATATTGTAGATGATTACAGTAACAACCTGGGAGCTCGTCCAAAGGGCTAGCCGAGGAGATCATTTGGAATCATAGTCCCTACTTATATACAAACTTAAGATGCTGGTCTAAGCACATGCCAACCCTGGTCAGGGTCATTAACACTTGCGAGAATAACTTTCTATTAAAAACGCATCTTTTATAGATTATGACTTGGATCAGATCAATTCTTCTTTGAATCTTGTGGCTGCCTATGTTTGGCATCCACGTGGCAAGCCACACCGATATTTTGTTTCCCTTGTCTCTTACTTCTCACTTTATTTTCTTTCTCTTTTTTTTTTTTTTTCTTTTCTTTCGTATCCTCTTATCTAACTCTTCCCTCTTGCTCTCATTTTCTTCTTATTCTCACTGTAAATTAATTTGATACCTTCACAATTACAAGTCTGAACTTTTTCGAGGAGTTCTTTGCTTTCTATAGTTTTGTCTCTTTCTTCTTTATCTCCTCACAAGAATTTGTGTTTTTCTTCCTTTAAAAACCATTGTCATGTGCATTGCATTAATTTTGGTGCAAGAGGCAAAGATCTTGTGATCTTTAAAGGGGGGATCATATTCCACATCTTTCCTTTCACCTGAGATGCAATCTTCTCTTGCAATACTAGTTCATTAGTGGAGAATGCTAACATGAATACATCAAGGTTATGTTTTCTGTGGCTGGATGAGTTTATTGCAACCAAACTACTTGTTTTGGATTCCATGAAGGTCTCCAAGTGCATGATATGATCTCCATTCTATAGAAGTTAAAATTAAGAAAGCCCAAGGTAGTTTAGGGTAGAAAGGCCACAATCACTTACTAATTACTGAAAACACCACTTGTATACAATTTGTATCTGTTTTGATTAACCAAACTGTTTTGCCATTCTAAAAAAAAATCTGTGGAATCTCTGTTTAATAGTAGCAGTGATCAAGTAGCTCTTGTGATGTCGTGTATGCTGCCATCATCCACAAAACTTCAAGCTATCAAATAACTTGTACCCTATTAATCCTCTGTGATTCTTGTGTTCACAAGGTGTATGTGAAACCAAGTGTAATGCAACCTCAATAACTTTTTTGGGAAGACGAGTTTAATGATTTTAGTTTTGAATTTTCTCGGATGAAATACAGCAAATCTGAGTTCCTTGTTATTCAAGAAAACCCCAAAATCATGTCACTTTTGTTTTTATTTCTCTTTCATGCAGGGTGTTTCGAGGTCATTAGTTGAGAATTCAAAAACCTTAAGGTTGCCTACCCATTTGCACGAAAGATTAAGTTTAATCCGCAATGCAAAGATGAAACTGAAAGAGAAAGGGATAGCTCCATCCATTGATGTAAGTCTAACTGACAGCTATGTGCTTTAATGACAGTAGCTCATACTTGCCATGTCAACATACCTACATAAATATATGAAAACATGCCTAATCAAGAATCCTGATTTAACTATGTTATGCTATAGTTCTGTAAACTCGTCTTGTTTCTTTAACTTTTTTTTTTTTCAACTTTTACATTTCAGAGAATTGCAGCATGCCTGAACATGTCCCAAAAGAAAGTCAGGAATGCAACAGAGGTACTAAATATTTTGAGCTCTATATTGTCTCAATAAGTTATTCCAGGGTTCCCTCTATGTGTAATATCTCCTTGCTTAATGTAAAATATCTCTGTTTGCAGGCAATTAATAGGGTCATCTCACTTGATAGGGAAGCATTCCCCTCTTTAAATGGTCTTCCAGGAGAAACACTTCATAGTGTAAGTGTTCATATAGCAATTCAATTATCACAATTTGAAAATAAACTTTTATTAACACTACTTCCCAAAACAAACTTTTATTGACACTACAATCCCATTTTTCTTTTTCTTTTTTATTATGACTTATAAGACGAAGTTTTTGACTCCTCTTTTTATCTTTCCAGTACATTGCAGATAATCGCCTCGAGAACAACCCATGGCATGGAGTAGACGAGTGGACACTCAAGGTAGTAAGGCGACAAAAGAATTGTTTAATTGTTACAATGTGAACTTTTTATTACAAAAATTTCAGCGCTGAACATGAAAAGTAAATTGCCTGCCTCTTTGTCTCCAATGAAAAATGATTAATAAATGGCAATGTTATGCATCAATGATTATCCCCTCATATTATCCAAACCAAACCAAATTAAGTCTTGGTCCCAATCAAGTAGGGTTGGCTACACGAATAATTTTTCGCCATTCAACTCTATCAGCTATGTGTTCAGCTAAATTAAATAAATTCATTTCTCTTTTTATTACCGCATCCCATGTCAACTTAGATCTCCCCTCCCCTAACATCTCCATTTATGGTGATCCTATCACTCTTCCTTACCATTACATCTATAGGTCGTCATTGTACATAACCAAACCATCTTAACATGTTCTCTCTCAATTTATCTTCAATAGGTGCTACTCCTACCATTTCATGAATATATTTATTTTTAATTCTATCTTTTCTAGTCTTACCACATCCATCTAAGTATTCTCATCTCAGTTACCTTCATTTTATGAACATGTTGTTTCTTAGTTGCTTAAAGTTTGTCTCGTAAAGCATCACTGACCTTATAGTAGTTCTATAAATTTTTTCTTTCAATTTAGTTGGTATTCGAAGGGCGGACCTAGCGTAGCTGTGAAGTTACCCCTTGGTGACCTGGTGGTCACGGGTTCAAGTCGCAGAAATAGCCTCTCTTTTTGCGAGGGTAAGGCTGCATACATCAACCCTTCCCCAGACCTCGCTTAAGCAGGAGTTTCGTGCACTGGGTACGCCCTTAAATTTAGTTGGTATTCGTTGATCACATAATATGCCAAACACACTCCTCTACTTGAGCCAACGTACTTTGATTCTATGAATCACATCATCTCCAACCTCACCATCCTTATTGATAATCGCACCTATATAACGAAAAATATTCACTATTTGTTATCTTCTAGTTTTCAATCTTCGTTTCTCCATTATTTCCACTTTTGCTATTGATAAAGTTACGGTCTATTATTTCTACTAATTTTAAACCCTTTTGACTCAAGTGCTCCTCTCTAAATTTCTAATTTAGTGTTAATTCTTTTCTTAGTTTCGTTTACTAGAACAATATCATCAACAAACAACATACATCATGGGATGTGATCATGAATGTGTTTAGCTAATTAATCCATGATTGGGAACTCACATGATCAAATTGTAGTCACAACTCCATTATAAATGTCCTTTTATCGCATCAATCTATCCTTTGGTTACAATGTTTGCCTCTAACAGCCACCATAATATATCTCTAGAAACCCTATCATAAGCTTTTTCTAGATCTATAAAAACCATATTTCCCCTCATATTATCCTGCTCAAAATGAAATTTGATACCCCTAAGTATTTAAATTATTGTTTGCAACATGCCTTGAGACCTACTCTCATGCCTTGAGGAGAGAGGCTCTCATAAGACTTGTATCTTAAAGCTTGCCTTTGACCTAAAACCCACTTTATGCATTCATTAAAAGGTAAAGGCTTTCATCGGAGTCTAGGACTTACAGTATCATTGCACTTTGTACTTCTATCCTGTAAACGTATTCAATGATATTTTAGTCTTTTGTTGTCAAACATATGTAAAGTTTTCAAAACAATTTTTGTTTTATTCGACATTGTAGATTTGAGAAAACCGATGTTTGGAAGGTAAAGACCACTGGCTCACAAATTCTTTCCAGGGTTGCTGGTGGTTTAGGTTTTCAGATGTACGTAAAATTGTTCAACTCGACTATAATCAAGTTGGTAAATGCAAACATGACCCAATCATAATTGGATCAACTATAATCGGCCTGGTTATGACTGACCCATATGCCAAGTTTAGAAAGTGAAAAGGTAAATCTCTTGGTACTAAAATAACAACATTATTGGAAAGAATATATATATGTACATATATGAAAGAACAACTTCTACCAATAAAAGTTCCTACAACTTCTACCAATAAAAGTTCCTAGTTAGTGGGATATAGGATTGGAAGGTCTATGCTAACCAAACTATTGGCAGTCAGGTTAAATTTGGGGTGATCTTTTTGTAGTCCAAGGGTGGACGTGGACCCACCCTGAACCCCTTTATTTTGGGCTGCTTGGTGGTTTTTCACTAGCTGCATGCATGATTATATATTAGCACCTGGATATGCACATGCCAATTTTTTTGTAATTTTTTATTACAATTAAGTAAAATTCACTGAAAGCAACAAGAAGGGGACACAATCAATATACATGCACATACACACATGCATATATATATATATATATATATCTTATACATAGAGACACTCTTTTATTTGTATTGTGTTGCTATGATATGCCAATTGGATTTTTAGCCTTTTGTTCTACCTAGTTTTTTTTGTCTATATATACATTTTTTGATGTTTTCACTTTCTAGACTAGTGAGGAAAATTAACACCAATAATTCATTTTGCAGGATGAGGTAAACAAACTAATTAGTACAACTCTAAGAGAACGGGAGAGTGATATTATACGGCTTTACTATGGCCTGGACAATGAATGTCTTACTTGGGAGGATATTAGTAGACGGTGGGTACACTATCCATGACATCTCTCAGGTGGAAAAATATGCTCATATATTGACCACCTACTTAGAAAATGCTCTAGAGTTGATTCTATCATGCATGTTCTTGAAATAAAAGGAAGAAAGCCGATTTTTAGTTATATTATAGGAAAACACCTTTTTCAATGTCTTTTCATGTGGTCGGCACTCTAGAATCATGTCATTTAGATGAATTTTAGGTCTCTGATTAGTGCAACTTCTTGTATGTGATTTTGACATTATTTAAATTTCCATTTATAGAGATAGTAGCCAATCATCAAGGATATTTAATTATGCAGTTCATGTATAAGCTAGATCATGTAATTTAAACCTATGCATTGGTGCTTTATTGCAATTTCAAAGTCTTTTTTCCCTGCTTACTCATAGAAATACTTAACTACTTTTCCTCTTCTTTCTTTTTTTTTTAAATCCAAATTCAGTAGTTTTGATGATTTAATTTTGCCCGAACCTCCAGGATAGGTTTGTCCAGGGAAAGAGTTAGGCAAGTTGGACTCGTTGCACTAGAGAAACTAAAACATGCTGGAAGGAAGAGAAGGCTGGAGGCCATGCTGCTGAAACATTGATTTGGTATGTTTGTTGTAGAAAATAGAAATTGCATGTAAATATATATCGACAAAGTAAAGTTGGAATCTCCAATTTATTTTCTCATCTTGGAATCTCCAATGGAAAAGAAATAAATTAGCATGTGTGATGAATATATGAGTATCTTATCTTTTCTTTATTTTTTTCCTTTCAGCATTAGAGTGATCTCTCGTCCATGGATATGCAGATTTTTTGTTGTTTCAGAGATTTAGAAATAATGTACAACTTGGGATTGATGCAATTTCTATATATGACTACTTTCAACCTCTCATGTTTTAATTTTGCCTAAATTACACCTTTTTTACTCCAGTACTCTAATCTAAATTTCACTTTGGCTCCTCATCTTCTAATTGCAACAATTAAGTTATTAAATTTTAATCCTTATTTTAATATAGTCCTTCCATCATCCCTAAAAATCCTAAATGATTTGTGATTAGATCAAGATTAAAATATTCCAAATCCCAATCATCCAAAACACACAATCTAAATCAACAAGCACTTACGAAAGTGATTTAGAATGTATGTTTTTCGAAATAGACAATAAATCGACACAAATAATTTTTTACGTGGAAAAAATCACAATTAAAGAACCTTCAATTGTAATAAAAAATCACAGGCGAAACGCCACTAATCAATCCACTACTGAAGAAAGAAAGATTACAAAGATAATACACAAATTACCTAACTCACTCAATTTGTCTTCGAATCCTCTGTAACTCTTTCACCACGCCTTCGTCTCGGAACTGATCAATCCTGAAGTTGAATCCACAATCTTCACTTGTCGAATTAACAACTACGTATAGAATCAAACGCCTTTTGAAACTCTACTTTCGAATCTTCGGAATCCATCGAAGAGAACTCTCTTGAAAATAAAGTAACAAACTCCTTGATGTATGAATCTCAAATCATAAGTTTAGAACTCTCTCAAAAAACATCAAGGAAAACTCAAAAAACCTCAGAAGAAAACTTCAACAAAACCCTAGGACTCTTGAATAAGATCTAGGAAAAGTTACTCCTAAAAACATCCTAAACAGATATAAATAGGCAATCGAAGTTCAGGATCTCCGCCGAGCGCCCAATGACCGCCGAAAGATTCAAAGAAAATATGCGTGTGACAAAACAGAGTTCCGCTCGAGCGCTTGATAACCCGCTCGAGCGCAAAATCACACACTCTAGTATTTTTACAGACCTGACAAAATACTGAGAGAACCCAATCTCCGCTCGAGCGCCAATGTTCCCGTTCGAGCGGGAAGAACAAAAACACAGGAAAAATTACAACCTTTTTCAACACAAAGTTTTGTACCCGGATTTGACAATCAAGGGACCTAACAATCTCCTCATTTGTCAATTCTCAGACAAAACCGTTCCAAACAAATGTTCCTTAAACACACGCACTAAAAATCACACACTCTAATAACCAAGAAAAGAATAAACACTAAACAACTTTGGAATCAAACAATCCTGCCATTCAAACAATCCATCCATCCAACATCCACCTGTGAAATAACAACCAACACACCAAAAAAAAAAAAAAAACAAAAACTGTGGAATGGCATAAGTAGAGATACAAAGATAAAAATGATACCCATAATAATAAAAAACTGGAATATCCAACAGATGTTCAGCAGATAAAAGAGTCAACATATGTCCAAACCAAAGTATCCAACAGATGACAAAATATCCAAATATCCAAAATATCAGATGTCCAAATATCCAAAATAGCAACAAGACATATATCCAAATATCAAAATATCCATAATATCAAAACAACAAAACATGTACCACCAATGTCCACCAATGTAATGTCCAATGTATCACCAATGTATATCACCAAAAACTCTCCCCCTTTTTGGCTGGGAATCAAGGAAGAAAACACAAAGATCAGGCATCAGGGAGAGGCTGAGGTCAGCCAAGTCAAGTAAGGAAATGATGTGCGCCAGCTAAGTAATAGTTTGGAAGGCAGTCTGCTCCAACTGACCAAGGCGACCATCAAAAGCATCAAAGCGGGCATCCAGAAAGTCCAACCGCCAGGTCATAGCCTCCTCAAAATGCTGAAGCTGATCATGAAGAGCTCGAGGTGGAATAGTATCCTCTTTACCACCAGCTGCGGCAGCATCAAACTCTACTTTCTCAGCTAGTCCAACTGCGGTACCTGCAGAAGGACCAGTCCTACCAGCCCGAGAAGACTCCCCCTTGACATGAGCTCTACTTTGGGAAACAGTCTTTTTAGTGAATGGTCTGGAGGGGAAGGCAAACTCATCATCCTCAAACACTGGAACCTCAAGTGAAGACAAAAGACGGTTGATCATACAACCATAAGGAAGTCCTAACTGTTTATTCTCAGAAACACCTATCATCATCTTAATAAGCAGTGTGGCTAGATCAATAGACATGTGACGGGCGATACAGAACAAAACAAATCCTTGGTCTTGATTAATTTCGGAGGAGCGAGTGGTCACAAGGATGTTGGCACAAACAATAAGATTAAGCAGTCTAAACTCTGGAAGAAGTTTAAACTATTTAATCAATGCACTCATAGGCCAAGTACGGGAAGCACCACATAACACCTCAGCCACATGATTAAAATCACAGGTAGGACGGCCTAGAACTGGAAAATGATAGTGCACATAAGAGACTCTCTCAATCTTAAGAAGCTTGTGAATGATATCAGGTGTGACAGAAATAGAGTGAGACCTAACCTAGGTAGTGAAAGACGGCTCAATGTCACTAATTTGCTAAATATGGCAGTAAAATTCTCGAACCCAGTCGAGATTTTGTTTACCAGAAAAAGACAACACCAAATCACCACCAAGGGGGTCAAACAATGGACGGATGTGTATGGACTCGAAGGTATTAGGCTGGACATTACGTTCTAAGTGAACAGTCCGAGCCTCAAAAGATTTATGGAACAACTTGGCCTGTTTGGCTGTCTGAAACCTCTCAGTATTAAAGGCAGGACGAGATACTGTAGCCTTTCGTCGCTTAGGGGCAAACATGATGAAGCGAGACACAACTACAATCCAAAAAACAAACAAACCCAAAGAGCAAAATAATCACAACACAGAAAACATTAGTAACATTAGTAACAAGTCAGAGGGGCAAGAATGAAATGCATAATGCATAAGCATGGAGGACAAATATCAATGATACAAAAACATGGAGAACTAATATCAATGAAATGCAGAATGCATACATATGCACAAAGGTAAGGGAAGAATATCAATGACCTAAAGATGACTAGAAATCAATGATATAAGAACCAAGAGGACTCCAATTGCAACAATACTCCATCTTTTGGTCAAAACAACTGCTCAAAATTGCATCACAAACAAAATTCCTAAAGCATGTGGGACGCATAACCTTAAGGCGAATGGACATCACAAACTCCATAAACACAAACATGAAATGCATCATGAGAAAGACCGTATGACTCAGTGAAAGTGTGTGAGAGAAAGGGGAAAACAAAACGAAACACAAAACACCCAAAAACGCGAAATACAACCCCTATTGTAGCCGAAATTACAGAAAAAAACAGAGAAGAAGAGAGGGAACAACTTACCAAAGGTGAAATCGGCAAGGAAGAGGAAGAAGGAAGGCAAAAACGAGCCAACTAGACCGCCAACCAAACCCTATGGAGGAGAAACTGAAGAAGAGGGAAAAAAAATGACCTGAAGAGTCGGAGGAGGGAGTTTTATACAAAATAGGTCCGCTCGAGTGTAAAGTTTAATGCCCAAGCGTAAGTTAAAACACGCAGATACCCGCTCGAGCTCTAACAAAGACACTCGAGCGCAAATTCACCCCTCTCAGAACTGTAAAGCTAAGAGCAAACTACTGCAAGGCTCAAAATCACGCTCGAGCGTAGGAATATCCGCTCGAGCGGGGAAAGAAAAAAAAACAAATTTTTTTTTTTTTTAAAATAAAAACAAGATACTCAATATCTAGGAGAGAGACCTGGAACAAAAGTAGATGATCACATTTGGCCAAAAAGAATACTAAGATGAAATAATCTGCAATTCATGAATTCTGTAAACTTGCAATGTTTAAAAAATAATGACACTGGAAATCATGAGCAAAGCAGATAAAATATAATCAATGATCATAAGCTACTTGAGAATGTACAACTCAAAATCCAACATGAGAGCTCACAAAATAAGGTGTGTGTGTGCAATCAATGAGAGTTCACTGAGCTAGAGTTAATCCTCGTAGTGATCGGATGGCTGGACCTCCGGCAAGAGTAACTGAACATCATAGAGAAAAGTCAAACCACTAGGAATCACGGGGTATTTGTTGAGTAAATGCGGAGGCTCCTCCTCAATCAATGAGTCCTTTTTTTTTTTTTTTAAACTTTTTCTTTCTTGTGGGCACTCATTGGTGGCATTCACGCTCAAGAGTATGGAAACCAAACCAGAGAAAAATGAAATCATAAAGGATGGCCTGGTTGGTGCATCTGAGATAGCCTTTACCTAATGCCCGGACTTCAAGGAACTGAGGGAGAAACCGTGGAAGTGAAAACAGATGGTAGATGGTTAAGAGACTCAGCATCACCCATGATATACTAGTATCGGTCAATTTCACTGTAAAAGTACAAGAAACACTGTTAGTGGTCCATAGAGAACTTTGATCACTTGTGCGGAAACCCCTGCAACAATTTATCTCAAGGATGTGTACAGAATGAGATCATGAGGTTAATGAGCATGGGCATTCAAAATGAGCTATGAACAATGAACAATGAGATCTTGTAAGCAGCATGAGTAGTGTACATAAAGAAGTTGGATGCAAGAAAACAAATATCAATGATAATGAGATTATGGCATCCAAGCACATATAAGGCAAAACACTTACACCTACTCAAGGAACAAGTAACACTCTAGTGATCGAGCATGACACCCAAGGTCTTTCTAAGGAACTCAAACCGAAGAAGATCAAGGGGTTTTGTAAAAATATCAGCTTTTTGATACTCAATGGGTATATGTTCAAGAATAACAAGGCCCTCTTCCAATTTAGCTTGTGACATCTCAAGACTTTAAAGCTTTTCTTCATATGTGGAATACACCTTCAGAAGTTCATTCCTTTCAGTTTCACAGGATATTAGTTTTCCACATAAGTCTTGCCTGTCACTCGAGATCTTGATAATATTCTGCTTTGTTGCTACAAGTTCTCCTTTCAGCCTGACATTCTCACTCTCACATGTTTTGAGCTTGAGAGAGAGTTTGTCGTTGATTTTGGACAAATTCAGAGATTTCTCGTACAGCTTTTCGTAAGCTTGTTGTAGTTCTTCGCCATTGACCTCATCATTGTCTTTAGATGTTTCATCATCCTCTTTTTGCTCTTCATTCTTCTTGACTTCATCCAATCTAGCAACTAAGACAGGGAAGTTGCTGGATGGTGGGGAAGGTGAATCTTTTCTTTTATGGAATTGGCTCAGAATTTCCCATGCATCTTTAGCCTTTGTGCAGTGAGCAACTCGTTGATGTTCTTCATAGGAAATTGCTCCACAAATAGTAATCAGGGCTCTCTGGTTGCCCGGATTGTCTGCACTTTTTGTATCTTCTTCAATGGCTTGCCAACCTTCTGGTTCAAAAGCTCTCAGAAAAGCTCTCATTCTAATTTTTCAATACAGGTAGTTAGTCCCATCAAAGGTGGGAGCATGATGCAAGTTCTAACCACGAGCTAAATCTGACGGCTTTGGAAGAGATTGAGCAAAAGAGGACCAAAGTGCCATGAAAGCACTATCCCCGTCTTCACCGGATTCAGGTTCTTCGGGTTCTTGTTCCGACCCGCTTTCATCATCCCAAGTCACAGTGTGAACTTTCTTTCGATTCTTTTTCGAAGCGCATTCAAGGGCAATATGACCAAACCCTTGACATTCATAGCACTTAACCCCTTGCCCCTTTACAATCTTCTTTTCAGTTTTTTGAGCAAATTTTGGTGAAAAAGTTTTGGGTTTTTCATTACTCTTGTCTTTTGGAATAGGGTCTCTGAAATTAGGCTTCTTTTTCTTCAAAATTTTTTTAAACTGTTTTGTAAGCATAGCCGTCATCTCAGACTCTAAATCAAATTCAGTCTCTGGAGTTTTTGCAGTCTCATGAGCACTAGTGAAAGCCACACTATCCTTTTGTTCTTTCTTTGAAATCTGGTGGGCTTCATAAGTCTACAAGTTTCCAACCAATTGATCAAGCTTGAGGGTATCAACATTCTGAGCCTCCTCAATGGCTGTCACTTTTGATTGGAACCTCTCGGGGAGGGACCTCAAAATTTTTCCAACAACTTTAGCTTCCAGGATTTTTTCACCGAGTGTGAAATAGGAATTCACGATATCACAAAGTTTTGCATAGAAATCATCAAACGTCTCATCGTCGCGCATAAAAAGGGTTTCAAAGGCGGAGGTGAGACGTTGAAGTTTTGACCTTTTGACAGAAATAGTACCTTCGTGAATCATTTCAAGAATGTCCCAAGCCTCTTTTGCTACCTCACACGTGCAGATTCGACGAAACTCTTTAGGTGTGACGGAGCAAAACAAGGAATTGAGAGCCTAACTGTTCTAACTCGAGTTTTGGTAATCAGTTGTGTCCCATTTATCAAGGGGTTTAGGAATATCAACACCATCAATGGTGACAATAGGTTCACTTCACCCATAGATTACGTAGTGCCAAACTTTCTCATCGATGGATTTTAAAAACGCTCTCATACGAGTTTTCCAATAAGAATAGTTTGTACCGTCGAATAAAGGAGGTCTATGAGTCGAGTTACCTTCACGAATAGAATCCATAATACTAGTCACACAAAATCACACTCCTATAGTTTTGATAAAAACAAATAGTGACCTGCTCTGATACCAATTGAAAATCCTAAGTGATTTGTGATTAGATCAAGATTAAAATATTCCAAATCCTAATAATCCAAAGCACACAATCTAAATCAACAAGCACTTACGAAAGTGATTTAGAATGTATGTTTTTCGGAATAAACAATAAATCGACACAAATGATTTTTTACATGGAAAAAACCACAATTGAAGAACCTTCAATTGTAATAAAAAACCATAGGCGAAACGCCACTAATCAATCCACTATTGATGAAAGAAAGATTACAAAGATAATACACAAATTACCTAACTCAGTCAATTTGTCTTTGAATCTTCTATAACTCTTTCACCACGCCTTTGTCTCGGAACTGATCAATCTTGAAGTTGAATCCACAATCTTCACTTGTCGAATTAACGACTACGTACAGAATCAAACGCCCTTTGAAACTCTACTTTCGAATCTTCGGAATCCACCGAAGAGAACTCTCTTGAAAATAAAGTAACAAACTCCTTGATGTATGAATCTCAAATCATAAGTTTAGAACTCTCTCAAAAAACATCAAGGAAAACTCAAAAAACTTCAGAAGAAAACTTCAATCAAAACCCTAGGACTCTTGAATAAGATCTAGGAAAAGTTACTCCTAAAAACATCCTAAACAGATATAAATAGGCAACTGAGTCTGTGATCTCCGCTCGAGCGCCCAACAGCTCGCTTGAGCGGATTCAGCAAAATATGCGTGTGACAAAACAGAGTTCCGCTCGAGCACGAAATCACACACTCCAGTATTTTTACAGACCTGACAAAATACTGAGAGAACCCAATCTCCGCTCGAGCGCCAATAGTCCCGCTCGAGCGGGAAGAACAAAAACACAGGAAAAATTACAATCTTTTTCAACACAAAGTTTTGTACCCAGATTTGACAATCAAGGGACCTAATAATCCGAGCATTTGAAAGTTGAGTGAAAGTTAAAATAAGATAGACTAAAGCAGAATTTGTGTGAAATTTGGAGGGTGAAAAGTTTAATTTGTCATACAATTTTTCTCTCTATGACCCTAAATGTGCTCACATAGCTCTCATGTGATTGGAGGATCATATTCAAACTAGAGTTAAAATTTGAAAACTTAATTATTAAAATTAAAAGATGAGAGATTGAATGTTCAAGGGTACAAAGTGGAAGGAAGCATTCCAATTCATATGTTTGGTATGTTGGAATGGTGTCTGAAATGAAATGGAACTTAAACTATTCTGTAAAAAAAATGATTCCTTAGACATTTTGGTTAAATTTTGGGAAAATGACACTTTAGTATAAATAAATTATTTTCAAATTTAATTGAGTTTTTAGAACTTATTTTTTGATTTTTTTAATAATTAAAATAAGTTTGAAAAAAAAATTAAATCCCAAAAACATATATTTTTGGATTTTCAAAAATATTTCTGTTCAAAAAAGAGAAAAACATGTGAAAATAATTTGTTCATTATTATTTATATATTTTTCACCCAACTAATTTTTAAATTTTTTTCAAAAAAAAAAAAAAAAAGATTTTAAACTCAACCAAACATTGATGTGTTTGGATCTATATAAACGATGGTCATGGTATAAAAGTAATACAATAAAAAGAAAAAGGAATAGAAGTACGGGAAAAAAGAAAATAGAAGGGGACGGTGGAGGTGGAGAAAGGTAGTGGAGGTTGGGAATGAATTTGAAGAGGAAGATATGGAGATTTAGAATTTGGTTTTGGATTTAGGATTTGAATTTTAAATTGTGGGTTTTGAATTAGAAATTAGTTTTATGAGTAAATCGGAAAAAATTACAAATATTAAAGGTCAAAATGAAAGGAAAGAAAAAACCTAAAAGTCTTTAAAACTTAAAAGGGTAAATTACACTTACCTCCCCTAAGGTTTACCTTAATTACAGATACCTCTCCTATAGTTTCAAAAATTACATAGACCTTCTTTGCTTTTGAAAATAATAGTCAGATTCCCCCTTTTTGTTAAAAGAGCCTAAACAACATTAACTTGACAATGGAATTGACCATAATACCCTTCAAACACATTGTGAAAAGACACAACTAACCCTTAATGTAAAAAACCTCTCTTATTCATTCTTTCCTACGGTTCACAATCAGAAAAACAAAATAAAGAGAAAAGTGAGCAACAAAGGAATGGAAGAGAAGAAAGAGTAGTGATTTTGTCAAAGATCTGCTCCAATTATCTTTCACAGTGCAAAGTGTGAAAGATTTTAATCGGTTTATTTTGTTATTTAGGGCTTCTAAGTAAGTTCTCTAAAAAATCTCTTTAATATTAAAATTTCTGGAAAAAAAAATATTCAATACATGGGTTTAGGGTTTACGAATGAAGGAATTTTAGAGTTTTGGGAGTTTTATTTGTGTAATTTTGAACTAATTTTAATGGTATTAGAGTTTTATTTTTGGGTATTTAGGGTTTTTTTTCTTCTAGTTTTTAATCAAATATTGTAATTTTTTGAATTACTAAACATTATTACCTACTAGATTTGGAGTATAAGAATGTTTGTTAGATTTTATCAAATTATTATTGATTTAGGGTTTTTTAAGATTTTATTCAATGTTTATTGATTTAGGGTTTTATTATCTATTTAATATTGTAAAAAATATATACGAATATTGTAATTTTTTGGATTATTAAACATTATTACTTAATATTGTGTATTATTCATTGATTTCAATCTGTTTATCTATTTCAATCATGCTAGCTTTGGAATTGGTTACATTTGTTTTATTGAAATTTATTGAATTGGTTCAATCTATTTATATGTTCAAATTAAATGTTTATGTATTCAAATTAAATGTTCTTTTATTACTATTTCAACCATGGCTACATTTCCTTCATTTGATTTAGTCATCCAATACAAGGGTAAAGTGGGCAGAGTATACAATGTAGATCCTGATATGTATTGTCATGTTGATCTCTTAAAGGATGTACATGAATCAGTTCTTAGTAACATAGGTTTGAATGAGGCTCTTGTTATTCATTCGTACTATGATATACCTGGTACTGATAAGAGAAGAATGTTAGAAAATGATCTTGATATGCTGGATATGTTTTACATGCAAAGTGTGAGTAGAACAATTAACTTGTATGTAGATGTTGTTCATTCTATTGGATTTGAGGTAGAGAAGTTAATGATGGTGGGCAGAGAATGGTGATGGTGATGTTGAGGGGGGTGATGAGTACCACATGGATGATTTTGTTGGCTTTAGTGGTGAAGACAAAGATTGGAATGAAAATGTGGCTACTGAAAATGATTATGATAGCACAAGTAGTGAATATATCTAAAGTGAAGATGATGACTTAGGTGAAGATGATGGTGCACTTAGTGATTATTAATATGGAGATGATGCAATGGTCTATGATGTTAGTACTAATGATGATTTGGATGACGAATCTAATTATAGACCTAAGACGAGGAATTTCAAGGGAAAACAATTTTATTCTAGCTATGATGATAAAGAACCATATTTGAATCCACAAGGGGAAGTGGTATTGGAAAAGGGGATGATATTTGCAGATGTAAACAACTTCAGAGCTGCACTCAAAGATTATAGAGTGGAAACTGGGTTCAAGATTGTTAGGGATAAAAATAAGAAGTCTAGGGTAACTGTCTACTATGCTACTGATGGATGTCCTTGAAGGATTCATGCATCTCCTCTTCCAGATGGGATAACTTACAAGATAAAAACCCTAGTTCTCAGCACACATGCAGTAGGTTGAACCAAAATACTAAGGTGTAGACCCGACTTTCTTCGCGCACCCCCCTTTTGGAGAGGCGCGAATTGGTCTCCTATAGTTCAGACTCCTGTCACGGTTCTGAATCTAATCTCACAAAGTACAATGTGAGACCGATAAACACCAAAGAGTCCAATCCGGCAAATCATTTTGGAAAATCAGATTTTGAAACAAATAATGCCAAAACTGGACTGTTTTGCCAGATTACAGAGTCGCCACCTAAATATTTTATTTTGGGAAATTTAGGAAACCCTGACTCGTGCCAAAGGCCACATGTCCGTCATCACCAAAGTTTCCTCAACTCAGGAACTTGGATACTAGAGGGGAAGGTCCTGAAATGAGCACCCCTACTCTCCCGATCAAAGGATCAACCTCTATTACCATGATATGTTGTTTTATAAATCTCATGTGTTCTTGTTCAATTATTAATCTAACTTTACTATGTGACGCACACATACAAGTATAGACTAAGTCATAAGATTTGGAACAAATCAACTCAAGTTTGTTTTAGAAAATGGTTTGAAAATGGCACTCACGAGTGGGCTAAAACGCGGTGTAGACACCCCATTTTTGACCGTCCTCAAGACTTGGATATGCTTGCAGGTGCATCCAATGACAAGTTTGATTGCTCGTCAAGTACTCAAATTTCACGGCGGAACGTCACAGGTTTGAGCTTTCCAAACCCTGTGTCCTTTCTGCTCTATTTTTGGACCACGTGTTGGTCCTTTCAGTATGATTCTTGT
The DNA here is from genome assembly GCA_025200525.1 of Camellia lanceoleosa. Taxonomy (NCBI): domain Eukaryota; kingdom Viridiplantae; phylum Streptophyta; class Magnoliopsida; order Ericales; family Theaceae; genus Camellia; species Camellia lanceoleosa. Next base: position 102,827 of record CM045764.1, read on the forward strand.
GGTGCACTGCCAGCCTTTTTTTGGCATTGCTGACCATCAATTTAGCCTTTCCAGCCATCAATGAGGCACTGCCGGCCACTATGTTTCAACAGATATTATTTTAGATCTTTTGAGCCAGTTGTGGCTCACTAAGCCATCCTCCGAACACGTGTATGGAGGGATGGAGGCAAGTTTAAGCTTGTCAAGAAAGCTTTTGCTTGCATTGCTTATATAAGGGGAGGCCTCTCTTCCTATCCTGAGGTTGAGAAAATTTAGAGACAAAATCTCTTTCTCTCTCTCTAGAATTCTCACTCTCTCTCTCTATATTGTGCTCAATAGTGCATTAAAGTGTGTTTTATTCACAAGTTTGCAAAGGAACACCTAGTCAAACACCACTACCTTGGAGCTGAGGTTTTTGAAGGTTTGTTTAGAACTTAAAAGGCTGGTTTTGGCTCAGAGGAAGACCTCCCTTGCTGTTGTGCTTCAAGGGTGAGCATGTTCCCCTTTTAAGCTTATTTTTGTATATCATGTTAGCCACCTTTGCATGTTGTTTTAGGCTTGGTTGTTAACTACAAAAAGCTTTGATTTGAAGTGTTAAAAATGTTGGTTTGAGTCCTTGTTGGAGTTAGGGGTGGTCTACCCTCTTTCTTTGCTTATTTGTTAAGCTTTTAAGCCATCCTTTGAAGCTTTTGTAATAGCCTTTGCATGGCCTATCTACCACTGAAACTCAGAAGAATTTTAGTGGTGGAAAGGTGGTTTTGAGGTCCAAAATGGGAGGGGGTGGTCCCCTCTCCTCTTGTCTTGCTTGCTTGTGTTGTTGGCCTATCAAACGAGCATGTGTTTCTACTCTTTTGTGACTTAGTTTGAGAATGTTTTTGGCTTTGTTTTGACATGCTTTAACTCTGTTTTTGGGTGTTTGGGTCACCTCTTGCTTGCTTTTGGTACTTGTAGTGCAATCATGTTTGTTGGCCTAACATGCTTCATGCTTTAGTTCATCATTCTAGCATGTATTAGCTTTACTCTAGCACATTTTTGCTACTAATTTAACATGCTTGAGGTCTATTTTAAGTGGTCTTGGTCATATATGCTTAGCTTTGTATAGCTATAATGTAGTTGGACTTCACTAGCTTTGTGTTTGAGGTCCCTAACATGCTTTGAATGTAATGATTGCATGCCTTAACCTCATTTCTCACATGATTTCAGTGTATATAGCATGGTCACACTCTCACATGTTCCACTCTTTCAATGCTTTTGGGAGATGTGCCTTATGCCTTATTTGTGAGCCAATACGTATGCATGCTTGTCTAGGCTTTTGGGCTATTATTTCAGCATGTTTTAGCCTTTGATTTGGCATGGTTGAGCTCTATCTAGAGTTGGTTTGGTTGTTTGGGCTATGTATTGCATACTTCTTGTGTAGTGCTCTTTACTAGCCTTGTGCTTTAGGTCTTCTAGGATGCCTTATTTGTGATGTTTATGTGATATGGCATCATTTAACACATAATTTCAGAGCATATAGCCTTGTTATACTCTCATGTTTATCACTCTTTCAATGCTTTTGAGAGTTGAGCATTATGCCTTGTTTGTGAGCCAATGCATGAACATCATTCTCTTGCCTTTCATGCTATCATTTCAGATCATTTTGGCCACTGTTTTGGCATGCATGAGATCTGTTTGGGGTTAGTTTAGTCCATTGAACATTATATTGCATGGCCCTAGTGTTGTATCCTTCACTAGTTTTAATGCTTAAGTCTCTTAACATGTTGTGCATGCGTTGTTTGCATGTTAGAGTCTTGCATTTCATGCCAAGATGAGCATGTTGTTTGCATTGCATCGTGTTCAATCGGACGTTATGTTGAACACAAGGTGGATTGACCCACTTCTTACTCAAAGTGATAAAAGTGAGCCAATCCCCTTTGTCTCCATTGCCTTTGATCACTTATGATGAGGCCGTGATCTTAGTGTCTTGTTTGTTGTGCATTTATCGAATTTGTGCAAGTTGGATCTTTGGCCATCATGCATTGAGATGCTTGATTGATGGTCTTGGATCCAATGGTGCCTCTCCCTTGATGTTTTGAGGTGATATGGAGTGGCATAGTACGTACATACCCTTGGGAGACCCTCCATTTTCCTCTAGTTTGTGCTCTGTTGCAGAATGGTGGTGCAGCACACCAGTGGCCGGCAGTGCCTTGCAGATGGCCAGCACTGCTTCATCATTGGCCGGCAGTGCACATCATTGGCCTGCAGAAGCTTCTCATGGCCGGCAGGCCACTGGTGGATTCCTCAGAGTTGGTTTGGTAAGGTGGAGTAGAAAGTTCCTAAAGACACCTTGCAAATAGAGCCTCTCAAGAGCAAACCGAAAGGCGTTTCAAGGCGGCAACCGAGAGCATGCATCCTTCATTGTTCAAGGCAGAAGCTGAGGCAACCTAGTTTACATGTCTTACATGCTTAGTAAGATGCCATGATTAGTTAATTTGTTAATTAATTAAAGTATTGTAATAATTAGTAATTGGTTTGCTAGTTATTCGATTTGGTTGGGTAATAATTAGTCTAATTAGATTATTAGATTAGTTGATTAGCTTAGCTTAGATTAGCTTAGCTTATTTGGACCCTCCGTCGAGAGGGCAAAATGTTGTAATAAGGGTGCGTATGTGTGTGCATGTCTTCCAACCCCAGTTCTTTCTCACTTTTACTTATCAGCTTTCAATGGTTAGTGTTAAGACATGTTTTGATTAGCATCCTTATACTTGCATACGTGCATCATTCATTTGTCTTGCATGTACCGGGCTCGGCGCATCATACAAACTGCATTGTATTTCAATACACTTACTTGAATACGTGTTTCAAAACATGTTATCAAGTATTGCATTCATGTGGTATCTTAGATAGCCGAGCCTACTTAGTTGCATTTTTTGCATGTGTTGCATTAGGCATTTTAACATAGCTAGGATCAGGCATAATTTCTAATTAACTTTTGTTTTGGCTTGGAGTACACTGTTAGTGTTTATGCTTTAGCATACTGCATGAGTGTGAGTGATTGCCATGTTTAGCATACTTGCCATATGGCTATGTGCTTAAATGATTAACTGCATGAATGCCTATGGATGAAGGCTTTATTGCTTGAATTGGAACAATTCATCAAAATGTGCGTTTTAAGCCCACTTTGCGGAGTGGCAAAATCACGTTGTTTTAAAGCCCACTTGAGGGTGGCAAATCCGCGCTTTAGCCTACTTCCGGGTAGCACTTTCAAACCATTTTCACAAACAAACATGAGATGTTTTGTTCTAAATCGAGTGATTTGGTCTATACTTGTATGCTGTGTGCATCACATAGTAAGTTAGCTAATAAATCAGAATAAGAGCATATATGTTTTCAAAAACAACATATCATGTTAGTAGAGGCCGATCTTTGATCGGGTGAGTGGGGGTGCTCATTTCAAGACCTTCCCCTCTCGTACCCAAGTTCTCGAGCCGAGGCAACTTTGGTGATTATGGACACGTGGCCTTAGGCACGAGTTAGGGTTTCCTAAATTTCCAAAAATAAAATATTTAGGTGGCGACTCTGAAATCTGACTAAACAGTTCATGTTTGGCACTTTTTGATTAAAATCGATTTTCCAACACGATTTGCCGGATTTGGACTCTTTGGTGATTTATCAGTCTTACATTGCACTTTGTGAGATTAAATTCAGAACCATGACAGGAGTCCGAACTGTAGTAGCATGAACCCAAATCTGCGCCCTCTCCAAAAGGTGGGCGCACGGAGGAAGTTCGGGCGGTCTACAGTTTCTGGCGACTCTACTGGGATTTAGAGAACTTGACTCGAAACTCCTGATATGTTATTTTATCTACATTTATGTGTTTCTTTGCATTGCATGTGCATTGGTGCGCTTATGTCATAGTGTTTGTTATCTGTTATTCCTGAACGGTTTGCCGGAGGCTTGCTTGGAAAAGCGTGCCATAAGGTTGATCGGTTGCGGGCTCTGCCACGATAGGAACACAAACCTCGGGTCAAGATCACCGCCGAGGCACCCTTCTTTACCAATTGACCTAGTTGCATATCGGAAGCCTTAGAGACCATTTCAAACTAGGACATGTTGCTCACACGAATGCAGGATTGTTTGAAATCGCATGTGTGCGTAGCGAAACCCTAGCTCCTGACAAAATAGGACAAGGAAACCCTACCCCACCATGGGGGTGTTTTGGCTCTCTTTACCTGGTATGTGCTTTGTAATGAAACTGTACAGGAATGTGCATATCAGTTGCAAGTTTGGTATCTGATTTTGGGGTAGAATTCAAAGAAAGAGTGCGATCATTCAATTTGTTCAGATTCATTATAGTGAAACCAGGCTGAGATGCTGTCTGTTTTCTTCTTTTGCAAGGTAGTCTTGGAACCATAGCTTCAGAAAGCTTTGATATCCCCCGAGTACATTGGACTTGTGTTGATAGACTTTGTTAGGTCAGAGATTCAGTTCATGGGTAACCAGTTTTCCTTCGCCAGTGGTAAGGCAAAGAAAGGCCAGTCAGGGCTCACCGGTTCAACTGATCCAACAGTCACCAGTCACATCACCTTTGTTCAAACTCAGCAGACCGTGATGGCGTAGAGTCCGGAAGAAGTTGTGGCCATGATAGCAACATTAAACCAGGGAATCACTAGGCAGGATAAGACCAATGCTGAAATGCAACGCCCATCTGGCGCACTTACCACACATCTAGTCTCAGGACCCTAGCCAAACTTTGACCCGCTCTCGCTAGCTGAAGATTCACAAGGTTCAGATCCCCGAGAAGGGTTGGCTCAAGCCCGAGTTTTCAAACCCCTGGTGCAGCCTACTGAAAGACTTTATCCCTTTGATACTACTGATCTCGATCTGAGCTCGGAGAAAATTGCGAACCTTGAGAAGCAAGTCAAAATGGCACAAGGCCTTAACTCCATTCACGACATTGAGGATGGGTACACTGAGGCTGCCGTAAGGCTCCCAGATAGATTTAGAATGCCATATATTGACTGTTTCGACAGGTCTGGAGATCCTATGGTACATATCTGGCTTTTCGTGGATGTCTTGAAACCGATGCGTCTGACTAAGTCGCAAAAACTCTCTCTATATGGCAGAACCCTGTCGAGTGCAGCCGCCACTTGGTACGCCAAGTTAGAGGATACAGTGAAGCAAAATCGGGAAAAGTTGGCTGAGGCCTTTGTCAATCAGTACTCTTACAATACCCAACCTGAAATAACCACCCAAGACCTTGAAGCAACCCACCAGAATCCCACAGAGTCTTTTGTGGAATTTGTTGCAAGGTGGAGAGCAAAGGTAGCACAAATGACAGATCGCCCTTCTAAAAGGGAATAAGTGCGGATAATGGTGCAGAATCTTGAGCCTGATATGTTGCAAAAGTTAATAGTGGCTCCATTATTCACTTTCGAAAGTCTGCATGAACTGGGGGTTCAGATTGAGAGTGCATTCAACAGAGGGATTATTCCCAGAACAAATGAATTGGTAAGGAGGGTGTTTTCCGGGAGTACCAATGCTGGCGGTAGCACTGCTCCCAAACCCACTAAAAGCAAGACAATCGCCACAGCCGACCTTTTTGCAAATTAAGCTTACAAACAACCAGCCCAGCCTAGCCCAAGCTCAGGGCAAAACTTTCACCCCCCTCTATATGAGCCTAACCAGCGCACTAAAAGTCCTGATGGAAAGAGGGTATCTCAAACCCCTTAATCCTCAACCTCTGCTTGACCCACTCCCTGCGGGACATTACCCTACCAAATACTGTGTGTATCATTAATAGCGTGGTCATGGCACTGATCGTTGCTACCACCTTCGTTATGAGGTCCAAAACCTCATTGACAACCAGACGATAGCTCCACCTCAAGACCCTAATGACCAAGTACCTCATCCACATCTCAACCTCGTCTATACACTACCACGCACCTACAATCCTAGTATATACACCCCGACCCATCTACCCAAGCTTGAGGTTTTTATCCCAGAAAGCATGGGCTTGTGCATGATAAATGCACTCGAACCCCAAACATCTCAAACCCATAAGCCCACTACTTCTGAGCTAGTGAGCATGATTGAAGATTTGTAGAGAACTGTGGTAGATTTAGCCTTTGGGGTTTTGGCTCCATCATCGGCTGTATTTGAAGAAGGCCAATCCCTTGGCAAAGTAGAGGCAAATGGTAAGAACAAGGTAGGGGCAAGTATTGGTCCTTGTGAACGTCTTCAGTGGGGCTGTTGAGGCTTTGAAAGCCGAAGGGCTGAACAAACAGCAAGTGCTCGCAGTTGTTACAAAAACTGTGGATAACACTTTTTTCGCTCAGGATGAGAGCATTTTGAATCAGGGGGCAACAGCAAAAAGGGATGTCGTACCAGGAATACCCCTTTCAGCTCCAATTCTACACTCAAAAGAGATCAGCAAACCCAGTCAGCACCTGCCAATCCCTTTGCTGGTACATCCAACACCTCACAAACCTCGAAGTACCAACCCCGAGGCCAGAGGGTCTTCAATTCCCTCTACATGACTTTGTCCAAAGCTTTCCAAATCCGTATAGAACAAGGCCATCTCAAACCCCTTGAGCCTCGGCCTCTCCCGAAGTCCCTTCCTCGTTCACACAACCTGGCTATGTATTGTGCCTTCCATCAACAAGCCGGCCATAACACTGACATGTGTTTTCATCTTTGCCACAAAATACAAGATTTGATTGACAGTGAGGTCACTGTCGCACCAGGTCTTGCAAAGTCTATCGGCACGGGATCGATGAATTTGGGGGATAATGTGATCGAGGAATGAATCACCTGCTGATGGCGCTCGATTTACTCTAGACGTGGGATGGCACACACTGTTTTGAGCAATGTTGTAGACACCCCATTTTTGACCGACCATAAGACTCAGACGTCACTGATTGAGCGCTTGGTGATGTTGCATATTGTGCTCGTTCTGAAGTTGCGGAGTCTCGGCCGCGAGCCTTGCCTCCGGACTTCCAGACTCTTTTGTGCCTTCTCTCGGTTTGCGAACCAGGCCTTGTTTTCTTTGTTTTCTCTTCCCGAAGGGAGGGAGAGGTCTCGTAGACCGTCTCTCAGTGGCCGTAGGCTACGTTTCGTGGTTGTAGGCTATTTTTCCCGTTTGGAGCCCGGTTTTCGATTTTTCGGAGTCGTCGGCCGTGTGCCTCGGTTCGGGATCGCTTAACCACTTCCGTTTGCTCTGGTTTTGGCACACACCTTATTTCCTCCCTTTAGAGGGACACTGTGGCCCAAGAGACCAACTTCGTGGTCAAACGCTACCTCCGGTGCTTAACAGCCTATTTTCAGGGACCCAAACTGCGCGTTTTGGCCCCCGAACCTTCGTTTTGCATCGGTTTGGGTTCATTTTTGGCGGAGACCTTATTTTCATTGTTAGGAAGGTTGTAGGAAGATGGGAGGCCAGCAATTGTTCTGAAGCCCAGCTTTATTCCTTCATCGCTCTTCATCGCCTGTTTTCTTCACTAGAAAGCTGGTTTTTCCCGTTCCCGGGCCACTTTTTCTGACTTTCCACCACACCATTGTGTTGTACACACCTGGAAGGCCACTAACATGGGTAGGCTGGCCATTAATTCCCCCTGACCCTTTTGAACCTTTCTAAATAGTTGGTTTTTCTCTCTCATGGGTTTCATTTTCTGGTTTTTCTCCATACAGCTGTGTTGCACTCACCTAGGAGGCCACCTTCTTGGGGTGGCCGGCCAACAATTTTGCTTGAACCTTTTGCACCTGGTCGGCCGACCAGGGGAGGTGGCTGGCCGGCCACCTGAACCTCTTGAACCTGGCCGGCCAAACTTCTCTCTCCTAGTGCATTCCAACTGTGCCAGCTGTTTTGCACCAGACCCCTACCCGATGGTCTGTCTTTTTGGGGGAAAATTTGAATTGGTTTTCCCTCCTTTTCTTTGGATCCTCTCCCTCTATATAACCAGCACCCTACCTCATTTCTAAGGGTTAGAAAAAATCAATTGCAGCATTTGCATACAACCCTCCATCTCGCTTTCATTCAAGCTTAAAACCACCTTGTTCTTGCACCATTTATACACCAACTCATAGCCTATCACCTCCACACTCCATTCCAACATCTTGAGGCTGATTTTCAGAGGTTAGGAGGCCCTTTTCTTGGATCAAAAGTTGCTGGAAATCTGTGCTACAAGGGTGAGTCCCTATTTCCTCTTTTCTTGCTTTATTTTGCATGATATTTTAGCTCCTTTTGCTTACATTCTTGGGTTTTTACCTGAACTGAAAATATTCTTATTTTGAGCTCATCTTCATGTTTGATCAAAAACTTTTCTCTGTTTGAGGTGTTCTACTCACCCTTTGTGTTCTATCCCTCTTTTAAGGCTTATCCTGCATAATATATTAGCCTTGTTTTTGAGCATTTTTGGGCTTCAGGCCCAACTGTAAAGTGTCTTATTTTGAGCCCCTCTTCAACTTTGTTGAAGGGCTCTTTGCTGTTTGAGGCCAGCTACTGCCTCTTGCTCTCTATCTCTCTTTTGGGGCTATTTTTGCATCATATTTTAGCCAGACTTGTGAGCATATTTGAGATTTTCCATAAACTGTAAAGTACCTTTTTTTTGAGTCCTTCTTCAACTTTGTTTAAGGGCTCTTTGCTGTTTGAGGCCTTTTGCTATCTTGTTTGTTCAATCTCTCTTCTAGGACTTATTTTGCATGATACATTAGCCTTATTTGTGAGCCCTTTTGGACCTCGACCTAAACTGAAAAAAGTCTTGTTTTGACATCATCTTCATGTTTAATTAAGGTCTATTCTCTGTTTGGGGTCATCTTCCCCCTATGCATGCTTCATCTCTTCATGATTAGGGCTATGCGTTAGAACACTTGCATTGGCCATGGTTTGGCCTCTTAGCCACTGAAATCCAGCAGATTTTCAATGGCTTAGGTGTATTCTTGAAGGCCAAAATCAGAGGGGGGTGACCCCCTCTCACCTTGTTTTGCTTGATGGTCTTTTTGGCCTTCCAAAGAGGCCCTATCTTGCATGCTTTGTTGACTGATTTCAGGGCTAATTTGGTGAGTTTTAGGACTATCATATTTGGTTTCCAGAGTTAATTTTTCCATGCTAAGTGTCCTTGATGCATGTGGTTAATAATCCCTTGTATGCCCTTCCAAAGGAGCCCCTCATTTTTACATGCATTGGTTGCATTTCCATGTTTATTTGATCATATTTTCACATGTTTTGTTCACTGATTTTTGCTGGTTTGGTGATATTTCATATGCTTCATATACATGCCATGTAAACCATGTTTGCTAGTCAAAGTTGCATGCTATTTTAGTCCATCTTGCTAGCATCTTTTGGCCATGCTTTGAACTAGAAATGTTCATGTTTTGGGACTGCCTTGGTTCTGTCTTTATACTTCATGATCAAATAATGCATGCTTTGTATAGCTATAGGTCAATATATGTGCCTAGTTTTGAGTTTCGGGGCTCATCTCATGCATCGGGTCCCATTTATCCATGTTTCGGGATCATTTTGCATCACATTTCAGTGCTGGAACTTGCATGTTTGTATGCCATATTTCATGCCTTGCCATGCCTTGTTAGAGTGGCATTTGTGCCTTAGGATGGGTCCTCGGTTTGCGTGCATGTGTGCACGCATCTCGAGTATCTCATTTTCATCTTATGGCCACTGATGTGAGTGTGCTGAGGTCCACTCATGTTGGTGTAAGTCCATCATGCATTGCGTATGCCATTTCATTTCATAGCATTGCGTATGCTAGGTTGCATGTTAGAGCATTGTGTATGTCATATTACATCGAGCATTGTGTATACCATTTCATAGCATTGCGTATGCTAGGTTGCATGTTAGGATTGCATTCATGCATGTCACACATATTGCATTGTGTTTGGAATAGGAGTTAGCCCAAGCATGGGAAACGAGGGATGTTTCGTACTTTGAGTGACGGAACGTGTCTCAATTCCCAGTTACCGACACTCCGGATTAACCATGATGGAGCCTCGGTCTTGTTGTGTTTTCATGTGCATTCATTTCATATTGAGTCGTACAATTTGACTCCTCAGCCATCATGCATCGAGATGCGTGATTGGTGGCACGAGGATCGAGGACTACACTCCCTGAAGAGTAGTCATGCATACATATGTGAAAATACTTTGCCATGCCCTTTTGTTGCTCTCTGTTGGAGTAAATCAAGGATCAACATCCTTCAAGAGCTTTGCACAGCATTCCGGGTTTAATTGCAAACAGAGACAAACTAGGACATCGCAATGGATTTCCGCGCAAGGCAACCCAAGCATGCATCATTCATCATTCGGAACAAAGCTGAGGCAGTCCATGGGCTTGCATGCCAATTTACTGTTTTCCTAGGTTAATTTGTTAATTAATTAGGATTTTGTATTTATTTGGACTGTACTATTCATTTGGGACTGTATTATTTATTCGAACCCTCCGAGTGAGGGCACAACTGTAATAAGTGTGCGTGTGTGTGATGTATGTCTTCCAACCCCACATCTTTCTCCCTGTTATTTACCAGCTTATCATGGTTAGATTAGGGCATGTTTCAATTAGCATACAGTATGATAGCATGTTTGCATTCATTCATCTGTTTTGCATGCACCGGGCTCGGCGCATCATACTCACTGCATTGTACTTCAATTCCGAGTTGAATACATGTTAGCTGTAGCATTCCATATGCCATGTTTAGAATAGTCGAGCCTATCTTAGTTGCATTCCTGCATGTGTTGCATTAGGCATTTCTGTATAGTTAGGATCATGCATGGATTTCTAACATAGTTTCTATTTTGGCTTGGTGTACTCGGTAAGTTTTTACGTTTTAGCATCCTTGCATGTGTGTGAGTGACTGCCATGATAGCATGCTTACCATGAGGCTATTTGCTTACGTTATATAACTGCCTGAATGCCTGTGGGTGAAGATTGGGTTATTTGGATTAGAACAAATCATCAACTGTGAGTTTTTTTTAAAGCCCACTAGATAGTGGTAAAATCATCTTTTCTAAAGCCCAGCTGAGGGTGGCAAAATCTGCATTTTAAGCCTACTTCCGAGTAGCAAACTGTTTTTAAAAAACATGAGATGTTTTCGTTCCAATTCAGACGATCCAGTCTATACTTGTATGCTGTGCACATCACATAGTAAATCTTGGCTAATAACCAGAATAAGAACACATAATGTTTTCAAAACTAGATATCATGGTTAGTAGAGGCTGATCTTTGATCGGGCGAGCGGGGGTGCTCACGAAGTGACCTTCCCCAATCGTACCTAAGTTCCCGAGCCGAGGCAATTTTGGTGATGACGGACACGTGGCCTTAGGAAAACGAGTCAGGGTTTCCTAAATTTCCCCAAAAATGAAATATTTAGGTGGCGACTCTGTATCTGGCAAAGCAATCCATGTTTGGCACTTCTTTTCTAAAAATCTGTTTTCTCAAAATGATTTGTCGGATTTGGACTCTTTGGTTCAAATTACGAACCGTGACAATTTGAGTTTGAACTGTAGTAAGCCCAAAATGAACAGAACGAGACTCATCCCTCCCGGGGCATTTGGGGACGTCTACAGTTTCTGGCGACTCTGCTAGGGATTTAGAGAACTTGACTCGAACTCATGATATCTTGTTTTGCTTACACTTATGTGTTTCTTTGCATTGCATGTGCATTGGTGCGCCTAGGACACCGTGTTTGCCATCTGCTATTCCTGAGCGGTTTGCCAGAGGCTGCATGCCATAAGGCTTACCGGTTACGGGCTCTGCCAGTATGGGAACACAAACCCCGGTTTTACCAGGGTACCCTTTTGACCATTCGGCCTAATGCATATTCGGAATCCATAGTGACCATTCCAAGCTAGGACAGGTTGCTTACCCAATATAGGTTGTTTGAAACCGTTGCGTGCGTAGTGAAACCCTAGCTCTTGACAAAATAGGACAGGGAAACCCTACCCCAACATAGGGGTGTTTTGGCTCTCACTTGCTTGTTATGTGCTTTTAGAGTGCGTCTCTATAGGAATGCATGTATCAGTTTGCCAATTTGGGCATCAGGCCTGCGGGCACCAGTTCAGTATTTTGGGATTCAGTTTACCTGAGGGTATCAGTTTACAGGCGGACTTTTGGGTAGAATTTGGTAGAGAGCACTGTCATTCAGCTACGCTTATATCTATTTTGGCAAAAATGGGCTAAGATGCTGCCTGTTTTCTCTTTTGCTAGGGGTAGTCCTGGAATCATAGCTTCAGAAGGCTCCAATATCCCCCAAGTACACCTGACTTGTGTTGATAGACTTTGTCAGGTCAGAGACTCAGTTCAAGGGCAATCAGAGCCAGAGAAGACTAGTCAGGCGCAGACCACCAGTGCAGCAGCTACCAAATCAATGGTCTTAGAGCAGTCGGGTTGAGATTCCTAAGCTTACTGCAGAAACGGATATACCAGTAGTTCAGTCAAATCAGGGTAGTATGGCAGGAATGGAGGAAATGATGCGTCAACTCCAAGAGAGCATGAAAACCATGCAGTAGGATGCTGCTCGTGAAGCAGAATTTGCCAAACAGCAGGCTGAGATCATGGCCTAACAGGTAGACTTAATTGCCTGGCTGCAGCAACAAACAGGAGCATCTGCTTCACATCAGGCCCCTCCCCCACCAGGAGTTCCAGCACCCGAGGAGGCACCAAATGTCCAGGGAGATACGGACATTCCGACAGGACCGGCTCCACCCCCAATCCTACCCCAATTATCCAAAACACCCACCAACCTGCCGGATTCTCCCTTTGAGTCCGAGGTGGACCCCACAGCATTGAAGGTGAGCAAGCTTGAAAAGCTGTTCAAGAAATCTCAAGGTGTCAAGTCCATCTCGGATATTGAGGATGGGTATACCGATGCGGCCGTGATGCTGCCGGATTGCTTTAAAATGCCACATATTGAACGCTTTGACGGGTCCGAGGATCCCATGGTGCACTTACGGCTGTTTTCAGACATATTAAGGCCGATGGGCCTCACTAGACTACATAAGCTTTCTTTATTTGGCCGGGCCCTATCGGGTGTGGCGGCCATCTGGTACGCAAAACTAGAAGACGATGTTAAGAGGAATTGTGATGAGATGGCCGAGGCTTTTGTCGCTCAGTACTCCTATAATACACAGATCAAGGTCACAACCCGTGATCTCGAGACGACTAGACAGGAGCCTAAGGAGAGTTTTTCTGACTTTGTAACCCGGTGGAGGGCCAAGGCCTTAATGATGACTACTAGGCCCACTGACAAAGATCAGATTAGGATGATTGTGCGCAATCTCCAGCCCAAGCTTATGCAGAAAATGATTGTTCTCCCCTTCCCACCTTTTCAGATTTACATGAGATGTGGGTACAAATTGAGGATGCTATGAAGCAGGGCCTTATTGACCAGGAGAAGGAGGCACCAGAGGGCGTTTTCTCGTCAATGCATCGACCACGGTGATGATCTTGGCAAGATCTTCTGAAGTGAGCATGGTTACCACTACCGCATCAAAAATAGCTACCCCATTCACCGGTGCGTCCGGAAGTAGCTCACAAAAAACCAAATATCCACCTCGAGTCAAGAGGGTTTTCACCCCACTTCATATGCCTCTGTCAAAGGCTCTAGAGGTCTTACTTCGGAAAGGACATTTGAAACCGTTGGAACAACGGCCCCTACCCGATTCTATCCCTACAAAGCATGACCAGACTAAATACTGTGCCTACCATCAACAAACCGGTCATGACACCGACAGTTACTTTCGTCTGCGCCATGATGTACAAGATCTGTTTGACAACGGGGTCATTGCCGCACCAGGTCCTGCAAAGTCTATCGGCACTTGATCAGTGAACTTGTGGGGGGATAATGTGATGTGATCAGGGGTTGAACCAGCTGCGGGTAGTGCTCGATTTACTCCAGATGTGGGAATGGCAGGCACTGTTTTGAGCATTTGCAAATGCTAGTTTTGTAGTTTCTGACTTGGGTGTTGAGTCAGTTCTGTGGTTTTGTTTCAAGTCTGTCTCTTTGTTTTGAGTCAGTCTTTTTGTTAAGGGTCTGTCTTGTTGTATCGAGTCAGTCCTGTTGTACAAAAGGTCGGGTGATTCCGGGGGTGTTACCTCGGGCATCACCATTTTGTTTTGTGTTTGTCTCTTCATTTTCTTTTGAGTCTGTTTCTGCTAGGGAGCCAGTTATGCCAACAGTCATGAATGAAACAGCAGTGATTTTCACACTCCTGTGTTTGCTTCTGCCTTACGCCAGTTGTCCCAGAAGTTTTGAATGAAATGGCAGTGCTTTTCGCCTACTTTTCTGTGCCTCGAACTCATTGCTTTGACCTAAGTTTTTCAAAACCTTTTGAACACTGCGGTGAAAACGAAGAGGAAGGAATTCCTCAGGTTTTGCAAAAATTTGATCAATTGAGAGAAAGAGAGGCATGCTAAGCCCTTAATGAATGAAATCATGCTTGTTAGTGTGAGTACTGGGAAGGATCTTGGCTTGATCCAGATTGGTTCTACACTGTCTTCAGCGCGAGCGGCTGGTCGCTTTCTTAAAAGATTTCAAAAAATGTTTTGCGCGGTCCTGCGAAGACCTGTGTAGAATCGTTCTTGAGATTGTGCAGCTTAGGATCGCTCTCAGCCTCGAGACTCTACCCCTCTACTTTCAAAACCTTGAACTCAGATTCAGAATGTTCAACGGTCAATCACGATGTGAGGCCTGTGTGGCCAGATTTGACATAGCCCTCGAACTAGGGCAGGGAAGTCAGATCAAGAAGATCAAATGTCATCAAAAGAAGCTTGCGAAGCTAGATCAGAAGCACCCCTCGAACTAGGGGCAAAAATGTCAAAGGTGTTCGAAGATTCAAAAATTGGGATGTTTCTCAAGCTAACAAAGAACGGCAAGAATGCCAAATCCCAGAAGGGAGGAAAGAAGAAAGAATTGCTGAAGGATAACTGGGTTCCTATCCACAACACTAGGGGCAGATTCAGCCCCCCATTGGATGGACTCCTGCATCGTCAGCGAACAGCAGCTATTCTCCTGGATTAGATAACTTCAGGATCTCAAAGCCATTTGACATGGACGAAGCTACACTTTTACCCTTGAGAGGCTCGCTGGGCCGAAAACCCGAAAGGGCGACCCAGGCAAAAGTTAGAGCGAAAAAGAAAAGAAAAAAAAAAAAGAGAGAAAAATGCAAAAAAAAAATGAAGAAAATGTAAAAAATGAAAAGAAGAAAAAGATGGAGAAAAGAAGGAAAAGATGGAAAAAAAGAAGAAAAGAAATGAAAAAGAATTGAAGAACATAGCTCGCAAGGTTGAAAACCCAGAAAGGGCGGCCTTGGCAAAAGTTAGAGCACAAAAGAAGAGGTGAATACCCGAGTGTACCTTAACCCCGAACTACGTAAGGCTTGATTCCCATCTTCAGGATACATAGGCAACTTTATTCTGAAGTCCAGCCGTAAAACACTTCAAATTGATTGTGCCCATGTAATGGTTTTGATTATCTTCGCCTTCTCTGTATCCGAGAATTTGGTTGTGTTCGTCACTCTGAGGACTAACTACAATGCGCTGCGGTGCCATTCAAACAAGGGGCAACTTTCCGTTGCCATTCAATGCGCTGCGGTGCCATTCAAACAAGGGGCAACTTTCCGTTGCCATTCAATGCGCTGCAGTGCCGTTCAAACAAGGGGCAACTTTCCGTTGCCACGCAGCTCCCCTCAAGCAAGGGGCAATTTTCCTTCGAATCTGAGGTTGTGCATCTCGAGAGTGGGTTCTATGCTCGTTGAGCAGTGGCCGTTTGCAAAAATTGTTTTTGAGAATTTTTAATGAAGTTGACTAATTCTCTTGAAAAGTATTCCATTTTTCCAAAACTGGACCATTTCTTAGACCCCAAAAAAGGGAAAATCTTCAGTGCTCACAGCCTAACTTGCATGATTTTAAATCAGAAAATCGAACAAGCATATTAATCTAACTCTGGTATTGGTCAAAATTGTTTTAGTAGAACCAAAACAAAAAAATGGTCAAAATAATGAACTAGGGGCACAGTTGAGTCAGGTGTTCTGTCTTTTCCCCATGATCAACATACCTGCCAGAAAGGGCACTCTACCTACCAGAAAGGGCACTCTACTTGCCAGAAAAGGGCACCACTGAAGCTGACCGCAAAAGGACAGAAAGCTCTCACATTCTCCGAGCAACGAGGTATCAAGCCAAGTGCGAAGCACGAACTGGAACAAGGCAAGATATTCCACTCCATCATCTGGACAGATCTGATCGCGTCCAAACTCCTCAACAGAGCATCATCAACCGATGTTAGCTGCAGATTTGCTACACACCCAGTTGTAGCGCAACCCCTCTGTGGGAGAAACTCACTGTTGTGAGCAGAAGAAAGAGAATCTAGCAAAATGCTAGAGGCATGAGCCCGTAACTTCTTGTTCATCCATTGACCACCCAGGGGAGGGATAAAAAAAATGAGAGATTGAAGAATAGAGAGATATGAGTTGAGAGAAAAAGTGAGAAAACGGCTTTTTTTTTCATGAAAAACAGAGCCTGAGAGCCGAGTGATGTGAGAATCACAAATAAGAAAGGGTGGGAAACAATACCCGAAGAAACTGGCTCCTCGTGCACCGAGAGGTCTCTTGCCTTTGTAATACAGCTGAGTGTTGTGTTTGTGCGTTTGTGTTTGTCTCGATTCTTATTTTGAGTCGTTTGAGTGTCAGCAGATGTGTTTAGGTCATTTTACCTTGTTTTTCCTTTGTCGAGTTGTATTTAGGTTGTTCTACCTTTGTTTTCCATTGTTGAGTCGTTTTGGCTGTGGTCAGTTGTAGGCTCAATACCCGGTTGAGAACCCTTTTCTCATTTCAATTTCAAAAATCGTTTTGTGCTCAGAGTGCCGTGTCGTTCTCCACATTTGTGCAAAACAGGATTGGTTCTTTCATAAAACCACAGAGTTCAACCCAGGTCATGTGTGAATAGTAAAACCAGGACCTATCTGAAGCTATATAGGTTCCAGACTGCAAAGTAAAAGAAAAGAGGAAAAATGTCGGGTATCTGAGTGTAGACGTCCCCGAACGCCCCGGGAGGGTTAAGTCCCGTTCCGTTCATATTGGGGTCACTACAGTTCAAGGACTCAAATGTCACGGTTCTTAATCTTGAACCAAAGAGTCCAAATCCGGCAAATCGTTTTGAGAAAACTAATTTTTGAAAGAAGTGCCAAACATGGACTGCTTTGCCAGATACAGAGTCGCCACCTAAATGTTTTTTAATGGAAAATTTAGGAAACCCTGACTCGGTGCCAAAGGCCACGTGTCCGTCATCACCAAAGTTGCCTCGGCTCGGGAACTTGGGTACGATCGGGGAAGGTCAGCTATGAGCACCCCCTCTCGCCCGGTCTGAAGACCGGCCTCTACTAACCGTGATATCAAGTTTTGAAAACATTATATGTTCTTATTCCGGTTATTAGCCTAGAGTTACTATGTTATGCGCACAACAAACAAGTATAGACCAAATCGCCTAAATTGGAATAAAACATTACATGTTTGTTTTGAAAATGGTTTGCTACTCGCAAGTAGGCTAAAATGCAAGTTTTGCCACCCTCAAGTGGGCTTTTAGAAAAGACAGTTTTGCCACTATCTAGTGGGCTTTAAAACTCACAGTTTTTAATGCATTGTCCCAATTTAGGTAATTCAACCTCCATCCACAGGCATTCAAGTAGTTATATCACATAAGCACTTAGCCTTATGGTAAGCATGCTATCGTGGCAACATTCACACACATGCGATATGCTAAAGCATAAAAGCTCACCTAGTACTCCAAGCCAAAAGCGAACCGATTAATAATCATATGCATGATCCTAGTTCATGTTAAGTGGCTAATGCAACACAAGCAATGGTGTAATCTAAACAGGCTCGGCTGTCCTAAGCATGGCATATGAAATGCTACAAATAGCACGTATTCAATTTGGAAATTGGAATACAATGCAGTTAGCGTGATGTACCGAGCCCGATGCATGTAAACAAATGCATGGATGCACGCATGCATTGCATAAGGTATGCTAAAATAAACGTGCCCTAATCTACCATCATAAGCCGGTAATAAAAGGGAAGAAAGAAGTGGGGGTTGGAAGACATGCACACACCCACACACACTTATTACAAATACGCCCTCACTCGGAGAGACCAAAAGAATAATACAGTCCAAAGAATAAATGAATAAATTATTACAAAATTCCAATTACTAAAATTAAATCAAGTAAATAAGAGAAAGGGGGCCTCACCGCCGGTGCGTGAATGATGCATGCTCGTCATGACTCGCTCGAAAACCCACACCGCATCACTTCTTGCCGACTTGCCTGTTTCTCCAAAATTTTCCAAGGTCCTAGAAAACCTTCCTTGTGTGCTGCTGAGTGCCACCGGCGGGGGGAAATTACCATCGGCTGCTTGTGGTGGGGAACGGCTGCAAAATAGTCTGGCGGCCAGAATACTGATCTTGGTCGGCACTCTTTCCGACCGTCGGCACAAAATTCTGCGAGAAGATAGGTTTGCATGGCATTGGATTTTTTAGCATATTTATGCATGGCCAATGCTTCCTATCATGAATGGGACTCAAGGAGACATGGCTCTTGGTTCTAGGGCTATCAATTGTGCACCTTGGTGCATGATAGCCTAAGAACCAAGGTTGCACTTTAATGTAAAAATGCATGCAACACAACAATGATAACTAAGTCCCCATCATGCCAAAGTCAAAGGCCTTAGTGACATGGGAATTAAGGTGTGTTTTGTCACTTGGAGTACAAACACCCCTCACTTCCCACACTTGGTTTGACACCCCAAACCAAGTAATGAAATGTAATCCATGCAAACATGCATGAATAATGCATTATGGAAATTAGGATGCTAGCAAATTAAGTACCATACAACTAACATATTAGGCTTGCAAAATGCCAAAGTGCGTGAGATGCTAGTGTGACGCAAACATGAGCCAAGTATGCAATGGAATCAATGTGTTACAACACCTAGTGGACCAAACATGCAACAAACATATAATGAGCATACTATGGTGGCCTTAACCACCATGGAGGAGGCCTCAAACCTCCCCAAAATAGTGGCCGAAACAGACTGAGATTATGGGCAAAATGCCATACAAGCATGCAAGCCAACAAGCCCAAAACCAAAGGCACTCAAGAGAGCATCTAACCATCCCTTACACAACCACTCATGGCATAAATCTAACAACCTAAAACAGACTTCTATCATGCAAAATGACACCCAAAACCCACATATGGCAGCCCCAAAGTGTGTTAATCATGCAAGCATACACAATGCCAATTCCTAGACATAAAAGGGGATACCCTTGAGGCATGAAAATGGTCACACATGTAAACATACACACATGATTTATGGACCGAAATAGGGTCACAAATGATGCCAAATCATTAGGATGACCAATGTTGAACATGTTTAGGAACCAAAATGCATGAGGCCTACAAGCCTAGAATACAAAACAACCATGTCAAGCACACTATATATGGCAAAATCAGTGGCTCACAGCCCTAATACATGGTAATATGATGCTAATACCCTCATGGAACCAAGCTAAAACATGCAAAGAACATGGCCTAGATGTATGGCATGCTTTTAGGTATAAGAGAACATTTCAAAGCAAGTATAAGCTACATATTAAAGGCTACAAATCCGACCAAAAACAGAGGTTAAACATGCTCCAAAACACTCAAAAAAATTCTGAAATGAAGCCTAATGCAAGTATGCATGCATGCTACTCTTTAGGCCAAATACAAAGGCAAGCAAAGGACAAGAGGGAGAGGGGTGTCCCTCCCCTATTTGAGACTTGGAAGTACCTTCCTCACCACTGAAAACTCACTAGTTTTCAGTGGTGAGAAGACCAAGAACACCAAGCAAGCAAAGCTTCAAGAAAAGACACCAAAATGGCCAAAACAAGGCCTAAGAGGGTGAGACTCTACCCAAACCACAAAATGACCTTAATGAATGTTCAAGAGCAAGTAAAAACAAGAGTTTTTCATGTTGAACACAAATCCAAAAACACAAAGCAAGAGGGGTAGAAATTAGTTGCAAGAATGGGGAAACTAAAGCAAAAAGTTTACCCTTGAAGATCCAATGAGGAACTGGTGGAGCAGCCCTCCTCTAATGATCAAAACCAGTCCAAGATCACACAAAACAACCTTCCAAGTCCCTCAATCTCGAAGCTAGGTGTAATGGTATGTGTACAAGGGCAAAAGTAAGGTATAAACACACTTTTTAGGCCTAAAACACACACAAGAGAGGAGAGAGAGGGAAAATATAGAGAGAGAAAGTATATCACACAGATATATAGATATGAGCTCTGGTTTTTTGACCTAAAATGGCTAACCCCTCTCAAAGGGAGAGGGGTGGTGTTTATATAGGCAACAAAAGGGTCTAAGCTTAATGGCTAAGCAAGAGGAAAGGGGTCAAGGGACCAAGGGGGTGCAAGGCTTCTTGGAGAAGCCAAAACAGCTGGCCAAACTTCTCCAAGAAGCTTGGCCAAAAGGGGTCAAGCTTCTAGAAGCTTGAGGGGTTCAAAGGGTCAAGGGTGCAAGCTTGGGACACAGGAGTGGTGATGGTGCACTCGGTACTCACGGTGGCATGCACCATCCTCTGGGTGCAAAGGGGTCACACCAGCCGTAATGATCCGGCACAAAACACTGCCGGTCGGCAACATATAGTGCCGACCGGCCAAGGATTTGGGTAAAATAGTGCCGATGGACACTAGGGAGTGCCGGTGGATGTGTGGGGAAGCCGGTGGGCTTCAGGAATGGCTAATAAGCCTTCCCCTACCCTCAGATGCAAAACACACAAGTCTTGGTACAAAACCAAGCACAGAACAAATCGGTTGAGAGGTCCTGAGGCACGGCGCGCAGCCGGGACCTCCGGGAACTCAAAACAAACACAAACATGGATAATCACCGAGTGTTCCAGCGGTGACGTCCAAGTCTTGAGGACGGTCAAAAATAGGGTGTCTACAGTTGTCCCTCTTTGACAGAACTCGGCAGTCATAACAATGACGGGAGTGAATGTCAAAGCCCGAAGACGACCCATTTTTGACAAGGCCGAAGACTTGGACAAACATACAAGACAAGCAAGACATGCGCCTACAGGCAGGGGCAAAATGCAACTGAAAATGCAAGAAGCCTAGCATAACTTATGAAGAAAAGCTGTAACAAAGCACACATGTGACATTTTTAAGCTAGCCAAGACAAAACCAACTACACTACAAGGCAGAGGGAATGTGAGAGAATTAAGCGATTCTCGCTACGTTTCATGCGGAGAGTACAATACCTGTCTGGTTCGTCTGGTTACGCCAGCTTCAAATGAACCGTACATACAATATCGTGCCTGAAAAGAAAGCAAACTTAACAGGTATGACATTGTTAGCAACATTCATAACAGTGTAATCAAAAGTGCGTGCCAATGCCTGCAATGTGTATAGAAAATTGTAATTGAACACATATAGTAAAGCAACGCACGCATACGATGCAATGTGTATAAAAGATTGTAATTGAACACATGTCAGTAAAACAATGCACGCATACAAAGCAATGTGTATAGTAAGGTTGTAATTGAACACATGTCAGTAAAACAATGCACGCATACAAAGCAATGTGTATAGCAAGGTTGTAATTGAACACATGTTAGTAAAGCAATGCACGCATACAAAGCAATGTGTATATAGGAACTTGAACACATATCAGCAAAGCAATGCACGCATACAATGCAATGTGTATATAGAGAAACTTGAATACATATCAGTAAAGCAATGCACGCATACAATGCAATGTGTATATAGAGAAACTTGAACACATATCAGTAAAGCAATGCACGCATACAATGCAATGTGTATATAGAGAAACTTGAACACATATCAGTAAAGCAATGCACGCATACAATGCAATGTGTATATAGAGAAACTTGAACACATATCAGTAAAGCAATGCACGCATACAATGCAATGTGTATATAGAGAAACTTGAACACATATCAGTAAAGCAATGCACGCATACAATGCAATGTGTATAGAGAAACTTGAACACATATCAGTAAAGCAATGCACGCATACAATGCAATGTGTATATAGAGAAACTTGAACACATATCAGTAAAGCAATGCACGCATACAATGCAATGTGTATATAGAGAAAGTTGAACACATATCAGTAAAGCAATGCACGCATACAATGCAATGTGTATATAGAGAAACTTGAACACATATCAGTAAAGCAATGCACGCATACAATGCAATGTGTATAGAGAAACTTGAAATTGAATATGGCAAACATGACGTTGAAATGCCACGTACTGCAACTCAGTATGATTGAAATGATTTAAAGAATTCGCGGGATACGAAAGGATACGGGAAGGGACATCCTTCGCATGTTCCGAGCATTGCTCTCGAAAGTTGTAGTGTGAGGTCAACTCGAAGCTCCATTTATGTTCTAAATGCGCAATCTCTTGGACTACTTTGAATGATAAGGGTGCCAAATCACACGATTGACCCGAACAAGGGCGCAAAAAGGTACGTTGATCGAAAGGGAGAGGTTACCGGCGTCAAACCCAGCACTCTACTACCCTGCTATTCTTCTGCTTTACCTTCCTTTTTACTAGGAGTTTAAGCACATTGCACTGCCTCAGGCAGGTTTTACTTCTCAAAAGCGTTTGTTTTGTTTCGCAAAACATATGATGGAGATGGAACAGCTCTTTGCTCAAAAGGTGTTGCATTTGCGTGTTCTATGCATCGCATCGCAAGGCATCACAAGTCAATGTGATTGAAATGGAAACTGCGTCTTGAAAACAAAGCATTGCATCGTAATAATCAGGTAGTAAACCAATTACAACTCGATAAGCAAAACAGGGGAACTCAGGAAACTAGCCAAATGCAAGTACACCTTGATAAACATTACAAAGACTTAAAGAGAGTGACATACAACTCGATAAGCAAATATACAACAACTCGATAAACAAATACGTGCGACTCGGCGGGAATCAATCACCGGAGAGTGCTGGGAGTGGTGGAATTCCCCAATATTCAGCATAATCAGCTTAGAAAACATAGGGGGAAGACCATCGGCTGGACACAAAGGTCATCGGCTGAGGAGAATGGTCATCGGCACATAATTTTGTCGGTCGGCACAAAATTATGGCCGGTCGGCACTATTTATCGGTGTCGGTCAGACCTGCACCAATGAGAATGTTGACATGTGTCCTCCACTCAACCTTATCTTCTTCAAAAGGGTCTCAACTTCGTGGTTCTCTTCATTTCCACACTGATTTGCTCCAAATGGAAGAGTTTCTTGCCCAAAATTTCGCAACTTGGATGGCTCGGAAAAGCTGAATTTTCGGGCTTTCGGCATAAACGCAATATTCACTTTGCGCCGCACCCCGCTGCATTTTCCATTCCTTCATGCCGCGGCGAGGTTCTGGAACCCGGTAACACATGTCTTTAGCTTTAGCGGGCAAGAGGTGTGTCCCACTTTTGAAGATTTCCAAGCTCTAATGGAATCTGGGCGAAATGAGGAGATCCTACCCCAATTTCGTTTTGGCCATGCTCAAGCCTTAGGACGAATGTGTGGGCTCTCGATGCCCGATGCTCGTTCTCTGATTTGTGATAGGATACTAGACGTTCCGAGTTTGGTTTGTCGTTTTACTGAGACTGGCGATCGCGGCGACCATCACTGGCAAGGCTTTCGGCGACACGCCCTCTGTCTATGCATGCTATCCTATTTTCTGTTCGTCCCTGGCTCCGGAGGGCCCAGTGTCCGGTTGATTGAGGTTGCCCAAGGCTTGAAGGAGGGCAAAAGCTGCATTGCCATGGTCCTGGCTGAGACACTGTTGGGCTTAGACGCCTTTTATCGTCGAGAGACGATCAGATTAGCAGGGAGTCCGCTATTACTGCAGGTAACGTTTCCCACCTCGTCTCACATTTTATGTTTGCTCACATCACTCGGCCCTCAGGCTCGGTTTTTCTCACAAAAACCCTTTCTCACTTTTTCTCTCATCGCACTTCTCTCTATTCTTTATTCTCTCATTTTTTATCCCTCCCCAGGTATGGTTAATGGATAAACTGAAAGTTGTGGATTCTTGCCCCGCATATTCAGCTCGCGGCTACTTCTTCAGGCAACGCTTAGTTGACGCCCTTGATGAGGGTTGGTGGTTTGAATGGATGTGCGCTTTGTCCATGACCGCATTGCTTGGCGATGCCCTTGGCTCAACCTCCCAATGATGAGTTATAGCATGACCTGTCAACCCGGGATCCAATTGATTGGCTTGACTCATTGTGTCTTCTACTTCCCATTCCGTATCTTGCGCCAGTTCGGTCATAATCAGACTTGTCCACCGGAAGGGATAGAGTACCCAGCTACATTCCCAATTCGAGGCGCCTGATTGGCGGTATGCCACAAAGATGGAGGACGAGAACTCGGCCCCGCTCTCACTTTCAGTTGCGCTTTGTCTGATGAGTGCTTGGATTGGATTAATGAAGAGGCACAGGAGGGGCCTACTTTGGCATCAGAGGCTTCAACCAGCGCTGGGAGGGGGCGCAGGGACATTTGACTTGACCATGCCCTCTCAGAGGGCTTTGCAACATGCTCAGCTCAAAAGGGGACACCCTGTTTATATTGGCAAGAGATGACATCTGCATGTGAAAACCACAGATGCTGCTTGGGCTGCCATTCTGACTTGAGGCAAGCTTACACTTGGGGTTGAGATACACTCATACTCCAAAGAAATGGCAAGGCCTGAAGAGGTATATCCGGAGTACAATCACGGAATTTGCTGAAGGTGAAACACACTCAGATGCTTCAATTTTCCCTCTTTTACTTTAGCTTTGCAGTCCGGAACCATATAGCTTCAGATAGGTCCTGGTTTTACTATTCTCACATGACCTGGGTTGAACCCGGCAGTTTTATGAAAGAACAAATTCTGTTTTGCACAAGTGTGGAGAATGGCACAGCACTCTGAGCACAAGATGATTTGATTATTTTTTTTTTTGAAATTAAGAAATGAGCTCTTAACCGGGTATTGAGCCTACGACTGAACACAACGAAAAAGACTCAACAAAAGAAAACAAAGGTAAACAACCTAAACACATCTATTGACACTCGAAACAACTCAAAACAAGAATCGAGGCAGACAAAACAAAACACAAGACTCAAATGTGCACAGGGAGCCTGTTTCACCGGGTATTATTTCCCACCCTTTCTCATTTGTGATTCTCACATTACTCGGCCCTCAAGCTCTGTTTTTCTGAAAAAAAGCCCTTTTCTCACTTTTTCTCTCAACGCACATCTCTCTATTCTTTAATCTCTCATTTTTTATCCCTCCCCAGAGTGGTTGGTAGATAGACAAGAAGTTGCGGGCTCTTGCCCCTAGCATTCTGCTAGATTCTTTTTCTTCCGCACACAGCAGTGAACTTTCCCACAGAGAGGTTGTGCCACAACTGGGTGTGTAGCAAATCTGCAGCTAACATCGGTTGATGATGCCCTGCTGGGGAGTTTGGACGTGGTTAGATCTGTCCAGATGAGGAAGTGGAACATCTCGCCCCATTCCAATTCGTGCTTCGCACATGGCTTGATACCTCACTGCTTGGAGGACAGGAGAACTTTCAGCCCTTTTTTATTGACTTCAGTTGTGCCCTCTTCTGGCAGGTAGAGTGCCTTTCTTGGCAAGTATGTTGAAAATGGGGGAAAGACGAACACCGACTCAACTGTGCCCCTAGTTCATCATTTTGACCATTTTTGGTTTTAAAACAATTTTGACCAACATGAAAGTTAGATTAACATGCTTATTCAACTTTTGATTTAAAATCGTCGTGTCGTGCTATGAGCACTGAAAATTTTCCTTTTTTGGGTCCAAAAAAATGGTCCAGTTTTTGGAAAAGATGGAATAATTTTCGAGAGAATTAGTCAACCTCAGTAAAAATTCTCAAAAACTATTTTTTGCAAACGGTCAATGCTCAACAAGCACGGAACCTACTCTTGAGATGCGTAACCTCGGATCCATAAGCAATGGAAAATTGCCCCTTGTCTGAAGGACACTGTATGGCAACGGAAAGTTGCCCCTTGTTTGAAGTGACACCGCGACGTTTTGAATGGCAACGGAAAGTTGCCCCTTGTTTGGATAGCATCGCAGTGTACTTGTAGTCAGTCCTCAGAGCGACGAACACAACCAGACTCTCGGATACAGAGGAGGCAAAGATGATCAAAACCATCACATGGCCACAATTGAATTGGAAATGTTTATGGCTGGACTTCAAAGTGAAGTTGCCTACGTATCCCAAAGATGGGAATCAAGCCTTACGTAGTTCGGGGTTAAGGTACACTCGGGTATTAACCTCTCCTTTTTAGGCTCTAACTTTTGCCAAGGCGCCCGTTGTAGGTTTTCGACCTTGCGAGCTTTGTTTTTCTTTTCTTTTCATTTCTTCTCTACTTTTTTTTTTCATCTTTTCTTTTCTTTTCTTTTTTTTTTTTGCATTCTTCTTTTTTTCTTTTCTCTTTTTTTGCATTTTTTTTGTATTTTTCTTTGCTCTAACTTTTGCCTGGGTCGCCCTTCTGGGTTTTCGACCCAGCGAGCCTCTCAAAGGGTAAAAGTGTAGCTTGGTCCATGCCAAATGGTTGTAGGGTTTGAAAGCCATTCGTATGCAGGAGAGTGGCTGTTGTATTGATTTGCAGAAGGATCCACCTTTGGCTGTTCGAGCACATCGGATATTTTTTTTGCCCCTAGTTCGAGGGGTGCTCCCGATCTAGCTTTGCAAGCTTCTTTTGACAACATCTGATCCTCTTGATCTGACTTCGGCGCCTCTTGTTTGAGGGCTACTTCAAATCTGGCCACACAAGCCTCACATCATGATTGTCCTTTGAACGTTCTGAATCCAAGTTCAAGGTTTGAAAGCAAAGGGGTTGAGTCTCGAGGCCGAGAGCGATCCTAAGCTGCACAATCTCAAGAGCGATTCCACACATGTCTTCGCAGGACCGCGCAAAACATTTTTTTTTTTGAAAGTTTTTAAGAAAGCGACAAATCGCTCTTGCTGAAGACAGTGTAGAACCAATCTGGATCAAAGCTAGGGTCCTTCTCAGTACTCACACTAACAAGCATGATTTCATTCATTAAGGGCTTAGCACGCCTCTCTTTCTCTCAGTTTGATCAAAGTTTTGCAAATCCCGAGGAATTCCTCCCTCTTTGTTTTCACCGCAGTGTTGAAAAAGTTTTGAAAAACTCAGGTCATTACAATGACTTCAAGGCACAGGAAAAACAAAGTTCTTAGTCAAATACTGTCATCTCATTTGAAACTTCCGGCATGACTGGCACCAGGCAGAAGCAAACGCGAGAGCGTGAAAATCACTACTGTTTCATTCAAAATCTGTTGGAATTACTGGCTCCAAGGCAGAAACAGACTCAAAGAAAACGAAAAGACAAAACGCGAAACAAAATGGTGACGCCCGAGGTAACATCCCCGGAATCACCCGACTCCAACACAACAAGACTGACTCGATATGACAAGGCAGACTTAACAGGATTGACTCGATACAACGAGACAGACTCAACAGGGTTGACTTGATACAACGAGACAGACTCAACAGGGCTGACTTGATACAACAAGACAGACTCACCAGGACTGACTCGATACAACAAGACGGATGCAATACCCAAGTCCAGAAGGTAGGATAAACAGCATTCGCAAATGCTCAAAATAGTGCGTGCCATCTATCACATCTGGAGTAAACTGAGCACCGACAGCAAGTGGTTCATCCCCCGATCACATAACAACACAGGTCCAGAGTACCCGGGGGATATCAGACCCTTCTGATGCTATGGTTCCAAAACTACTTAGCAAAAAAGAAAACAGACAGCATCTCAGCCTGATTTCACCAAAACAGATACGAGTGTAGCAAGATGACTGTGCCCTCTACTGAATTCTGCCCCAAAATTCGGCCTGTAAACTGTTACCCTCAGGTAAACTGAATCCCAAAATACTGAATTGGTGCCCGCAGACCTGATCCCTACACTTGTAAACTGATACATGCATTCCTGTAGAGACACACTCTAAAAGCACATAGCAGATAAGTGAGAGCCAAAACACCCCTATGTTGGGGTAGGGTTTCCCTATCCTATTTTGTCAGGAGCTAGGGTTTCACTACGCACGCAGCGGTTTTAAACAACCTATATCGGGTAAGCAACCTGTCCTAGTTTGGAATGGTCACTATGGATCCGAATATGCACTAGGTCGAATGGTCAAAAAGGGTGCCCCGGTAAAATCGGGGTTTGTGTTCCCATACTGGCAGAGCCCACAACCGGTCAGCCTTATGGTCATGCCTTGACAAGACAAGCCTCCGGCAAACCGTTCAGGAATAGCAGATGGCAAACACGGTGTCCTAGGCGCACCAATGCAAATGCAATGCAAAGAAACACACAAGTGTAGTCAAAACTAGATATCATGAGTTCGAGTCAAGTTCTCTAAAATCCCCAAAGAAGTCGCCAGAATCAGACGCCCCTAACGCCCGAGGGTTAAGTCCTGCCTGCTCATATTGGGGTCACTACAGTTCAAGGACTCAAATGTCACGGTTCTTAATCTTGAACCAAAGAGTCCAAATCCGGCAAATCGTTTTGAGAAAACTGATTTTTGAAAGAAGTGCCAAACATGGACTGCTTTGCCAGATACAGAGTCGCCACCTAAATGTTTTTTAATGGGAAATTTAGGAAACCCTGACTCGGTGCCAAAGGCCACGTGTCCGTCATCACCAAAGTTGCCTCGGCTCGGGAACTTGGGTACGATCGGGGAAGGTCAGCTATGAGCACCCCCTCTCGCCTTGGTCAAAAGATGCCTCTACTAACCGTGATATCAAGTTTTGAAAACATTATATGTTCTTATTCCGGTTATTAGCCCAGAGTTACTATGTTATGCGCACATCAAACAAGTATAGACCAAATCGCCTAAATTGGAATAAAACATTACATGTTTGTTTTGAAAATGGTTTGCTACTCGCAAGTAGGCTAAAATGCAGGTTTTGCCACCCTCAAGTGGGCTTTTAGAAAAGACAGTTTTGCACTATCTAGTGGGCTTTAAAACTCACAGTTTTTAATGCATTGTCCCAATTTAGGTAATTCAACCTCCATCCACAGGCATTCAAGTAGTTATATCACATAAGCACTTAGCCTCATGGTAAGCATGCTATCATGGCAACATTCACACACATGCGATATGCTAAAGCATAAAAGCTCACCTAGTACTCCAAGCCAAAACAGAAACCAGTTAATAATCATATGCATGATCCTAGTTCATGTTAAGTGGCTAATGCAACACAAGCAATGGTGTAATCTAAACAGGCTCGGCTGTCCTAAGCATGGCATATGAAATGCTACAAATAGCACGTATTCAATTTGGAAATTGGAATACAATGCAGTTAGCGTGATGTACCGAGCCCGATGCATGTAAACAAATGCATGGATGCACGCATGCATTGCATAAGATATGCTAAAATAAACGTGCCCTAATCTACCATCATAAGCCGGTAATAAAAGGGAAGAAAGAAGTGGGGGTTGGAAGACATGCACACACCCACACACACTTATTACAAATACGCCCTCACTCGGAGAGACCAAAAGAATAATACAGTCCAAAGAATAAATGAATAAATTATTACAAAATTCCAATTACTAAAATTAAATCAAGTAAATAAGAGAAAGGGGGCCTCAGCCCTGCCTCGGGGTGCGCGAAACATGCATGCTCGTCGCGACTCGCTCGGAAAACCCACACCGCACCACTACTGACTCTGTTTTTACTGCCCTGTTTCTCCAAAATTTTCCAAGGTCCTAGGAAACCTTCCTTGTGTGCTGCTGAGTGCCACCGGCTGGGGGAAATTACCATCGGCTGCTTGTGGTGGCCACCGGCTGCAAAATAGTCTGTCGGCCAGAAATACAGTGCCGGTCGGCACTCTTTCCGGCCGGTCGGCACAAAATTCCTGCAGAAGACAGTTTGACAGCAACAGCAGGCAGCAGTGCATGGCATTGGATTTTTGAGCATATTTATGCATGGCCAATGCTTCCTATCATGAATGGGACTCAAGGAGACATGGCTCTTGGTTCTAGGGCTATCAATTGTGCACCTTGGTGCATGATAGCCTAAGAACCAAGGTTGCACTTTAATGTAAAAATGCATGCAACACAACAATGATAACTAAGTCCCCATCATGCCAAAGTCAAAGGCCTTAGTGACATGGGAATTAAGGTGTGTTTTGTCACTTGGAGTACAAACACTCCTCACTTCCCACACTTGGTTTGACACCCCAAACCAAGTAATGAAATGTAATCCATGCAAACATGCATGAATAATGCATTATGGAAATTAGGATGCTAGCAAATTAAGTACCATACAACTAACATATTAGGCTTGCAAAATGCCAAAGTGCGTGAGATGCTAGTGTGACGCAAACATGAGCCAAGTATGCAATGGAATCAATGTGTTACAACACCTAGTGGACCAAACATGCAACAAACATATAATGAGCATACTATGGTGGCCTTAACCACCATGGAGGAGGCCTCAAACCTCCCCAAAATAGTGGCCGAAACAGACTGAGATTATGGGCAAAATGCCATACAAGCATGCAAGCCAACAAGCCCAAAACCAAAGGCACTCAAGAGAGCATCTAACCATCCCTTACACAACCACTCATGGCATAAATCTAACAACCTAAAACAGACTTCTATCATGCAAAATGACACCCAAAACCCACATATGGCAGCCCCAAAGTGTGTTAATCATGCAAGCATACACAATGCCAATTCCTAGACATAAAAGGGGATACCCTTGAGGCATGAAAATGGTCACACATGTAAACATACACACATGATTTATGGACCGAAATAGGGTCACAAATGATGCCAAATCATGAGGATGACCAATGTTGAACATGTTTAGGAACCAAAATGCATGAGGCCTACAAGCCTAGAATACAAAACAACCATGTCAAGCACACTATATATGGCAAAATCAGTGGCTCACAACCCTAATACATGGTAATATGATGCTAATACCCTCATGGAACCAAGCTAAAACATGCAAAGAACATGGCCTAGATGTATGGCATGCTTTTTGGTATAAGAGAGCATTTCAAAGCAAGTATAAGCTACATATTAAAGGCTACAAATCTGACCAAAAATAGAGGTTAAACATGCTCCAAAACACTCAAAAAAATTCTGAAATGAAGCCTAATGCAAGTATGCATGGATGCTACTCTTTAGGCCAAATACAAAGGCAAGCAAAGGACAAGGGGGAGAGGGGTGTCCCTCCCCTATTTGAGACTTGGAAGTACCTTCCTCACCACTAAAAACTCACTGGTTTTCAGTGGTGAGAAGACCAAGAACACCAAGCAAGCAAAGCTTCAAGAAAAGACACCAAAATGGCCAAAACAAGACCTAAGAGGGTGAGACTCTACCCAAACCACAAAATGACCTTAATGAATGTTCAAGAGCAGGTAAAAACAAGAGTTTTTCATGTTGAACACAAATCCAAAAACACAAAGCAAGAGGGGTAGAAATTAGTTGCAAGAATGGGGAAACTAAAGCAAAAAGTTTACCCTTGAAGATCCAATGAAGAACTGGTGGAGCAGCCCTCCTCTAATGATCAAAACCAGTCCAAGATCACACAAAACAACCTTCCAAGTCCCTCAATCTCGGAGCTAGGTGTAATGGTATGTGTACAAGGGCAAAAGTAAGGTAAAAACACACTTTTTAGGCCTAAAACACACACAAGAGAGGAGAGAGAGGGAAAATATAGAGAGAGAAAGTATATCACACAGATATATAGATATGAGCTCTGGTTTTTTGACCTAAAATGGCTAACCCCTCTCAAAGGGAGAGGGGTGGTATTTATATAGGCAACAAAAGGGTCTAAGCTTAATGGCTAAGCAAGAGGAAAGGGGTCAAGGGACCAAGGGGGTGCAAGGCTTCTTGGAGAAGCCAAAACAGCTGGCCAAACTTCTCCAAGAAGCTTGGCCAAAAGGGGTCAAGCTTCTAGAAGCTTGAAGGGGTTCAAAGGGTCAAAGGGTGCAAGCCCGGACCTGGGGAGTGGTGATGGTGCACTCCAGCTGTCACAGCTGGCATGCACCATCCCTGGGGGTGCAAAGGGGTCACACTGACCAGCCGTAATGGATCCGGCACAAAACACTGCCGGTCGGCAACATATAGTGCCGACCGGCCAAGGATTTGGGTAAAATAGTGCCGATGGACACTAGGGAGTGCCGGTGGATGTGTGGGGAAGCCGGTGGGCTTCAGGAATGGCTAATAAGCCTTCCCCTACCCTCAGATGCAAAACACACAAGTCTTGGTACAAAACCAAGCACAGAACAAATCGGTTGAGAGGTCCTGAGGCACGGCGCGCAGCCGGGACCTCCGGGAACTCAAAACAAACACAAACATGGATAATCACCGAGTGTTCCAGCGGTGACGTCCAAGTCTTGAGGACGGTCAAAAATAGGGTGTCTACACTGAGTTTGTTTCAACTTCAGTAAGTTTCGAGATTGCATTTCGTGTATACCTCTTCAGGTCTTGCCAATGCTTTGAAGTATGAGTGTGCCTCTACCTCAAGCTCAAGATCAAGTCTGCTTCAAGCCAGAATGGTGACCAAAAGTGCTCTCCCTAAGTACCATTCCCTGCTAGAGGCATCTTGGCTGTGTTCGCAATGAGTTCCTAGGAGACCAACTACGACGGTGGAAACTAGAGTTCGAATGGCTGTTGCCTAGAACGCAAAGGTTCGGGATTTCCGAGACTAAAGTCTGGTTTAAATACCCAGAGGCGTGTCCTCGGCTTGAAATTTGTATGGAAGCCGCATAGGTTGAGATAGCATGTATGCACCTTAATTATGGATACTGAACCAACCTAGTCTGTCACCCCGTTGGAGAATAGGGAAAGTTGTGAATATGATCAGGAAAAAAGGCAGCATCTAAAGTGTTCTACATGAAGAACCCTTGTCAGCATTTCAGAACCTTTGGACTGTGAGTTGAAGGTAAAGTGTTCGAAGAACACAAGGGGAGATCCCCGTCGGAGAAGAGCGGTTCACCGCCACTCACCTCATAAGGTGCTTTCTAAAGCGCCGCTTTGTCCATTTATTGCTTTCCTTAAACATCATGCATTGTAATGCATTGTACCTATCAAGTATCTTTTCTAGTCATGCACGATATTGTATGTATGGTTCATTCAAAGAAGTTTCGTTTAAGATCATTCACTTAGTGTATAAATCACATTTCATTTGCTTCACTCAGTGTATCTATCACACTTCATTTATTTAGTGTATCAATCACACTTCATTCACTTAGTGTATCAATTACACTCTAATTTATTTAGTGTATCAATCACACTTCATTCACTTAGTGTAACAATCACACTTCATTCACTTAGTGTATCAATTACACTCTCATTTATTTAGTGTATCAATCACACTCTCTTCACTTAGTGTATCAATCACACTTCTTTCATTTCCTGTATCTATCACACATATTCTCAGTTAGTGTATCAATCACGCTTCATTCATTTTGTGTATCTATCACACACATTCTCGTTTTGTGTATCTATCACGCACATATTCACTTTTGTGTATCTATTACGCTCTCATTCACTTAGTGTATCAATCACACTTCACTCATTTTGTGTATCTATCACACACATTCTCGTTTTCTGTATCACACTTCATTGATTTAGTATATCTATCATACTTGTTCACTAAGTGCATTTATCACACTTCGTGTTCACATTTAGTATATCAATCATAGTTTGTTCACTAAGTGCATCTATCACACTTGGTGCTTAGCTTTGGTATATCTATCATACTTGTTTAATAAGTGCATCTATCACACTTGGTGCTCAGCTTTGGTATATCTATCATACTTGTTCACTAAATGCATCTATCACACTTTGTGTTCATATTCAGTATATCAATCATACTCTGTTCACTAAGTGCATGTATCCCACTTCGTGTTCACCTTTAGTATATCTATCATACTTGTTCACTAAGTGCATCTATCACACTTTGTGTTCATATTCAGTATATCAATCATACTCTGTTCACTAAGTGCATCTATCCCACTTTGTGTTCACCTTTAGTATATCTATCATACTTGTTCACTAAGTGCATCTATCACACTTTGTGTTCATATTCAGTATATCAATCATACTCTGTTCACCAAGTGCATCTATCACACTTCGTGTTCACCTTTAGTATATCTATCATACTTGTTCACTAAGTGCATCTATCACACTTTGTGTTCACATTCAGTATATCCATCATACCTGTTCACTAAGTGCATCTATCACACTTCGTGTTCACCTTTAGTATATCTATCATACTTGTTCACTAAGTGCATCTATTGCACTTCGTGTTCACATTCAGTATATCCATCATACCTGTTCACTAAGTGCATCTTTCGTGTTCACCTTTAGTATATCTATCATACTTGTTTACTAAGTGCATCTATCACACTTTGTGTTCATATTCAGTATATCAATCATACTCTGTTCACTAAGTGCATCTATCACACTTTGTGTTCACATTCAGTATATCAATCATACTTTGTTCACTAAGTGCATCTATCACACTTTGTGTTCACCTTTTGCGTATCTATCACACTTTACTCACTTTGTGTATCTATCATACGTTCACTTTGTGTATCTATCATGCTACGTTCACTTTGTGTATCTATCACACGTTCGCTTTGTGTATCTATCATACACGCTCGCATGCTTGCTAAGATTGCATAATTTTCTTACATCCTTCCTACATGAGATGTAGTTTGGTTCATGTTTACTTGCTTGCATAGCATTCGCTTAAAATGTTGCATTTATTTTGCATAAATTGCTTCATTATAGCTCTCCTTACATGATCATAAGTTATGTCCGGCTTTGTGCATAACGTTTTGCATTTTGCCCCCCACCTACGGGCATGCCTGCGGGCACATTTCTCTATTATCTAGTATGTTTGTCTAAGTCTTCGGCCTTGTCAAAAATGGGTCGTGTCTGGGCTTTGACATTCACTCCCGTCACTTATGACTTTCGAGTTCTGTCAAAGATGGGCAACTGTAGACACCCCATTTTTGACCGACTATAAGACTCAGACATCACTGATTGAGCGCTTGGTGATGTTGCATATTGTGCTCGTTCTGAAGTTGCGGAGTCTCGGCTGCGATGCTTGCCTCCGGACTTTCGGACTCTTTTGTGCCTTGCCTCGGTTTACGAACCAGGCCCTGTTTTCTTTGTTTTCTCTTCCCGAAGGGAGGGAGAGGTCTCGTAGACTGTATCTCAGTGGCCGTAGGCTACGTTCCGTGGTCGTAGGCCATTTTTCCCGTTTAGAGCCCGGTTTCTGATTTTTCTGAGCCGTCGGCCGTGTGCCTCGGTTAGGGACGGCTTAACCACCTCCGTTTACTCCAGTTTTTGGTACACACCTTATTTCCTCCCTTTAGAGGGACACTGTGGACCGAGAGACCAACTTCGTGGTCAAACGCCACCTCCGGTGCTCAACAACCTATTTTCGGGGCCTCGAACTGCGCGTTTTGGCCCCCGAACCTTCGTTTTGCATCGGTTTGGGTTCATTTTTGGCGGAGACCTTATTTTCATTGTTAGGAAGGTTGTAGGGAGGTGGGAGGCCAGCAATTGTTCTGAAGAGCAGCTTTATTCCTTCATCGCTCTTCATCACCCGTTTTCTTCACTAGAAAGCTGATTTTTCCCATTCCCGGGCCACTTTTTCTGACTTTCCACCACACCATTGTGTTGTACACACCTGGGAGGCCACCAATATGGGTAGGCCGGCCATTAATTCCCACTAACCCTTTTGAACCTTTCTAAATAGTTGGTTTTTCTCTCTCTTGGGTTGCATTTTCTGGTTTTTCTCCATGCAGCTGTGTTGCACTCACCTAGGAGGCCACCTTCTTGGGATGGCCGGCCAACAATTTTTCTTGAACCTTTTACACCCGGCCAGCCGGCCAAGGGAGGTGGCCAGCCGGCCACCTGAACCTCTTGAACCTGGCCGGCCAAACTTCTCTCTCCTGGTGCATTCCGACTGTGCCAGGTGTTTTGCACCAGACCCCTGCCCGAGGGTCTGTCTTTTTGGGGGGAAATTTGAATTGGTCTTTCCCCCCTTTTCTTTGGCTCCTCTTCCTCTATATAACCAGCACCCTACCTCATTTCTAAGGGTTAGAAAAAATCAATTGGAGCCTTTGCATACAACCCTCCCTCTCTCTCTCTCTAATTCAAGCTTAAAACCACCTTGTTCTTGCACCATTTATACACCAACTCATAGCCTATCACCTCCACACTCCATTCCCACATCTTGAGGCTGATCTTCAGAGGTTAGGAGCTCCTTTTCTTGGATCAAAAGTTGCTGGAAATCTATGCTACAAGGGTGAGTCCCTATTTCCTCTTTTCTTGCTTATTTTGCATGATATTTTAGTTCCTTTTGCTTACATTTTTGGGTTTTGACCTAAACTAAAAATAGTCTTATTTTGAGCTCATCTTCATGTTTGATCAAAAACTTTTCTCTGTTTGAGGTCTTCTACTCACCCTTTGTGTTCTATCCCTCTTTTAAGGCTTATCCTGCATAATATATTAGCCTTATTTTTGAGCATTTTTGGGCTTCAGGCCAAACTATAAAGTTCCTTATTTTGAGCCCCTATTCAACTTTTTTGAAGGGCTCTTTGCTGTTTGAGGCCAGCTACTGCCTCTTGCTCTCTATCTCTCTTTTGGGGCTATTTTTGCATCATATTTTAGCCTTACTTGTGAGCATATTTGAGATTTTTTATAAAATGTAAAGTATCTTGTTTTGAGCCCCTCTTCAACTTTGTTGAAGGGCTCTTTGCTGTTTGAGGCCTTTTGCTATCCTGTTTGTTCAATCTCTCTTCTAGGGCTTATTTTGCATGATACATTAGCCTTATTTGTGAGCTTTTTTGGACCTCGACCTAAACTGAAAAAAGTCTTGTTTTGACATCATCTTCATGTTTAATTAAGGTCTATTCTCTGTTTGGGGTCATCTTCCCCTTATGTATGCTTCATCTCTTCATGATTAAGGCTATGCCTTAGAACACTTGCATTGGCCATGGTTTGGCCTCTTAGCCACTGAAATCCAGCAGATTTTCAATGGCTTAGGTGTATTCTTGAAGGCCAAAATCAGAGGGGGGTGCCCCTTCTCACCTTGTTTTGCTTGATGGTCTTTTTGGCCTTCCAAAGAGGCCCTATCTTGCATGCTTTGTTGACTGATTTCAGGGAAAATTTGGTGAGTTTTAGGACTATCATATTTGGTTTCCAGAGTTAATTTTTCCATGCTAAGTGTCCTTGATGCATGTGGTTAATAATCCCTTGTATGCCCTTCCAAAGGAGACCCTCATTTTTACATGCATTGGTTGCATTTCCATGTTTATTTGAGCATATTTTCACATGTTTTGTTCACTGATTTTTACTGGTTTGGTGATATTTCATATGCTTCATATACATGCCATGTAAACCATGTTTGCTAGTCAAAGTTGCATGCTATTTTAGTCCATCTTGCTAGCATCTTTTGGCCATGCTTTGAACTAGAAATGTTCATATTTTGGGACTGCCTTGGTTCTGTCTTTATACTTCATGATCAAATAATGCATGCTTTGTATAGCTATAGGTCAATATATGTGCCTAGTTTTGAGTTTCGGGGCTCATCTCATGCATCGGGTCCCATGTATCCATGTTTCGGGATCATTTTGCATCACATTTCAGTGCTGGAACTTGCATGTTTGTATGCCATATTTCATGCCTTGCCATGCCTTGTTAGAGTGGCATTTGTGCCTTAGGATTGGTCCTCGGTTTGCATGCATGTGTGCACGCATCTCGAGTATCTCATTTTCATCTTATGGCCACTGATGTGAGTGTGCTGAGGTCCACTCATGTTGGTGTAAGTCCATCATGCATTGCGTATGCCATTTCATTTCATAGCATTGCGTATGCTAGGTTGCATGTTAGAGCATTGTGTATGTCATATTACATCGAGCATTGTGTATACCATTTCATAGCATTGCGTATGCTAGGTTGCATGTTAGGATTGCATTCATGCATGTCACGCATATTGCATTGTGTTTGGGATAGGAGTTAGCCCAAGCATGGGAAACGAGGGACGTTTCGTACTTTGAGTGACGGAACGTGTCTCAATTCCCCGTTACCGACACTCCGGATTAACCATGATGGAGCCTCGGTCTTGTTGTGTTTTCATGTGCATTCATTTCATATTGAGTCGTACAATTCGACTCCTCGGCCATTATGCATTGAGATGCGTGATTGGTGGCACGAGGATCGAGGACTACACTCCCTGAAGAGTAGTCATGCATACATATGTGAAAATACTTTGCCATGCCCTTTTGTTGCTCTCTGTTGCAAAAAATCAAGGATCAACATCCTTCAAGAGCTTTGCACAGCATTCCGGGTTTAATTGCAAACAGAGACAAACTGGGGCATCGCAATGGATTTCCGTGCAAGGCAACCCAAGCATGCATCATTCAACATTCGGAGCAAAGCTGAGGCGGTCCATGGGCTTGCATGCTAATTTACTGTTTTCCTAGGTTAATTTGTTAATTAATTAGGATTTTGTATTTATTCGGACTGTACTATTCATTTGGGACTGTATTATTTATTCAGAGCCTCCGAGTGAGAGCACAACTGTAATAAGTGTGCATGTGTGTGATGTATGTCTTCGAACCCCACGTCTTTCTCCCTTTTATTTACCAGCTTATAATGGTTGGATTAGGGCATGTTTCAATTAGCATACAGTATGATAGCATGTTTGCATTCATTCATCTGTTTTGCATGCACCGGGCTCGGTGCATCATACTCACTGCATTGTACTTCAATTCCGAGTTGAATGCATGTTAGCTGTAGCATTCCATATGCCATGTTTAGAATAGCCGAGCCTATCTTAGTTGCATTCCTGCATGTGTTGCATTAGGCATTTCTGTATAGTTAGGATCATGCATGGATTTCTAACATAGTTTCTGTTTTGGCTTGGAGTACTCGGTAAGTTTTTACGCTTCAGCATCCTTGCATGTGTGTGAGTGACTTCCATGATAGCATGCTTACCATGAGGCTATTTGCTTATGTTATATAACTGCCTGAATGCCTGTGAGTGAAGGTTGGGTTATTTGGATTGGAACAAATCATCAACTGTGAGTTTTTTTTAAAGCCCACTAGATAGTGGCAACACCATCTGTAACAGGTCCCGCGAGGGAACTCGCTGGTTGTAGTTCGGACTCAATTTGTGTCACGGTTCTTAATCTTGAACCAAAGAGTCCAACTCTGGCAAATCGTTTTGAGAAAAACAGATTTTGAAAAGAAGTGCCAAACATGGACTGCCTTGCCAGATACAGAGTCGCCACCTAAATATTTTTAAAATGGGAAATTTAGGAAACCCTGACTCGGTGCCGAAGGCCACGTGTCCCTCATCACCAAAGTTGTCTTGGCTCGGGAGCTTGGGTACGATCGGGGAAGGTCAGCTATGAGCACCCCCTTTCGCCCGGTCCGAAGACCGGCCTCTACTAACCGTGATATCCGATTTGGAAAACGTTATGTGTTCTTGTTCCAATTATTAGCCTAGAATTACTACGTTATGCGCACAGTAAACAAGTATAGACTAGATTGCCTAATTCGGAAATAAGCATTGCATATCCGTTCGTTTTGAAAGCGTTTCGGAATTTGCTACTCGCAAGTAGGCTAAAACATGGATTTCAACGAGTTTTTCCAACTCAAGCAATCCAACCTCCACCCACAGGCATTCAAACAGTTTATCTCATATAAGCATTTAGCCACATGGTAATCAAACTGTCATGTTAACATTCACACGCATGCGATATGCTAAAGCATAAATACTTACATCGTACTCTAAGCCAAAACAATGAAACTAGTTAGCAAACATGCATGCCCTAGTTCATGTTAGAATGACTAATGCATCGCATGCAGAATGTGATTAGGATAGGCTCGGCTAACCCTAAAATGGCATGTGAAATGCAATCATTCGGTGCACGTATTCAAGTTAGATTTGAAAATACAATGCGGTTTGTATGATGTACCGAGCCCGGTGCATGTCAACAAATGCATGGATGCACGCATGCATTGCATAAGGTATGCTAAAATAAATGTGCCCTAATCTACCATCGTAAGTAGGTAAATAAAAGGGAGAAAGAAGTGGGGGTTGGAAGACATGCACACACACACGCACGCTTATTACAGATTTGCCCTCGCTCGGAGGGGCCAAAATAATAATACAAATTAATTAACTACGCAAGCTAATGAAATATTACAAATTGCCTAATTAATTAAAAAAATTAACCATGCTAAGAAAAACAGTAAACCGCCTTGGGAAGAGGGCTCAATGCATGCGCTCTCGGATTCCGCTCGGAATTGCACTGCCATGCCTAGCCTGCCTCTGTTTTCCCTGCTTTGCTCCTCTGGAAACTGCCAAAGTCTCAGAAATGCCTCTCAGGACACTGGGAATCACCACCGGCTAAGTAGAATGACTACCGGCAGTGAATTGTGGTAGTCGGCACAAAATGAATCCACCGGCCATTGATTGATTGATCGCCACCGGCACTAAATCTTGCCGGGCAATGAATTCTGCAGAACACGCAACTCACAAAGCAGAGAGACGAGAATCCGCATGGGAATACTATTCAAGCTATATATGCACCAATCACACTCCCTATCATGTTAATGACTCAAGGGAGGATGTGCCTCAATTCTCGGGCCACCAATCACGCATTTCCATGCATGATGGCCCAAAGAATCAAGTGTGCACTTTCAATTTCAAATGCAAGCAAACCATGTAATCACACAAGGAGGCTTAACCTCTATCACACTCACTTTAAGAGACCAAGCATGCACAATGCAATGCAATCCTAGACATGTTGGCTAGCATGCAATATGGACAATGCAAGGCACTTATACAAACATACAAGCAAGCATGCGAGGCAAGCATGCAAACCAAATAAAATAGGGACTTAAACATGAATTAGGCAACTCCAAATAGGCCCAAAATCAGTAGCCAAAGTGCCCAAAAATGAAGGCTAAGCACACACACACGCATGCACATGTTAAGGCACCAAACCCAAGCATTTAACAAGCAACTCTCAAACACACTTGAAAGAGGCTAAACATGGACAATTGACATGGAATGAAAAGCTTTAAAATCATGTCGAAATGTGGTGCCAAACCAACCCAAATAAGACAAGCATAAGCATGCAAACATGGTCCAAGTACTTGAGGCAAGTCATGAAGCTTTGAAGCACGTTTAACGTAACAAACATGGCATGCATTAAACAACTAAAAACAGATTTTTAGCATGTTAAAACAAGGCCAAAGGATTACCTAGATGGCATCTAAGTGGCTTAAATTCAAAGGCATGCACAATGGTCAAAACATAGGGCATACAACACATGCTCTCAAAGCAACAAAGAGGCAACTAAGGCAAGCATATGAGCATGCCAAAGGGACTGAAATTACATGTTGGATGGTTCCAAACCACCAAAATGATGCAATCAACACATGCTACACATTCACATACTTGAGGCATACAAGCCCAACCAGCCACAAATGCAAAGGAGTTATACTAAGCATGTCAAAATCGACCCAAACAACTATGGACAGACCTAAAACATGGCAAAATAAGCACAAAAACATTCACAAGTCTAAGCCCAAAACATGCTCAAACAAAGGCTAACAACCTAAGGCATGTTAAGGGATCAATGAGGCATTGCATGGCAACTATACTAAACATGCATGGAGTACCAAAACCAACTTAATACAAAGTTATAACATGGCAATATAAGCATAAAATACAGCCATGGCATGCTCAACACACACTTGAACAAAGACTTCCTCAAGAGACCAAAAATGGTCCCTTTCAAGGACAACAAGGAGAGGGGGTGGCCCTCCCCTTTTGGAGACTTCAAGGCACCATCTCCACCCCTGAAATCCCTCAAGATTTCAGTGGTGAAGAGGCCCAAACACCAAAGTCTCGAAACTTGCACAAAATAACACAAAATGAGGGCCTTTCAAGGCCTAAGGGTGGTCAAACACACCCAAACCACAAAACACTCTTAACAAACAATCAAGAGGGCCTAAAAAAAAAACTTTTTTGTATTATACACTAAGCACAAAAACAGCTCTAAGATAGGTAGAAATAGGATGCAAAAATGGGGAATAAAAGGGAAGTTTCTTACCCTTGAAGACCACCTTCACAAATGATGCTCTTGTTGCCTCCTTAAGCTCCAATCCAGTCAAAAATATCAAGAACAAGCCCTTAGAACCTCAGTAGCCCAAGGAAGGTGAAGCACTAGGTGCTTGTGTGCAATAGTATGAACTAAAACACCTAGAACACAAAGAGAGAAAAAGAGAGATAGGAGATATGTATGAACCCTAACCCTAAAACCAGAGCTTCTCTCTGTGTTTTTCTCTCCCAAAATTCTCTAACCCTAATGCAAAGAGAAGACTCTCTCCTATATAGGCAACCAACCTTGTAAAGCTTGTCAAAAAAGCTAACAAGAAGAGCATCCCTCCATACACGTGTATGGAGGGGAACCAAATGCCAAACAGCTGTCTCAAAATATCTCCAAAAGCAGCTGAACGGTAATTGGCTAGCCAAAAATGTTATTTTGACAAAAATGACTGCCGACCGGCAACAAAGAGTGCCGACCGGCAATATATATTGCCGGTGGCAACAAAAACCAGCTGGTGGCCTCTAGCTAGTGTCGGTGGTGTGTGGGGATGCCTCACAAGGCATTCCCTGCCCCTCCAAGGCAAAACACAAGTGTTTGGTGTAAAACCAGACACAAAACAGTTGAGTTCAGAGATCCTGAGGCAAGGCGCGTAGCCGAGAACTCCGGGAACTCCAAACAAACACAAACATGGATAATCACCGAGTGTTCAAGCGGTGACGTCCAAGTCTTGAGGACGGTCAAAAATGGGGTGTCTACACCATCTTTTCTAAAGCCCACCTGAGGGTGGCAAAATCTGCATTTTAAGCCTACTTGCGAGTAGCAAACTATTTTTCAAAAACATGAGATGTTTTCGTTCCAATTCAGGCGATCCAGTCTATACTTGTATGCTGTGCGCATCACATAGTAAATCTAGGCTAATAACCGGAATAAGAACGCATAATGTTTTCAAAACTAGATATCATGGTTAGTAGAGGTCGATCTTTGATTGGGCGAGCGGGGGTGCTCACGAATTGACCTTCCCCAATTGTACCTAAGTTCCTGAGCCGAGGCAACTTTGGTGATGACGGACACGTGGCCTTAGGCAAACGAGTCAAGGTTTCCTAAATTTCTCCAAAAATAAAATATTTAGGTGGCGACTCTATATCTGGCAAAGCAGTCCATGTTTGGCACTTCTTTTCTAAAAATCTGTTTTCACAAAACGATTTGCCGGATTTGGACTCTTTGGTTTAGATTACGAACCGTGACAATTTGAGTCCGAACTGTAGTAAGCCCAAAATGAATAG
Source organism: Camellia lanceoleosa (assembly GCA_025200525.1). NCBI lineage: Eukaryota > Viridiplantae > Streptophyta > Magnoliopsida > Ericales > Theaceae > Camellia > Camellia lanceoleosa. The sequence continues at coordinate 146,297 of CM045764.1, forward strand.
AACGGGACTCATCCCTCCCGGGACGTTCGGGGACGTCTACAAATGTGCAAATGCTTTTTATTGTACTTTCTGACTTGGGTATTGAGTCAGTTCTGTTGTATTGTTTTGAGTCAGTCTTTTTGTACTGAGTCAGTTAAGTCTGTCTAGTTGTATCGAGTCAGTCCTGTGGTGTTAGAGTCAGGTGCTTTCGAACGTGTAAACTCGGGCATCACTTTTTTGTTTTGTGTTTGTCTTTTACACTATTTCTTCTGAGTCTATTTCTACCATGAAGCCAGTTGTGCTAGAAGATTTGAATGAAACGGCAATGCTTTTTACCTACTTTTCTGTGCCTTGAGATCATTGCACTGACCTAAGTTTTTCAAAACTTTTTGAACAATGTGATGAAAATAAAGAGGAACGAATTCCTCGGGATTTGCAAAAATTTGATCAAACTGAGAGGAAAAGAGGTATGCTAAGCCCTTAATGAATGAGATCATGCTTGTTAATGTCAATACTGAGAAGGATCCTGGCTTGATCCAGATTGGTTCTACATTGTCTTCAGCGTGAGCGACTAGTCGCTTTTTTAAAGATTTCAAAATATGTTTTGCGTGGTCCTACGAAGACCTGTGTGGAATCGTTCTTGAGATTGTACAGTATAGGATCATTCTCAGCCTTGAGATTCAACCCTTTTTGCTTTCAAACCTTGAACTTGGATTCAGAACGTTCAACGGTCAACCACAATGTGAGGCTTGCATGGCCAGATTTGAAGTAGCCCTTGAACTAGGGGCAATAAGGTCGTTTGATGTCAAAGGAGGCCCGCTAGGCCAGATTTGAAGTAGCCCTCAAACTAGGGGCAAGAACGTCAGATGTGATCAAAGGAAGCTTGCAAAGCTGAATGAGAAGTAGCCCTTGAACTAGGGGCAACAAAAGGTCAGATTTGCTCGAAGATTTAAAAGATGAGTCATTTTGCAAACCAATGAAGACTGGCAAGAAAGCTAAATCCCAGAATGGAGAAAAGAAGAAAGTATTGCTAAAGGACAATTGAGTTCCTATTCGCAACACTATGGGCAACTTCAATCCCCCATTGGATGGACTTCTACATCATTAGCGAACAACAGCCATTCTCCTGGATTCAGATGGCTTCGAGATCCTACGACCGATCAACATGGACAAAGTTACACTTTTTTCTATCCTTGAGAGGCTCGCTGGGCCGAAAACCCGGAAGGGCGACCCAGGCAAAAGTTAGAGCAAGAAAAAGAAGAAAAAAAGAAAAAAATGAAAAAAAAAAAAGAAAAGAAAAGAAAAGATGAAAAGAAAAAGAAATGAAAAAAGAGAAGAAAAGATGCAAAGAAATGAAAAGAAAAGAAAAACAGATCTCACAAGGTTGAAAACCCAGAAAAGGTGGCCTTGGCAAAAGTTAGAGCGTAAAAGGAGAGGTTATTACCTGAGTGTACCTTAACCTGGAACTACGTCAGGCCTGATTCCCATGTTTGGGATACGTAGGCAATTTCATCCTGAAGTTCAACCCCAATCCTTTTCAGCCTGCTTGGCTCATCTATATTGATTGGTGTATCCTTGTTCAACTCAGCTATCCTATCCATGTGCGAATTGGCTCATCTTCGTTCAAATTCAGTTGTTCTATTATGTTGGAAGATTCAGCTGCAAGACAATTCAAAATTCAGATTTGAGGATGTGCATCTCGAGAGTAGATTTTGTGTTGGCCTAGCAGTGGCCATTTGCAAAAACTGTTTTGAGGATTTTTACTGAGGTTGACTAATTCTTTCGAAAATTATTCTCTTTTTTTTTCCAAAACTGGACCATTTCTTGGATCCAAAAAAGAAAAATTTGCAGTGCTCATAACCTGACTTTCATCATTTTGAATGAATCAGAAAGTCGAACAAGTATGTTAATCTAACTCTCATATTGATTACAATTGTTTTAGTAGAAAGCCAAAACAAAAAATGGTCAAAATGATGAACTAGGGGCACAGTTGAGTCAGGTTTCCTGTTTGTTCCCCCATTGTCAGTGTGGGAGCCGAATAAATAGAAGAGTCGGGAGACGCGTACCCCAGAAAATGGATACTATTCGGCTTCGTATTGCGTGATTAGGGCGCCGAATACGTTATGGAAGCCGAATAGACAAGGGTCAGTAGATCCGAATAAATGTAAGGTGAATAGGATAAAAGTAGGCTCAGGCCCCGAGGCCCAAAAAAGGTGCGTATAAATATAAGAACCGCAAATCCAAAAAGGTATGTAAGAATAACTTCACTGAACTTAAAGAAAAAATTATCTTGAGTGTCTGAACTAACTTGTCCGTCGTAGTACTAATTCCGGCACCCCCGACCGGAATTTTTCTCTTTTCAGGTGACTAGCTGAGGATCACCAGCGCCTCCCAGGATCTGAAGAGTATTTCCAAACCACTTCTCCACAATTGGCGCCATCTGTGGGAATACTCAAATACCTCCATGGCAGGCGTGACCGGAGATCCTCCGATGGCCACCGACAAGACCGCACAGAGAGGCAACCTCATTCCAGCCGATGCACTTGGACAACAAATCATCGCAGCAAGACCAACCTCAGACCTCCGCTCATCGTCAAACCTAACTCAAAAGACAATACAGGCGACCATGGCGCAAGCTAGGCAAATCAAATAGAGGTTGGACAGCGTCATCATAGAGAACGAACGCCTTCATCACGATTTGGCCTCAGAAATATCAAAATCCAAACGAACGGTACGCCAGGCTTCTGACCGACCATCGAGGGCAGATGATTGACAATCCCAGGCCCCGCAACAAGCAACTGACAACGGCTACGCGACAACAAATCCCCCTGCGGAGTTGGTAAAGGACGAACATCTTCACCAGTGTGTCCGGAAGGATGTAGTCGAAACACTTGCCCCTTCGCAGGGTGCAATTCCGTTTGATACCGTCCACATGATATACAACCTGCCAGCAGCCCCGGCCGTACATGCGATCCAATCACATTCAGGTCCACAACAGCAGCTCACGCCAGCGAAGCGGCCCCGAGAATCGCCAAGTATCACCTTTGACGATTCTGATTTGATCGGTGTATCACTCTCTCACATCGATCCGTTGGTTGTTAAGTTGCACGTCAACCGGTTCACGGTCGAACGCGTGCTCATCAACCAGGGCAGTACCTCGGAGGTTACGTATTATAAAACCTTCATCAAACTCGGATTCAACGAGTCAGACCTGGCTCCGGCCCCTTATCCACTGTTCGGCTTTAACGCCACTCCAGAATACCCATTGGGAAAGATCAGCCTACCCGTTCGGGCAGGTTCCAGAACGGTGGACGTGGAATTCTTGGTCGTCAAGCTGCCATCGCCGTACAATCTCATCATGGGGCGATCATGGTTGCATACATTGCAGGCCATCCCAAGCACCTATCATCAACTGCTTCGTTTCCCAACAGAACACGGCATTTAGCAAATCCGCGAATCCCAGAAATCCGCACAAGCATGTTATCTCCTCGCCGCCAGAACGCCAAAGGAACTGCAAGTAAATTCCATTGAGGTGCCGATAAGGAAATCCTGGATGACGTTGGGCGGAATCCAAATGAGAAAGCCACGGAAGATTTGGACCAAGTTGACATTGATGGAAGCCCAGAAAAGTTCTTCAAGATCGGCACCTCTTTGAATCAGGACGACAGGCAGCAGCTGATCTCTTTCTTGCTCAACAACCTCGACGTCTTTGCATGGACTCCGTATGAAATGCCGGGAATAGACCCGTCAGTTTCACAGCACCGTCTGAATGTTGACCCGAAATATAAGCCGATCATACAGAAGGGCTGATGATCAGCCGCGGAGCACACTGCTACCGTTGTCGAGGAGGTAGACAAACTGCTTGATGCCGGGGCAATTAGAGAAGTTACTTACCCTACGTGGCTTTCCAATACAGTGGTGGTGAAGAAGAAAAATGGGACTTGGCGAGTATGCGTTGACTTCATAGATCTGAACAAAGCTTGCCCCAAAGACTATTTTCCTCTCCCTAGAATCGACCAACTCGTCGATGCAACGGCACGTCACCAACGCATGAGCTTCCTCGATGCTTACAGAGGCGACCATCAGATCGCTATGCATCCAGATGACCAGGACAAAACTGCCTTCCTCACCCCAAGAGGAGCCTATTGCTACAAAGTTATGCCCTTTGGGCTGAAGAACGCAGGGGCAACCTACCAAAGACTGGTCACTGCCATGTTCAAAGAGCAACTCGGCCACACTATGGAAGTATACATAGATGATATGGTGGTCAAGTCCAAAGAAGAACAGAATCATATAGCCGATCTAGAAAAGACATTCAGCATCTTACGCAAATACAGAATGAAACTAAACGCTTCCAAGTGTGCATTTGGAATCGGCTCTGGCAAATTCCTGGGTTACATCGTCAATCACCGAGGAATCGAAGCCAACCCGAGGCAAGTCACAGCAATTTTGGAACTCAGCTCCCCCCGTTCAATAAAAGAAGTCCAAAAGTTGATGGGGATGGCCGCTGCACTTAACAGATTCATCAGCCAGTCTACAGATCGCTGCCGACAATTCTTTCAGACATTGCGGTAGGGTAAGGCTTTTGAATGGTCCATCGAATGTGAAGCAGCCTTCAACGGGCTCAAGACCTACCTCCGCTCAGTACCTCTCTTGACAACACCCGCCGCTGGTGACCCCCTCATCCTATATCTGACAGCCGATGTAAATGCAACAGATCGTTAAAAGATGAGGAGGGTGAGCAACGGCCAGTGTATTATGTGAGCAAGGCAATGGTTGACGCCGAAACATGCTACCTTCTGCTGGAAAAACTCATCTTAGCCCTAGTCATGGCGGCAAGAAAATTGATGCATTACTTCCAGGGACATAGCATTGGGGTGCTAATAGATTATCCCCTCCGGTCGGTACTACGGAGTGCAGAAGCATTGGGACGTGTTTCAAAATGGGCTCTTGAACTTGGCCAATACAACATTCGGTTTTTACCTAAAACTGCAGTCAAGGGGCAGGTGTTGGCCGACTTTGTTGCCGAATTTACCGGCGAGCTTGCCAACTTCAAACCTAATGTTCGACAAAAGGCCGAGGTTCTACCAAAGCCAAACTGGAGAATTTATGTCAGAGATATTTGGCAATTATACTGTGATGGATCTTCTAACCAAAGGGCTAGTGGTGCCGGAGTTGTAATCATGTCTCCAGACGGCGCAGTGATCGAGTAGGCCGTCAAGCTTGGCTTCAAAGCATCAAATAATGAAGCTGAATATGAAGCCCTTCTAGCCGGTCTGCGGAACGCGCACCTTCTCGGCGCTCGGCATCTGCTTGTGTTTTGTGATTCAAAGTTGGTAATCAATCAGCTGAAGGAGGAGTATGCGGCAAGAAACGACCGTATGGCGGCCTACATGAAAACGGCCAGTTCCTTGCTGGCAAAATTTGACCATCATGAACTGAATCAAATAACGCACGATCAGAACACACACGCGGACGCCTTGGCATGCTTAGCCTCCGCCATCAATTCTGAGATCAAATGGACCATCGAAGTAGGTTTCATCCCGGAGCCGAGTATTGGCCCTTCGAAGGAAATCCGTGTCAATGTCATAGAATCTGCACCAAGTTGGATGGACCCCATTGCTGCATTCCTCTCTTCTGAACAACTCCCAGAGGACAAAAAAGAAGCACACAAGCTGCGAAAAAAAGCCCTGCGATATTATCTGGATCCGCAAAGAGGACTTTACAAAAAATCCCTCTCTGGTCCATATTTGGAATGCGTACACCCCGACAAAGTGAAAGAGCTTTTGATAGAGATACATGAGGGCAGTTGTGGTGCCCATTCCGGCGGACGCTCCCTGGCCCATCGAGCTATAACGCAGGGGTATTATTGGCCGACAATGAGGGCTGACGCGAAAAGGTATGTAAAAAAGTGCGAACAGTGCCAAACGTTCTCCCCATTAACCCATCTGCTTGCCGAAGAGTTGAACTCTATCACCAGCCCCTGGCCGTTTGCTCAATGGGGACTTGATATCGTAGGACCATTGCCCAGGGCCCCAGGGAACAAACGATTCTTAATCGTCGCGACAGACTACTTCACAAAATGGGTCGAAGCGGAGGCTCTGACACATATACAAGACGCCGACATTAAACGCTTTGTATGGAGAAACATCATAACACGATTTGGCATTCTGAGAGCTCTGATCTCAGACAATGGCACCCAGTTTGATTGTGGCATGTACCGAGAGTTATGTAGTAAATACGGCATTCGGCCTTACTTCTCGTCACCGGCCTACCCACAAAGCAATGGTCAGACCGAGGCTTCTAACAAATCCATCTTGGACGGCATCAAAAAGAGACTGGAAAAAGCTAAAGGCAAATGGGTAGAAGAACTACCGAGTGTACTGTGGGCCCTTCGTACTACGCCAAGGAGATCCACCGGAGAAACGCCGTTTGCTCTATGCTTCGGGACCCAGGCAATCTTACCATTGGAAATCGGACTCCCAACCCTAAAATCACAAGTGTTTGACACGAGCCGAAATGACATGATGTTTGCCCTAGATCTGATTCTCATTGAAGAACGAAGAGACCGCGCCTTAGCATCCATGGCACGCTACCAACAGCAGCTCGCCAAGTCGTACAATCAGCGAGTTCAGTTGCACCGATACACGCCAGGCGAGCTTGTCCTAAAGAAGGTGCTTCCAGCCGACTGAAGACCGGTCGATGGAAAACTAGGTCCAAACTGGGACGGCCCCTATCAAATCGAATCCATCGTAGGAACAGGGGCATATCGGCTCTCAGACATGACAGGAAGAAGCTTGCCACGGCCCTGGAATTCTACACATTTGCGTAAATTCTATCATTGACCCGACTTGTGGGCTTGATACTTGTACATGTTCCATTTTTGTAATACACAGTTTCCCGTTTTCCCAAGCCTTGATTAATGAGGTCCGATTAAGCCTTCCAAGGCCAAGAAAAAAAAAAAGACTCCGGATTCGGAGCGCCCTTCGTGGATATCACGATTGGCTAAAAAAGACTCTGGATTCGGAGCGCCCTTCGTGGATATCACGATTGGCTAAAAAAGACTCCGGATTCGGAGCGCCCTTCGTGGATATCACGATTGGCCAAAAAAGACTCCGGATTCGGAGCGCCCTTCGTGGATATCACGATTGGCCAAAATAGACTCCGGATTCGGAGCGCCCTTCGTGCATACCCCGACTGGCCTTTCTGGGGTTTGTATTCGGACCACTTAATTGGCCGAATAAATATTCAATAAGAATCATTCATAATTCACATCGGCCAATACGAGTCCAAACATTTACGTCATACAGCACAAAACTTGCTAGACAGATGAAATAATACGATTAATTAAACACATAACATGTCAAGACCAAATACAAACGTTGAAAAGAAAAGAAATTCTATTTATTCAGCGCAATGTCTATTCAATTGGCACCCTCGTCGTCGCTCTTCTCAATTTCAAAGTCGAGATAAGGAAAGTGATGACGATGATACAGGGGCAAGGCCGAATCAATTCCCGCGGCTTCGAGAGATTCCTCGTTCTGAAGGGCCTTGATCTAGCCGTGCTTAAATCCACGATTTTCACATCGACAGACCTCCTCGGCAAGGTCTTGTTTGGTCTTCTCTAACCCGAACTTTAGGCCATCCTGGAATCCCTTTTCATAACCCGAGGTCTGTTGGGTTCCTTGTCCCGCACCAACCAATTTAGATTGATCAGTCGCAACCGACGCGCTCGCTTGAACATTCTTCAGTTCCCGAAGCTCACGCTCAGCCTTTTTCACGCGAACCTCCAAACTGCGATTCCTTTCATCATTTTTCTCGATCTCACGTCGTGCTTCTCGCAAACGCATGCTAACTTCGTAGGCAGTATATAGTCCTTTCACGGCCTCGTGGATGCCGTCTCAAAATACTTCGAAATCTCATCGTCCAACCATCGATTGTTGGACTTTCGGCAGAAATATTTGTCGAGCGAACTCCATTGCCACATCTGGGTCTTTGATGATAGAGTCCGCCTCCGTCATTGGTCTATTCCTCACAGAAACCGCAAAACTTAACGGCCGCGGCGTCGCTTCAGGCTCGATTTTCGGTTGCCCATCCTTTCGGGGCGATCTGCTTCGATGACTAAGGGGTTGCTGTGTTACCCGATCCTTAGAAGTCCTTCTTTCCGCACGCATAGGCTCACTTTTGCGACTCATTGCGATGTCTGATTCAGTTAATCTTCGTCTTTCCTCAGTTCCCTGAATAAAAAGTAGGGCCTCTGGCGTGCATCCGCCCCGTTTCTCCTTCAATATTTGCAGCCTTCTCGAGGCAACGCTAGCAATCCCAAACGGCAACAGTCGGATGCCAACTGTCCATCCCGCGAGTAAGGCCCATTCGGCTTCCCAAGCTCGCGCCCTGACAAAGGCAAGGGCAGATTTCTTAATCTTATCGGCCGGGCTTTCAATTGCAAACGGCCGACCAGTCTGTGCCTTTGCCAGCCCGCGAGTAAGGCCCATTCGGCTTCCCAAGCTCGCGCCCTGACAAAGGCAAGGGCAGATTTCTTAATCTTATCGGACGGGCTTTCAATTGCAAACGGCCGACCAGTCTGTGCCTTTGCCAGCCTCAAGTAAGGCCCATTCGGCTTCCCAAGCTCGCGCCCTGACAAACAAGGGCAGATTTCTTAATCTTATCGGTCGGGCTTTCAATTGCAAACGGCCGACCAGTCTATGCCTTTGCCAGCCTACGAGTAAGGCCCATTCGGCTTCCCAAGCTCGCGCGCTGACAAAGGCAAGGGCAGATTTCTTAATCTTATTGGCCGGGTTTTCAATTGCAAACAGCCGACCAGTCTGTGCCTTTGCCAGCCTGCGAGTAAGGCCCATTCGGCTTCCCAAGCTCGCGCCCTGACAGGCAAGGGCAGATTTCTTAATCTTATCCGCCGGGCTTTCAATTGCAAACAGCCGACCAGTCTGTGCCTTTGCCAGCCCACGAGTAAGGCCCATTCGGCTTCCCAAGCTCGCGCCCTGGCTAAGGCAAGGGCAAGTTTATTAAGCAAGCTAAGGTTTATTAAGCAAGCCAATCTAAAGAAAAAAAAAAAAAAAAACAAAAACAAAAACAACAGTAAAGTAGCATTCAACATTTATTGAGCACAACTCACGTTTTATATATATACTCATCACTGTAGCAACAGATGAAAAACACTAAATTAAAAGCTGTAAACTGTAAACTTAAAAAACTGGCAGTTACCCGGATCAGCCATCAGAGACAGATTCCAATGGCTCAACATCCACTTGCTCACATGGTATCGGCATATTCAATGAAGCGTTGGCAGCCGCAAGGGCTTTAAGCCAGCCATGTTTGAATCCCCGATTTTCAAACACGGGGACCTGGTCAATGTACTCGGCAAGCCCAGCATTCTTCCCGGCCTCGAACACTTTGGAAGACTCCAAGTCGACCGCTTCCTTCGCTGCCTTCATTGCAGTCAACTCAGCCTCCAGTCTGGAGATCGCTTGCTGGGCCAATTTGAGCGCATCTTCGCTTGCATCCGCCTTCTTCCCGGCATCCGATCTCAACTAATTCGCGCTACGAGCCCTCTCCATCTCGGCATCAGCCCTTGAGGCTTCTTTATTCGCCCTCAAAGCCTCGACATCGGCCCTTCTCCTCTGGCCCTCAGCTTCCTCGCGTAGACGGCCGATCTCTTTGATGGCGTCGCGATGGCGACGGCCCAAATCAGCTATCCATCCGACAGTCTGCAAAACAAGCATTTAGAACCTTAACTCCAACAGTATTCGAATTAAGTAAAGCTAAGTTCGACTATGTACAAAAAGCGCCAATTGGGTGGCTAGTGCTATTGCATTCAGATCTGTTTCTACCCGGAAAGCCTCCTTGTCAGAGGGCAACGACATGGACGTGGCCAAGCTGAATGCAACTTCTGGATCTTTGAGCGCCGATGCACTGGAAGAAATCCATACGTTTCTTACCGTCAGCTGAATCACAAAAGGAACGACCACGTCCGAGCCCTCTAATCGAGGACATTTGCCGCCGCGTTCCCCACAGCCGACCTCAAACTCGGCAGGGCACTTCTCTGCCTCAACTTTTTGACTGGCCTTCTCGATCACAGAAGATTCGGCATTCCGATTTGATGGCGTCTCCACCTCAACGCGCACGGACTCTGATCCACTAGCAGGCGGGGAGGATTGGGGGTCGGCGATGGGCGGTATTTCGGACGGCAAGGCCTCCGCTCTTCGCCTCGCAGCCAACCTTTTCGCGTTCGCCTTCCTGGCAAGTTGTGTCAGGCTTAATCCTGCCATGTCTTCGTGGTCTGCGACGAGAATATTCTCCAAACTGTGAACAACACCGTCAAGTGAAAGATCCCCTCGGCCAGAATTGAATGGGGGATCGGCCGAATTCAATACCTCTACAGATTCGGTCTCAGACTGATCTAACTCATTATCAGCTCCGCTCCGCTCTGAATCGGACCCTTCAAAACCAACTTGCCTCAAGTTTTTGAAGTTAGACAAAATAAGAGCGATAAGAGAATCATCGCCCTCCGAAACAGGGATTTTTTTCGCCGCCGAGAAGGTCGTATATGTCGGCTCGTAACGAAGCAGGATATGCGCCAACCTCCCTTGTTTCTGAAGACTTCGACGGCCGAAATATTTGAGTGTGACTTCTATATCCGAAAGAGCGGCGCCATCGGTCAAAGGCAGAACTTTCTTCAAAACGCTCCCTGCAGAAGACAAGCTGTTACATTTCAAAGAAGGGGCTTCAAAAAAAAAAAAAAAAAAACGAGGAGGCAATCAGCCACCTAGCTCACCCCTCCGTCTAGGAATAGGGTCGGTATGATCCTCCCCTTCGCCGAATTCCCAGTTACCCTGGACGACGACCATAACGTCATCGACTCATTTTCCAGAACTAGAAAGCATCGTAACCAGCTGATGGTCGATATCCTTGGCCCTAAGGAAGAAACGCCCGTGCCGACCAGAAGATTTAGCCAAGGCATAACAGTGCCAGATGGCTGGAATGCCAAGGTTAATTCTTAGGCGACGGTTGAGTGCTATAATCCCCATTACGATTCTAAAGAAATTCACATTAGGTTGGGAAGGGATTAAACCCCAGTAGCGAAGCACAGCCCTGAGAAATGGGTGAAGGGGGAAACGGACTCCACCCTCTGCAATTGACAAAAGGGGAAAGACAATCGTTGTTTCGTCCTTCCTCTCCATATCAAGAGTGCCGTCTGCCACAAGCGACAGACGGACATCATCAGGAATGGAGAAATGGCGTTTAAAACCAGCGATTTGATCTGACGAGAGGAGGTCTTTCAAATGTTTTGCCATGACTTAAGTCAGTAAGAATATGCCAATGAGGGAACAAACCAGAAAAACCCTTCAAAGCAAAGGAGGAGAGAACTTACAAAGGACGAAGGGGATATCGGAAAACAGAGTTGCAGGGAATATCCAAAAGGCAAACCAGTGATGAGCGTGACGAGATACACGAAAGGGCGTCAAAATTTAAAATCGCAATAAATAAACATATGTGCGAAGGGAAAAAGTCGACACGACAACCGAAAGAAGTACATTTAGATATCTGCATAACGATAGGACAAATAGCGATTTACCTCGACCTTCGAAATTAAAACCAAGCACTCCAAATTAATCACATCGATGAAGTGCTTGGGGGGCAATTGTGGGAGCTGAATAAATGGAAGAGTCGAGACGCTGCACTTCTGTAAATGGATACTATTCGCCAGACAAGTGATTAAGGTGCCGAATATGTTATGGAAGCCGAATAGACAAGGGTCAGTAGATCCGAATAAATGTAAGGTGAATAGGATAAAAGTAGGCCCAGGCCCCGAGGCCCAAAAAAGGTGAGTATAAATATAAGAACCGCAAATCCAGAAAGGTATGTAAGAATAACTTCACTGAACTTAAAGAAAAAGTTATCTTGAGTGTCTAAACTAACTCGGAGTGCTAATTCCGGCACCCTCAACTGGAGTTTTCCTCTTTTTAGGTGACTAGCTGAGGATCACCAGCACCTCCCAGGATCTGAAGAGTATTTGCAAATCACTTCTCCACAGTCAGCATACTTGCCAGAAAGGGCACTATACTTGCCAGAAGAGGCACCATACTTGCCAGTAAAGGGCACGACTGAAGCTAATAGCAGAGGGCTGAAAATTATCTCATCCTCCAAGCAGCGAGGTATCAGGCAAAGTGTGAAGCACGAACTAGAAATGAAGCGGGATGTTCGGTTCCTTCATCCGGACGATCACATCCGAATTGGCGTCTGACCTGGAATAGGGACGTAGAAAATGCAATGTGTGAGACCAATCAACTGCATGCTTGGCCGGTGGAGCATGCTGTAACTCACCTTGATCAAGCTAAGCCAGGGGTATCGTCAGCCGATGTCAGTTGTAGATCTGCTGCACATCCTATCGCATCACAACCCCTCTATGGGAAAGCTCATTGTTGTGAGTAGAAGAATGAGAATCTAGTTGAATACTAGGGGCAAGAGCCCACAACTTCTTGTTTATCCATCAACCAACCAGGGGAGGGATAAAAAAATCAGAGCTATTGAAGAATAGAGAGATGTGCACTGAGGAAAAAAGTGAGAAAAAGGGCTTTTTCAGAAAACTAAAGATTGAGTGCCAGAGTGATGTGAGAATCACAAATAAGAAATGGTGGGAAACAATACCAAAAGGAACTGGCTCCTCATGAACTGAGAGGTCTCTCGCCATTGGAACACATCTGAGTGTTGTGTGTGTGTTTTTGTTTGTCTCGATTCTTGTTTTGAGTCATTTCGAGTGTCAATAGATGTGTTTAGGTTGTTTTTACCTTTTGTTTTCATTTGTTGAGTCGTGGTGCACGGTGGTCAGTCGTAGGCTCAATACCCGGTTAAGAACTCATTCTCACTCAATTTCAAAAATAAATCGTTTTGTGCTCAAAGTGTTGTGCCATTCTCCACATATCTACAAAACAGGATTATTTCCTTCATAAACTGCAGGGTTCAACCCAGGTCATGTGAAAATAGTAGAACCAGGACCTATCTGAAGCTACATAGGTTCCAGACTGTAAAGCAAGAGAAAAGAAGGAAAATTCGGAGCATCTGAGTTTGTTTCAATTTCAGCAAATTTCGAGCTTGCATTCCGGATGTACCTCTTCAGGTCTTGTCAATGCTCCGAAGTATGAGTGTGCCTCTACCTCAAGCTCAAGCTCAAGCCTACTTCAAGCCAGAATGGCAATCAAAAGTATTCTCTTGAAGTACCATTCCCTGCCAGAGACATCTTGGTTGTTTTTGCAATGAGTTCCTTGGAGTCCAACTGTGACGGTGGAAACTAGAGTTCGAATGGCTGATGTCTAGAATGCAAAGGTTCGGAATTTTCGAGACTAAAGCCTGGTTTAAATACCCAGGGGTGTATCCCCGGCTTGAAATCTGTATGGAAGCCCCATAGGTTAAGGTAGCGGGTATGCGCCTCAATTCTGGATACTGAACCAACCTAGTCTGCCACCCCGTTGGAGAATAGGGAAAGTTGTGAATATGATCGGGAAGAAAGGCGGCATCCATCGTTTCTACATGTAGAGGCTACCCCTTGTTAGCATTTTAGGGCCTTTGAACTGTGAGTTGAAAGTAAGTGTTCGAAGAACACAAGGGGAGATACCCGTCAGAGTACAGCGGTTCATCGCCACTTACCCCATGAGGTACTTTCTAAAAGCCACTTTGTCTATTACTGTAATCACATTACCTTTGTGCATCTATCGCACTCATTCATTTTGTGCATCTATCGCACTCATTTGCTTTGTGCATATAGCACACAATTTCATTACAATTGTGTATTTGTGATACAGTCTCGTACCTATCTCTTGTATCTCAGGACACGTGAATCGCGGCCCTGGGATGGTTATATCTCGGGACGTGTGGAAAACGAGCCCGAACGATTTTTCTTGTATCTCAGGACGTGCAAAGTGCGGCCCTGGGCGGGTTGTATCTCAGGACGTGTGGAACACGAGCCCGAGCGATTTTTCATGTATCTCAAGATGCGTGAAGCGCGGCCCTGGGCAGGTTGTATCTCAAGACGCGTGAACCGCGGCCCTGTGCGGGTTGTATCTCGGGACGTGTGGAACACGAGCTCGTGCTGTTTTTCTTGTATCTCAGGACACGTGAATCGCGGTCCTGGGCGAGTTGTATCTCGGGACGTGTGGAACATGAGCTCGAGCAATTTTTTCTTGTATCTCAAGACGCGTGAAGCGTGGCCCTGGGCCGGTTGTATCTTAGGACGCGTCAACCACGGCCCTGGGCAGGTTGTATCTCGGGATGTGTGGAACACGAACCTGAGCCATTTTTCTTGTATCTCAAAACGCGTGAACCGTGGCCCTGGGCGGGTTGTATCTCGGGACGTGTGGAACACGAGCCCGAGTAGTTTTTCTTGTATCTCAGGACGCGTGAAGCGCGGCCCTGGGCGTGTTTTATCTCGAGATGCGTGAAGCGTGAGCCGGAGCAGTTTTTCAAACCTCTTCTCACAATTTCAGCGTGGTTAGAGTGTTCCCTTCCTCCACACGGTTTCAGCGTGTTTGGAATTTATCTCAGGTTGCGTTAAGCACGAGCCCGAGCGGTTTTTCGGACCTTTTCTCACAATTTTAGCGTGGTTAGAGTGTTCCTTTCCTCACATGATTTCAGCGTGTTTGGAATTAATCTCAGGTTGCGTCAAGTGCGCCCCTGAGCGGTTGTTTTTGGACCTCTTCTCATGATTTCAGTGTGATTAGAGTCTCCCCTTCCTCACACGATTTCAGCATGTTTGGAATTTATCTCAGGTTGCGTGGAACGCACTCCTGATTGGTTTTCTTTGTTCTTCCTCTTCTCACAATTCCAGCGTGGTTGGAGTGTTTTACCCATTTTTTGCATCTACTGCTTTATCTGTTACATCCATTGCATCATCAATTTTATCGCATGGTCTAGGAGACCTTAAATCCTCTGTAGGTGCAATTCCTTTGGTGTTTGTCATGCCCAAACGACTTCCAGTGGTCTGGTATAGCCACCTGCCTATGTTTGTTGTGAGTTCCAAAGAGATCAACTGAGACGGTGGAAACTTGAGTTCAAACGGCCGATGCCTAGAACGCAAAGGTTCGGGATTTCCGAGACTAAAGTCTGGTTTAAATACCCGGGAGTGTATCCTTGGCTTGAAATCTGTATGGCAGCGCCATAGGTTGAGGTAGCAGGTATGCGCCTCAATTCTAGATACTGAACCAACCTAGTCTGTCACCTTGTTGAAGAATAGGGAAAGCTGCGACCATAGCCAGGGAGAAAAGTAGTACCTGTGGTTCAATCAAGATGCAAAAGCGAGAGATCCCCAACAACATGAGGTGAGTCATTGCCA
The DNA here is from genome assembly GCA_025200525.1 of Camellia lanceoleosa. Lineage (NCBI taxonomy): Eukaryota > Viridiplantae > Streptophyta > Magnoliopsida > Ericales > Theaceae > Camellia > Camellia lanceoleosa. Next base: position 161,619 of record CM045764.1, read on the forward strand.
ATTGCCCCTGTAAGGTACTTTCACTTCCCAGCTACATTGCATTTCATTATCTATTATGTCTATTGCATTGCACATAGAATTTATCGCATGCATCTACTGCATTATCCATTCTATCTTGCATCCTTTCCATGTTAAGTTTAGTTTGGCATGTGCCCATACTTTCCTTCGTTGAAGCATGGTTTTGTGATAATGTGTACGCGCCTATTCCATTAAGAGAATTGTGGTCTAAGGGTTTCGGCACCTTTTCTGTGTTAGACGTTGTTTGTTTTGTGTCCATGCCTTTTCTAGGGAAAATGTGGTTTGATCGCGCGCCTTGTTTACTACATCCATTGCATTCATTGCATCGTACCTTGTTTTGTTACATTTAGCATGTAGGATCACGGTCTTTCCCTAGCAGATCATTCCTCACTTACATCATGCCATCCCAATTACTTGTACTCTGTTTCTTTCTGCAAAACACATAGTTTTGCATGTGCTCGCACCCCTTTCACGTTGAAACACGGTTTTGTTATGTGTAAGCATCCATGTTGGGCTGAGGCTAGTATTAAGGATATAGGCACTTAGCCTGTGTTAGGCGTTGTTCGGCTCGTGCCCACTTGTTTTATGTGTTAGACGTAGTTTGATGTTGCATCTCCATCCCTTTATCATATTTGTGTGGCTTTGCACTGCTAGCGGTTTGATGATTCAAATACATTGTATATCATGTGCATTATGTCTTTACACGATTTTGTTATATTGTGTATCATTTTGCATCCTACTCCTGAACTACACTGGTTTGATTTCTTCCAAAGGGATACGTAGGCAGCCTACGGGCGCAACCATTTATTTATCTGTATTTTGTTTATTAGTCCAAATCTTCGGCCTTGTCAAAAATGGGTCGTCTCTAGGCTTTGACATTCACTCATGTCATTTCATGACTTCCGAGTTCTGTCAAAGAGGGGCAACTGTAGACACCCCATTTTTGACCGTCCTCAAGACTTGGATATGCTTGCAGGTGCATCCAATGACAAGTTTGATTGCTCGTCGAGTACTCGAATTTCGCAGTAGAATGTCATAGGTTTGAGCTTTCCAAACCCTGTGCCCTTTCTGCTCCATTTTTGGACCACGTGTTGGTCCTTTTAGCAAGATTCTTGTGGTGCACTGCTGGCCTTTTTTTGGCATTGCCGGCCATTGATGAGGCTTGCCAACCATCAATGAGGCACTGCCGGCCCGGCCACCACTGATGGCAGCCGGCCACCATGTTTCAACATATATTATTTTAGATCTTTTAAGCTAGCTGTGGCTCACTGAGCCATCCTCCAAACACGTGTATGGAGGGATGGAGGCAAGTTTAAGCTTGTCAAGCAAGCTTTTGCTTGCATTGCTTATATAAGGGGAGGCCTCTCTCCCTATCCTGAGGTTGAGAAAATTTAGAGACAAAATCTCTCTCTCTCTCTCTCTCTCTCTCTCTCTCTCGCTCTATATTGTGCTTAATAGTGCATTAAAATGTGTTTTCTTCACAAGTTTGCAAAGGAACACCTAGTCAAACACCACTACCTTGGAGCTGAGGTTTTTGAAGGTTTGTTTGGAACTCAAAAGGCTGGTTTTGGCTCAGAGGAAGATCTGTCTTGCTGCTGTGCTTCAAGGGTGAGCATGTTCCCCTTTTAAGCTTATTTTTGTATATCACGTTAGCCACCTTTGCATGCTGTTTTAGGCTTGGTTGTTAACTAGAAAAAGCTCTGATTTTAAGTGTTACAAATGTTGGTTTGAGTCCTTATTGGAGTTAGGGGTGGTCTACCCTCTTTCTTTGCTTATTTGCTAAGCTTTTAAGTCATCCTTTGAAGCTTTTGTAATAGCCTTTGCATGGCCTTTCTACCACTGAAACTCAGAGGAATTTTAGTAGTGGAAAGGTGGTTTTGAGGTCCAAAATGGGATGGGGTGGTCCTCTCTCCTCTTGTCTTGCTTACTTGTGTTGTTGGCCTATGAAACGAGCATGTGTTTCTACTCTTTCGTGACTAAGTTTGAGAATGTTTTTGGCTTTGTTTTGACATGCTTTAGCTCTATTTTTGGGTGTTTAGGTCACCTCTTGCTTGCTTTTGGTACTTGTAGTGCAATCATATTTGTTGGCCTAACATGCTTCATGCTGTAGTTCATCATTCTAGTATGTATTAGCTTTGGTCCAGCACATTTTTGCTACTAATTTAACATTCTTGAGGTCTGTTTTAAGTGGTCTTAGTCATATATGCTTAGCTTTGTATAGCTATAGTGTAGTTGGGCTTCACTAGCTTTGTGTTTGAGGTCCCTAACATGCTTTGAATGTGATGATTGCATGCCTTAACCTCATTTCTCACATGATTTCAGTGTATATAGCATGGTCACACTCTCACATGTTCCACTCTTTCAATGCTTTTGAGAGATGTGCCTTATGCCTTGTTTGTGAGCCAATACGTATGCATGCTTGTCTAGGCTTTTGGGCTATCATTTCAGCATGTTTTAGCCTTTGATTTGGCATGGTTGAGCTCTATCTAGATCTGGTTTGGTTGTTTGGGCTATGTATTGCATACTTCTTGTGTAGTGCTCTTTACTAGCCTTATGCTTTAGGTCTTCTAGGATGCCTTATTTGTGATGTTTATGTGATATGGCATCATTTAACACATAATTTTAGAGCATATAGCCTTGTTATACTCTCATGTTTATCACTCTTTCAATGCTTTTGAGAGTTGAGCATTATGCCTTGTTTGTGAGCCAACGCATGAACATCATTCTCTTGCCTTTCATGCTATCATTTCAGATCATTTTGGCCACTTTTTTGGCATGCATGAGGTCTGTTTGGGGTTGGTTTAGTCCATTGAACATTATATTGCATGGTCCTAGTGTTGTATCCTTCACTAGTTTTAATGCTTAAGTCTCTTAACATGTTGTGCATGTGTTGTTTGCATGTTAGAGTCTTGCATTTCATACCAAGATGAGCATGTTGTTTGCATTGCATCGTGTTCAATCGGACGTTATGTTGAACACAAGGTGGATTTGCCCACTTCATACTCAAAGTGATGAAAGTGAGCCAATCCCCTTTGTCTCCATTGCCTTTGATCACTTATGATAAGGCCGTGATCTTAGTGTTTTGTTTGTTGTGCATTCATCGAATTTGTGCAAGTTGGATCTTTGGCCATCATGCATTGAGATGCTTGATTGATGGTCTTGGATCCAATGGTGCCTCTCCCTTGATGTTTTGAGGTGATATGGAGTGGCATAGTATGTACATACCCTTGGGAGACCCTCCATTTTCCTCTAGTTTGTGCTCTGTTGCAGAATGGTGGTGTAGTACACCAGTGGCCGGCAGTGCCTTGCAGATGGCCGGCACTGCTTCATCATTGGCCAGCAGTGCACATCATTGGCTGGCAGAAGCTTCTCATGGCCAGCAGGCCACTAGTGGATTCCTCAGAGTTGGTTTGGTAAGGTGGAGTAGAAAGTTCCTAAAGGCACCCTACAAACAGAGCCTCTCAAGAGCAAACCGGAAGGCGTTTCGAGGCGGCAACCGAGAGTATGCATCCTTCATTGTTCAAGGCAGAAGCTGAGGTAGCCTAGTTTACATATCTTACATGCTTAGTAAGATGCCATGATTAGTTAATTTGTTAATTAATTAAAGTATTGTAATAATTAGTAATTGGTTTGCTAGTTATTCGATTTGGTTGGGTAATAATTAGTCTAATTAGATTATTAGATTAGTTGATTAGCTTAGCTTAGATTAGCTTAGCTTATTCGGACCCTCCGTCGAGAGGGCAAAATGTTGTAATAAGAGTGCGTGTGTGTGCATGTCTTCCAACTCCATTTCTTTCTCCTTTTTACTTATCAGCTTTTGATGGTTAGTTTTAGGGTATGTTTTGATTAGCATCCTTATGCTTACATACGTGCATCATTCATTTGTCTTGCATGCACCGGGCTCGGCGCATCATACAAATTGCATTGTATTTCAATACACTTACTTGAATACATGTTTCAAAGCACGTTATCAAGTATTGCATTCATGTGGTATCTCAAATAGCCGAGCCTACTTAGTTACATTTTTTGCATGTGTTGCATTAGGCATTTTAACATAGCTAGGATCATGCATAATTTCTAATTAGCTTTTGTTTTGGCTTGGAATACATTGTAAGTGTTTACGCTTTAGCATACTGCATGAGTGTGAGTGATTGCCATGTTTAGCATGCTTGCCATGAGGCTATGTGTTTAAATGGTTAACTGCATGAATGCCAATGGATGAAGGCTTTATTGCTTGAATTGGAACAATTCATCAAAATGTGCATTTTAAGCCCACTTTGCGAAGTGGCCAAATCAAGTTTTTTTAAAGCCCACTTGAGGGTGGCAAATCCGCGCTTTAGCCTACTTGCGAGTAGCACTTTCAAACCATTTTCACAAACAAACATGAGATGTTTTGTTCCAAATCGAGTGATTTAGTCTATACTTGTATGCTGTGCGCATCACATAGTAAGTTAGCTAATAAATCAGAATAAGAACATATGTGTTTTCAAAAACAACATATCATGTTAGTAGAGGCCGATCTTTGATTAGGCAAGCGGGGATGTTCATTTCAAGACCTTCCCTCTTCTACCCAAGTTTCCGAGCCGAGACAACTTTGGTGATGGCGGACACGTGGCCTTAGGCACGAGTCAGGGTTTCCTAAATTTCCCAAAATAAAATATTTAGGTGGTGACTCTAAAATCTATCGAAGTAGTCCATGTTTAGCGCTTTTTGATTAAAATCGATTTTCCAACACGATTTGCCAGATATGGACTCTTTGGTGATTTATCAGTCTTACATTGCACTTTGTGAGATTAGATTCAGAACCGTGACAGGAGTCTGAACTGTAGTAGCATGAACCCAAATCCGCGCCCTCTCCAAAAGGGGGGCACGCGGAGGAAGTTTGGGCGGTCTACACGCGGATTTGTCACTCTCAAGTGGGCTTAAAACATGATTTGCCACTTTGCAAAGTGGGCTTAAAACTCGCATTTATCGATTTGCTCCAACTCAAGTAATCAAAGTCTTCACCCACAGGCATTCATGCAGTTTAGCACTTAAGTAAATAGCCTCATGGCAAGCATGCTATCATGGCAACACTCTCACTCATGCAAGTATGCTAAAGCGTAACACTTACAGTGTACTCCGAGCCAAAACAAAAGCTAGTTAAAAATATGCATGATTCCTAACTATACAAGAATGCCTAATGCAACACATGCAATAGTGCAACTAAATAGGCTTGGCTATCTAAGATGGCATATGAATACAATAATTTGATAACATGCTTTGAAACACGTATTCAAAGAAGTATTGAAATACGATACAGTTTGAATGATGTGCCGAGCCCGGTGCATGTAAGACAAATGAATGAATGCAAACATGCAAGCATAAGGTATGCTAATCAAAACATGATCCCTAAACTAACCATCGAAAGCGGTTAAATAAAAAGGAGAAAGACGTGGGGTTGGAAGACATACACACATGCATGCACACTTATTACAACAATGTGCCCTCGTGAAGGAGGGTCCGAATGAATAAGCTAAGCTAATTATTACAAGCCAACTAATTAACTATTCTAGCTAATTAATTATTACAACACCATTGAACAACTAGCTATGCTAAGCTAATTAAAGTATTACAAACCAAATTAAACTAATTAATTACAACACACGTAAATAATCAGATACAACTAGCTAACAAAGAAATGAATTGGCCTTGCGGGCAAGGGAGACATGCATGCCCGGTTGCTTCTTTCCCGAAAATCCACCGCCTTGCAACCGATTGCCTCTGTTTGCACCTTTTCTATTTTTTGAATATCGAACCTACTTACAGACTGCCACAGCTCCAAAACAGGAACACTTTTGCATAAAAATTCGCTAGTGGCCGATCAGCCACAAAAGGTGGCTATCGACCACAAACACTGGCCGATCGGCTAGTTTAATGGCCGGTCGGCTACCTCAAGTGGCCGGCCGGCAACCCATTTTTCCAAAATTCTGTTTTTGCTGCAACAAAGAGCAATAGAGGCAAAGCAATGTATTTACAAAGAAATGTGGTACTGCCTCCCTCCTCATCATTTCTCAAGTTCAAAGGAGTGTGACACTTGGCTCTCAAGCCACCAATCAAGCATTTTTCATGAATGATGGCCAAAGAGTCAAGCTTGTACAAGCTTAATGAATGCGCACATAAGACTTAAAGGATCACCACCCTATCATGCATGATCAAGGGTCATAATGACCAAGAAATGTGACACGTTTCATCACTTTGAGTATGAAACGTCCCACATTTCTTGTGTTTGGATTAACGTCCGATCCAAACACATGGAATGCAACACAAATACTTATCTTGCACAAGTTTTACTTTGCTCATTTTATTTACACATTTTAGCATTACCGATTAATCCTTTAATCGATTAAGTCCAATGTGGTTGTCCTCTAATGAGAGAGTGGTCAACTAAAGGATGGTTTAAGACACAACATAAGGTCAAAAGAGGGTTAAAGCCATTGAGCACAAGCTCTATGTCAAGTTTAAATACAACATAAGGTTAACCAACCCTCAAAACAAATGGAAAAATAAAGAAATAAGGGAGGTTGCAGACCTTTTTAGTGCTGAAATCGCATGCTAAAGACTTTAAATCATGCAAGCAACATATGCACAACATGTTCAAAAGCTAAAAGCATTATACTAGTGAAGGGCATTATACTAGAGGCATGCAATATCAAGCTTGAATGACCAAACCAGCTCTAGACAGAGCTTAAACATGCCAAAACAGTGGCTAAATCATGCTGGAATTGAAGCACAAAAAGTAAGAAAAACATGCTCACATGTTGGCTCACAAGTAAGGCTCAAAGCACAACTCTCAAAGCAATGAAAGAGAGAAGTAAATGAGAGTGTGACAGAGATATATGCACTGAAATCACATGCTAAATGATGCTACAACATGCAACCATCTCATGCAAAACATGTTAGAGGCCTTAAAACGCAAAGCTAGTGAAGGCATTTGCACTACAACCATGCATAACAAGTCTCATATGACCAAGAAGGCTCAAAACAGAGCTAAAGCATGCTAAATCAGTAGCAAAAACAGGTTGAGATCAAGTCACAAAAAGGTAGAAAAACATGCTCACATGTTAGGCCATCTACACATGCAAACAAGACACAAGGAGGGGAGGCCAACCCCTCCTATTTTAGACCTCAAAACATGTTTTCTACCACTGAAATAACTCTGAATTTCAGTGGTTTGAAGGGCCAAAAAGTTTGGTTTGAAAGCCTTGAAAGATGATGCAAAGGCTCATGCAAATAAGCAATAAGAAGGAGAGACAACCCCTTTACACAAAATGACTTTAAACCACCATTTTTAGGACTGAAAAACAGAGGTTTTTGTAGTTGAAAACCATGCCAAAAACAGTTTGAAAAGGTGGCAAAACAAGCATGCAAAACAAGCTCAAATAGGTGAGTCTTATACCTCTTGATGGGAAGACACAACTTAAGCAACAATTTGAGCTTAAACCACCTTCTAGAGCTCAAAGGAAGCTCCAAGAGAGCTTCAAGCAACCTCAGCCCAAAGATGAACCACTTTTATCAAGGATGTCTAGGCAAATGCACTAAAGGCAAGAGAGAGAGAAGTCTAGAGTGAGAGGATTATAGAGAGAGAAAGAGAGAGAGAGAGAGAGAGAGAGAGAGAGAGAGAGAAAGAGATTTTAGAGAAAGAGGCTCCCAAACTTTCTAACCTTCCAATATGAGAGATATGGCCTCCATATATAGCAAAAATACAAGCCTTGGTTGAAAATATCAAGATGGAAATATCTAGAGCAATGTAGGACAGCTGGAGGAGAAACATCTGCAAATTCTGGGTTTTCTAGACATTTGTGGCCAACCGGCCACTAATGGTGGCCAACAAGAATCACTCCAGGCCGACCTATGGCCTGCAAGCTCCATTTGTGGCCGGCACACTTCCCCAGAGGCTGACAGCAAAAACTAGTTATGGCCCCGACTTTAATCAGGCATATCTCCTTCATCTGGACTCATTTTCAGGTCATTCTTGTGCCTAAATTGAAGCCCCGGAAGTCTTCTTTCCAATGGTGGTAGCCTCACATCAAAATTCCAAGTGTTCTAGGAGATATCCCTCTTTTAATGAAGATTGCTCAATTTCGGTCCAACCAGATTGATGCCTAACTTCAACCAGCCGTATCTCCCTCATCTGGCCGCATCTTGAGGATATTCTTAAGTGTAAAATGAAGCCCCGGAAATCCACTTTCCAATAGTGGTGGCCTCATAGTTGAAATCCAAGTGTACAAACGGATTGGCCTGATTTAGCGAGGGCTACTCGACTTTCTCTTAACGATTCATGCCCAACTTCTTCCCCAACTTGGTTTCTTCCTTCTCATCCAATTTTATTCAAATCCAAACCTCTAACCAAGATGTTTTGAAAGATTTTCAAAGAGTTCACCTCTCTTTCATGTATTTCCACTTTGTCCTTGCTCGGTTTACCAAAAAATGCCACATTTAATGAAATGCGAGTCTCAAAACATCGTAGAAACTTTTTTCAAAAATATTTTGAAAGGGGGTTTTAAGGTCTAAAAACTTTAGTAAAAAAGTCTTGGTCCAAAAATCGGGTGTGAGGTTTGGGATTTGACTCTCTCCTTGCCGAAGATATCGAACATTTGCACTGCACAACTTTCATCACCAAGTAAGCAATCAATAGTGCCCAAGTCTTAAGGGCGGTCAAAAATGAAGTATCTACAGTTGCCCCTCTTTGATAGAGCTCAGAGTCATGAAGTGACGTGAGTGAATGTTAAAGCCCAGAGACGACCCATTTTTGACAAGGCCGATGACTTGGACAAACAAACAAAATACAAATGCAGTTGGTTGAACTCGAAGGTTGTCTACGTATCCCTTTGCAAGGAATCAAACCAGTGTAGTTCAAGGGCAGGATGCAAAATGATACACAATATAACAAAACAATGTAATGATATACAATGTAATTGAATCATCAAACCACAAGCAGTGCAAAACCACACAAATATCATAAAGGGATGGAGATGCAAAATCAAACTATGTTTAACACAAAAAAGGTGCCGAAATCCTCAAACCACAATTCTCTTAGTGGAATAGGCATGGGCACATGCAGAACTATGTGTTTCGCAGAAAGAATACAAGTAATTAGGTGGGATGATATGAGTGAGGAATGATCTGCTAAACAAAGATCGTGATCCTAAATGCTGAATGCAGCAAAACAATGTACAATGCAATGGATGCAGTGAATAAGGCGCGCGGGCAAACCACATTTTACCTAGAAAAGGTATGGACACAAAACAGACCACATCTAAAACAGAAAAGGTGCCGAAACCCTCAGACCACAAATCTCCTAGTGGAATAAGCACGTACACATTATCACAGAACCATGCTTTAATGAAGGAAAGTATGGGCACATACCAAACCAAGCTTAACATAGAAAGGATGCAAGCGATACAATGGATATGATGCAATAGACATAACAAATCATACAGCAGATGCAAAAGGGGTGACATACTCCAACCACGCGGGAATCGTGAGAGGAGGAAGAACAAATCCCAAACACGCTGAATCGTGAGAGGAAAGGGATACTCAAACCACGCTGAAATCGTAAGAAGAGGTCCAAAGAAAAGCAATCAGGAGTGCGTTCCATGCATCCTGAGATAAATTCCAAAATGCTAAAATCGTGTGAGGAATGAGACACTCTAACCACGCTGAAATCATGAGAAGAGGTTCAAAGAAAAGCAATCAGGAGCGCGTTCTATGCAACCTGAGATAAATTCCAAACATGTTGAAATTGTGTGAGGAAAAGAACACTCTAACCACGCTGAAATCGTGAGAAGAGGTTCAAAGAAAAGCAATCAGGAGCGCGTTCCACGCAACCTGAGATAAATTCCAAACATGCTAAAATCGTGTGAGGAAAAAAAAAACTCTAACCACGCTGAAATCGTGAGAAGAGTCTGAAAATAACCAATCAGGAATGCGTTCCACGCATCCTGAGATAAATTCCAAACACACTGAAATCGTGTGAGGAAAAGAAAACTCTAACCATGTTGAAATCGTGAGAAGAGATCCGAAAACAACTACTTAGGGGTGCACTCGACACAACCTGAGATAAATTTCAAACACGCTGAAATCGTGTAAGGAAAAGAGCACTCTAACCACGTTGAAATCATGAGAAGAGGTCCGAAAACAACTACTCAGGAGCACACTTAACGCAACCTGAGATAAATTCCAAACACGCTGAAATCGTGTAGGGCAATGAGCACTCTAACCACGCTGAAATCATGAGAGGAGGTCAAAAAACAAATACTCAGGGGCGCACTCGACGCAACCTAAGATAAATTCCAAACACGCTGAAATCGTGTAAGGAAAGGAGCACTCTAACCACACTAAAATCGTGAGAAGAGGTCTGAAAACAACTACTCAGGGGCGCATTCAACGCAACCTGAGATAAATTCCAAACACGCTGAAATCATGTAAGGAAAGGAGCACTCTAACCATGCTGAAATCGTGAGAAGAGGTTTGAAAACAAACCGATCAGGAGCGCGTTCCACACATCCTGAGATAAATTCCAAACACGCTGAAATCGTGTGAGCAAAAGAACACTCTAACCACGCTGAAATGGTGAGAAGAGGTCGAAAGAAAAGCAATCAAGAGCGCGTTCCACGCATCCTGAGATAAGCCCCGGGGGACAACGATCCTAAACGCTGCTCAGCGTAAAAGGATAAATGATACAAGATAGCACAAGATGCAAATAAATGCAATAAGTGTGATGATATGATACATGTTACAAACAATGTATGATGTTTAGGGAATTCAATAAACAAATAAAGTGGCGCTTTAAAAAGCACCTCATGGGGTGAGTGGCGATGAACCGCTCTACTCTGACAAGGATCTCCCCTTCGTGTTCTTTGAATTCTTACTTTCAACCCACAGTTCAAAGGTCCTAAAACGCTAACAAGGAGTGACATCTACATGTAGAAGCCATGGACGCCACTTTTCTTCCTAATCATATTCACAACATTCCCTATTCTCTAACGGGGTGACAGACTAGGTTGGTTTAGTATCTAGAATTGAAGTGCACACATGCTATCTCAATCTATGGGGCTACCATATAGATTTCAAGCCGAGGATACACCCCTAGGTATTTAAACCAGACTGTAGTCTCGGAAATTCCAAACCTTTGTGTTCTAGGCGTCGCCATTCAAACTCTAGTTTCCACCGTCGCAATTGATCTCCTAGGAACTCATTGTAAACACAGCCAAGATGCCTCTGGCAGGGAATGATATTCAGGGATAGCACTCTGATTGCCATTCTGGCTTGAAGCAGACTTGATCTTGAGCTTGAAGTAGAGGCACACTCATGCTTCAGAGCATTGACAGGACCTGACGAGGTACATACGGAATGCAATCTCGAAACTTTCTAAAGTTGAAACAAACTCAGATGCCCTACATTTTCCCTCTTTTCTTTTGCTTTGTAGTCTGGAACCCATGTAGCTTCAGATAGGTCCTTGTTCTATTGTTCTCACATGACCTGGGCTGAACCCTGCAGTTTTATGAAAGAACAAATCCTATTTTGCACATATGTGAAGAACGGCAACGGCACTACACTCTAAGCATAAAACGATTTATTTTTCAAATTGAAATTGAGAAATGAGTTTTTAATCGGGTATTGAGCCTATGATTGACCACAGTCAAGACAACTCAACAAAGAGAAAACGAAGCTAAAACAACCTAAACTCATCTATTGACACTCAAAATGACTCAAAATAAGAATCGAGACAAATAAAAACACACACACAACACTCGAACGTGTTCCATTGGCAAGAGACTTCTCAGTTCACAAGGAGCCCACAGCTTCTCCAGGTATTGTTTCCCACCCTTTCTTATCTGTGATTCTCACATCACTTTGGCACTCTATCTCTTGTTTTCTAGAAAAAAAAAAAAAAAAAAAAAAAAAAAAACCCTTTTCTCACTTTTTCTCTCAGCGCACATCTCTCTATTCTTCAATCTCTCTTATTTTTTTATCCCTCCCCTAGGTGGTTGATGGATAAATAGGAAGTCGTGGGCGCTTGCCCCTAGTATTCTACTAGATTCTCATTTTTCCACTGACAACTAGTGAGCTCTCCTACAAAGGGGTTGCAGTGCGACCAAATGCACAACAGATCAGCAACTGACATCAGTTGACGATGTCCTTAGCCAGTTTAGACGTGATCAGACCCGTCTAGATGAGGGAGTCGAATATCTCGCTCCATTTCTAGTTCGTGCTTCGCACTTGACTTGGTACCTCATTGTTTGAGAGAGCTTTCGGCCCTTTACTGTTAGCTTTAGTTGCGCCCATCCTGGTGAATATGGTGCCCTTTCCGACAAGTATGGTGCCCTTTCTGGCAAGTATGGTGACAAGGGGAAAAAGATAGAAAAGCTGACTCGACTGTGCCCCCAGTTCATCATTTTGACCATTTTTTGTTTTGGCTTCCTACTAAAACAATTTTGACCAACATGAGAGTTAGATTAACATACTTATTCGATTTTCTGATTCAAAATCATGCAAGTTAGGTTGTGTGCACTGAAAATTTTCCTTTTTTGGGTCCAAGAAATGGTTCAGTTTTGGAAAAATGGAATAATTTTTGAGAGAATTAGTCAACCTCATTAAAAATTCTCAAAAACTATTTTTGCAAATGGCCACAGCTCGACCAACATAGAATCTATTCTTGAGATGCACAACCTCAGATCTGAACTTGAATTGTCTTGCAACTGAATCTTCTAACGGAATAGGACAACTAAATCTGAACAAAGATGAGCACGAAGACGAGCCAATTTGCACATGGATAAGATAGCTGAGTTAAACAAGGATAAACCAATCAACATGGACGAGAGCAGCAGGTTGAAAATGGTTGGTGCCGAACTTCAGGATGAAGTTGGCTACGTATCCCAAATATGGGAATCAGGCCTGACGTAGTTCCAGGTTGAGGTTCACTAGGGTGTAAACATTCTCCTTTTACGCTCTAACTTTTTCCAAAGCCGCCCTTCTGGGTTTTCAACCTTGCAAGCTTTATTTTTTTTTTTCTTTTTTTCTTTTTTTCTTTTTTTTTTTTTCTTCTTTTCTTCTTTTCTTCTTTTCTTCTTTTCATCTTTTCATTTATTTTCTTCTTTTCTTTTTCTTTTCATCTTTTCTTTTTCTCTTTTTCTTCTTTTTCTTTTTACTCTAACTTTTGCTTCGGTCGCCCTTCCAAGTTTTCAGCCCAGCGAGCCTCTCAAGGATAGAAAAGTGTAACTTGTCCATGTTGATCGATTTGAGATCTCAAAGCCATCTAAATCCAGGAGAATGGTTACTGTTCGCTGATGATGTAGAAGTCCATCGAACGGGGGCTAAAGTTGCCCCTAGTGTTATGGATAGGAACTCGATTGTCCTTCAACAATAAATTTTCTTCTTCCAGCTGTTGGAATTTGACTTTCTTGCCAGTGTTCATTGGTTTGCGGAATGGCTCATCTTTTGAATCTTTGAGCACATCTGACATTTTTTTGGCCCTAGTTCAAGGGCTGCTTCTGATCTAGCTTTGCAAGCTTCCTCTGATGACATTTGACCTTCTTGATCTGACTTTCTTGCCCCTAATTCAAGGGTTGCTTCCGATCCAGCCAAACAAGCCTCATATTGTGGTTGACCGTTGAACATTCTAAATCCAAGTTCAAGGTTTGAAAGCGAAAGGCGTCGAGTCTCGAGGCCGAGAGTGATCTTATGCTACACAATCTCAAGATCAATTCCACGTATGTCTTCGCAAGACCACGCAAAACATTTTTTGAAATCTTTTAAGAAAGCGACTAATCACTCGCGCTGAAGACAATGTAGAACCAATTTGGATCAAGCCAGGATCCTTCTCAGTACTCACATTAACAAACATGATCTCATTCATTAAGGGCTCAGCATGCCTCTCTTTCTCTCAGCTTGATCAAATTTTTGGAAATCCTGAGGAATTCCTCCCTCTTTGTTTTCATCATAGTGTTTGAAAAGTTTTGAAAAACTTAGGTCAATGCAATGACTTCAAGGCATAGAAGAGTAGGTGAAAAACACTGCCATTTCATTCAAATTTGCTGGCACAACAGGCTTCATGGTAGAAACAAACACAAAAGAAAGGGTGTAAAAGACAAACACAAAACAAGATAGTGATGTCCGAGGTAACACCCTCGAAATCACCCAACTCAAACACAACAGGACTGACTCGATACAACAAGACAAACTCAAAACAACATGACAACACTGACCCAATACCCAAGTCAGAAAGTACAATAAACAGCATTCGCAAATTGCTCAAAACAATGCGTGCCATCCACCACATTTGGAGTAAACTGAGCACCATTAGCAGGTGGTTCATCCCCCGATCACATAATTACATTATCCCCCAAGTTCATCGATCTAGTACCGATAGACTTTGCAGAACCTGGTATGACTATTACCTCGTTTTCAATCAGATCTTGTATTTCATAGCGAAGACGAAAACAAACATCAGTGTCATGATCGGTTTGTTGATGGAAGGCACAGTACTTGGCCGGATCATGCTTAGTTGGAAGGGGATTCGGGAGAGGCCGAGGCTCAAGGGGTTTGAGATGGCCTTGTCCAACGAGGATTTGGAGAGCTTTGGACAAAGTCATGCAGAGGGGATTGAAGACCCTTTGGCCTCGGGGTTGGTATTTCGAGGTTTGTGGAGTTGTGGATGTACCAGCAATGGGGTTGGCAGGTACTGATTGGGTTTGATGATCTCTTCTGAGTATAGGATTGGAGCTGAAAGGGGCATTTCTAGTACGACATCCCTTTTCCCGGCTTGCCCCTTATTTCGAAATGACCCGAACTTGAGTGGCAAAAGCGTCATCCACAGTTTTTGCAACCACTGCAAGCATTTGTTGTTTGTTTAGTCCTTCGGCTTTCAAAGCCTCAATAGCCCACATAAGGTGTTCATGGGGACCAATGCCTACCCCTACCTTGTTCTTACCACTTGCCTCCACTTTGCCAAGGGATTGGCCTTCTTCCAATGCAGCCCGTCCCAAGATTGGGGAGCCTTTTGGCGTGAAATTTCTGGCATGTGATGTTTTTTATGACGGAACCAATATCCCAAAGGCCAGATATGCCACAGTTCTCTGAAGATCTTCAATCATTTTCATCAGCTCAGAAGTAGTGGGTTCATGGGTTTGAGATGATTAGGGTTTAAATGCATCCATCATGCATAAGACCATGCTTTCTGGGATAAATACCTCAGGCTTAGGTAGATAGGCCGGGGTGATATATAGGCTGGGATTGTAGGTGGATAGCAGTGTATGGATGAGGTTGAGGTAGGCAGTAGATATTTGGTCATTGGGGTTTGGAGGTGGAGCTATCGTCTGGTTGTCGATGAGATTCTGGACCTCATGACGAAGGCGGTAGCAACAATCAGTGCCATGACCGTGCTGCTGATGATATATGCAGTATTTGGTGGGATTATGTCTCGCAGGGAGTAGGTCAGGCAGAGGCTAGGGATCAAGGGGTTTGAGATACCCTCTTTCCATTAGGACTTTTAGTGCGCTGGTTAGGCTCATATAGAGGGGGGTGAAAGTTCTGCCCTGAGCTCAGGTTAGGTCGGCTGTTTATGGGTTTGGATTGGCAAATGGATCGGTTGTGGTGACTGTATTGATTTCAGTGG
This sequence comes from Camellia lanceoleosa, assembly GCA_025200525.1. Classification (NCBI taxonomy): domain Eukaryota; kingdom Viridiplantae; phylum Streptophyta; class Magnoliopsida; order Ericales; family Theaceae; genus Camellia; species Camellia lanceoleosa. The sequence goes on from CM045764.1 coordinate 177,295, forward strand.
GTTTGGGAATAGTGCTACTACCAGCATTGGTACTCCCGGAAATCACCCTCTTTATTAGTTCACTTGTTCTGGGAATAATCCCTTTGTTGAACGCACTCTCGATCTGAACCCCCAGTTCATGCCAACTTTTGAAAGTGAATAGTGGAGCAACTATTAACTTTTGCAACATATCATGCTCAAGGTTCTGCACCACTATCCATAATCAATCCATCTCAGAAGGACGATCTGTCATCTGTGCCGCCTTTGCTCTCCACCTTGCAACAAATTCCACAAAAGACTCTGTAGGATTCTGGTGGATTGATTCAAGTTCTTGGGTGGTCATTTCAACTTGGGTATTGTAAGAGTACTGATTGACAAAGACCTCAGCCAACTCTTCCCAATTCTGCTTTACTTCATCCTCTAACTTGGTGTACCAAGTGGCTGTTACACCAGACAAGGTTCTTCCACACAGAGAGAATTTTTGCGGCTTGGTCAAACCTATCGGTTTCAGAACGTCCAAGAAAAGCCGGATATGTACCATTGGATCTCCAGACTCGTCGAAACGGTCAATATGTGGCATTTTGAATCTGTCTGGGAGCCTTACGGCAGCCTCGATGTACCCATCCTCAATGTCGGGAATAGAGTTAAGGCCCTGTGCCTTTTTGAATTGCTTCTCAAGGTTCGCAATTTTCACCGCAGTTGCATTGAGATCATTAGCATCAAGGGGATAAAGCCTCTCATTAGGTTGCACCAGGGGTTTGAAAACTCGAGCTTGAGCTAACCCTTCTCGGGGATCTGGACCATGCGAATCTTCAGTTGGCAGAAGTGGGTCGAAGTTCGGCTGGGGTCCCGAGACTGGATGTGTGGTAAGTGCCCCAAATGGGCGTTGCATTTCAGCATTGGTCTCATCCTGCATGGCAATTCCTTGGTTTAATACCGCTATCATAGCCACAACTTCTTCCGGACTCTGTGCCATCACAGTTTGCTGAGTTTGAACAGAGGTGATCTAACTGGTGACTACCAGATCAGTTGAACCAATGAGCCCTGTCTAGCCCTTCTTTGCCCTGCCCCCAGCAAAGGAAACACTAGTTGCTCTTGAGCTAAATCTCCTGACCTGACAAAGTCTATCAACACAAGTCCAATGTACCCTGGGGATATCGAAGCCTTCTGAAGCTATAGCTCCAAGACTACCTTGCAAAAGAGAAAACAGGCAGCATCTCAGTCCAATTTCACTAGAACAAATATGAGCAACACTGAATAACTGTATGCTACATTGAATTTTGCCCCACAAACTAATACCAACTTGGCAACTGATATGCACATCCTTGTACAGTTTCACTGTAAAGCACATACCAGTTAAAGAGAGCCAAAACACCCCTATGATGGGGTAGGGTTACCCTGTCCTAGTTTCATCAAGAGCTAGGGTTTCACTATGCAAACATGCAGTTTCAAACAATCCTGCATTCGGGTGAGCAACTTGTCCTAGTTTGGAACAGTCTCTATGGCTTCTGATATGCAACTAGGTCAATTGGTCGAAAAGAGTGTGTCAACAAGACCACCTAGTATACCTCTCACTCCTAACATCGAGAAGTGAAAGGAGGATCAAATGGTACGGCGGCAGTCCAGATCCAAGGTTTGTGTTCCCATTGTGGTAGAGCCCGTAACCAGCCAGCCTTATGGCATGCTTTTCTAAGCAAGCCTCCAGTAAACCGTTCAGGAATAGCAGATGGCAAACACTGTGACTTAGGGGCACCTATGCAAATGTAATGCAAAGAAACACATATATGTAGATAAAACAAAATATCATGAGTTCGAGTCAAGTTCTCTAAATCCCCAGCAGAGTCGCCAGAAACTATAGACCCGACTTTCTTCTCGCGCGCCCCCTTTCGGAGAGGCGCAAATTGGTCCTACAGTTCAGACTCCTGTCATGGTTTTGAATCTAATCTCACAAAGTGCAATGTGAGACAGATAAACACCAAAGAGTCCAATCCGGCAAATCATTTTGGAAAATCAGATTTTGAAACAAATAATGCCAAAACTTGACTGCTTTGCCAAATTACAGAGTCGCCACCTAAATATTTTATTTTGGAAAATTTAGGAAACCCTGACTTGTGCCAAAGGCCACGTGTCCGTTATCACCAAAGTTGCCTCGGCTCGGGAACTTGGGTACGAGAGGGGAAGGTCTTGAAATGAGCACCCCCGCTCGCTCGATCAAAGGATCGGCCTCTACTACCATGATATGTTGTTTTATAAACCTCACGTGTTCTTATCCGATTATTAATCTAAGTTTACTATATGACGCACACATACAAGTATAGACTAAGTCATAAGATTTGGAACAAATCAACTCATGTTTGTTTTAGAAAATGGTTTGAAAGTGCCACTCACAAGTGGGCTAAAACGCGGATTTGCAACTCTTAAGTGGGCCTAAAACATGATTTGCCACTTTGCAAAGTGGGCTTAAAACTCGCATTTATCGATTTGCTCCAACTCAAGTAATCAAAGTCTTCACCCATAGGCATTCATGCAGTTTAGCACTTAAGCAAATAGCCTCATGGCAAGCATGATATCATGGCAACACTCTCACTCATGCAAGTATGCTAAAGCATAACACTTACAGTGTACTCCGAGCCAAAACAAAAGCTAGTTAGAAATATGCATGATTCCTAACTATACAAGAATGCCTAATGCAACACATGCAATAGTGCAACTAAATAGGCTCGGCTATCTAAGATGGCATATGAATGCAACAAATTGATAACATGCTTTGAAACACGTATTCAAAGAAGTATTGAAATACGATGCAGTTTAAATGATACGCCGAGCCCGGTGCATGCAAGACAAATGAATGAATGCAAACATGCAAGCATAAGGTATGCTAATCAAAACATGATCCCTAAACTAACCATCGAAAGCGGTTAAATAAAAGGGAGAAAGACGTGGGGTTGGAAGACAAACACACACGCATGCACACTCTTTACAACAATGTGCCCTCGCGAAGGAGGGTCCGAATGAATAAGCTAAGCTAATTATTACAAACAAACTAATTAACTGTTCTAGCTAATTAGGTATTGCAACACAATCGAACAACTAGCTATGCTAAGCTAATTAAAGTATTACAAACCAAATTAAACTAACTAATTGCAACACATGTAAATAATCAAATACAACTAGCTAACAAAGCAATGAATTGGCCTCACGGGCGAGGGAGACATGCTCGGTTGCTTCTTTCCCAAAAATCCACCGCCTTGCCACCGGTTGCCTCTGTTTGCACCTTTTCTGTTTTCTGAATATTGAACCAACTTCCAGATTGCCACAGCTCCAAAACAAGAACACTTTTGCACAAAAATTCACTGGTGGCTGATCGGCCACAAAAGGTGGCTGTTGGCCACAAACACTGGCCGATCGGCTAGTTTAATGGCCGGTCGGCTACCTCAAGTGGCCGGTCGGCTACCTCAAGTGGCCAGTCGGCCACCCCTTTTTCCAAAATTCTGTTTTTGCTGCAACAGAGAGCAACAGAGGCAAAGCAATGTATTTGCAAAGAAATGTGTGTACTGCCACCCTCCTCATCATTTCTCAAGCTCAAAGGAGTGTGGCACTTGGCTCTCAAGCCACTAATCAAGCGTTTTCATGCATGATGGCCAAAGAGTCAAGCTTGTACAAGCTTAATGAATGCGCACATAAGACTCAAAGGGTCACCACCCTATCATGCATGATCAAGGGTGATAACAACCAAGAAATGTGACACGTTTCATCACTTTGAGTATGAAACGTCCCACATCTCTTGTGTTTGGATTAACGTCCAATCCAAACACATGCAATGCAACACAAATGCTGATCTTGCACAAGTTTTACTTTGCTCATTTTATTACACATTTTAGCATTACCGATTAATCCTTTAATCGATTAAGTCCAATGTGATTGTCCTCTAATGAGAGAGAGGTCAACTAAAGGATGGTTTAAGACACAACATATGGTCAAAAGAGGGTTAAAGCCATTGAGCACAAGCTCTATCTCAAGTTTAAACACAACATAAGGTTAGCCAACCCTCAAAACAAATGGAAAAATGAAGAAATAAGGGAGGTTGCAGACCTTTTTTGTGCTGAAATCGCATGCTAAAGACTTTAAATCATGCAAGCAACATATGCACAACATGCTCAAAAGCTAAAAGCATTATACTAGTGAAAAGCATTATACTAGAGGCATGCAATATCAAGCTTGAATGACCAAACCAGCTCTGGACAGAGCTTAAACATGCCAAAATAGTGGCTAAATCATGCTGGAATTGAAGCACACAAAGCAAGAAAAACATGCTCACATGTTGGCTCACAAATAAGACTCAAAGCACAACTCTCAAAGCAATGAAAGAGAGAAGTTTGTGAGAGTGTGACAGAGATATATGCACTGAAATCACATGCTAAATCATGCTACAACATGCAACCATCTCATGCAAAACATGTTAGAGGCCTTAAAACACAAAGCCAGTGAAGGCATTTGCACTACAACCATGCATAACAAGTCTCATATGACCAAGAAGGCTCAAAACAGAGTTAAAGCTTGCTAAATCAGTAGCAAAAACAAGCTGAGATCAAGTCACAAAAAGGTAGAAAAACATGCTCACATGTTAGGCCATCTACACATGCAAACAAGACACAAGGAGGGGAGGCCATCCCTTCCTATTTTAGACCTCAAAACATGTTTTCTACCACTGAAATAACTCTGAATTTCAGTGGTTTGAAGGGCCAAAAAGTTTGGTTTGAAAGCCTTGAAAGATGATGCAAAGGCTCATGCAAATAAGCAATAAGAAGGGGAGACAACCCCTTTACTCAAAATGACTTTAAACCACCATTTTTAGGATTGAAAAATAAAGGTTTTTGTAGTTGAAAACCATCCCAAAAACAGTTTGAAAAGGTGGCAAAACAAGCATGCAAAACAAGCTTAAATAGGTGAGTCTTATACCTCTTTATGGGAAGACACAACTTAAGCAACAATCTGAGCTTAAACCACCTTCTAGAGCTCAAAGGAAGCTCCAAGAGAGCTTCAAGCAACCTCAGCCCAAAGATGAACCACTTTTATCAAGGATGTCTTGGCAAAGGAGAGGTGTTTCTCTACTTGCATTCACAAAAGGCAAGAGAGAGAGAGAGAGATGATTAGAGAGAGAGAGAAAGGGATTTTAGAGAGAGAGGCTCCCAAACTCTCTAACCTTCCAATATGAGAGATATGGCCTCCATATATAGCAAAAATACAAGCCTTGGTCCAAAATATCAAGATAGAAATATCTGAAGCAATATAGGACAGCTGGAGGAGAAATATCTGCAAATTCTGGGTTTTCTGGACATTTATGGACGACCGGCCACTAATAGTGGCCGACAAGGATCACTTCTGGCCAACCTATGGACAGCAAGCTCCATTTGTGGTTGGCACACTTCCCTAGAGGCTGACAGCAAAAATTGGTTCTGGCCCCAACTTTAATCAGGCATATCTCCTTCATCGGGACTCCTTTTCAGGTAATTCTTGTACCTAAATTGAAGCCCTGGAAGTCTTATTTCCAATGTTTGAAGCCTCACATCAAAATTCCAAGTGTGCTAGGAGATTTCCCTTTTTTAGTGAAGACTGTTCAGTTTCGGTCCAACTGGATTGATGCCTAACTTCAACCAGCCATATCTCCCTCATCTGTCCTCAGCTTGAGGAGATGCTTGAGTGTAAAATGAAGCCCCAGAAGTCCACTTTCCAACGGTGGTGGCCTCATAGTTGAAGTCCAAGTGTACAAATGGATTAGCCTGATTTAGCGATGGCTACTCGACTCTCTCTTAACGATTCATGCCCAACTTCTTTCCCAACTTGGTTTCTTCCCTCTCCTCCAATTTCATTCAACTCCAAACCTCTGACCAAGATGTTTTGAAAGATTTTCAAAGAGTTCACCTCTCTTTCATGCATTTCCATTTTGTCCTTGCTCAGTTTACCAAAAAACGCAACATTTAACAAAATGCGAGCCTCAGAACATCGTAGAAACTTTTTTCAAAATTATTTTGAAAGAGAGGGTTTTAAGGTCTAAAAAATTTATTCAAAAAGTCTTGGTCAAAAAATGGGGTGTGAGGTTTTGGATTTGACTCTCTCCTCGCTGAAGAAATCAAACCTTTGCACTGCACAACTTTCATCACCAAGTAAGCAATCAATAGCACCCAAGTCTTAAGGGCGGTCAAAAATGGAGTGTCTACATAAGGCAGTTTCAAATTGGATAGCAAAAAAATTGAGTGACAATTTCAAAGAAAATTCAAACATGGGGTTGGATACGATGTAAGGCAAGTTGAATGAGATGTATGTGGTTGATGCTTCAAAGATGCAGTTGTATAGAACTAAAAAAAAGATGTAGAAATTAAGATGGAGGGTAATCATGGTAGCTAATATGTTCTACTACCAACATATGTTGTAGAGATTAAGAAGACAAATCCTAGTAGTTTTGTGAAGATCAATTATGATTACCCACCCAGGCCAATCTCAGAGGATGAACCCACACCAAATGAAGAGAGTACAATCAGTTCTAACCCAGTGTTTAAAAGAATATTCATTTCATTTGAGGCAATGAAAATAGGGTTTATTAATGGATGTAGACCCTTCATAGGAGGTAGATGGTTGTCACTTGAAGGGACCTTATGGTGGAGTGCTAATTTCAGTAGTTCCTCTAGATAGGAATAATAGGTTGTTTCCACTAGCATTAAGAGTAGTTGAGTGCGAATGTAAGGAGAGCTTATGGACAAAGGGGTCTTGACAAAATTGTTAGTAAAATCCTATCAGAGGCTGGCCATAAAAGATGTTGCATGCATTTGTTTAACAACTTTAGGGCTAAATTTCCTAGAGTGATCTTAAGGAAGAACTTCTGAAAGGCAGCAAGGGCTTGGAATCAAAGGACATATAATGAGGCTATGCAGAACATTCAAAGTACCTCAAAGAAAGCATTTGCATGGCTTGGAATCAGATAACTTGACTACTTAATGATGATTTTTGGTACATATGTTGGACAATGAATAGGTACAGAACATATAGTACATAGTGCATAGTGCTTTACTGAGCTATAAGATGATGCATCCACTTTTGTTTTTTTGTTGTGGGCATCTTGATCATACTTTTGTATATGAAGATATGGAGATATGGCACTTTTTTTGTTTAACTGTGAGGTAGTGATTGCTTCTTTTTTGGGGATGTAACTATGAAGCATTTATACACTTTTTTGGAATGTAACTGTGAAATAACTATGAAGCATCTATGAACTAACTATAAAGCACTGATATTTGAACTTGTTTATATATGTATATGAAGTACTCATATTTTGGGATTTTACATGCTTTCATTCCACAAAAACTAGTACAAGCTTGTTGTCTTACACTGAGGCCTCGTTTGGGAACATGCTATTTTAGTAACTTTTTGACTTTTTACGAAAAGATGTGCAGAAAAGTAGAGAGAATGATGTGATAACTTATAGTGACTTTTTGGCTTTTTGACTAATATATAGTTGACAAATGAGGCCTTAAATAGAACAGGCTTTACATATTTCATTATACAAAAACTACCATAAGTTTGTCATACTTAGATATACTTGCATTACATAACCTATAGAACAAACTTTTAGATATGATGAGTAGGTTACTTCATAATGGCAACAAATAGGCCAAACAAACTTATGACCAAACTTATGATTATCAGTAGCTTCATATTTTCTTGATTGTCTTCAAGTACTTGAACTCTTGTATGCACATCCTTGAAATTGCCTTGAGGTACTGGCCTTTCAACAGTATCAATAGCTTCATCAGTTGAGTTAACAGGTTTGCACCAATCTTAGAATTTGCATTTTCTTTCTAAACAAACATAATATAACTTTCCTTTGTTTTTGTTTTTGTTTCTTTCAGATTGTGTCACCTTTATAGCTACCTTTTGACCACAAAGACATGTTTTGCTTCTATATTTTAGTATGTTGGTTCCATTATTTAAGGATGCCATATCATTGTACTTGCGCATGGACATACCCAAAAAAAAAAATTTAAATACAAAGAACTAAGAGAGAGAGAGAGAGAGAGAGAGAGAGAGAGAGAGAGAGTTTGGAGGGAAAGTTAATAGGAACTGAAAAATTGGAGGGAAATGGTTAGAAGGAGATGTATTGTTTTATAAAGGATGTGAAGGGTATTTTGGGCATTTGTGTGTTTATTGTGGCTAATGTCACTCTTTTTGGTTACTTTAGTAACGTGCTTCTAACATAAGAGGGAATTTGACTATTATTTTCAAAAGTAAGGGAGGTCTGTGTAATTTTTGAAACTACAAGGGAGGTATCTGTAATTAAGGTAAATCTCAGGGGAGGTAAGTGTAATTTACCCAACTTAAAATGACAAAGTGTAATTTATTAATTTTGCTGGAACAAAGTGTAATTTTTTGATTTCACCCTCGTTTGGCCTAAAGGTTTTTGGGATTAAAAGGCTAAAATAGTCACAAAAAAAAGATTAAAAAGTTAATAAGACAAAATATCACATCCAAACCATAATCATTTTACTTTTTCTCTCACAAAAGTCAAAAAAATTCAAAAAACCTAACCTAAACAAAACATTTAAACACAGACTCAAATAGCGAAAAAGTCAAAAAATCAACTCGGATCCCAAACGAAACCGTTGCTACGTTGCTACCAGGTAACATTTTTTGTAAAAAATTATTCACGGATGAGCCGTGAAAGATGGGTTTTATGGCACCTATTAAGAAGTTACCACATTAGTAACTCTTCAAAACTAAAGGAACAAAACACTTTGTATGTGCACTACAGGGAATTAAATCACGCCTCTTGCATTAAGATCCTCTAGAGTGATCTCCTACGGTGAAGGAGAGGAAGCCCGACACATGTCCTACTCAGTCTCCAAGGGCTGAGATTTAAACTCACCAAAACGACATCGTTTTGGTGAGTAAATTGAAGGGGGAAAAAATTCAAATTTCCCTCGTAGCTTAAGATCAGTCTGTATGCCTATAGCGTATATATGCACATACAAAAACAGAGTGAGAAAGAGAAAAAAAGAGACGATGCCGACGCTGCCCCCTTCCTACCTCCCGACGCATTGCAGCCGATGCCCTTCCGCAGTTGATTCAAGAAAAATACAGGTTCATCATCCTTAAAAAATTCTCCAATATTTGGGTTTTGATTTGAAAAATTAGGATTTTTTTTAATGTTAATGGTAATACAAGTTTGTTGGTTGTTGAATGTGTTGATTAGGAGATTCTTACATGATTTTTTTTAAATCTATTTTTAGGGTTTTGATTTTTTTTTTTTTTTTTTTTTTGATTTTGTTTTGTGTGCATCAGAGTAGTGTCACTCAGATGTGTGCTTCTATCACTGTCAATGTTGTGATTAATCTCTACTGTTTTTGCCCTTTTTCTTTATTTTACTTTATTTTTATTGATTTATCTTTTGATGGATATCTACCATTTAGGAAGCTGTTTTAGTTTATGATTTTCTTATGAAGCTGTTTAGTCTATGATTTTTTTAATTTATAAAAATCTTGACATTAAATAGGTTTTTTCTTAGTCGATTTTACAGGTTGCTAGATTTCTGCTTTTGGGGGATGTCATCAGCATTCTAGGGTTTTTTAAATCAGTATTGCAACTTCATTTTTCCTAAAATTCCTATTTGGTCTACTTATATCATAGCTATCCTCAATGAATATTCTATTTCTATTGTTCACTCAATCCTTAAATATTAGGAGTCATAATTTGAATAAGAATTCTTATGGTATATGTTTATGGCGTGTGATTAAATAAAAATAAAAAAAGTATGTTCTATGGAACGATTACCCCCTTCAGTTGAATTTTATTCAATTCAACGATTGACCAAAAGAAATTTTTAATAAATAATAAATTGCATGAACTTAGATCAATCAAATAATGATATTTCTCTGCAATGATTCGGCCTAACCAATTTGCCCATTTTGATTCTATCCATGGGGGATAATGATAAAGAAAAGGGGTAGAAGAATTTACAAAAAAAAAAAAAAGAAAAAAAAAAGAAAAAAAATGAGATTCATAAAAGATGGGTTGGTTAGGAGAGGGAGAGCCGAACTAGGTCTATGTAATTTAATTGCTATAAGTCAACTCTTGTAGTGTTTTTATTCAATTTGTATTATTTTGGAAACATAATTTAGTGTTTTTATACTAATATTGACCACCTATTTATTTTTAAAGTTACTTGGCACATTGAAATGGAACCAAACAGTGTTGAGAATGACAGGGGTGATTGTGATTGGAAGCCTAAAGTTCGCATGGCATTCAATATAGAACAAAAAGCATATGATTTCTACAATGCCTATGGAGGAAGACTGGGCTTTAGTATTTGAACGGGTGTGGCCATGGGCATGATCATGTGGATCACAATTCAAAATCTTAGAATTTAATTTTTTTTTTTTTTTGTTGGATATGGTATTCGTGGATGTAATATTGAAAACATGTCATGTGGATGTTGTTAGGTTAACAGTGGATGTTTTTGGATTAGTGTGCATGGAGAATGCTACACAAGTGTATTTTAATTGTTGTGTTCTTTGATCATTGTCTTATTCTCATTGTATCTTTTGTGTGATTTATTCTTTGAAGTCAAGTCCATTCTCTCTTTGGTTCCATCTTCTTTCTGTGTGACACTTTGGAATGTTTAAAAAAGACAAATAGGACTTTTTTGTGCATGTTGTAGTCTGCAATTTTTTTCTTCTTCTTTGCTTCAAGGTTTAGTTGTTTTTCTCTTGTTTTCAATTTTTTTCCTAACACAACTTAATTTACAATAGAGCAGTCCACGTCCAAAACCAACTTAATTTACACTTAATATTTAAACAACAAAAAGAAGAAGTCCAAATTTAGCTAATATTACTATTACAATGGTGTAGTGCAACTTTTCTCAAAGTTCTCTGATCTCTACAACCATTTGTTTACTTTCTTTCTTACACTTTGTAATCATCTCTTTTAGCTCACCATTGGATACAATGAGTTCTTGGACCAAAGGCTTGATATTACAATTTTTGTCGCTTTCCTCCCTTAGCATCTTCAACCATTGACGCTGCTTATGTAAAGACATCCACTACTCAAAGAAGACGCATCCATTGGTGTTGTTGAAAGGGCAAGCAAAGTATACCATCCCTGGATTTTCCTTTGACTTTGAAATTTTGAATGCCACTCTTGCCCCGTAACGACATTTTCAATTTCTAAACTGAATTTCACTAGTATCACTCATAGATGCATTTGATGTTGATATTTTTTTTTACCTGAAATAATAACATATTATAAAGGTTCTAAATATGATAAATAAAACTAAACAATATGTTTTGAAGATTTGAGTACCCAAATAGAAATGGAATGCAAATAGAATTGCTAATGAACATGATATTTCTACAATCTTAGAATTAAACTTACCTATGGCACACAACTTTATGTAAGTACACAAGCAACTTCAGAATCAGCAAGCAGGAATACATAAAAGATGACTAGTTAATTTATGTACCAAGAACTCGAGTGTTAGAATAGCTTAAGGTAGCTTTTTAAGACAACATATTCCCTTCATAACTACATACAACTTTAAATATTACATTGTAGACCCTTATGAAGTTATACGTGAATGTATCTCAGAAGAAGGATGGAAAACTTTTACAGAATGAACAATATTTAGACATAGATGTAAAATCTTTAGATTGTAATAGAATGAACAATGTTTATGTTGGAAAAAAATGGGTTTTGGTAAACTTTAATGTGAAATTAAAGTAGGTCCCAACCATTGGTTGAGGTGGGATTAAATGGGTTTAGATTCTTTGTAACAAGGTGTAGACCGCCTGAAACTCCGCTCCGTGTGCGAGGGCGCTAATTGTAGTTCTAGCTACTACAGTACGGACTCCTGTCATGGTTCTGAATCTAATCTCACAAAGTGCAATGTGAGACTGATAAATCACCAAAGAGTCCAAATTTGGCAAATTGTTTTGGAAAATCGATTTTAATCAAAAAGCGCCAAACATGGACTGCTTTGCCAGATTTCAGAGTCGCCACCTAAATATTTTATTTTGGGAAATTTAGGAAACCCTGACTTGTGCCTAAGGCCATGTGTCTGTCATCACCAAAGTTGCCTCGGCTCGGGAACTTAGGTACGAGAGGGGAAGGTCCTGAAATGAGCAATCCCACTTGCCCGATCAAAGATCGGCCTTTACTAACATGATATGTTGTTTTGAAAACACATGTGTTCTTATTTCGGTTAATTAGCTAATCTTACTACGTGATGCGCATAGCATACAAGTATAGACTTGATTGCCTAATTTGGAACAAAACATCTCATTTTTGTTTGTTCGAAAATGGTTTAAAGGTGCTACTCGCAAGTAGGCTAAGATGCGGATTTGCCACTCTCAAGTGGGCTTAGAAAACATGGTGATTTGCCACTTCAAGTAGGCTTAAAACTCGCATTTCAATGAATTGTTCCAATTTAAGCAATCCAACCTTCATCCGCAGACATTCATGCAGTTATATCAGTTAAGCAAATAGCCTCATAGCAAGCATGCTAAACATGGCAACACTTACATGCATGCAAGGATGCTAAAGCATAAAAGCTTACCTAGTACTCCGAGCCAAAACAAAAGCTATGTTAGAAATCAATGCATGACCCTAGCCATGTCAAGAATGCCTAATGCAACACATGCAAAATGCAACTAAGATGGGCTCGGCTATTCTAAGATGTCATGTGAATGCAACTAGATAACATGTATTCAAATTGGTATTGAAACACAGTGCAATTTGTATGATGCGCCGAACCCGGTGCATGCAAGACAGATGAATAATGCACGCATGCATAGCATAAGGATGCTAATTGAAATATGCCCTAAAACTAACTATCAAAAGCTGATAAATAAAAGAGAGAAAGAAATGAGGGTTGGAAGACATGCATCATACACACGCACACTTATTACAACAGTTGTGCCCTCTCGACGGAGGGTCCAAATAATAAGCTAACTAACTAATCTAAGCTAATTAAACTAATTATTACAAAACGAAACTAATTAACTAATTAGTTAACTAACTAGTTATTACAACACAAATTGAATAGTTAAGCGCATTAACTACTTAAGTACAAAAACCAATGCATTAGCTAGCTTAGGCAAAGCAACTAAGTAAAGCAATTAGAAAGGGCCTCGGAGTGAGAAACACATGCATGCTCGATCGCCTCGTTCGGAAATCCATCACGATGTCCCAACTTACCTCTATTTTCAATTGTTCTCAGAACACTGTACAAAGCTCCAGATAGCTTTTGCTCCACCATGGGAACCTCCAGGGGCATGGCCGACCACTTATTGGTGTTGCCGACCACCTGTAAACCACTTACCTTTGCTGCAGACCAGAAAAAGTGGTCGGCCAGCCACTTTTATTGGTCTGCCGACTAGAAAATGCTGCACTTCTCCAGTTTGCTGCAACAGAGAACAAGAAGGGGCACGACAATGTATTTGCAAGGTATGTGTGCACAACCACCCTCCCTATCATTTCTTAAGCTCAAGGGAGTGCGGTTCTCGACTCTTAGGCCACCAACCGAGCATCGCAATGCACGATGGCCAAGAAGCCAAGATTGCATGAATCAATGTTAATGAATGCACAAATAACACATAAGAGCCTTAACCTCTATCATCCATGATCAAGAGGGTCGGCGACCGAGAAATGAGGCACGTTTCATCACTTCAAGTATGAAACGTCCCTCGTTTCTCGTGTTTGGACTAACACCCTATCCAAACACAATGCAATGCATGCACATGGAAATACAATGCAATGCAACATGAGCATGTCAAGTATAATGTAAACAACATGAGCATGCAACCACATAATGCAATGCAACAAGCATGCAACAACATAATGCAATGCAATAAGCATACAAAATACTATTCTACCAATGCTAGGATGGCATGCACACACTATGCAATGCATGCACATGCAAACAACATGGAATGTAACAGCATGCGAACAACATGCAAACAAACATGCTATGTGGACTTAAACCGAATATGAACAGATCTCAATCATGCCCAAAATAGTAGCCAAAATGCTGAAATGATGGCATGAAATGCAAAACAAAGCATGCACATGCTCTAGCTCACCAACTAAGCATAAAAGCATAACTCTCAAAAGTGCTCAAGGAGTGACAAATATAAGAGTGTAGGCACACTATAAGCATTGAAATTAGGTATGAAATGATGCCAAATCACTCAAACAAAGCAAGCATAGCATGCTGGGGTCCTTAAGCATTAAAGCTAGTGAAGGGGACTACACAAGAGGCATGTAATACATGTCACAAATGGATGAACCAGCCATGGTCAGAGCTCAAGTAGCTGAAAACAAGGACCAAAACATGCGAAGAGGGGAGCTCAAAGGTCTAGGCATGCATGCATACAAGCTAGGCCACAAACAAGGCAACAATGGCATGACCCTTAAAGGCACTCAAAGGGTGAAAGAAATGGGAACATGGCAATGGTATATGCTCTAAAATAACATGTAAAATGATGCCAAATCATGCACATGTTACAAATGAAGCATGCTAGGAGACTTAAAGCTTGAAACTAGCATAGGCACTTGCACTATAGCTATGCAATACATGAAGCATATGGCCAATACAACCCAAAACAGTCCTAGAGCATGCCAAAACAATGACAAAACATGCATGGAGCAAAGCCAAAACAAGCTAGCATGAAGGGCGTGAAGCATGAAGTATGCAAGGCCAATAAGGAGGAGTACACTACACCTACCAAAACCAAGCATAAGATGGCTTCACCAAAAAAATTCAGAGTTATGGCACATCAAATTAACACCAAAAATGGGCTGATACCAAGTCAAAACATGCTAGAATAACAAGCTCACTCATTAGGCATGCAAAGCTAGCAAAGAGGACTTACACTGCAAGTGTAAGAAGCAAATGAGGGATGCTCTAATCAACCAAAAACAGAGTTGTATCATGGAAAAAAAACACCAAAAACATACTGAAATGGTGGTCCAAAAGGCTAGGCAAGATGGCATACACATGAGCTCATATTTAAGGCATAAAGCACCAACCCTCCAAAGCATTGAAAGAGTGAAAGATGTGAGTATATGGCCACACTACATGTACTGAAATCACATATCAAATGATGCCAAATCATGTAAATAGCCCAAGCAATGCATGCTAGCAACTTGGAAACTCAAAGCTAGTGACCTAGAATGCACTATGGCTATACAAAGCATGGCATGCATAACCAAAACAACATAAATTAGAGCTTAATCATGGTAAAACATGAACAAAAGCTTCTTGGAGTTGAGCCAAAATATGCTAGAATGATGGTACAAAAGCATGATGCATGTGAGGCTAGCATGCAAGATTACACTACAAGTGTATAAAGCATGCAAAGGGTGACTCTACCAAGACAAAATAGAGGTATGCCATGGAAAAATAACACCAAAAATATGCTGAGATGGAGCCAATATATGCTAGATAAACATGCTCAAACATGAGGCTAATAAGGCAAGTATTCAAGATACAAGGAAAGGGGATGACCCCCTCCTATTTGGGACCTCAAAACACCCTTTTCACCACTAAAATTCCTCTAAGTTTTAGTGGTGAGAAGGCCAAAAGGAGGTGGTCCCAATAGCTTAAAAGGATAGCACACAAACAAGGCCAAACAAGGCACAAGAGGGGATAGACCACCCCCAACACCAGCATGGCCTTAAACAAACATTTCAAGCATGTGAAATCAGAACTTTTTGTAGTTAAGAGTTACGCCTAAATAAGCATGCAAATAGGGCCACAAGCTTAAACAAAAACCAAGGTTTAAAGGGTTAGAAGCTCACCCTTGTAGAACCACTTCAAAGCTGCAACTCCAGCAACCTTTCTGAGCTCATACCAGTCCAAAAACATAAAACCAACTCCTAGGTGCCTCCGCAACAAAACGATGGTGTTTCACTATGTGTTTGTGTGCAAAAGTGTGAAGAAAGGCACTTTTGAGCACAAATATGAAGCAAATGAGCAATATAGAGACAAAGATGTATGTATAGCTCTTAGCCACTTTTTTTCAACTTGAGACAAGAGGGAGGAGGTTCCCTCTTATAGAAAAACAAGAATCAAGCTTCTTGAACAAGCTAAGAGCTTGAACCAATCCATCCATACACGTGTATGAAGGATGCAATCTGTGCACTCTAACTGGCACAGCTGGCATCCACAACACCTGCAAAAAGTGAAGGAAAGCTGCCGACCAGTTGAAGTGGTCAGCCAGCTACTTTAACTGGTCGGCTAGCTACTTAAAGTGGCCGGCCAGCCACTTTTTCTGGTTGGTAAGAAGAAAAAGTGGTCTCCCAGAAAGAAAAGTGGTCTCCCATGGGGGAGAGGTGGTCTGCACCAGGAAAGCAAGGTGGTGGCATGGTGGGAGACCACTTTTTCCAACTGCAAACCACTTGCAGACCACCAAAAGTGGTCTACAGGGAAGAAAATTGGCTAGCGGGAAAGAAAAGTGGTTTTCAAGTAGAGAAACTGGTCTCCCACCCTCATTCCACCCTCCAAGAACGGAAAACAAGGTTTGTGCCAAAAACAAACCAAAAAAGGATGCAAGACAAGAGTCCGGGGGGCAGGGCGCGCAACTAGAAGCCTTGAAAACTAGTCTACGGGCACCAAAAGTGGTCTACGAGGGAAAAGTGATCTACAACCACAAAAAGTGGTCTCCCAGACCTTAGTGTCCCTCTAGGAAAAGGCAACAAGGCATGGTCCGAAAACCAAGCCAAAAGGAGAACGTTAAGTGGTCTTGAGACAAGGTGCGCGGCCAAAGGCTATAGAAGCCGGAAACTAGTCTCCAAGGGAGAAAAGTGGTCTACGACCACAAGAAAGTGGTCTACGGACCTCAGTGTCCCTCTGGGGAAGGGAAAACAAGGTTCGATTCAAAACCAAACCAAAAGGGAAGCAAAACAAGGCGCTCGGCCAAAGGCTCCGGAAACCGAAAACTGGCCTACCAGAGGGAAAAGTGGTCTACGGACCTCTCTCTCCCTCCAGGCAAGGTCAACAAGGCTTGGTCCACAAACCGAGCCAAAACAGAAAGAGTTCAGAGGCCTGGAAGCAAGGCACTCAACTGAAAACTCTGGAAACTCGAAATGAGCACAAACATGCACAATCATCAAGCGCTCAAACGATGACATCTGAGTCTTAAGGTCGGTCAAAAATGGGGTGTCTACACAAGGTCTTTACACCACAAAAAGAATGACAAAAAACCGTTGAGAATTGAATGAGAAATTGTCTCATAAAGATGGCCTCATGAATGAGGTTTTGGGATGTAATAACCCCCGACCTCTGATTTACGTTAATTCGTGGTTAAATAAGCTTACTGAGTAATTAAGAGAAATTCTGAATTAAATTGCTTGTGTGTTTGTGCAATATTGTGCTTATATCTGTTTAACGTAGAAAGATCTGTTCGTGTTTTCATTGCGGTTTGTGAATTGAAGGCCTCATCGGCATCTGATTCAGAAATTGATTTGATTTATGTGTTAATTAGAATTTTTAGAATTTTATGGTAGATTCAATTGAAATTTGATTTGGAACAATTAAATTAGATTAATTAATGCCACTTTGCTTACCTTAAGCCAAATTAATTAAATATCACTAAGTGGGCCTATATAAGGCCACTTTTGTCACTCCTACATATTTTTAACACCCTTGTTTCCTCATCTATGAACTCAACGTGAGAGAGAGAGAGAGAGAGAGAGAGAGAGAGAGAGAGAGATGATGGATCTCAACTAGAGGATTGAAGAATTGAGCAAGAATTTGCTAGAATTGAAGGATTTGGACTTAGGGACTCAAAATTAAGCTTCTAGCTCTCATCTTGACAAGCCTAGGTAAGGAATCTAACTCATAGTTGTGTAATTGAGTTAGCTTTTGTAAGAATTCAAGTTTAAAAGGTGGAATAACATGAGAATGGGCTAGGATTAAAGAATTGTAACTCAAATCATACATGCATGTCCATATTATGAAGGTTTGAAGTTGTTTTCATAAGAATCCTCACATGCATGTTTATATTTTGGTTGTAGACTAAGAATTCACCATGTTTTTGAGTTGAATATTTCATTTGATCATGTTTTGGGAAGCTATAAACTCAAATTATACATGCATGACATGATCACATCATATTCTTACATTTCAAGTTGAATGTTGCACAATTGACATACTTTTGGACCTTGATTTCATGAAATGATTTTTACACCTTCATATTTTACATGTTTACATATGTTATCTTAAGTTTTGGGCCCAAAAGGATGTGAATTATAGCTTTGGATTTGAATTTGCAGCATGGGAGTGCAATCTGGAAATTTCAAATTCTGTACTTCCGCTTGAGCGTGAGATTCTACGCTCGGGCAGAAACCTTTGTTTTTGGATTTCTGCTCGAGTGACCTGAAGTACGCTCAAGCGTGAAATACATGCTCCTAGAAGTTTCTTGTTTTTACAGACCGCTCGAGCGACGAGAGTTGCACTCGAGCGTTCATCGAGCGTGAAAATTGCATAACCAGTACTTTTCAGAATTTGCAGAACGCTCGACCGTAGGAAGTTGCGCTCGAGCATCACCTCACATATTGCATGTTCGCTCGAACGAGGGAATATACGCTCGAGCGGGGGCCCTATTTTCAGAAATTTGACCAAGTGTTTACCAATGTGTTTTAGTATCCTCATTGCATCCTAGGCATTCCTAAGCCAAGATTAAGACATAGTAATGAGATTAAAATGTAGAGACACTAAGAACGGAACGTAATGAGTTAAATATATTCCAACGTGTGTTTCAAATGTGCATTTGTTATGTGTTAATGCAGGTCACGCGCCTCGGGTTAAGTAAATTACCTTCTCTACTCATCTACTTGGAGCCATTTGTTAATTGTGAGTAATAACTCTGTAAAGCTATGTTTAATTACAAGTATTTTCTGACTGATATGATACGATCTATTTTCTGAAATGCTATTTTATGAATTATAAATGAATGTCCATTTTTTTGAAATGTATTTGTGGCATCCTTAGTTCACGTGGCCCTTGCCCGGGGGTAACAATACCGTGGCCAATATGCACATGGCCCTCGCCCAGGGGTAACAATACTATAGCTTATATTCATGTGGCCCTTGCCCGGGGGTAACAATACCGAGGCCTATATTCACGTGGCCCTCGCTTAGGGGTAACAATACCATGGCTACTTGTGTACAAGATATGGACCTTTATGGTTGTCACTACCGACTATACATGTGAGCCTTAGGACTAAGTTGATATAATAGCTAATGGATGTACCACGTATGATTTTATGCAAGATCCAAATATGAATATGATTATGAGCATGAACATGTATATGATCCTATTTCTGATTTGAAAATTTGAAAATGTATAAGACCTTGTTTCTGATATAAACTCTGATTTCTAACTCTGTGATGGACATCATTCGCTAAAACCCTTTTACCTTGTTATTATTCACTGGGCTCCCCACATCATTCGCTAAAACCCCTTTACCTTGTTATCATTCGCTGAAACCCCTTTACCTTGTTATTATAGTGGACCCCACTATCACATGTAGCTATCTCCTGATCGACTCCAACCTTATCCAGGACACAGAGAGCAACCTGAATTATTGGGCGGAAAGCGGTCAGACAAATCCTTTCAACCGACTCTACATGACAAATAAGATCAACCAAATCTTATCTGTTTTAGTCTATCCCTTTGAGAACCGAGGAGGGTAGACAGTCATGTATATAATTATAGCATGTATATTTGTATCATGTATATAATTGTAACATAGTTGGAGTTTGTCAGAACCTCTATAACTATATGTCTAAAAGTCATGTATAATTGTCAAAGCCTAAGTCTAGGCTAGTAAAATATAGACTTTTTGAAAGTTTTGCAAATTTGGACGTATGTATTTGATAGTCCAACCAATTAGGTGGGTATTAATTTTAGACTAGACTTTTTGGTTTTGCTTTTTTATGGAGTTGTATTCTATAAATTAGCTTTCAAGCCAACATAATAAACTATGTAAATTCTCTCCATCTTCGTTGCCTAGACTTCTCCTTTTGTCTACTTCATCTCTAACTCCATAACTCCTTCATAATTCCGTAATAAAAATACTACAGAGTTCTCTGGCAGTTTTATTCCATGGAACTCCTGTTTATCATAGTGATGGCCATCATATCTAATCTTCGGTCTTCATGACCGCTTGTTCGGTCTTCATGATCGTCTGTTCAGTCTTCTAGACTGCCTGTATTTATTGCTTTTGAATATTCCATGTGTTATATTATGCTTCTCATACGTAATATGAACCTGCTCAGTATGTACTTTATTTTACATTTAAATTATCATTCAGAACCCCTTTACTCAGCTGTTATTCACTGGGCTTTAGTTCACGTTTTTATCTATATATGTAGGTAATCTACTTCAGGAGGGGATGTAGTAACGGCGATCTTGCCTCCGTATTGGTCATGCTACCTTTTGTGCCTCGCGTTGAGGTTCCCATCTGTTGGAGCGCTGGCTGACCCAGTGATTACCCTTTTGAAACTCACTCACATGTCTTGGTCGGTTGTCATTGGTGTTATGTTGGTTATTGATGGGAATGACTTTTCTCTTTTGGTAGTCTTATAAGAAACTTGTAATGACTGGATGTACATGTATATATATATATAAATATATAGCTACGTTTTGTCACATGTAAGTTCACAGCTCGTTGGACGTTTTACTTTCTTATATAATAGCTTTCGCTAGCCCCACTCATTTGTTTTGTTCAGTTAGGCTTTTGGTAATCGCGAATTACTGGCCGGTTACGACACTAAACCTATGGGGGCGGGTTTGGGTCGTGACAATGGTTATTTTGGAAATTCCATCTTCAAAATTTAATTTATCTTAAGATCGTTCTAAGATTTGTCTAATCTTATAACAATGATCCTCAACTCGATTTTTGATTAACAGAAAAATTTCTTTTGCGAGCAAAGTTCTTGCTTTTTCAAAAAGACAAATTTTTTTTTATTTGTTCAAAAACTGGGTCAGAAAACTCATCTGATATGAGGTTTGATAGCTGAAGAAAATTGTTTATTTTTTCAAAATTAAAATCTTCATTCCAATTGATTTGTTTAAGGATATTGAAACAAAGATTTTGCAAATCTTTTAATTTAGCTATTTGCTCAGCTAATTTGTTGGCCAGAACTCCCATGTGTTTTTGAAATTTCACTTTGTTGTCTACAATGTGAATTTTCCAAACTCCATTGAGTTCTATATAAATTTCTCTAGATATACCAGGGTTGAAAAAATCTTTTATTTTAGATTCATCTGGTTTAGATGTCTGAATATTAGTTGGAACTAGGTTAGTTCTCATTTGACAAAAATTCTTTTGGTAAACAGGCATAGCTGGTGCATTGTAAAAAGATTTTTTAGCTTTGGTCATGCTATTGTACAATTTATGACTGGCTCCTAGAAATCTGCAAACTTACTTATTGCATTCATTCCAGTCTGTGTGAATTCCTGGTTGTTTTCCTGCGAATACAACATAAACCTTTTCTTGTCTAGGAATTGCTTTTTTAGCTATTGTTACCCAATCTCCTTAAGCGGGTTGTTTACCATTGTCCATTGTTTCCTCCTGGTCTAGAGGTCTTCTACAAAAATTAAAATTACTTGTTTAGTAATTTAATTTTCTGAAACAATTTCTACTAAGAAAATTTGCAAGAAAATTGTTAGTACCTTTAAGATGTTCTACCTCAAAAGTATATTCAGAAATTTTATTATATCAGGATAATCGTCTTCCTTGCTCAATAGATTTTCTTATTGATCAAGAAATCTCTTACTACCTTATTATCAGTGGGTACAATAAAATTTTCTAGGGCTAAATAAATATGAAAACTTTTTATTGCCAATTTTATTACAAGTAATTCTTTTTCAAAAATAATATATTTCTGTTCATTTGGTTTAAATGTTCCAGAATTTTATCTACAAAGTAATTCTTCTTTTTGTAATTTTATGGGTATGGGATTTTTTCTTAGTCTAATCTCATTTTCTGATAAAGGTATCTCTTTATCATGCCATAAATTACTTGGTATTGCTTTAAGAACACGTCCCCAACATGCTTCTGAGGCATCTATTCCTAAAATTAATTTATCACATGTTTTAGGAAGATAAACATCTGGTAAAGTTTTAACACTTTCTTTAATTTGTTTAATTAAAGCAACATCTTCTTTTGTCCATTCAAAAATAACATTTTTCCTTAATTTGGTTAACCAAGGAATTTCTATTTTTAAAAGATTTTTGATAAAATTTCGTCAATAATTTAAAATGCCTAATAAACTATGTAATTGTGTTATATTTTCAAGAGTATCAGGAAAATCTTGTACTTTGGACAAAATATGTTCTTGTAGTTTTAAATCTTTCTAGTCTAAAATTATTCCCCAAAATTCAATTGATTCTTTTTTTAGTTCAATCTTTTTTGGAGACAAAATAATTCCATGTTTTTGGAATTTTTCACAAAGTAATTTTAAATGTTTCTTAAGCTCCTCCTTGGTTTTAGAGAAGATAAGTATATCATTCATATAAACTACACAACAATCTTTAAGATCTTTAAAAATTGTATCCATCCACCATTGAAATACCTATGGTGCTATATTTAACCCAAAAGGCATAACATTCCAGTGGTAATGTCCTCTAGGTGTACTGAAAGCTGTCAAATTTTTTGACTCTTCAGTTAATTGAATTTGCCAAAAACCACTCTTACAATCAAATTTGCTAAATATTTTTGATCCTTTGGTTAAGTTAATCAAAACATCTTTTTGTGGAATAAAATATCCATCAAACTCTAAATTTTCATTTAACCGTTTATAGTTAACTACCATTCGGGTTTTTCCTCTTTTAATTTCAGCATGGTTTCTTACCATAAAAGCTGGACTAGAGTGAGGGCTTCTTTAATTAACTTTTTGCCTAAAAATTCTTGAAGTTGAATATCAAATTCATCTATATCTTGTCTAGTATAGATCATTGGTCTTACTTTAATTATAACATTAGGGTCTTTCAATTTTAAACTACAATAATGTGGGCTACATTGCCATAGTTTTAATGAATGTTTACTAAAATTTTCTTCAAAAATTTTATAAATCCAGTGTGATTCATCAATGGTTTTACTAATGGGGGTTAAATCACCACGCAACACGAGCGTAAACTCTTTATCACAAATATATTTATGTTGTTCTAGCAAGGGAATATGAATTAAGACATTGTTTATGCTTATTGAAATGGCTTTTTCCTATATTTGCATTGGAAGATATTTATATATAAAATTATTTCCAAGAAGGAAATCGCTATGCATATAAGGAAAACATAGAATTTTTGGTATAATGAACTTGCTATCATTTAACCAAATAGCTATATTTTTAGCCTTGAATTGTATGGAAGTATGGTTTCCATCAATTCCAGTAATCAAAATTGGATGTTTCATTAATGTCCATTTTGGTATGGCATTCCATTTACATGAGCTGACTGTAGCACCCGCATCTATAAGAACACAGAGGCTATAGGGTTTATAACCTGCAAAATTAAATGTTCCCAATACATATGTATATCTTCTTTTTCCTTGGCTAGGAAAAAAAATAATATCTTCATTTTTTGTTTGAAAATGATACATATATGCAAACTTAATGTGTTGAAATTGTCTTCTTATTTCTGGGAAAATAGGAATCTGAACATTGTTTGAAGTAATAGATCCTTGATTAGAATTATTACTCGATTCTCCAATGCTTAATTTTGAAAACGATTTGTTAGGAAAATCTTTTTCAAATACAGAAGTTGATCTTTTAATTTTTGGAACTGTATTTTCAATATATAAATTTTTTCCTGATGCTTGCATTTGTAATTGTGCAGGATTTTTTGTTTTAGAAGATTCTCCTTGTCTCACTAGGTCATGGATTAACCATTTTCGAGGGACTTCTAAATTGCTCCAATTCATTAGACGAGGTTGTATTACCGTGTCTAATGGTCTTGGTTCAAAGATTTCAACGATTTTATTATCGTTTGATCTTGTTTATGTTTCAGGAAATTTGGTTAATTCGTGAATTGTTTTCCAACGAATAGCTAAATCATGGGAATTTGATTTCATTCCTAATCATTGTGTTTTGATTCTTATTCTAACTGTGTTTTCAAGATTAGGATCATTTATGGAAATAAAGAAATTCGGTTTAACATTAAACCAAACTACTCCATTAGCCAAATTAGATTGGATTCCTCAAATGATTGCTTTCATTGGGTCGAAAAATCTTTTATCAAAAATTACTACCAAAATAGGAGTATCTATCCCTTCGTGTAATAAGGTTGTTATGGTTACTTGAATTAATCCAATATGAATTTATTGAATTTCAGGATATTTCTTTTTCCATCTTGCAACCTTTTTCTTGTCAAAAAAAGGAATATCAATATTTCCTTCTTCTAACCATTTTTCTTGAGTGTTACCAGTATATTGTTCAAACACTCTTGCTGAAAAGAAGTTGAATTTTGAAAGTTTATAAATTTATGAAACAACAACTTCTTGCATTTTTTCGAATTTTGATAATTCTTCGTTGGTAAAAGTTTTTTCTTCTCCAATTACATATCCAAGTCGAATTGCCTGTAATTCTTCTTGAGATATACTATCCGCTTCTTGAGATATTTCTTGACTATTAATAGTAGTCATCATGAAGATTAGTTCTTCATCAAAACTTTCTTCATCACTAGAAATTTCGTATAAGATTTCTTCTTCTTCAGAAATTTCCTCACCATATATTAATTCAAAATCTTGTTCTTCAAGAATTTTGATCATTTTCTTTGCACTTTTTCCTCTTTTTGGGCATTCTGGTGCATAGTGACCTTCATCGTTACAAATGTAACATTTACAAATTTTCTTTTTTGAAACACTTGTTGGTTTCGTTTTTCGAATATACTTTTTTTTTTTTTTTGAAAAAGTTTTGTTCTTTTTCCTAGGTTTCCATTTATATTTTCTACGTTTTTTGGAAAATCCTTTTTGTTTAGGAAATGTATTACAACCAATTTTCCAATTTTCTTTTAAAATTTTATCACAACATTTTTGATCATATTGTGAGTTGGAAATTTGATTTTTTTATTTATTTTTTCACCTTTGCTTCTAGACACCGATCTACTATTAGTTATAGAACATAATTAATGTAAAAAACAAGATTATCATATTCTTCCTTCCCATTTTTTTGAGAAACTCAGAATATGTTTTAATACATAACTTATCCCATGGATTAGGGAGTTCATGAAAAAATTGATCTAGCCAGGGTTGATTTGCTGGTGGATCAATAAGATAATAATATTTTTTAAAAGTTTGAACATAGTCTTCAAAAAGACAAATATTACATAGTTCTAATTTAGTCAAAATATAATTTGCATCTGCTTGCAAATTAGTATCTCTTACAAAACCACATAAATTTTCTTTTTTGATTTTTGCAAACTCAGCTAAAATTATGTCAAGTGTGAGAAAATTTGTCAACAAAGCCATTTTTTTGAGTTTTTCCAATTTCAGATTTTTCCCACTGTCTTAATCATTGCAACACATCTCCCTAGAGAGTTGCTACAGTATAATTAAGGAATTTTTCCTTTGACCAACTATTTTTATAATTGGTAATAATGATAGACAAGGATTGTGCCCAATCATCAATTGCTTGTTCCTGATCCTTAAATGGAACATGAGACAAGTTTAAATAAGTACCATTTTGAGCTTTGGATACTTATGATTATTATCTTTTCTAGATATTACTGGCTCTGGTGTAGGATTGGAGTTACCTCCAGTGTTAGTATCACTTTTAACTTAATTTGTTTAAATAAAGTCAAAATTTTCTCCATCTCCTCATGTGTCAAATAATTCGGGATCAATTGGCTTTTCTGCGTTTCTTTTCCCTTTATTTATTTCTGGTGAAATAACTTGATCTAATGTTTCTTTAGATGAGGATGATTGGTTGTCATCATCATTAGTTGACATATTAATATCATAATTAAAGTGTTGAAAAAGGGCTTCATGTTCTAGATAAGTTTCTCTTATCTGATCTAAATCAATACCTAAATCAGGGTCTTTATATAATTTTCTCCAATAATCCAATATTTCAACAATATTTTCATATTCAATCCTATTATAGATATTGGTTTGAAGTACCATAATATTTTCTGTACCATAAAATAGTCTAAGAATGTAAATTCTCTCCATCTTCGTTACCTAAACTTCTCATTTTGTCTACTTCATCTCTAACTCCATAACTCCTTCATAATTCCATAATAAAAATAGTAAAAAGCTCCTTTCCTTGGGTTTGATCTAGTGTAAGTCATTTTTGACCCCTGGTGCTTTGGATCAAAACGTAGAGGGCGAAAAAGGCGTCGTTTGGCTCTGAACATATTTAATTTCTGTTGCTAAAAAAATTTGAAAGCTTCTTGGCTTGAGGTAGGGATTTTTCCTACACTTTTTATGCACTTTTACTTGATTTTGTGGAGCTTAGAGTTGTATATAATTTGATTAGAATTTTTGGAAAATTTGTGATTTATTTGTTCAAAAGGGAAATTTTGAGGAAAAAAAAGAGTTGATGCCCAAATTGTGAAAGTGTAAACTTAGAATATGTTTGTAAGGTTATGAAAGAGCTATGTTTTAAATTTGAACAAAAGCGGACTCTGACTCAATCGGTTTTAGAATTTTTACCGGTTTGCGACCAAAAGAGCATTTTTAAAGAAAACAAAGGAATTATGTTTAACTTTTGGGGCTTTTGATCAAAATAGGATGTCATAGTTGAATAATGGTTGGAGTAGTTGGTTTTGAATGCATGATCAAGATATTTGTGTACATATGTTGTTGCTTGGGTCAATCCTTAATTGTAATAAAATATATAAATATAGATAGATGCATGCTACTGATTGCCATACCACCAAAACCAATTTTCTATGTATATGCAAACTGTATGTTTCAGATTCAATTAGTTGACATGTCACTTCTTTTGTATGCTACTGTTGCAAGTCCATTTATTCAATAATTCACTAATTGATTTATAATCTACTATTTAGGTTATTTAAATAAACAAATAATTTTTTCATACCTTGTAGTTCTAGATCTTTATCATAATTTACATGCTTCTAGTTCTATAATATAATTTGCATGTTAAATTGCTTACAGTTGTCTAGAAATATTTACATGAAACTTGCCTCCAAAAATTGCATGCTCCTAATTAGTTTCTAGTTTCTATTATAAACAATATGTTCAATATCTACTGCATTTTAGTTTAATTCACATGCTTATTATTTCCTATAATTTGCATATTCTTTATTTTCTAGATTGTGGTATAGGTTACATGATTTTAATTGCTAGAATTATTTACATGTTTAAATTCATTTATAATTCATGGCAATTGATTTTGATTTAATTTTTTTATCTAAATTCATGTACATGATTATTGTGTTATAATTTCCAATAACTTTTGTCAATTAATTTAGTTTTAATTTATTTAGGAGTTATAAGTTTAAATGATTATTGTGAATTAATTTCATTCATAAATCATGACTATTAAATTTTAATTTAAAGTTTGAATTTAATCTTGGAGTTACAACAATTTTAATTTAAAGTTTGAATTTAATTTTGGAGTTACAAATTTTATTTTTAAAATTGTACATTTAGTTTTGGAGTTTTAAGTTTTATTTGTGTAACTTACATTGCTGTCACGACCCCATTCCGCCCCTAGTAGAATGGTGCCATGATGGCTAGTAATTCAAGATTACCAAAGGCCACTTACAAGATTACACACACGAATCAGAGTAAACATATGGGGCTTACAAATGCGGAAGCAATAAATAAAAGCTAAGTAGTCCATAAGAGCAGTGCTTAAGTTAAATGAAATGACATACATCTTACAATAGCTTATATACAACAAAATGGAGTACAAAAATTACATCTTGACCAAAAGGCTTCTCAGCCATCAAACACAAAATACAAGGAAATAACTAAGAAGCATGATCTTCAAGATGTTGCAAAACACGAATCCAAAACACATCGGCAAAACACATCTAGGCGTCGCCGCCGCCCTGCTCATCACCTACATATATATAGAGAGGGTGAGCTTGGATACTCAGTGAATGGTATAAATAATAAAGGGTTTACATGAACGATATTCGAGATCTTTTAACAAAACAATACATGGAATAAATCAAACTCATCCATCAAATCTTTCAAAGCTGCAAGGGATGCTTACTAACGTCAATATAATACAAGAGATGACATTCCGGACAAACAAACCCACGCGGTAAAACCGGCAGTGGCAAGGCAAGACAAGACAAGAGAGATCTCTAAGCAATGGTGTCGTTGCATTATAGTCCCCAGACACTAAGGACTTGTGCTACAAATGCTTATAGTCCCCTAGCACATACGGACTTCCAAACTTTGTGCTACAAATGCTTATAGTCCCCTAGCACATACGGACTTCCAAACTTTGTGCTACAAATGCTTATAGTCCCCTAGCACATACGGACTTCCCGAGAATGTCATCAAAACAAGATATAATGTTGGATACACAAATAGGAATATTCATTCATGCTTACAAATACTTTCCAAAACAAAGCAAAACAAGACTTTTATTAAAACATTGTAACATAGCTTTATTAAAATACCACTCACATAGCTCTTCGAACGTCGGGGTCAGGGCGAGTCCAAGTCCTACAAACACATGGCAAGTCTATTGAATGCACTTTTAAACAAGCGTCACATGCATACAAATGATCTCGGCATTCACCAAAACTAAGTCAAATCAAAACAAACACTGTTTCTCATCTCGGGGAAAACATGCTGGGCACCAACCAGGTCTTGGCCGAGGTCCCACACCTTCTCGCCGAGGTGTGGTCCCGAGGGCCACTTTCAAGGATACATGAAGTCGGGAAAAATCTGGGTTTTCCCTCTGCTCAAGAACATGAAGAACATGAACATGAAAAATATGGAGGAAATGAATGCAAAGATCATAACTTATTATTATAAAATCTGAGATTTCATGCTATGAGTTTGAAAACATGGACCTGGGTACCCATACTAGAAGATCTTTGGGGAAACAAACACAAAAGCATGGATTTTAATGTAAGCTTTCGGATCAAACAAAACTTTTCTTCAAGAACTCATGAACACTAACTTTCTCTTTCTAAAACCAATCTTTAAATTATTGCATGGCATGCAGAACATATTCAATCATGCAATACAGCTAGATGATCAATAAGAACAACAAGAGTTGATCAAGATTCTAACCTCAATACTCGAATCTAACGGTTTGAGCTCTAAGGATCAAGCTTGCTATCTACTCTCTCACTCTAAAACTCCTCCTTCTCCTTCTAGAGCTTCTCTCTCCTCAAGAACAAAGATATGATACAAAATGATACATTTCTAGGCTTGCCGGCTGACTTAACACTCAAATTTCGGCAACGGTTGGTTGGCTCTACTTGAAAAGGTGACTGATTGAAAAGACAAGACTATGACAAAGTGTGTTCAACAAGCTAGGCGGCAAGGGACTCCGGCAAGTAATGACATCGGCCAATAACAAGACTTCGGCAAGCAAAGGGACAATGACCTCGGCTAGAAAGGTCAACACTTGGCCCAGCTGTGCCACACCTCGGCCTAGATGTGCCACACCTCGGTCTAGGTCGTACCAGTCTAGGGCAAGATCACTTGGGTTCAAGGGCAACATCTCGACCCAGATAGTACACATCTCGGCCTTGGTGATGAACACCTCGGCCTAGATAATGATATCTCGGCCAATATGTCAGGGTGCGGATGGAGGTCAACCAGAGAAATCCCAAGATGGTCCTAAGTGTAAGAGTATCAAAAGGGCAACCTAGGCTCAAGATGACCTCAGCTGAAACACATACACACCAATAAGGAACATACCATTCAAGTAACATTTATGCAAAACAAATCAAGGAATGCAAATGCAACACATTGGGACAAGATCATGTAATACATGCAAGCATGACTAGGGTGGAGTGGGGGTTGTTACATCCTACCCCCCTTAAAGAAGTTTGGTCCCCAAACTTGAGTTACCTTGATCTGAAAACAACTCGGGATATCGAACTTTCATCTCTTCTTCCATTTCCCATGTGGCATCCTTGCCGTAATGTTCCTTCCATTCAATTTTCACCATTGATATAGATTTGTTCCTCAACTGTTTCACTTGTCTGTCGAGAATTCTCATCGGCTTCTCCTCGTAGCCCAAATCTTCATTTATCACAATCCCGGAATAGTCAATTACATGCAGTGGATCCCGAATATACTTCCTCAACATCGAGATATGGAACACATTGTGCACTTGACTAAATTCTGGTGGTAAAGCAAGTCTGTAGGCAGTCGTGCTAATCTTTTCAAGAATTTCAAATGGCCCGATATAACGAGGTGCTAACTTACCTTTCTTCCTAAATCTGGAAACTCCTTTCGTTGGCGAAATCTTCAGGAATACATGGTCCCCAACTTCAAATTCCAATTCTCTTCTTCTCTGGTCGGCATAGCTCTTCTGCCAACTCTGGGCAGTTCTGATCCTCTGTCGAATAAGCTTAATCTTTTCGGTTGTCACTTGAATCAGTTCGGGGCCGATCAAAACTTTATCTCCTACT
Source organism: Camellia lanceoleosa (assembly GCA_025200525.1). NCBI lineage: Eukaryota > Viridiplantae > Streptophyta > Magnoliopsida > Ericales > Theaceae > Camellia > Camellia lanceoleosa. The sequence continues at coordinate 207,908 of CM045764.1, forward strand.
TCAGTCCAACATATCGGCGATCTGCACTTCCTTCCATACAAAGCTTCGTACGGTGCCATGCCAATGCTAGCTTGATAACTGTTGTTGTAAGCGAATTCCACTAACGGTAAATGTGCTCCCCAACTTCCCTGAAGATCTAGTACACATAGCCTGAGCATATCCTCAAGTGTCTGAATCGTCCTTTCTGTTTGCCCATCGGTTTGCGGGTGAAAAGCTGTGCTAAACTTCAACTCTGTTCCCAAGGCTCTTTGTAAACCTTGCCAAAATCTACAAACAAACTTCGGATCTCAGTCTGAAACGATAGACGTCGGCACTCCATGAAGTCTCACAATCTCATTCACATACAGTACAGCTAGTCGGTCAGCGTTGAATGTAGTCTGAACAGGCAGGAAGTGTGTTGACTTAGTTAATCTGTCAATTATGACCCAAATTGAATCCATTCCCTTCTGCGTCCTCGGCAAACCAATCACAAAATCCAAGGAGATATGTTCCCATTTCCATTCAGGAATTGACAAAGGTTGAAGGAGTCCTGCTGGTCTCTGATGTTCTGCCTTCACTTGTTGACAATGCAAGCATTGGGATACGAACTCGGCTATTTCTTTCTTCATGTTCGGCCACCAAAAGGTCTGCTTTACATCATGATACATCTTAGTGTTTCCTGGATGGACAGCAATTCTGGAACCATGAGATTCTTGCAGAATCTTTCCTTTCAATTCAGGGATGTCGGCTACGCACAACCTTCCTTCAAACTTAAGCACTCCATTCTCAAAGGTGTAACCTGACCTCGGCCTGGTGTTAATCTCGTCGGCTACCTTCTTCAGGAATTTATCCTCTATTTGCCTTGCTTTTACTTCTTCAATGATGGTCGGCTCCGCTGAGATCATAGCTAAACATGCCACACTCTCCATTGACCTCCTGTTTAATGCATCGGCTACCGAGTTGGCTTTGCCTGGGTGGTACTGAATCTACATGTCGTAGTCCTTCAATAATTCCAGCCATCTTCTCTACCTCAAATTTAGTTCCTTCTGAGTAAATAAGTACTTCAAACTCTTGTGATCCGTGAAAACTTGGCAAGAAGCTCCATACAAGTAATGACACCAAATCTTCAAAGCGAATACCACGGCTGCTAGCTCTAAATCATGGGTAGGATAATTCTTCTCGTGAGGTTTTAACTGGCGAGATGCATATGCTATGACCTTACCCCCTTGCATTAATACACAACCCAAACCCTTATGTGAAGCATCGCTATAAATCTGAAATTCCTCATTACCTGATGGCAGCACAAGAACTGGTGCTGTAACTAACCTCGTCTTCAACTCCTGGAAGGCTGATTCTCTATCTTCGGTCCATTCGTATGTCACTCCCTTCTGAGTTAACTGTGTCAATGGTACTGCAATCCTTGAGAAGTCCTTTACAAACTTTCTGTAATAACCTGCCAAACCCAGAAAACTACGAACCTCGGACACGTTGGTCGGCGTCGGCCAATTTACAACGGCTTCAATCTTACTGGGATCAACAGAGATACCCTCTTCGTTAATCACATGCCCCAAAAATGAAATACTGGAAAGCCAAAACTCACACTTACTCAACTTGGCATACAACTTCTTGTCCCTCAAGGTCTGTAGGGCAAGTCTCAAATGACTTTCATGCTCGGTTGTACTCTCGGAGTAGATCAATATGTCATCAATAAAAACAACCACGAATTCATTTAGGTACGACTTGAAGACTCTGTTCATTAAGTCCATGAATGCTGCCGGGGCATTAGTCACCCCAAAAGGCATTACTAGAAATTTGTAGTTGCCATACCTTGTCCGAAAAGCAGTCTTCTCAATATCCTCGGCTCTAACCTTCAGTTGGTGGTAGCCCGACCTAAGGTCAATCTTAGAAAAGACTCGTGCTCCTTGTAGTTGATCTAGCAAATCATCAATCCTAGGCAACGGGTACTTGTTCTTAATGGTTACCTTGTTAAGTTCTCTGTAGTCAATGCAAAGACGAAGTGTGCCATCCTTTTTCTTAACAAATAAGACTGGTGCTCCCCACAGTGAAGTGCTCGGCCTAACAAAACCCTTATCCAACAATTCTTGTAGTTGCACTTTTAATTCCTTAAGTTCGGCTGGAACCATTCTATAGGGTGTCTTGGAGATCGGCTGTGTTCCCGACACGATGTCCACAGTAAACTCTATTTCTCTATCAACTAAGTGGCCAAGAAATTCATTTGGAAAGACGTCGGGGAATTCATTAACAACTGGGATATCGGCTAAATTAACATTTCCATTCTGATCACTCAGTATACTACACAAGTAGCCATGGCACCCTTTCTGAATTAGCTTATAGGCCTTAATGGATGAAATCAAGTAAGGTGGGGACACTACCCCTTTACCCTGGAAAATAACCTCGGCTTGGTTTGGGGGTCTCAATGTGACATTCTTCGAAACACAATTAATAGATGCATGATTCGTCACTAACCAGTCCATTCCTAATATGACGTCAAAGTGGGTCATGTTTAACGGCATCAAATCAACTAATAATTCTACACCCTCAATCACAATAACACACGCCCTATAGATAGACGCAACAATCATAGTTCTCCCAGATGGAGCAGATACATATAACACATAATCAAGGGGTTCTTGTTGTCTATTCAATTTCTCGGCAAACTTAGCAGATACGAATGAATGCATAGAACCCGAATCAATCAATATGTATGCATCTTGAGAGCAGATTGGGAGTATACCTGACACTACTGTCTCAGCATTCTGGGTATCTCCTGGCACTAGCGCGAAAACCCTGCCCTGCCTCATCTGTGTCCTTCCGACGTTGCTTCCTTGTGCAGAGCCCGAGGCGCTCCCATTTTTCTTACCATCATCAATCCTTGACTTCGGACAGTCTCTCACACGATGTCCCATTTCTCCACATTCAAAACAGGCGCCTGACGCCCAACGGCAAACCCCGGAATGCGGCTTCCCACAACTTGCACACATCGGCTTAGTATTACCTTCCTGGTTCGAGTTGCTGGACTGCCCACATTCGCTTTCTTCTTGGCGCTAAACGGAACTCGGCGGTTATCATAGTTCTGTCTCTTTCTTTGATTCTCTCCTGCATTTTGATATCGGTTCAAGTTAGCTTCTGCAAGAATAGCCTTGTCCAAGACCCCGGCATAAGTCGGCATGTTGAGCATGTTGACTCTATCCTGTATCGGTCCACGCAGTCCACTTTCAAACTTCCTAGCTTTCCTATATTCATCGCTGACCATATGAGGCGCGTACCTTGCCAATTCGGTGAAAGCACGGTCGTATTCTGCCACTGTCTTGTTTCCTTGTGCCAAAGTCTGGAACTCCATGGTCTTGTGATCTCGAACACTAAGGGAAAAATGCTTGTTGTAAAATAGCTCCAAAAATTTGGCCCAAGTTAAGTCAGGATTTCCTTCTCGGGTCATCATCCACCATCTTCGAACGTCGTCGTCTAACGTGAATGCGGCCAATGCCACCTTCTGAGCATCTGTGCTAGGAAAGATCTCGAACAGCTTCTCCATTCCTAAAACCCACGCTTCGGCTTTCGTCGGCTCTATGCCCCCTTGGAATCTTGGCGGGTTCATCTTCTTGAACTCCTTAATCAAAGTCATAGTTCCATCCCCGTACAAGGCTGGCTGTGGAGGCACTTGAGATACTGGAGGAGGTGGAGGCGGAACTGCATGTCGGCCATTAGTCTATTCGGCCTGGGTAGATGTAGCACTAGCATTCTGTTGTCTCATTTGTCTCAACTCCCGAGTTAAACCTTCAACTAGTCTTTCTAGTCAGTCCAATCTGTCTTCTGATTGATCTCGGCCAACTGGTGGTCTTCCTCTCCTCATAGTGCTATGAGTATGCAAAATGTGACTTTAAAACAAAATGCGCAATAAAGTATGTATGCAAGCAACAAGTAGTTATGCCGAGATGATGCACATACTGTCAAATAGCAAGCAACATGGTGCAATCCAAACATCTTTCTAAGGGAAATCCTATGCTCCTTAGGACTCAAAGTGTGTGAATAACGTACTATGAGGAACTCGTGCTCTGATACCATTCTGTCACGACCCCATTCCGCCCCTAGTAGAATGGTGCCATGATGGCCAGTAATTCGAGATTACCAAAGGCCACTTACAAGATTACACACACGAATCAGAGTAAACATATGGGGCTTACAAATGCGGAAGCAATAAATAAAAGCTAAGTAGTCCATAAGAGCAGTGCTTAAGTTAAATGAAATGACATACATCTTACAATAGCTTATATACAACAAAATGGAGTACAAAAATTACATCTTGACCAAAAGGCTTCTCAGCCATCAAATACAAAATACAAGGAAATAACTAAGAAGCATGATCTTCAAGATGTTGCAAAACACGAATCCAAAACACATCGGCAAAACACATCTAGGCGTCGCCGCCGCCCTGCTCATCACCTACATATATATAGAGAGGGTGAGCTTGGATACTCAGTGAATGGTATAAATAATAAAGGGTTTACATGAATGATATCCGAGATCTTTTAACAAAACAATACATGGAATAAATCAAACTCATCCATCAAATCTTTCAAAGCTTCAAGGGACGCTTACTAACGTCAATATAATACAAGAGATGACATTCCGGACAAACAAACCCACGCGGTAAAACCGGCAGTGGCAAGGCAAGACAAGACAAGAGAGATCTCTAAGCAATGGTGTCGTTGCATTATAGTCCCCAGACACTAAGGACTTGTGCTACAAATGCTTATAGTCCCCTAGCACATACGGACTTCCAAACTTTGTGCTACAAATGCTTATAGTCCCCTAGCACATACGGACTTCCAAACTTTGTGCTACAAATACTGTGACAAGCCAAGTCTAAGAGTTCCAAGTGATCTTGCATGAGATTCATGCTGAGGGGATGTTGTTGAACGAGTCATTCAAAGTTGCTGTGATCATTGAGAAACTTCCCAATGGTTAGAAGGACTTCAAGAACTACTTTAAGCATGAGCGCAAAGAAATGTCCGTTGAAGAACTTATTGTCCGACTCTGAATTGAGAAAGATAATAGAAAGAAAGGAGGGAGTACCTCCTCTGTGAAGGCCAATGTCATTGAGCATGGCAAATCTTCTGGGGTGAGGAAGAAGCCTCATGTGAACAAGGGCTCAAAGCTAGGGCCAAGAGGTGGTGTTGCGAAGAAGTCGGCATACAAGCCGCAAGAACTTGGTTATCGGTTCTTAGGGAAGTGCTACAACTGTAGTAGCGAGGGCATCGGGCTAGTGATTGTTGCAAGTAGAAGAAGCCATACAAGACCAAACCTCGCACTCATGGCAGATATACAAGAGCACTCCCATGAGGAGGATGACATGCACTTATCTGCCATTGTCTCTTAGGTGAATTTGGTAGGTTCAAACCCAAGAGAATGGTGGATTGATACTGGGGCTACACGCCACATCTGCTCCGAGAAGAAGCTATTTACAACTTTCGAGCCGATTACAAACAGTGAGAAGTTGTTTATGAGAAACTCTGCTACCTCGATTGTTGAGGGAAAAGGAAAGGTGGTCTTGAAGTTGACTTCAGGAAAGGAGCTGACCTTGAACGAAATCCTGTATGTTCTGAACATTCATAAGAATCTTGTCTTAGGGTCTCTTCTCAACAAACATGATTTTCGCATGATCTTTGAGTCCGACAAGGTTGTTTTGACCAAGAGTGGAGTGTATGTGGGTAGGGATTATATGTTGGGGGGTATGTTTAAACTCAATGTAATGACTGTTATCCCAGAGATGAATAAAGATGCATCTTCTTCTGCTTACATGCTTGAGTCTTCCAATTTGTGGCATAGTAGACTAGGACATGTGAACTTTGAATCTTTATGTAGATTAATCAAGTTAGATCACATACCTTCTTTTAAGATTAATCCAAAACACAAGTGTGAGACTTGTGTTGAAGCGAAGTTGACAAGATCTTTGTTTCATTCTATTGAAAGAAGTTCAGAGCCGTTGGACTTAGTGCATAGTGGTGTGTGTGACTTAAAGTTTATACAATCATGTGGTGGAAATAAGTACTTCATCACTTTTGTTAATGATTGCACTAAGTATTGTTATGTCTATTTGCTCAAAAGCAAAGATAAGGCTATTGACAAATTTATTCTTTATAAAAATGAAGTTGAGAATCAATTAGGCCGCAAGATTAAGGCTTTAAGAAGTGATCGTGGTGGTGAGTATGAATCACCGTTTATTGAGATTTGTGCTCAATATGGGATTATCCACTAAACCACATCGCCTTATTTTCCTCAATCAAATGGGATTGCTGAACAGAAGAATAGGATGCTAAAGGAGATGATGAATGCAATGTTGCTAAGTTCTGGATTGCCACAGAACTTGTGGGGGGAAGCAATTCTCTCCACAAATTACATTCTAAATAGAATCCCTCAGAAGAAAGTAAACAAGACTCCATATAAGTTATGGAAAGGCCAGAAGCCTTCTTATAATTTCCTATGAATGTGGGGGTGTCTTGCAAAAGTGGTGGTACCTACATCCAAGCGGGTTAGGATAGGTCCGAAAACCGTGGATTGTATATTCATTAGTTATGCACAGAATAGTAGTGCATATAGGTTTCTTGTGCACAAGTTTGATATTTCAGATATCCACAAGAGTACCATAATTGATTCAAGGAATGCGTCTTTCTTTGAAGATACATTTTCTTGCCGAACCTGAGGAGAGGATCAAAGTTCTGAGAAGGAACTTGAAGATAATGATCAAGATGATGATCAAGTAGATGATCAAGATAAGAAAGTAGATGAGCCAAGAAAGAGTAAGAGGGCTAGGACTACCAAGTCCTTTGGCCAGGACTTCTTGACTTATATGTTAGAGGAAAAACCTCGAACTTTCTATGAAGCTGTGACTTCACCAGAAAGTCCCTTATGGAAAGAAGCTACTAAAAATGAAATTGACTCCATCTTACAGAACCATACTTGGGAGTTGGTTGATCTACCCCCAGGCAGTAAGGCCTTGGGGAGTAAGTGGATCTTTAGAAGAAAGATGAAGGCTGATGGGTCAATTGATAAATATAAAGTTAGACTAGTTATCAAAGGATACAGGCAGCGAGAAGGCCTGGATTACTTTGATACGTATTGTAGACCCAACTTTCTTCGCGCACCTCCCTTTCGGAGAAGGCGCAAATTGGTCTTACTACCGTTCGGACTCCTGTCACGGTTCTGAATCTAATCTCACAAAGTGCAACGTGAGACTGATAAACACCAAAGAATCCAAATCTAGCAATTGGTTTTGGAAAATCAATTTTGAACAAAAAAGTGCCAAACATGGACTGCTTTGCCAGATTACAGAGTTGCTACCTAAATATTTTATTTTGGGAAATTTAGGAAACCCTAACTCGTGCCAAAGGCCACGTGTCCGTCATCACCAAAGTTGCCTCGGCTCGGGAACTTGGGTACGAGCGGGGAAGGTCATGCAATGAGCACCCCCGCTCGCCCAATCAAAGGATCAGCCTCTACTAAGCATGATATGTTGTTTTATAAACCATGTGTTCTTATTCCAGTTATTAATCTAACTTACTATGTGATGCGCACAGCATACAAGTATAGACTTAATCACGAGAATTTAAACAAAACAACTCATGTTTGTTTTTTAAAATGGTTTGAATAGGCTAAAGCGCGAATTTTTCACCCTTAAGTGGGCTTAAAACATGATTTTGCCACTTCGTAAAGCGGGCTTAAAACTCACAATCATTGAGTTATTCCAATTTAGGCAATCAAGCCTTCACCCACAGGCATTCAAGCAGTTATAGCAATTAAGCAAATAGCCTCATGGCAAGCATGCTAAACATGGCAACACTAAAAACAAATCAAGAGTGAAGAAATGTGGGAGATGGCAAATATTTCAGTGCTAAAGTGGCATGAAAAACAATACAACAACATGCAAACAACACATGCACAACATGTTAAAGGCATAAAGCATTGAAACTAGTGAAGGACACGACACTAGAGGCATGCAATACAATGCTCAAAAGGGACCAATAGTCCAAAGCAGTCCTAAAACACCCTAAATTGAGTTCTAAAACATGCTTGAAATAAGCTAAGAATAGTTATATTAAGAGGCCAAAACAATAGCACATGCTAGGCAATTTAGCACAATTGCACTACAAGTATATAAAGCAAAGCTCATGTGACCAAACCAACTCAAAACAGAGCTTAATCATGCCAAATCAGTGACCTAAACATGTTGAAACTTAGGCATAAAAGGCAAGAAAAACATGCTCGCATGTTGGCTCACAAACAAGACACAAAGCACAACTCTCAAAAGCAATTAAAGAGCGATATATGTGAGACTGTGACAGAGGTATATGCTCTGAAATCACATGCTAAATGATGCTATGGCATGCAAACAACCCAAGCAAAGCATGTTGGAAGCCTTAAATCACAAAGCTAGTGAAAGCATTTGCGCTACAGCTATACAAAGCGTGAGCCATATGATTAAAGCAGCCTAAAATAGAGCTAAAGTAGGCCAAATTAGTAGCTAAAATGTGCTGGAATCAAGCTAACACAAGCTAGAATAATAGTCTAACTCATTAGGCATGCTAAGCTAGTAAGCAAGATTACACTACAACTGCAAGATGCAAGCAACAAGTGGCCAAACCAGCCAAGAACAGAGTTAAAACATTTTGAAATATGGTCAAAAACATGCTTGAACTAAGCTAACATAAGCCATAAAAAGATGCTACTTTGTAGTGCTAATAAGGCATGGCATAGAGAGACAAGGAGGGGAGGCCATCCCCTCCCATTGTAGACCTCAAAACAAACTTTCTACCACTAAAATACCCTTAGAATTCAGTGGTCAAAAGGCCAAAACAAGATTGTTTGAAGGGCTTTAAAAGATGGCACAAAGCTTAACAAATAAGCAACAAAGGAGGGTGGACCAATCCTAACTCCAAAAAGGCCTCAAACTACCATTTTTAACACTTAAAAATAGAGGTTTTTTTATTTAACAATTAGGCCAAAATATTATGCAAAGGTGGCCCAAACTAGTGTACAAAAACAAGCTTAAAAGGGGTAAATCCTTACCCTTGAAGCAAAGCAGCAAAACAGCCTCAACTCTGAGCTAAAACTAGCTTTGAGAGCTCAAATAAGACCTCCAAGAACCTCAGCAACAAGGTAGAGGTGTTTGGTCTAGGATCTCTTTGCAAGAGTGTAGGAAATTCTCACTTCTAAGCACAATATAGGAAGAGAGAGAGATTTCCAGAGAGAGGCTGAAATTTTTCTCACAAAATTATAGAGAGAAAGAGAGAGAGAGAGAGAGAGAGAGAGAGAGAGATTTTAGAGAGAGAAGCTCCCAAACTTTCCAACCTTCTAAAATGATAGATATTGCCTTCATATATAGCAAAAATGAGAGCCTTGGTCGAAATATCTGAATATAGAGACAGTTGGAGCATTTGGAAGACAGCTAGAGCAAAATATCTGCAAATTCTAAGCTTTCTGGACATTTGTGTCTGACCAGCCACTTGTGGTGGCCGACCGGCTACTTTTCTGGTCGGCATATGTCCGGTAAGCTCCATTTGTGGCCAGCACACTCCCACAGAGGACGACAGCAAAAACTGGTCCCTCTTCCCGACTTCAAGCAAGCATAACTCCTTCATCTAGACTCCTTTTCAAGTTATTCTTGTGCCTAAATTGAAGCCCCGGAAGTAAGATTTCCAATGGTGGTAGTATCACATCAAAATTCCATGTGTGATGAGAGATATCCCTCTTTTAGTGAAGATTGCTCAATTTCGGTTCAACCGGATTGATGCCTAACTTCAACCAGCCATATCTCCCTCATCTGGCCTCGGATTGAGGAGATTCTTGAGTGAAAAATGAAGCCCCAGAAGTCTTATTTCCAACGGTGATGGCCTCATAGCTGAAATCCAAGTGTAAAAAAGGATAGGCCTGATTTGGTGAAGGTTGCTCAACTCTCTCTTAACGATTCATGCCCATCTTCTTCTCCAGCTTGGTTTCTTCCCTCTTCTCTTCTTTTCTTCAACTCCAAACCTCTAAACAAGATGTTTTAAAGATTTTTTCAATGAGTTCACCTCTCTTTCATTCATTTCCACTTTGTCCTTGCTCGGTTTACCGAAAAGCACAACATTTAACAAAATGCGAGCGTCAGAACATCGTAGGAACTCTTTCAAACATTATTTTGAAAAATAGGGCTTTAAGGTCTTAAAATCATTTGGTCAAAAGGCTTTGGTCCAAAAAGGGGTGTAAGGTTGGGATTTGACTCTCTCCTCTTGCCGAAAAAATTGAACCTTTGCACTGCATAGCGTGCACCATCAAATGATTCAATCAGTGGCGCCCAAGTCTTAAGGACGGTCAAAGATAGGGTGTCTACACGTATTCACTTGTGACAAGGATTATATCCATTCACATGGTGATTGCGATAGCTGCTTTGCATGATCTAGAGATACATCAGATGGATCTAAAGACAGCTTTCTTAAATGGAGATTTAGATGAAGAAATCTACATGGAACAACCCGGGGGGTTTTTAGCTCTAGGGAAAAATAAGAAAGTATGTAATCTTGTCAAGTCATTATATGGTTTGAAACAAGTGCTTAAGCAATGTCATGAGAAGTTTGACAACGCTATGTTGTCAAATGGGTTTAGAATCAATGAGTGTGACAAGTGCATATATGTTAAAGACACTGACAGAGATTATATCATTTTGTGTCTATACGTAGACGACATACTCATTGTTGGTAATAATGATGAAATGGTTCGAACTACCAAGAGATTGTTAAACTCTAAGTTTGACATGAAAGATATAGGCTTTGCAGATGTCATTCTAGGTATTAAGATTACTAGAATGTCTAGTGGCATTGTGCTTTCTCAGTCTTACTATATTAAGAAGATACTTGAGAAATTTGGTAAATCAGATACAAGTGTGTCTAGAACACTGGTAGACGTGAGTCTACATTCGCCCAAGAATAATGGTGAGAGTGACTCTCAGCTAGAATATTCTCGGGTCATTGGAAGTCTGATGTATCTGATGAGTTGTACAAGGCAGGATATAGCTTACTCCGTTAGCAGGCTTAGTAGAAACATGAGTAATCCAAATGCCACTCATTGGAGAGGCATTATGTGGGTGTTAGGTTATCTACGCTACACTTGGGATTATGGGCTGCATTATACCAAATACCCAACGGTACTAGAGGGGTATAGTGACACTAATTGAATATCTGATATAAAGGACTCCAAATCCACTAGTGGTTATGTGTTTACCCTCGGAGGGGCAGCCGTGTCTTGGAAATCTTCCAAGCAAATGTGTACATCAAGATCAACGATGGAATATGAGTTTATTGAGTTAGATAAAGCAACTGAAGAAGCTGAATGGCTTTGCCAGTTCGTTGAGGATATTCTACATTGGCCGAAACCTGTACCTGCTATCTGTATTCATTGTGATAGCCAATCGGCGATTAGACGGGCACAGAGTCATATGTATGATGGAAACTCTAGACATATCCGTCGTAGATATAATTCCATATGACAACTACTCTCTAATGGAATTGTCTCTCTAGACTATATAAAGTCTAAGGACAACATTGCGGATCCGCTAACCAAGGAGTTAACTTGAGAGTTAGTAGAAACGTCGTCAAGAGGAATGGGGTTAAGGCCTTTAGTAATGTTACCGGAATGGAAAACCGAACCTAGTTGACTAGAGATCCCAAGATCTAGGTTCAAAGGGACAACCTAATTTCATGTAATAGGTGAGTCACTGAAGAGGTAAATCCTCTTGCCCATTCCGTTGTACAGTGATACCCGATGGGGGTCGAAGGTTAAGCTAATGCTTTTAATGACATAAGTGATATGATAGTCAACCGTGGTATAAAGAGACATTTTATATAGGTCACCTATGTGAGTACGAAGTAGGGCCGCTTCTTTAAGAGTTGGTAAGGCTGAATTCTTTAAAGCCACTCACTGAACCAGGCTAATGTTCTAGGGCCATACCGGACACACTAGTGAGAACAAGAACAATGGTTGGACTATGTAGCGATCCTGATTTTTCATAAGTCATTATTTATTATTACTACCTTATTTTATTTTTGGACTTCATTAATTGCGTGATTACATGAGAATTTAATGTGTTGTTTAGTTAATTTAATGTGTTGTTTAATTAATTTAATGTGATATTTAATTGTATATAATTAATCAGAATATTTATATTTATATATTCATATATACAAAAAAAAATAAAAAAGAAGAGGGTGTTACATGTATTGTTTTTATAAAATATATTTATATATGTTGTAGTTATTTAATAACATAATATATATATATATATATCATATTTATTTAGGTTGTATTTATATTGTATTTGTATTATATAATATAATAACTATTAGGTTTTATAACAAGTGTTTAGGTTATAAACTAAATTAAGGAAAAAGAGAAGCAGAGGCAGCAGCTACGGGGGAGAGAGAGAGAGAGAGAGAGAGATATTAATCACAAAATAGAGATGCGGCCGAGAGAGAGGGGACCGACAAGAAAAAGAGGAAGAAAAGAGTTGGGGTTTTGTTTTGGTGGCTTCATTAATCTTCTAAATATTTCTTTGATCTTCAAAAAAATATTGTGAGTACAAAACCCACTTCCCTTGATTTATATTTCATATGTTGTTTTTATTTATTTATTTATATTTATTTGATGTTGAATTGATTTCATATTTGCAGGTAGATGATTGATCAATTTTAATTATTTTGATTAGTTGTGTATGTAAGGTTTAGGGTTTTTAGATGCTTGATTGATTTTAATTATTTTGTTTTGTTGTGTATGTAAGGTTTAAGATTTTTAGTTGATTGATTGATTTTAATTATTTTGATTAGTTGTGTATGTCAGGTTTAGGGTTTTTATATGGATTTATTTTATGGTTGTATTATATGAAATTAAAACTAATTAGAAACCCATAGATAAATTCCTTATACTCTACCTTGACTCCATGGATTGTTGTTTTATTTGAGTGATGATGAGAAAGAGTGTATAAAAAAAAAAAGTGAGGATTATGAGATTTATTTGAATGCCTTAAGCTTGGCATTGTTATGTTTGCTCTCATGAGTGAGATGTTTTGTATATGTATATTGTTGCCTCGTTCTCATGAGTAGACGAGTGCGTTGATTTACGCGTGTACGTATATGCTAACCATCCGGGGAGTGTGGATCAAACTCGGGATGATATCCCCGTGCAAGTTTGGCTTCGGAGCGATGTTAGGTATACGAGAGGCACATGGGATATATGCGTAGGCCGGAAGTGGAGGCCGAAGTAGTGGAGTTAAGTTACAAAGAATTTAATTATGAGTTTATCGTTATAGTGTGAATTGTATTGATTTGTACATCTTGAAAAATAGTAAACGACCTCGATAAATTATGAAATTTGAGAAGAGACATGTATACATGATTCTAGACAACTTTTGTGTTTAAAATTTTTATTAAAAAGATCGATTATAACTTATAATCGGATGACTTGATTAAAGTAGTTTTGATTCATTTTGGCAATGCAAATTTTAGAGGCTGTTTTAACCCATGAAACAAGCTCATTTTTATTGGTTTCGTGTAAACTGAAGTAAAACATTATTCTGCACACTTTTCGTGTTTTGAAATTTTCCGAAAAAAATCATCTTAGGACAGTTTCTGTTCATTTTCAGTTTCAGATTTTTTTGGTTGAAATCCGTCTAGGTTCTTCTATCAAGTTTTTTTCTCAACTTGTTCAGTTTCTGTTAAATTCGTTCACTTTGTCTTTTACGAAATTTGATTCTGTACAACTTTCATTCTTTGAGTTTTGGTTAATTCGAATTATTTAAGCATAAAACGGTACATTTTTATACTTTTTTAGCAAGTTACTTATGATTAAATTATATTAACTTTATTTTTTTTGCAGGATGGTGGGTCTTACTAACTTTTTTTATGCAGGGATGACCCACCATATTTTTATTTCTATTTTGTTAATTTTGTAATCAATTTATATTTTGTTGTGTACGGGTAAGAAACTAAATGCCACCGTATCTCGAGAAACTACTCATTCATCTCGGTGCGGTTGGAACTACTTGTCTTGTCCCGTAACAAGAATTAAATGTATTTTTGTTTGTGTCTGGTAGACACGTGGGTATTAAATCTTGTATTCATACCAGTATACCTGTATACTGACCCGTTTTGTCTCTTGGAAACTCGGGTGCGTTCTATTTGAGCGCAGCCGAGCTTCCTTTGCAGGATCAATTGGGACTACGGTGGTGATGTGGAATAACTATAGTTGTTGGACGTGTCTCTTAGATTTCTTTTGTTTTCTTGAACTTAGGGTTGATATTAGTTTATGTATTTATTATTTTTTTATGACTTTAGTATTGAGATAATTTGGCATGGTTTATAACCGTACATTATTTAAGTTATTTTGACTACGTATTGTTACTTTAATGTTGGAGATATTGGATCGTTATGAGATTATGGTGGATGGTTTGGTTGGTGTTTCGTTTTTTTGTTTCATTCCTAGGATTTGCATGATGGAATAGTGATTGGGGTTTAGTCCTAATTTAATATTTAATTGTCCAAATTTTGGGGCGTGACAGTTAACTCCTATGTGAGGTCTATTGTCTCAGTTTACACAAACGGCAGAATAGTTCAAGACATCACGTTCACTAGTTAGTCAGTAAATCCGATAGGTTGTCACTACGAAAGGTTCAAGGCCAACAATTACCTTTTCCGATGCAGGGTTAGTCTGTGTGCTCTCTCGCCGTGTCTTTATTGTAAATGTTGTCCGTTTTTCTTATTTGATCAATTTTTATTCATGTGGAGGATTGTTAGAAAAAATAGGTTTTGGTAAACTTTAATGTGAAATTAAAGTAGGTCACAACCATTGGTTAATATGGGATTAAATGGGTTTAGATTCTTTGTAACAAGGTCTTTACATCCCAAAAAGAATGACCAAAAACCATTGAGAATTGAATGAAAAATTGTCTCATAAAAATGGCCTCATGAATGAGGTTTTGAGAATTATATATAACTACCAATTCCACATTGATTGTGGAGGAAAACTTTGATGGGTATTTAAGCCTCAAGATTATGAGAAGGGCATGAGCTCTTTGGGGTATCCAAATTTTTTGAAGGAATGGAGGCATGGATGCTTCAAGGATGGGCTTGGACCAAGACTATGGTCCAAGTTGGTTATGGCAAAATTACCACACGCGCGAGCGCATGTGCCGCTGTAGACACCCCATTTTTGACCGTCCTCAAGACTTGGTTGTGCTTGCAGGTACATCCAACCCCAGGTTCGATTGCTCGTTGGGTACTCGACTTTCACGGCAGAACATCACAGGTTTGAGCTTTCCAAACCCTGTATCCTTTCTGCCCCATTTTTGGACCATGTGTTGGTCTTTCCAGCATGTTTCTCTCGGTGCACTGCCGGCCACCCTATGCTACTGCCGGCCTTGTTTTTGTGCCTGCCTGCCATTGATGAAGCCTGTCGGCCGTCAATGAGGCACTGTCGGCTACCACTGATGGCTGGCAGAACACTTGTCTCAGCAGGTTTCACTCCAGATCTTTTGAGCTAGCTGGTTTTCACTCTTCTCCCCTCCATACACTGTATGGAGAGATGAAGCTCTTGCCAAGCTTGTTTAACAAGCTTTGCATTGCCCTCTTCTATATAAGGAGAGGCATTTCCCCTTTATCAGAGGTTCAAAAAAATTTCGAGAAGTTGTATCTCTCTCTCTATATATATATATTTCTCATTCTCTCTCTATATATTGTGTTTGTTTGTGCTCTAAGGTCCATTTTTCTTGCACTTTTACACTACAACACATAGTGTTACACCACCATCTTTGAGCTGAGGTTCTTGGAAGTGTTACTTGAGCTCTGAAACTTGGTTTTTGGCCTCAGAGGTTGCTGGTTTCGAAGTTGATCTTCAAGGGTGAGTATATTCCCTATTTAAGCCTTTTTTTGTATATCATTTTGGCCATCCTTTCATATTGTTTTAGGCCTTGCTTTCAACTGAAAAAAGTTCTGTATTTGAGTCCTTTTGATGATTGTTTAAGGTCTCTTTCGTGTTAAGGGTGTTCTACCTTCTTGTTTGCCTTGTTTGGCCTTGTTTTGTGCCATGCCTTAAGGCCTTTGAGTTGGTCTTTGTTTGGCCTTTTAGCCACTGAAATCCAGTGGATTTTCAATGGTAGGAATGTGGTTTTGAGGCCTCAAATCAGAGGGGGGGTGACCCCTCTCTTTTTTGTTTTGTTTGCTTGAGTTATTGGCTTATCAAAGGAGCATGTATCCCTATACTTGTGAGGCTTAGTTCAGGCACTTTTTTGTGACTTTTAGGGCTTGCCTTAACTCTGTCCATGGCTGGTTTGGTCACCTTTTGCATGCTTCTTGCATGTGTAGTGTAATCCCATTTGTGGCTCATCAAAGTAGCATGTCTTGCTAACATGTGTTGGCTCCATTTTAGTAGGTTTTTATCATCATTTGACATATCATAACTCTGATTTGGGCTAGATTGGTTGTCTCTTGAGTGGCTCATTGTAGACACCCCATTTTTGACCGTCCTCAAGACTTGGACGTCATCGCTTGAACACTCGGTGGTTATCCATGTTTGTGTTTGTCTTGAGTTCCCGGAGGTCTCGACCACCCGCCCTACCTCAAGACCTCTCGACTCGACTATTTTGTGTTTGGTTTTGCACCAAACACTTGTGTTTTGCCTCTGAGGGGCAGGGAATGGCTTGTTGGCCATCCCCACACCGCACCGGCCATGACTTGAGGCCACTGGCCATTGTTTTGTTGCCATTGGCCATTGGTGATGGCTGGCCGACACTTTTTTTGGTCGGTCGACCATGTATTTGGTCAATTTGGCATTTTTGGCTGGCCGACCACTATGCATCTGCTTTTGCAGATATTTTTATGCTAGTTGTGCTAGCTGGCATACACTTTGCACCCCCTCCATACACGTGTATGTAGGGATTTCACTCTTGCTTAGCTTGTTTTGTAAGCTTTGCAAGAGTGATCCTCTATAAAGGGAGGGCCTCTCCTCCCTCCTCAAGGGTTACAAAAAATTCCAGAGAGAGGTCTGAACTAGGGTTAGGTCTTATGTATCTATCTATCTCTATCTCCCTCTCCTTTTGTGCTTAAGTGTGTGTTTGTTCATAGTTTTGAACACAAACACCTACCATTACACTTTCCTTTAGCTACTGAGGTACTAAGGAGTGATTTTCAGAGTTTTGAGTTGCTTTTGAGCTAAGGAAAGCAGCTGGAGCTCCATCCTTGAAGGGGTCTACGAAGGGTAAGAACTTTACCTTTAAATACCCCATTTTTGCATAGTCTTTTTACCTACCTTGCATCTATTTTTGAGCTTAGTGTATAACATATAAAAGTCTTGTTTTTACTTGCTTAAAATAGTTATTTAAGGTTGTTTTGGTTTTTGGGGTTGTTTGGCCCCTCTTAGGCCTTGTTTGGCTCCCATTTTGTGATATTTTGGTGAGCTCCGGGACCACCTTGTTTGGGCCTCCTCACCACTGAAATCTTGAGGGATTTCAGTGGTGAGGATAGTGGTTTAAGGTCCTAAGAAAGAGAGGGCCATCCCCTCTCATTGTTGTCTTCAAAATGTGTCATTTTTGCCTCATGTGTGAGCATCATTTTTAAGTTCATGTTGGCCATGTCTTAAGTGTTATTTGTGCTTATTTTTCCATAATATAGCACTATTTTTAGTTGGTTTAGACACACCATGAATGCCTTGCATACTTGTCTTGTAATGCCATATTTTGCCTTAACATGCTTTAGGCTTTGACCCTTGTTTTAGCATGATTTTGGCTAAGCTTTGTGAAGCTTTTGTGTATGTTTTAGTATGCTTTAGCTCTGTTTTTAGTTGCTTTGGCCATGCTTGACATGCTTTGTATAGCCACCTTGCATTTTGGCTTGCTAGTCTCGGGTGTGTGAGTGTTTAGCATGCATTGCTTAGCTTGTTTCAGTGGTTTGGCACCACTTATAGCATCATTTTAGTCCCCATGGTATGCTTGTATGCTTGTATTTGATGCTCCTTTAATGCTTTAAAAGGTTGTAATCTTGTGCTCCATGTTTGGCCTCTTTTGTATGCTTCCATGTGTAGGCCACTTAGATGCTATCTAGGTGTATCCTTAGCTTTGTTTAGGTCTGCCTTGGGACTATTCTAAGTCCTCTTGGCCTTGTGAGGCTTGGTTGACATTGCCATGGTTTAAGCCCCTTGGCTTGTCTTGAGTTTTGGGCATTGTTGCATGATTGGCTTGTCTTGTTTACTTGGTTTGGAACCTCTTATAACATGATTTCAGAGCTTATTATACATGCCATTAATCCATGATTGTCCTCTTTTAAGTGTGCTTAAAAGTTTCCCTTTGGTGCTTAAGTTTTGAACCATGTGTGCGTGCATGTTTGTGTGTATTTTGGCCCTCATTTCCTTAGCATTTGGCCACTGTTTTGGGCCTAATAGAGGGCTGTCCATCTGGGTGTAAGTCCATTGTTAGTATGTTGTTGCATGCTCACCTTCTGTGTTGTTGCATACTTGGCCTATCGCATGTGTTGCATGCTTGAATCATAGTGCATTTGGCATGCATTCTCATATTTGTTTTGATTGCCCAACATGCCATATGTTTTGCATATTTGCATGTTGGCATTGCATCTTGCATGCTCAATTTGCTTGCATACTTGTTATATGCCTTGCATGCTTGCCACATTCCCATGTTGCATACTTGGTTTCCATACCTAGGGTGCATTGCATTGAACATGCATGCCTTGCCTCTTGAAATCAAGTGATAGAGGTTGGGCCTTTATGTGCTTATTTGGTTTGCATTTCATTTGAAATCAAAATGCACA
Source organism: Camellia lanceoleosa (assembly GCA_025200525.1). NCBI lineage: Eukaryota > Viridiplantae > Streptophyta > Magnoliopsida > Ericales > Theaceae > Camellia > Camellia lanceoleosa. Next base: position 226,744 of record CM045764.1, read on the forward strand.
ACTTGGCATCTTGGGCCATCACGCATTGAAAATGCGCGGTTGATGGTCCGAGGGCCGAGTACCAAGTTCCTTTGAGTCATAAACATGATAAGGGGTGCGGTGGTGCAAACATTGCTTTGAAATGCATTGCCATGCCATGTTTGCCCTCTAGTGCTGTCAAAACAGGTTTCTACAAGCATAGATGGCCGACCGACCACACTTAGTGCCGGCCGGCCATGAATTGGTGGCCGAGAGCTCCATAGATGGTCGATGACCACTTTTCAATGGCCGGTGATGATTCCCCTTGGCAGGTGATGTTCCACAGTGTTCAGAGAGTGTTACTTGGGAATTGTGCCATTTTCAGAGGAGTAGAGCAGGGTAAACAGAGGCAGCTTCTGCATGGCATTGGATTTTCGGGCAAAGCCAATCCGAGCATGCGTGCATCCCTCTTCTCGAGGCCTTTTAATGCTTTCCTTAGCTTAATTGATTTGTTAATTAATTAGGTGGTCTGTAACTATTTAATTAGCTTGTTAGTTGATTAAATTGTATTATTCTTTTGGTCCCTTCGAGTGAGGGCGAATTTGTAATAAGTGTGGGTGCGTGTGTGCATGTCTTCCAACCCCCACTTCTTTCTCCCTTTTACTTACCTGCTTTGATGGTTAGTATTAGGGCATGTTTAATTTAGCATACCTTATGCTATGCATGCCTGCATGCATCATTCATTAGTCTTGCATGCACGGGGCTCGGCGCATCATGCTAACCGCATAGCATTTCAATTCCAAACTTGAATACGTGCATCGAGTTGTCGCATTTCACATGTTATCCTTAGATTAGCCAAGCCTATTCTAATGACATTTTGTATGCGATGCATTAGCCATTTGTTAACTTAAACTAGGATCATGCATGATTACTAACTAGTTCATTGCCTTGGCACGGAGTACGATGTAAGTATTTATGCTTTAGCATCTCGCATGAGTGTGAATGTTAACATGACAGCATGCTTACTATGAGGCTACGTGCTTATATGATGTTACTGCCTAAATGCCTGTGGGTGAAGGTTGGATTGTTTGAGTTGGAACAACTCATTGAAATCCGTGTTTTAGCCTACTCGCGAGTAGCAAATTCCAAACCATTTTCCAAACGAACGGATATGCAATGCTTCGTTCCAAATTAGGCGATCTAGTCTATACTTTTGTGTTGTGCACATCACATAGTAAGATTAGCTAATTAATCAGAATAAGAACGCAAAATGTTTTCAGAACAAGATATCATGGTTAATAGAGGCCGATCTTTGATCAGGCGAGCGGGGGTGCTCATAGCTGACCTTCCCCAATCGTACCCGAGTTCCCGAGCCGAGGCAACTTTGGTGATGATGGACACGTGGCCTTAGGCAAACGAGTCAGGGTTTCCTAAATTCCTCCATAAAAAAATATTTAGGTGGCGACTCTGTATCTGGCAAAGCAGTCCATGTTTGACACTTCTTTATATAAAATATGTTTTCAAAACGATTTTCCAGAATTGGACTCTTTGGTTCAGATTAAGAACCGTGACAACTTGAGTCCGAACTGTAGTGAGCCCATATGAACAAAACGGGGATCCCTCCCCGAGATGTTCGGGGACGTCTACACTCATGTACTTGTAGTGCAAATCTTGTTTACTAGCCTTGTATGCATGAGGTTTTGGCTCATCATTATAGCATATTTTGGCTATGCTCCAGGATGATTTTATTCATATTTTGGGTTGTTCTATGATTTTTTTGGGCTACCATGATCATATGACTCATGTTTTGTATGGTTATGGTGCAAATGCTTTGACTAGTCTTGAGTTTTGAGGCCCCTACCATGCCATACTTGTGATGTTTGCATGCTTTGGCATCATTTCAAATGTTATATCAGTGCATATTTCATGGTCATACACTTGCCTTTGTCATGCTTTCAATGCCTTGAAGAGTTGGTGTTTTATGCCTCATGAATGGATCGTTGTGCATGCCTCTATGCTTAGGTCCTTAGGTTGCCATCTCAGCGGGTTTTTGGGGTTATTTTATCATGCCATGTTTGGTTGTAATAGGTGTAGTGCAATCCCCCTTGTTGGCCTTACTTGCACCATGCTTTATGCCTTCCATGTTGACTTGTTTTGGCCTTGGTCCATGCATGTTTTAGATTCATTTTGGCATGATCTAGAACTGTTTTGGTTGTCCTTGGCCCTTTGGGGTTTGATTCATGTGGCCTTGGTACAAGCTCCTTGGCTAGTCTTAAGCTTTGAACATCCTAGCATGCTATGCTTGCATTGTTTAGTTGGTTTGGCCTCAATTTACATGAGATTTCAGAGCTTACCTCATTGCCACATTATCATGATCGTCACTCCTTGCTCATGTTTGAGAGTTGTGTCCTTATGCTTTAGATTCTTGGGCCAATGCATTGTGCATGCATACCTTGCTTTTGTGCCTTGGTTTCATCACTATTGGCCACTGATTTGGGCATTGGTCGAGGTCGGCCCATCTTAGTTTAAGTCCATTTTTGCATGTTGTTGCATGCCTATTACATTGCATGTTGTTGCATGCTTGCTTTTACATGTTGTCGCATGCCTGATACATTGCATATAGTTGTATGCTAGTCGCATTATAACATTAGCATGTTGTATGCATGTCATGTTGTTTGCATGCTTTGCATGGCGTTCAATTGGATGTCGTATTGAATGCGAGGAAGATTGGTTCATTTCATACTTGAAGTGATGAAATGAGCTAATCTCCCTTAGTCTCCATTTCCTTTGATTTCTCATGATAAGGAGGTGGTCTTCATGTCTTATTTGTCATGAATTTATTGAAATTTGTCATGCATATTGTCTTTCGTGTCTATTCGGCAATGACTTTCAAGTGGGCATTAGCTTCATTCGGCCCATCTCAGATGTGCTTGGATGTATTCTGTTTGTCATTTTAGGTATATCTTTTTTCAGCTCCCACAATTGCCCCCTAAGCATCGGGTTAACTCATATGTCGAGTGGGCTGCGTGCTTGACTCCTGCTAGGCCGACTTTATACAAATGTTGAAACCAATTATACTCCATGCCTAGAAATTCGGGCATGTGATAGACATGCTATCACACTTAACATAATGGATGGGGCCCAATGGGGAATATGTAAAGCTTTCCGCCCCTTCACTCTCTCTTGGATCTTCATTTCTTGCGATTTTGAAAATCCGCTGCCTCTTCCCCTTCACTTCCAAAAAGACTTCATTCCTCCACCCCCTCAGTTTCTACCACTTGATTGTAACTATGGCAGCCCTCATTTGTTCAGACACTCCTCGTTTTGATCTTTTAAGTCTTCTGAACCCCCCTTTTCATCTTACTTTTGCTTTTATTGAATTTTCGACTTTGCTCCACTGTCGGTCCACCTTTTTGCCTCCAGTTTGTCCATTCTTCAACATCTCCATGGAAAACTACCAGAAAGCCTTGCTCTCTGAGAGCAAGGTTGTCGCTTTTCACCTCCATTATTCTATTCCCGACGACGTTCGAATAGAGCTTGTCGCAGATACGGTGGTAGACATGGAGAGAATAAACACTAGTACCATAGTGTTTCCATTGTTAGCTATTGCCGAAGGTGGAGTACAATTTCCCCTTCACTATTTTCTTCGAATTGTTCTTCGTTATTGAGAGGGTTCATTTCTTCACAACTGAATGTAAACTTTTATCAAATAATCATATGCATCGTAGCACTCAACCGCAGATTATGAATTAATCTGGGCAACCTTGCCATTCGACACTACTACGCCCTTGCCAAATCATCTGGTTAGGTAGGACGATTCTTTCTTAGGGCCAAAGACACAGATCACCAACTAGTGATCATGTTTGCCAGCTTATGAAAAAGGGTGGATGATGTCATGGTCCTAGTCAGTGGAAATTGGGAATTTGGCGCGGAGGACGACCGTTCAAACCTAATTCCTAGGCAAAAAGGAGAACCAGGTGGCCAAGTGATTCATAAGTCATTTTTACTTTTATTCGGCGTTCAATGTATTAACAAGTTTCTTCCTTGTAGGTAACAATCTTAAGAAAACGGTCACCTTAGAGAACGAAGCCATTCTGGCCCAAGTCAAGACTGCTATTCAGTACACCGGTCTAGAGAATCTCGAAGGGCAAGCTCGTGCTGCCCATATTCCTCTGAGATACAATCCGTCTTACTCCATTTTTGCTGTTGCCGATCATATTTCCATTCTTAAAGGAGAACAATAGCTTACCGCTTTGGTTTTCGAAGGTTTTGTTAACTTGAGGGACGTAAGAATTGTTTAAGTAGTGGATAGTGAGAGTAGCGAAGAGAGAGCGGAATAAACCAATTAGGGTGCTGAACAAGTAGATCAACACGCTGATAATGAAGACACTGAGCAAGTGCAGCAAGGCATCAGGATCTAGAATTAGTGTCGCCTCCTACTCAAGTTGATTTGGAAGGCACTCGGAAAGAGGGTAATATATTTCTTGACTTGGACAATTTGCCTAGATCCAAAGCCAAAGACATGGCAGGTGAGTCCCTTTCACTCGCCCAATTCGCCAAGAGAAAAAATGCCAAGAGGATGGCGGCAAAAGGAAAACTAAAGCCACAGGAGGTAGCCAAGAGATCCCTTCGCTAGCGGTGACCCATTCAGAAAAGATCACTGCTCACTCTGTCTCTATGGAATCGACATAACCAACTCTCGAACCTATGATCGAAGAAATGGTAGCCAAGCAAAGGGGTGAGAAGCGCCGAGTCCACTTAGACGATCGAGTAGCCAATTGAGAAAAGATCAAGAGCTTCAACTGTCTTAGACCTGGCGACGCCGTTTCTTATTCAGCCAAAGATAAAAGGATCGCTCGTCCCAATAGGCGCTTCAACAGTGAAAGAGTTTGGCATTGCGCTAAGTATGGCTATTGCCATTACTCTTCCTTTGGACAAGGCAATGTTCCGTATCGAGCCGAACGTTGTTTCAATCGCCATGGCCGGGAAATCGACTATTCTGGTGAGTTGATTTCAACAAATATATAATTTGGTAAAACCTCATTGCTTTGTCAATATCAATATATATATTTTTATAGGCAGCTAAGCGGATTGTTGAGATCGACTATCGCAATCATAATGATGTAGAGTTCATTAATCAACTTAAAGTAGAAGTGGCAGCCGAAAAAGGTAAGGCAAAGTTGGCAGCTACCGCATTGGCTATAGCAACACAGAGAGCTAAAATTGAAGTGAAGAGGGCCAATGAAGAATGTACAAGGGCCATCGCCGAAAAAGAAAAGACAAAGCACGTCGACATGCTTCGTTGTGCTGCCGAAGAAAAGGCAAATCTTTCTAATGTCGCTTTGGAAATGGCGAAGAAGGACTTGGAGAAGCTCAGGGCCAAGCTGTTAGAAATGAAGAAGGTGACAAAAGAGGCGCAATCAGTAGAGTCTAAGGCCTTTGAAGAAGGTGAGATGTCGGCTATGGAAAGCATGCTAACGTTGCCCTGAAGTTTGATAACCGGGGCTTCAAACACAGTTGGCTCAAGGCATTAGCAGCCGCACAAGTGACACTCTACATCCAATTCCATTTGAGCAGGAAGATGTGGAGCCGCTAGAGTCAAACCTAGAGTAGTTTTGAGGTAGAACAGTTAAACTGAGTGCTTCAGTTGTAATACAGTCTGTTTTGTTCCTTTGTTGTTTTGCTCTTTTTTTTTTTCTTTTTTTTTAATTAATGTGCAAAGGGTCATTTTCATATGTAAAGTGACCAATTCATGTATCAAGTCAGTTTATAAATGAAAATATTCTATTGTGCATCAAAATTGTCTTATTAAATGGGCGTAATTGAACTGTACTTATCATTTCTGAATTGATGCTCATACAATTGGCATAATATAATTATTGATGCAATTTGAACAATGTTAATTCGGCATCGTTTTGTGATTTGGCAAATGAGGTAGACTTTACTACCGAATAGATTCATATATTTGCCCTTACCCTAGTTGAGAATGGGTACATTGTGCATGAGGTAGAATTTACTACCGAATAGATCTGCATACCTGCCCTTCTAGTGATTAAGAGACCAAGGGTAAAAATGTGGGCCTGAACCTGAGTGATCGAGTTTTCGTTTCTCAAATGGGGTACACTATGTTAATTCGGTACCTTTTTATGATTGACACTACTTATTTACCAAATAGATTCATATATCTGCCCCTGCTCCAATTGAGAACGGGTGCATTGTGTATGACCAAATGCATACTTTCGAGTTATGGGCAGGGCACTACTGGAGTCCGAGTAGATTCATATATTTGCCCTTGCCTTGGCCGAGAATGAAGGAATGGTATGCCAAAAATGGGCCGACCATGTATGATACGCATCGACGATGCGCACTAATGATTAATGGGATGGAGCATACGTGGAGTCATTTTGGTGGTATCGAGGGTAGTGCCTTTATAGTTAATATAAAGCTGTATACTCAGCTAACCTATAACTAGATTGGTTGCTTTAAATAGATTCATCACATTTGACAAAGAAGTTCAGTTTTCGTAAAGGGTTCACTGGAGTAACACCAATCGCAAAAGAAACCCTTTCCTTCGTTAAAGCTCGCAGGATCGTGTATGTCAGGAAGGTTGTTCTTTAATAGCAGAGGAGATGGGAAGAGTTTGGCAAAGCTAGATGCAAAGATAAGTTAAGAAGTGCCCAACGATTCTGTTCACAAAGGGACCATGGAACCAAAGGAGCAAAATAGACGTCTATCACCCAAGCAACAGGGGACAGTCAGGAGGGACAAACAAAACAGAATGCCCAGAAGTGGAAATCAGAAAAACGAGAATAATAGAATTGCTAGTGGCCATGCCCCACTTCAGAGCGAGCCAAGTAGGCTGCCACGTCCGTTGAGCTTCTCGATTTTTATTGGGAATAAGCCTATGACTGAAGCCGATTTGATTGTCCACAACTCGAATGTGGTAGTTGAATTCACATGGCAAATCTTCTTCCTTAAAGTGCACCAATCAATGACCGATTGGGGAGACTATAAAGTCTTCAGAGAAGGGGTCCACGAGGCTATAAAAGGACTTTATAATTCTTATGAAGTTGGCATGTTGTAGACACCCCATTTTGACCAGCCCTAAGACTTGAACACTTTCTATTAATTACCTGATGATGACAATCAGAATGTGTTTCTCACAAAATCATCAGAAGAGAGATGGACTTTGAGCTTTAATCCCAACCTTCACACATTTTTGGCTAAACTATTTTAGACCTTAAAACCCTATTTTCAAAATATTTTTTCAAATGTTTCTACAATGTTTCGAGACTCCAATCTCGATTAAAATATTACACTTTTCAATAAACCAAGTAAGGACAAAGTGGAAATATATGGAAGGAGGTGAACTCGCTGAAAAATATTTTAAAAAATCTTCTTTATAGGTTTGGAGTTAAAGGAAATAGGAGGGGATGGAAGAAAACTAGTTTAGGATAAGGATGAACATCAAATCGTTAAGAAAGAAATGAACAACCTTCACTAAATTTGGCATATTTATTTTTACACTTAGAATTTAGTTGTGAGGCTACCACCGTTGGAAAGTAGACTTCTGGGGCTTTAATTTAGACTCAAGAATCACTTAAAATCAAGTCCGGATAAGGGAGATATGCCCGTTTGAAGTCGGGCTTAAGAGTAAATTTTGTTGACCCGACCCGAGTGTAGACACCCCATTTTTGATTGCCCGCAAGGCTAGAGCACTTTGCCCGGTACGCTTGATGATGAAAGTGGTGTTGTGAGTGGTTTGAGGTCTTAACGAAGGAGCTATGTCTAAGCTCCGAAACAATCCCAAACCTTCTATATTCCCATTATTTGTACCTTAGAAATCCATTTTTACACATTGTGTCACCCTGTGCTGAGTCTGAAGCAGGGAGACAGGGGATCACATTGAGGCCCTATCGTGCCTCATTGAGAGCCAGCCATAGCTATTTATGGCCGGCCATGCCTTGGTAGCGAGAAACACTGTTCTGGTCGGGAGTCTGCCAGCTGTCCATTTTTGAAGATATTTACGACCTCTTTTGCTCAAATTCTATAAAAATGAAGTTGTATCTCTGTTTTGAGGGTTGAAGAATTTCTAAAAAGCTTATACACCTTCTTGAGAGCTCTTTGTTCTTGTGCAAGCAACCTTTGAGCAAGCTTACCACCTTTAACCTATATCCATACACCATATACACCTTCACACCTTAGCCTTGGAACCTTGGTTGAGTCTTAAGTATCACAATTCATGCTTGAGAGTGTGTTTGGACTTAGTTTGATTCACAACAAAGAGCTTACCTTTCTTGAGAGGTATAAACTTACTATCTTTTCTCTTGCTCTCTTTGCAATCTCTTGCTATCAGTTCTTGTATTTTGTATTGTTTTGATCTTATTTCAAGTGTTTAAGCTTGGGTTTGGAGAGCTACCAAAGGGTAGAGAGAGTTAACACTCTTTTTTACACCTTCACCTATAGTTCAGACCCTTGTTTTACACCCTTTTTCTTTGCTTTCTAAATTGATTTTCAGAGTTTAAAAGAGGCTGAAAATCATGCTTTGAGGTTTCAAAAGTGGAGGGGTTAGCCACCCCTCCTTGTTCTTGCTTACTACCCTTGTTGTCTTTGCTTCTTGTTTAGCCTTTTGGGCTCTTTCATGCACTTTGAGCCACTTTTTTTCACCTGTTAGGGGCTATTTTAGGGCTATCCTAGGTTGTTTAATTGGTGCAAGCTTTAATTAGTTCATTTATTGTATCACAAGTCCTTATACATAGCTTGTTGCATATTGTTCTTGGCCTTCCTTTGTTTAATTTTCATGTTTAAGAGCCTCATTTTAATAATCAACTTGCCATTCATTTCTTTCATTTGAGAGTTGTTTCAATCGGTTAATAGTTATTCAAAACATGAACTAGAGATCTATGCTTAATGGCTTAATCTCTACGGAGGTTCATTGTCAACGACATAGTCTCTTTTTCATGTTAAGAATTACTTCCCGTTTGACATGTTTCTCACTTAATGGACGTAATCTTTAGTGGACGTAACCATCATCTTGGACAAATGGGTTAAAAAATGGCAAAGACTAATGAATTTGGCTTAAAATGAACCAACCCACATAAACAAAATAAGTTATATTGCTTGGGTTCGGTCGGACGTTATGCCAAGTCTATTGTGTCCAGAGTCCTCACACATCAATTCATGGTGTTTTGACGACCCTTAAAGTGTCTTTACTCCTCTATTTTGAGCTCATTCCATGATAAAGGAGAGGGATGGTTGTTATTCATTGCATTCATTAAATTTTCTCCAAATTGTGGCCGAAATCATCAAGCAAACAAATTGCTCATTGATGGTTTTGGAAACAATTCCAACCTTCTCTTGAGGCTTTCCCATGACAAAGGAGTGTGAGAGGGACAAACAGAGCTCAGAAAACTCTGTCTGTACTGTTTTCACCTCAGAGCACAAAACCAAGGTTTTGTATAAAATTAAGGCACGGACGGCCTTATTTGGGCCCGGTCGGGCTTCATTGGGGGTCGGTCGGCCATCAATGTTTGGTTAGCAGCATGTTTTGCAGAAAATAGAGGGCAGTGGTTGAAGGTGAAACAGAATGGTTTGGGCAAACAGAGCAGCTTCTGGACACTAAGCATGCAAGCATTATGCATCCTTATGCATTCTTGTTTGATGATTAATCATTAATTATTATTGTTGTAATTAATTATTGTCATTGTACTTAATTAATATATTATTGTAGCCATTGTTTATTTGTAATTGTTATAGCTAGTTAACTTAGATAGTTAAATTAATTTCTTTGGTATTCATTAGAATTTGTAATAAGTAGATAATTAGCTTAGTTTATTTATTCATTCGGTTTTCTAATAATTCAGACTCTCAGACATTGATTCACACCCTCTTGTGTGAGGACCAACATGTAATAAGTTGTATGTCTTCCAACCCTACGTCTTTCTCCATTTTACTCACCTGCTTATGATGGTTAGTATAGAACATCATTTTTCAAATTAGCATTCTTATGATTTGCATCCATTGGCTTGCATGCATCCAAGGTTCGACTCATCATACCTACCAAATGTTTAAATTCATTGCTTGAATACATGATTCATCACATGTCTTAAATGGAATCACATGTCTTAAATGGAATCATAGGCCATGTTCACAGCGGAACATATTAAAATTACATAACATGTGCATTGCATCAGTCATATTGCATTAGTTAAGAGCATGCATATTTTCTAATTATTTTGTTTTGTTTTGGCTCGAAGTACTAGGTGAGAAATTTCAAGTTTTAGCTTGATGCATTGTGTGTTAGTGTTGCCATGTCAAGCATGCTTTCCATGAGGCTAAGTGCTTGATTGATATATCTGCTTGAATGCTTATGGATGAAGTCTAATTGCAAAAATTAGGACAAATTGATTAATGTGCATACCAACTCACCTTTTCAAATGACGCGTATTCAAAACAATTTTCAAATAAATATGAAATCCAAGTGTTCCAACTTTTGCAAATTAGTCCATACTTATGTGCGTCACATAGTAATGTTAGTCTAATAACCGGAACAAGAGCACATAATGTAAATAAAAATCATATCATGATTAGTAGAGGCCGATCTTTGATCGGGCAAGTGAGGTGCTCAATTCATGACCTTCCCCTCTCGTACCTAAGTTCCCAAGCCGAGACACTTTGGTGATGACGGACTAATGACCTTTGGCACGAGTCTCGGGGTTTCCTAAATTTCTCAAAAATATTTAGATGGCGACTCTGTAATCTAGCAAAGCAGTCCATTTTTTGCATTTGTTTCAAATATTGATTTTTCAAAAAGAATTGCCAGATTTGGACTCTTTTGAGTTTTCACTGTTTCACATTGCACTTGTGAAATCAGATTCAGAACCACGGGAGTCCGAATTGTAGGGCTAGTCATATCCAAAAAGAGCACAAAAAGCAAGCTACACCGAGACAGCAGCTGACCCTTTTTTTTTTTGCTTCAGTTGGGACACCCCATTAATCCATTTTCTGATATATTCATCACCAAATGCATATACACTCAACCTACATTATCTAGTGCTTGATCCATTGGAGATAAGGCTCCACTTCTGTCTCCCATTAGCTTCATTAGTGCTCCATTAGCTCCATTATCTTCCTTTATGCTCTATATTGTCTTCTACTATTTCTCCAGTTGCTTAGCCTATATGTATACATTAGATTGTTGAGAGGAGTAAGAGGATAGATTAAGGAGAGAACATTTGAGCTAGAAAAAAGAGTGAAAAAAGAGAGAAAAGTTGAGTTTTTGAGCTAAAAACGCTCATATCTTCCATAAAGATCCCATACCTTCCATACTATAGACCACCCTGAACTTCCTCCGCGCGGCCCCCTTTCGGAGAGGGCGCGGATTTAGGTTCATCGCTACTACAGTTTGGACTCCTATCACAGATCTGAATCTAATCTCACAAAGTGCAATGTAAGACTAATAAATCACCAAAGAGTCCAAATCCGACAAATCATTTTGGAAATAGATTTTAATCAAAAAGCGCCAAACATGGACTGCTTTGCCAGATTTCAGAGTCGCCACCTAAATGTTTTGTTTTTTAGGAAATTTAGGAAACCCTGACTCGTGCCTAAGGCCACGTATCCGTCATCACCAAAGTTGCCACAACTCGGGAACTTGGGTACGAGAGGGGAAGGTCCTGAAATGAGCACCCTCGCTCACCCGATCAAAGATCGGCCTCTACTAACATGATATGTTGTTTTTTAAAACACATGTGTTCTTATTAAGATTATTAGCTAACTTACTATGTGATGCGCACAACACACAAGTATAGACTAGATCGCCTAAATTGGAACAAAACATCTCATTTTTGTTTTTTGAAAATGGTTTGGAATTGCTACCCTCAAGTAGGCTAAAGCGTGGATTTGCCACCCTCAAGTAGGATAAAGTGCGGATTTGCCACCCTCAAGCAGGGGTTGGTCCACCTGCGGGTAGCGCTCGGTTTATTTTAGATGTGGCGTTTGGCACGCACTATTTTGGGCATTTGTGAGTGCTAATTTTTGTACTTTCTCACTTGGGTGTTGAGTCAATTATGTGGTTTTGTTTCGAGTCTATCTCATTGTTTTGAGTCAGTCTTTTGATTGAGGTCTGTCTTGTTGTATCGAGTCAGTCCTGTTGTACAGAAGTCGGATGATTTCAGGGGTGTTACCTCGGACCTCACTGTCTTATTTTGTGTTTGTCTTTTTACTTTCTTTTGAGTCTGTTTCTGCCATGGAGCCAGTTGTGCCAACAAATCTGAATGAAACAGCAGTAAATTTTCATACTATTGTGTTTGCTTCTGCCTTGCGCCAGTTGTGCCAGAAGTTTGAATGGAACGGCAGTGCTTTTCACCTGATTTTCTACGCCTTTAAATCATTGTATTGACCTAAATTTTTCAAAAACTTTTTTTTGAACACTGTGGTGAAAACAAAGAGAAAGGAATTCCTCAAAATTTGCAAAAATTTAATCAATTGAGAGAAAGAAAGGCATGCTAAGCCCTTAATGAATGAGATCATGTTTGTTAATGTGAGTACTGAAAAGGATCCTGGCTTGATCCAGATTGATTCTACACTATCTTTAGTGCGAGCGATTTGTCGCTTTCTTAAAAAATTTCAAAAAATGTTTTGCGTTGTCTTGCAAAGACCTGTGTGGAATCGCTCTTGAGATTGCACAGCTTAGGATCGCTCTCAACCTCAAGACTCGACCCCCCTACTTTTAAACAATTGAACCTGGATTCAGAATGTTCAATGGTCAACCACAATTAGGGGTGCAACTCGGGCGGGTTCGGTCGGGTTGAAGTGCCTGCTTGAGCCGAATTGCCCCAGGCAAAGGCTCAAGCCCGCCCAAGCCGAACATGAACCCGAGCTTTCTTTGCCCAAGCCCGCCCTTTGTATTTTGAACTCGGGTTAGCCCGAATTGCCCGAATTGCCCAGAAACTTGTAGGTAGATTTGTTTTGAAACCTGTAGGTAGAATTGATAATTAACAAAGAATTGAGAATTACTCAAAGTTATTTTCTGGTCACCAAAAAATAAAAATTAAAAATTAAGACTAACTCTTTTACTTAATTTATATATATTATATAATTTATTAAATTATATATATATTATATAATATATTAAATTTAAATCGGGTTCGGGTTGCTCGGGTTGGCCATTGGTTACTTGCCCAATAATTGGCATCAAAAAAATCTGCCCAGACAGTTACAAGATATAGTTTCCCAAGCCCTAAAGAAACTCGGGCTGGGCTCGGGTTGCTCGGGTTGAGCCCGCCCGAGTTGCACCCCTAACCACAATGTGAGGCTTGTATGGCTAGGTTAGAAGCACCCCTCGAACTAGGGGCACAGAATGTCAGATGCGCTCGAAGAGTCAAAGACGAAGACTGGCAAGAATGCCAAATCCCAGAAGGGAAGAAAGAAGAAAGTTTTGTTGAAGAACAACCGAGTTCCTATCCACAACACTAGGGGCAAATTCTGCCCCCATTGGATGGACTTCTACATCATCAGCAGACAGCAGTCATTCTCCTGGATTCGGATGGCTTCAAGACCCTAAAACCATTTGGCATGGACAAAGCTACACTTTTACCCTTGAGAGGCTCGCTGGGCCGAAAACCCAGAAGGGCGACCCAGGTAAAAGTTAGAGCAAGAAAAAAAAGAAAAATAAAAGAAAAATAAAAAATGCAAAGATTGAAAAAAAAGAAATGAAGAAAAATGAAGAAAATGAAAAAAGAAAGAAGAAAAAAAGAAAAGAAAAACAAAGCTCGCAAGGTTGAAAATCCGGAAGGGCGACCTTGGCAAAAGTTAGAGCGTAAAAAGGAGAGGTTAAATACCCGAGTGTACCTTACCCCAAACTACGTCAGGCTTGATTCCCATGTTTGGGATATGTAGGCAACTTCGTTCTGAAGTCCAGCCATAAACACTTCCAAATCGACTGTGTCCATGTAATGGTTCTAATCATCTTTGTCTTCTTTGTATCGGAGAATTCGGTGGTAATTGTCACTGTGAGGACTCGTTGCCATGTGCTGTGGCGCTATTCAGACTAGGGACAACTTTCCGTTGCCGTGCAGTGCTGCGGTACTATTCAAACAAGGGGCAACTTTCCGTTGCCATTCAGTGGGCTGCGGTGCCATTCAGGCAAGAGGCAATTTTCCATTGTTTTGGATCCGAGGTTGTGCATCTCAAGAGTAAGTTCCGTGCTCGTTGAGCGGTGGCCGTTTGCAAAAAAAAGTTTTTGAGAATTTTTACTAAGGTTGACTAATTTTCTCAAAAATTATTCCGTTTTCCAAAACTAGACCATTTTCTTGAACCCTAAAAGGAAAATTTTCAGTGCTCATAACCTAACTTGTATGATTTTAAATTAGAAAGTTGAACAAGTATGTTAACCTAACTTTCATATTGGTCAAAATTGTTTTAGTAGAAAGCCAAAACAAAAAATAGTCAAAATGATGAACTAGGGGCACAGTTGAGTCAGGCTTCCTGTCTCTTCCCTGTTGTCAACATACTTGCCAGAAGGGGCACTTTACCTGCCAGAAAAGGGCACAACTGAAGCAAACAGCAAATTGCTAAAAGCTATCTCATCCTCTGAGTAACGAGGTATCAAGCTAAGTGTGAAGCATGAACTGGAAGGGATCAAGATATTCCACTCCCTCATCTGGACAGATTTGATCAAGTCCAAACTCCCCAACGGAGCATCGTCAATCGATGTCAGCTGCAGATTGGCTACACACCTAGTTGTAGCCCAACCCCTTTGTGGGAAAGTTCACTATTGTAAGCAGAAGAAAGAGAATCTAGCAGAATACTAGGGGCAAGAGCTCGCAACTTCCTATTTATCCATCAACCACCCAGGGGAGGGATAAAAAAAAGAAGAGAGATTGAAGAATAGAGAGATATGTGATGAGAGAAAAAGTGAGAAAAGGGCTTTTCAAAAAAATAGAGATTGAGCGCCAGAGTGATGTGAGAATCACAAATAAGAAAGGGTGGGAAACAAAACCCGGAGAAACTGGCTCCTCGTGATCCGAGAGGTCTCTCACCTTTGTAACACGTCTGTGTGTCGTGTCTTTTTTTTTTTTTTTTTTGTTCATCTTTTGTTTTGAGCCATTTTGAGTGTTTCTCGATGTGTTTAGGTTGTTTACCTTTTTGTTTTCCATTGTTGAGTCTTTTTTTTGCTGTGTTCAGTCATAGGCTCAATACCCGGTTAACAACTAATTTCAAAATGATTTGTTTTGTGCTTAGAGTGTTGTGTCATTCTTCACATTTGTGCAAAACAGGATTCGTTCTTTCATAAAATCACAGGGTTTAACCCAGGTCATGTGAGAACGATAGAACCAAGACCTATCTGAAGCTATAGGTTCTAGACTGCGATGCAAAAGAAAAGAGGAAGAATTCAGAGCATCCGAGTTTGTTTCGACTTTTGCAAATCCCGTCTTTGCATCCCGTGTGTTCAAACTGAACAGAATGTTGTGTTATGGGCTGCGTGTTCAGAATCAACAATGTCCTACATGAGCTGTGTGCCGAATGAATAGAATGCTGTGATATGGGCTGTGAGTTTAGAATGAGCAGTATTCAGAATGGGCTGTGTGTTCAGAATCGGCAGTGTCCTGCATAAGCCGTGTGTTCAAAATAAACAGAGTACTGTGTTACGAGCTGTGTGTTCAGAATGCGCAGTCTATGTGTTGAACATGTTGGGAACTTGTGATTGGTTCCACTTCCAGTACTTCCGGTGTTGATTTTACAAAGTCACACATGTGTTACTTCAATTTGCTTATCGAGTTGTTACTCATTTGTTTATCAAGTTGTCGCAATTTTGTTTATCGAGTTGTTGCTCTTTGCTTATCGAGTTGTTGTACATTTGTTTATCGAGTTGTATTTCACACTCTTTAAGTTCTTTCTTTTTCTTATCGAGTTGTAGTTACATTCGGTTAGCCTATCGAGTTCTTTGTTTTATTTATCGAGTTGTTTTGTCGGTATTTGGTTCACTACCTGATTAGTTGCAATTTGAGTGTTTGGTTTTCAAAACAAAGTTCAATCTCATTTACATTGTTATGTAATATGATGCGATGCATAGAATGTACAAATGCAACACTTTTTCAGCAAAAAGTTTGTTTCATTTCCATCATGTCTTTTGCAAAAAGTACATAGTTTTGAGAAAGTAAAATCTGCCTGAAGCAGTACAGTGTGCCCAAACTATCAGTGAAAAACAAAAGTAAAGCAAAGGAAGAGAAAAGCAACAAAATGTCTTAACAAAGCAAAAAAAGAAAAAGCAACAGAAAGTCTGGATCAATATCAGTCATCTCAAGTGCGGGAGTCTGTCCTGCTCCTCTTCCTGGACGAGGGTCCAGGATCACCACCGTCATCCCCATAATCAGAGTCTGAGCTGTCTCTGGCCTCACCATGGGATGACGCAGCCTCCTCATCTGACTCATCATCATCTGGAGTGGGCTCTCAGGAACTGCTCTCAGCATGAGTGTGCCTATGTCTGCCCCGGCTATGGATGGTCATCCTCTGCCTGACTCCCCTCCTCCTCGAGCTGGAACAAATGGTCCAGCTGGAGCACCTCCCGCGGCCGGAATCTGGAATGGAGTCTGAAAAGGACAAATGGCAAATGCATCAATTACAGAACGTAAAGTAGAGTATCAGTACAGAATGCAATGTGTGAGTACAGTGTATGAATGTTTTGAGCAGTATATCAGTACAGAATACAGTGTATGAGTATAGTGTATGAATGGCGTGAGCAATGCTGCGAGCAGTATATGGGTTGCAGTGTATCAGTGCCGTGAGTGCTGTGTGTCAAGTGCCGTGTTGATAGTGTGATGCATCAGATCATGTATGAAACATATTGTAAGAGTTTGAGATTGCAGTCGAAAGAACTTACCAAGATATTGTAAATGGTCAACAAGTCGATGCACCGTTGTAGCATCCCTACCGCTGAGGCTGTCAACTCCAGGGACTGGCGAGTGTACTCGACAGAAGCCTGCAAAAGTGTTGAAATCATTACTATTCTGCGGGATATCAAATAAATTGAAATGACTGTATAGAATGTAAAGTTTAATGGTGCATACCAGGGTTGAGCCATAGACTCTGACAAGCTCATGATCAACCGGAGGAGGAGCGAAGGGAATCTGATAGGTCTCCCCACCCTGTCCTCAGCATGTGATCATCATAGGTAGCTTTGGCCATCCAGCTCCCTGTCCCCTCCGGGACCCATTCCTGCCTCGGGCCGAAGGTGCCCTCGATGCTCCCGCTCCTGCTGCTGGCGCCGCTAGCCTCTCTCGCTCAGCTCTACGAGCACCAGTCAAAGGCCGCATGATGTAAGCCTGAATGTACTCAACGTAGTCACCCTTGTCCCTGAAAGGCTCTGAGTCCCAGCCAATCGTATAGTCTATCATCTCCTCCAGGGTATACCTCTCAGGGTGCCTCGTATGGGTAGGAGGAGGTGCTGGAACCGGCTGCTCAGGCATGCCCAAGGTCTGCCGCAGGAAGTGTTCCCCGAAATACCATGCCTGACAGATTGAGCCCTCCAACAAGACCCTGAACCGGGCAGTCTCTCGAGCACCGACATACCGCTCCCGAACTGCATCAGGCAACGGGGCCCAAGGCTGCCAGGTGATCTGCAAATAAAACACAGTTTGTTATCTACTGATATTAAGAGTACAACGTAAATCGAAGCTTAAATCAACTATAATGCTTGACATACCTCGGCTGTGGTGATGGTATCAAAGTAGCGGCGGAAGAACATGAAGGACTCGCGTGGCCTCCGCTCGCATCTCACGTCAAAGCGGTGAGAAAATGGAACGCCAAGGGAAACCTCCTCGTCTAGCACCGGGGCAAGCCTCGGGAAGTAGGCATATATCCACAACTGTAAAATATAACAGAGCAAACATCAGTATGCTTATCAGATAAAGCAGAATGCAGAATAAAGCAGATTATGTGTGTACCGTGTGTGCAGTGTACAGCCAGTGTGAAGCAGACTACATGTGTGCAATGTATAGAGTACAGATAATGTAAAACGAAAATGTAAAACAGAAAAAAGAAGGTGTACCTTCCAAGCTCGCCAGTAGCCTCCGAGCAACTATCCGCTGCAGCGAGAGGATGAGCTCATATACCCGTAAAGAGTGGCCAAGCCCGCGCCATTCCAGTCGTAGCGGCGGATCTGTGTCACATCCACAAGCGCACTCAGCAGGTAGAGGGCGACGGTGTTCGCTCAGTCGGCGAAGAGCGTGGTCCCCAGCAAGAACATAATGAAGCCACGAGCGTACTACTCCTCCTCTTCCCCGGTAGTAGGCGCCTGGATCCGAAAGTGATCCTCGAACCACGAGTACCTCACAAATCCTGCCCAAGCGAGAGGTGGCTGAGTGCCGAGCAAGTATAGCTGAGCGACATCCCACTCATCCATGGCTGTATCAAAGGGGATCGGATCACCCCCCACTCCGATGCCTGTGAGCATGGAGAAGTCAAAGGGAGTCATCGTCATCTCCCCGATGGCAGAAAGGTGGAAGGAGTCAGTGGTATCTCACCACCTCTCCACCAGAGCAGCAAGAAGGGGCCTACTCGCAGTGAGGCGCGAGAGTCCCATGCAGAAGGTCCCAAAACCAGCCTGGTCAACAATGCGACGAACCGCGTCAGGTAGCTCCATGTACCAACCTCGGGTGGCAGTGTTTCCATACCCTCGGAAGGCATGGGAATCTCCCTGTGATCAAAATGAACAGTTGCGAAGCAATGTTACAGATACAGTGTTGAATGCGCTCAGAATTGATGAAAATGTTGTGTGTGAGCATGCATCAGAGTCTACACAGATATCGGGTGCGGGTCTACTCGCAGTGAGCTACAGCATATGATGTATCAGTATGTTTGAATGGTTCAGTTGAGAATACAGGGTGTGTACACATGTTCAGATTCAAACAGATGTCGGGTGCGGGTGTGCTCGCATTAAACTACAGCATATGATGTATCAGTATGTTCGAATGGTTCAGTTGAGAATACAGCGTGTGTACATGTGTTCAAATTCGAACAAATGTCGGGTGCGGGTGTCCTCGCAGTGAACTACAGCCTTTGATGAATCAATGTGTTTGAATGGTTTAGTTGAGAATACAGCGTGTGTGCACGTGTTCAGATTCAAACAGATATCGGGTGTGGGTGTGTTCACAGTGAACTACAGTATGTGATGTAGAAGTCTATCTGAGTTAAGCTGTTAAAGAACAGAATTGACTATCGCAGTTATGTGTTCTACATTGCAGAAAATGAAATAGGGGAAGAGTGTACCTCAGAAGCGCCGTAGGACAGATGTGACTCTGGCTCGCACAACAAAAGCTCTAGTGGAGCGCCTCGCGCATAGCTCCTGAACTGGCGGATGCCATCGGGAGGTAACACATGTATCGCCGACCTGTAAGTTGCCGGATCGAATGGCCAGATGTGAAGAGGTAGGAGCTCGACCTCAGGATCCACGTCCATCTCTGGGGGAGCCCCACCCTGTGGTATGTCATCCGCCATCTCAGAAAGAGTGCAAAAATGGCCGAGAATGTGGAAAATAGGTGAGAATGCCAAAAGTCAACCCAAAAGTCAACCCTGAGAGGGTGAAAATAGGAGGAAAGGTCGGGGTGTGGAAAAGGCACGAAGATCAAGGTATGACTCGGGGAAAACAAACCCCAAACGGTGGAAACCAATAAAAGTGCACCGAAACCAAGATTTGTTCGGTTCAAAGTGTGCGAAACGGTAAGGGTTTCGCGAATCGAACGACAAAAAAGTGTCGAAAACAAGAGAAAAACGAGGATCGAAGGTTAGAAAATCACCTAGAGAGAGAGGAGAGGGTTTTTCGAGCTTGGAGGAAATGAAAATATAGGTTTTGAGGCCCTATATTTAAAGACCCGTGGCTAAATGTCAAAATTGCCCCAACATTGCCATTTTTGGCCGGTCGCCCAAATTGTTAGCCGATGAGCTAAGTAGTTGGCCGATGAGCTCCTTTTGTGGCCAATGGATGGCCGGTGGCCTCCCCTTGTGGCCGGTGGACCTCCTACACCCTTGGTTGGGCAAATTCTGTGGTTTGGAACCTTCATTACTCAAGACAGTGCCAGGAAATGGACTTTTGAAGTTTAATCGGCTTTTGTATTAACCTCGAACCATGTCTTCTGTATGCGATGCCCAGTGCGCGCAAGGTGTATCCTTTTCGTATCCTTTGGTATCTTACGAGATTCAATAACTGCTTTAAATACGTTGCATTACAATGTTTTGTCTTGCTTATAATAAACATACATAGGTTGCATCGTTATGCACATCAACATGCGTTGTAGCACACACAGCATGCATTGTTATGCACTATTCACTTGCATCGTTATGCACGTCTATATGCGTTGTAGCACATGCCACGCTTGCATTGTCATGCACCTCCTTTGGGTCGCATTGTCTTGCACCCCCCCTCCCCCCATCCGTGTTATTTCACATATTTCATTCGCATCATCATGCACCTTATCAACAACCTGCATCGTCATGCATCTTCCATTTGCATTGTCGTGCATTTCAATAGTTTGCAATGTCATGCATTTCAATAATCATGCATTGTTATGCATTTCAGTCCATGCATTGTCATGCGTGTCTCATTTGCATTGTCATGCATTCCAATCATTTGCGTTGTCGTGTATTTCAATAGTTTGCATTGTCATGCATTTCAATAATCATGCATTGTCATGTATTTCAGTTCATGCATGGTCATGAGTATCTCATTTGCATTGTCATGCATTTCAATAATCATGCATTGTCATGCATTTCAATCCATGCATTGTCTCATTTGCATTGTCATGCATTCCAATCATTTGCATTGTCGTGCATTTCAATAGTTTGCATTGTCATGTATTTCAATAATTATGCATTGTCATGCATTTCAGTCCATGCATTGTCATGCGTGTCTCATTTGCATTGTCATGCATTCCAATCATTTGCATTGTCATGCATTTCAATAGTTTGCATTGTCATGCATTTCAATAATCATGCATTGTCATGCATTTTAGTCCATGCATTGTCATGCGTGTCTCATTTGCATTGTCATGCATTTCAATAGTTTGCATTGTCATGCATTTCAATAATCATGCATTGTCATGCATTTCAGTTCATGCATGGTCATAAGTATCTCATCTGCATTGTTGTGCATTCCAATAACTTGCATTGTCATGCATTCCAGTTCATGCATTGTCATGCGTGTCTCATTTGTATTATTGTGCATTCCAATAATTTGCATCGTCATGCATCTCAGTTCACGCATTGTTATGCGTGTCTTATTTGCATTGTTATACATTCCAATAATTTGCATTGTCATGCATTTCAAACAACTCGCATTGTCATGCATCTTCCATTTGCATTATCATGTATGTCAATCTCTCGCATCGTCGCATATTTCATTCGCATTGTCTTGCACCCCTCTAACTTGCATTGTTTTGCACACTCCTTCTCCGAAGCACCGGGATAAGTCCCTATGTTTCTTCTCATTTTCCGAAACACTGGGATACGTCCCTACGTTTCTCCCTCTTATTCTGAAACACCGGGATATGTCTCTATGTTTCCCTTTCTTTGGTTAAGAGCATTCGGAACATGTTAAAATGTTTAAACCTTTGTCCACTCTTGTGCCGCATGTGGACGTAACTAACATTTCTCCACTCGCGTGCCGCGTGTGGACGTAACTGCTAACCTTTCTCCACTCGCGTGCCGCGTGTGGACACAACTGCTAACCTTTCTCCACTCGCATGCCATGTGTGGACGTAACTAACCTTTCTCCACTCGCGTGCCACGTGTGGACGTAACTAACCTTTCTCCACTCGCGTGCCGCGTGTGGACGTAACTGCTAACCTTTCTCCACTCGCGTGCCGCGTGTGGACGTAACTAACCTTTCTCCACTCGCGTGCCGCGTGTAGATACTAACCTTTCTCCACTCGCGTGCCGTGTGTGGACGTAACTACTAACCTTTCTCCACTCACGTGCCACGTGTGGACGTAACTAACCTTTCTCCACTCGCATACCGCGTGTGGACGTAACTAACCTTTCTCTACTCGCATGTTGCGTGCGGACATAACTACCCCTTCTCTACTCGCGTGCCGCATTTGGACGTAATCCCTTCTCCACTCGCGTGCCGCGTTTGGACGTAGTCCCTTCTCCACTCGCATGCCGCGTTTGGACATACCCGCACTGTTATGTGCATCGCGCTTTCTTGCACAACCTTTCTCCACTCGCGTGCCGCGTTTGGACGTATTCGCATTGTTATGTGCATCGTGCTTTATTGCTCTCCTTTCTCTCACGCGCATGCTACGCCGAGAGATGCTCTCCTTCCTCTCATGCTTGTGCCACGCTGAGAGATACTCTTTTGCCTCTCTTGCGTATGACACATTGAGAGATATTGTGTTTGAGATTCCGGGTGTCCTCGGCAGTCGCCTTTAATCTTCTCCGCGTAAGACGCAGTGAGAATTGCATAATTTTCTTACACCCTTTCTGTTGGAATGTGTAGGACTGTTATCTCTTATTCGCTTGCTTAAAATGTTGCATTTATTTTGCATAATTGCTTCATCACAGCTCTCTTTGCATGATCATAAGCTATGAACGGCATCGTGCATATCACTTGTATCTTGCCCCTGCCTTCGGGCACATATCTTGCTATCTTGCATGCTTGTCTAAGTCTTCGGCCTTGTCAAAAATGGGTCGTCTTTGGGCTTTGACATTCACTCCCGTCACTTTGTCACTTTCGAGTTCTGTCAAAGAGGGGCAACTGTAGACACCCCATTTTTGATCATCCTCAAGACTTGGACGTCATCGTTTGAACACTCAATGATCATCCATGCTCGTGTTCGTTTTGAGTTCTCGGAGGTCTCGACTACGCGCCTTGCCTCAAGATCTCTCAACTTGTCTGTTTTGTGTTTGGTCATGGACCAAACACTTGTGTTTTTTATTCTAAGGGAAGAAGGTGGCTTGTTTGCCATCCTCTCAACCCACCGGCCATGGCATGAGGCCATCGGCCCCTTTTTCTTGCCACCGGCCAAGAGTGTTAGCCGGTCAGCACTATATTTGGTCGACCGGCACTTGTGTTGGTCGATCGGCCATTTTTGGTGGCCGAACCCTGTTCATCTGCTTTATGCAGATATTTTATGCCAGCTGGTGCAGCTGGCATCCACAATTCACCCCCTCCATACACGTGTATGGAGGGATTTGCTCTTTGCTTGGCTTCTCTTGGAAGCCTTAGATTTTGAACCTCTATAAAGAGGGAGCCCCTCCTCCCTCCTTCAAGGTTCAGAAAAATTGCCTTAGAAAAGATAGATATAGCCTTGTATCTATCTTGCCTTGTTTCTCTATTTTTGTGCTTCAAAAATGTAGTATTGTCTTAGTTTAGCACACAAACACCTAGCAATACACCTTCTCTTTGTTACTAAGGTACTAAGGAGTTGGTTTTGGTGTTCTTGGGTGGGTTTGAACTTAGAAAACCTGCTGGAGCTTTGTTCTTGAAGAGGTTCTACAAGGGTGAGTTCCTTACTTTAGATCCCCCATTCTTGCTTAAGCTTTTAGCCTCTCTTGCTTATTGTTTTGAGCTTAGTTTATAACTGATAAAAGTTCTAATTTTTCTTTCTTTAGAACTTTGTTCAAGGTCTCTTTGAGGTTTGGGGTTGTTTCCCCCATCTTAGGCCTTGTTAGGCCTTGTTTTTGGCCATCCATCTTGGCCTTTGTTATTAGCTTTGCATGGCCTATTTACCACTGAAATCTAGAGGATTTTTAGTGGTGGAGAGGTGGTTTTGGTGTCCCAAATAGGAGAGGGTCACTCCCTCTCCTTGTTGTCTTCAATGCTTACATAAATGGCTTATGTTTGTAGCATGTATGCCTAGCTTGTTTTAGCTCCATTTCAGTATATATTAGGCTTTGTTTTGCCATGATATAGCACTGTTTTGACTTGGTTTAGACATACCATGCATGCTTTATATACTTGTCTTGTAATCCCATGATTTGCCTTAACATGCACCATGTTGTAACATGCCATTTTAGCAAGATTTTGGCTTAACTCCATGAAGCTTCTAGTCTTGTTTTACCATGCTAGAGCTCTAATTTGAGTTGTTTCAACCATGTATGCCATGCTTTGTATAGCTACCATGCATTTTAGCTTGTTAGCTTTAAGTATTCAAGTCATTAGCATGCTCCATTTGGATCATTTCAGTGGTTTGGCATCACTTGTAATGTTATTTCAGTCCATGTAATGTGCTCATATATTTGCATTTGTCATTTCTTTAATGTTTTAAAGAGTTGTTGTTTTATGCCTCATGAATGGACCATTGTGTATGCCTCCATGTTTAGGCTTCTAGATTGCCATGTCAAAGTGTTTTTGGTCTTGTTCTAACATGCCATAACTCTGATTTTGTTTGCTTAAGTCATGCCATGTTTGGTTTTGATAGGTGTTGTGTAACACCTCTTTGATAGCATTACATGCCCAATTAGTTTGGCATTGTATTCTAGCTTGTTTTGGCTAGCTTTGAGCTCACTTTTGGTCTTGCTTGGACCTGCCTCGGGACTATTTTAGGTCCCCTTGGCCCTTTGGGGCTTGCTTCACATAGCCATGGCTTGAGCCCCTTGGCTAGTCTCAAGTTTTAGGCTCCTTTGTATGCTTTACTTGCTTGGCTTGGTTGATTTGGCATCATCACTTGCATGATTTCAGAGCTTAACATGTTTGCCTAATATCCATGTTTGTCTCCTTTTAAGTGTTCTTAAAAGTTGCTCTACAATGCTTAAAGTAATGGATCATTAGCATGCATGTTTGTATGTGTATTTCATGCCTTTGTTGCATCATCTTGGCCGCTGATTTGGACCTATTTGAGAGTTGTCCATATTGGCTTAAGACCATCCACGCATGTTGTTGCATGCTTGCCTTGTATGTTGTCACATACTTGTTGTATATTTGGTAAATTGCATGTTGTAGCATGCTAGTTCAATTGTGCCTTCTTGTGTACTTAGTCCATGACATGTTGTTGCATGCTTAAGTTGTAATGCATTTGGCACACATTCTCCTCTTTTTTAGTTGCTTAACATGTTGTCTCATGTTTGCCTCACATGTTGTTGCATGTTTGTCATTGGCATTGTTGTTACATGCCTTGCATGCTTATTTGTTTAGGTTGTATGCTTATTGCACATTGCTTGTTTGCATGCTCATGTTGCATTAGCTTGCTTGCATGCCTAGGTTGCATAGCATTAAGCATGCATCCCTTGCCTCTTGATCAACCATGATGGAGGTTAGGGCCCCCTTTCGTGTTTATGTGCATTCATTGTACATTAATTTGCACACTCGACTCTTTTGGCCATCATGCATTGAAATGCGTGATTGATGGCCCGAGGGTCGAGAACTATACTCCTTTAAGTCTCAAACATGATAAGAAGGGTGGTGGTGCAAACATTGCCTTAAAAATGCATTGCCATGCTCTGTCTGTCCTCTGCTGCAGCAAAACAGGATTCTACAGGAAGAGATGGCCAGTCGGCTATCTTCAGTGCCGACAAGCTACGCATTGTTGGCCGAGGTCCCTACAAATGGTTGATGACCAATTCCTCTTGGCCGGTGGCCTTTACTTTTGGTCGGTGACATCCCACAGTGCTCAGAAGGTGAATCAAAAGTATCCTTGAGACTTGCATAGTTTTCAGAGGTGCAGGGCAGTGTAAACAGAGGCAGCATGACCATGGCGATAGATTTCCGAGCGAAGCCGAGCATGCATTCATTCGTCCCTCTTCCCAAGGCTGTTTTACTGCTTTCATAGCTTAATTAATTTGTTTAATTAGTTAAGTGTTTTGTAATAATTAATTAGCTTATTAGTTAGTTAATTTGTATTATTCTTTCGGTCCCTCCGTCGAGAGGGCGCAATTGTGTAATAAGCGTGCATGTGTGTGATTTATGTCTTCCAACCTCCACTTCTTTCTCCCTTTTACTTAACCGCTTACGATGGTTAGTTCTAGGGCCCATTTCAATTAGCATCCTTATGCTATGCATGTTTGCATCATTCATCTGTATTGCATGCACCGGGCTCGGCGTATCATACTAACTGCATCGTATTTCGAATCCAAGTTGAATACATGCATCGAATTGTCGCATCTCACATGCCATTTTAGATTAGCCGAGCCTATTCTAGTTGCACTTCGCATGCGATGCATTAGCCATTTCAACATGAACTAGGATCATGCACGATTTCTAACTAGTTTCTTGTTTTGGCTTGGAGTACACTGTGAGTGTTTATGTTTTAGCATCTTGTATGTATGTGAATGTTAACATGAAAGTATGCTTGCCATGAGGCTAAGTGCTTATGTGATATAACTGCCTGAATGCCTGTGGGTGAAGGTTGGATCACTTGAATTGGAATGGTTCATTGAAATCCATGATTTAGCCTACTTGCGAGTAGCAAACTTCAAACCGCCTTCCAAACAAACGGATATGCAATGCTTTGTTCCAAATTAGGCGATCTAATCTATACCAGTGTGTTGTGCACATCACCTAGTAATTCTAGCTAATTAACCGGAATAAGAACCCATGTGTTTTCAAAAACTCGATATCATGCTTAGTACAGGCCGATCTTCGGATCGGGCGAGCGGGGGTGCTCATAGATGACCTTCCCCAATCGTACCCAAGTTCCCGAGCCGATGCAACTTTGGTGATGACGGACACGTGGCCTTAGGCACGAGTTAGGGTTTCCTAAATCCCCCCAAAATAAAATATTTAGGTGGCGACTCTGTATCTGGCAAAGCAGTCCATGTTTGGCACTTCTTTCTTAAAAATCAGTTTTCCAAAATGATTTGCCGGATTTCGACTCTTTGGTGATTTATCAGTCTCACATCGCACATTGTGAGATCAAATTAAGAACCGTGACATTTGAGTCCGAACTGTGGAAAAGCATAGGCCCCCAAGGGCGCATCCACAGTCACATAACAATTCATTCTGGCCAGTGAGCAAACAAGATAAATTCCCAATAGATTTTCAACTCAATGCATCTGCTACGGTATTTGCCTTCCCTGGATGATACAAAATTTGTAGGTCATAGTCTTTGATCAATTCTAGCTACCTTCTTTATCTCATGTTCAGTTCCTTTTGGGTAAAGAAGTATTTTAAGCTTTTATGATCTGTGTACACTTCACAAGTCACTCCATACAAATAATGGCGCCAAATTTTTAAAGCAAAAATTACAGCGGCTAATTCAAGGTCATGGGTTGGATAGTTCTTTTCATGAGCGCGGAGTTGCCGAGAAGCATAAGCAATCACCTTCCCATTTTGCATTAACACACACCCCAAACCTTTGTAGAAAGCATCACTATAAATTTGAAACCCATCAGTACCATTAGGCAAAGTCAGAATTGGTGTAGTTACTAACCTGGTCTTCAACTCTTGGAAAGCAATCTCTCTTTGATCAGTCCAATCAAATGATGTAGCTTTTTGAGTCAATTGAGTGAGCGGTAAAGCAAGTTTGGAAAAATCTTCTACAAATCTACGATAATAGCTCGCAAGCCCTATAAAACTTCGAACTTCTGTTACATTTTTCAGTCTAGGCTAGTCCACAATAGCTTCAATTTTCTGTGGGTTAACAGAGATACCGTCCTTGTTGATTACATGTCCCAAGAATGCCACATTGTCAAGCCAAAATTCACATTTGGAGAATTTGGCGTATAATTTCTTTTCCCTTAGGATCTGTAAAGCAATTCCCAGATAATTCTCACGTTCTTCCCCGCTTTTAGAATAAATCAATATATCATCGATGAACACAACAATAAACTCATCAAGGAATTGTTTAAACACCATGTTCATTAAGTCCATGAATGCTGCAGGTGCATTAGTCACCCCAAATGGCATGACTAGGAATTCATAATGCCCATATCTAGTTCTGAATGTAGTTTTCTCTACATCTTCTTCCTTGACCTTTAACTGGTGATACTTGGATCTAAGGTCAATTTTATAAAACACTTGGGCTCCTTGGATCCGAGTATCACCAGATCAATTTTAGAAAACACTTGCACAGATAGAAATTATACCTGACACCATAGATTCGGTGTTCTGTACATCACCAGGCACAAGAGCAAATAGTTGACCCTGCCTTAAGGTTTCCTTTCCAGTGTTAGCTTTTGTATTCATTTTTTAGGCCAAGGTGGATCCGGCTGAACTTGCTGTGGGGTGATCAGTATTTTCGAGCCTGACAATCTCTCATTATATGGCTGGTTTTACCACATCTGAAACAGGCACCCGATGCTCGATAACAAACTCCCTTGTGTTTCCTACCACATTCTGAGCAAATCGATACAGATCCACTACTTTGGCTTGAGCTATTGTAAGATCCTGTGTGTTGCTTCTTCGAGAATGACCGACCTCTTTTGAAATTAGACCCCGATCTATTGCCCCTCCACTCACTTGTTGGGACTAGAGTTTGCTTCTTTGCTGCCAAAATGACTTCCGCCGTCAATGCCCCATCCAACACATTTACATATGTAGGTAGGTTGAGGACTCCTACCCGATCTAATATATCTAAATCCAGTCCACCCTCAAATTTGTGGGCTTTCTTGTAGTCCGTGTCCACCATATGAGGTGTGAATCTGGCTAACTTAGTGAACTTAGCCTCGTACTCAGCCACAGACATTCTTCCTTGCTTGAGTTCTTGGAATTCAGGCACTTTTCGATCTCGAAAGTATTAAGGGAAATACTTGTCATAGAAGATTACATTGAATTGAGCCCATGTCATATTCTCATTACCGCTCCGAACTAGCAACCACCATCTACGGTCTTCATCCCTTAAGGTATAGGTGGCCAAAAGAACCTTTTGAGTCTTTGAGAAAGGAAAGGCTTCGAACAATTTTTCCATCTCAAGTAGCCATGTTTCTGCCTTCAATGGCTCAATGCCACCTAGGAAAGTTGGTGGCTTCATCTTCAAAGATTTTTGAGTCAAGTTAATAATGTCATTATTGTCCAGCTTAACTTGTGCTGGGGGAGGCAGTGGAGGCAAAGGTTGCTGCCTTTGTTGTTGCGTTATTGCTTCGGTCAAGCATCTGTTCCATTCTGTTCATTCGGGCTTCGGATGATTTAGCTGTTCCATCACCTCTTGCATTTTCCATTTGCTATAGGTAAACAGAATATTATAAACATAGGCAAATAGTCCTTTCACATCATTTAGATCATTTGTTTCCATATCTTGTGGTTATAATTAGATTTAATTTTCACTTTCAATGAACACACACTTACACATGTAGATGGAATGCCCTCCTTTTACTAGGACACCCTAAGCTCATATGGACTCGTGTGTGTGGTAGAACACATGCTCTGATACCACTCTGTCACGGCCCAAACCCGCCCCCATAGGTTTAGTGTCGTAACCGGCCAGTAATCCTTGGATTACCAAAGGCCTCTTAACAGAATTTCATGTAATTAGGGGCAGCAAAAGCAAATATATAAACATACATAATCCATTGAGCTGTGAAGACATTAATGGGATAGATAATTTTAAACTTTTATAAACTGACGAGTGACGTCAAAGGTATAATAATTGCACGTCACTTCATACACTATACATACAAGTAGGACTTGTCCATAGTCAAAACAAAATGACCAAATTCTGAAATACAAAACAAATATGGCCACAGGACTTGACATGATCTGGAACCTCTTCAAGAGGCGCAAAGGGTAGTTGACAAAACAAAATTCCAGGCCATCAACTTTGAGCTTGGTCACGTGCCTAATCACCTACATACATAATATAAATAGTGAGCAGGAGCCCAATGAATAATAACCAAGTAAAGGGTTTTAATGAATGATGTCCATCACAGAGTCAGAAATCAAAGTTTATATTAGAGACAGATTCTTATCAGAAACAGAGTCTTATGTATATTCAAATTCGAAATCAAAAACAAAATCATATACATGTTCATATTCATTTTCATATTCAGATTTTGCATATGATCATACGTGGTACATCCATTGGTGCTAACAAATTCGATGACCCATAAAGGGATGGCCTTGAATGCATTCCGATGACTCATGTGCACAGAGACGTTTCCAATGACCCATAAAAGGACGACCATAAAGGCATTCCAATGACTAATATGCACAAAGACGATTCCGATGACCCATAAAGGGATAGCCACAAGGCATTCCGATGACTCATGTGCACAGAGACGTTTCCGATGACCTATAAAGGGATGGCCATAAAGGCATTCCGATGACCCATAAAAGAGACGCATATCATATGATGCTTAGGATGCCACGAATACAGTTTAGAAACTTGGATAATCATTTATTCATTTAAAACATAGCATTTCAGAAAACTAATCATTTCATATCATCAGAAAATAATTAAGAGTAAACATAACTTTACAAAGTTATTACTCAAAAATAACAGATGGCTACAATAGTCGAATAGAGTAGGTAATTCAAATCTCTTGAGGCGCGTGACCTACATGGGTACAAAACGAATACATACAGAATTACACACCCGAAAACAATAACTTAGTTCTTCTTAGTCTTGGTGTGTTTTAACTTCTTTATCGTCATTATAATGTCTTAAACATAACCTAGGAATGCTTAGGATGCAATGAGGATGCCAAAACGCGTTGGAAAACACTTGGTGAAATTTCTGAAAATAGAGTCCTCGCTCGACCGTAGCTTTCTGCGCTCAAGCAAACTAGCAAACATGTGAGGGGCCGCTCGAGCTCAACCTTCCACGCTCGAGTGATCTGCAAACTTCGAAAAAGTACTGGTTATGTGATTTTCACGCTCGATGGACGCTCGACGGTTGCTCGAGCGTGAGACTCAACTCCCTGCTTGAGCGTAACTTTTGCCGCTCGAGCAGTCTGCAAAACATAAAACTTCTGGGAGCATGCATCTCACGCTCGAGCAGACTTTTGGTCGTTCGAGCGAAGATGCAAAAACAAAGGTGGTCGCTCGAGCGCGAGGTATTTCGCTCGAGCGGAAGTGCAAAATCTAAAATTTCTAGATTGCACTCCTAAGCTCCAAACTCGAATCCAATGATAAAATTCATGTTCTTTTGGGTGGAAAACTTAAGACAACTTATGTAAACTCGGAAAACTTAGTGAATTTAGGATCGTTTTGCAAAATCAAGGTTCAGGAACATATAAATGGTACAAAATTCAAACTCAAAGCTTTGAAACATAACATGCATGAGTTGTTATAAACTTCAACCTCCCAAAACAAGATCAAAAGAGGTCCAATGGTGAGAAATGTTATGAATTCTTCAAACCATGCTAGAATTACAACATGTGTGAGGAAAAATCTTTGAAAACAACTGCAAAATGCTATGAAACATGCATGCATGCATGATTTGAGTTACAATTCTTCAAGTTTAACTCAAATCTTGTATCCGCCTTCCTAATTCCTTAGAGTTCAAGTCCTATACATCATGTTTAGACAATATAAAGGTTGAATCCTTACCTAGACTTCCCAAATTTAAGGGCTAGAGACTTAATTCTTGAATCTCTAGGTTCAATTCTATCTCTTCTTAGCAAGTCTCTTGGGTGAGATCAATCTTCTCATTGTTCTCCCTTTCTCACATTTGTGTGTGTGTATAGGCTCAAGAGTGTGTTGAATGAAGGAAAAAGAGATAAGTGAAGGCAAAAAGGTGGCTTATATAGGCTTGCCTAATGATAGCTAATTAAGGTTAATCACATGGGCATCAAATTAATCTATTTAAATCGTTCCGAATCGAATTTCAATTAAACCTACAACAAATTTCTATAATTCCCGAATAACACATATATCAAGTTAATTTCTGAATCGGATGCCGATAAGGCCTTCAATTCACAAACCAAAATGGAAACATGAACAGATCTTTCTACGTTTAACAAATATAAACACAAACAATGCAATGCACAAGTAATTAACTCAGGATTTCTTCTTAATTACTTGTTAGGCACATTTAAGCATGAATTAACGTTAATCGTGGGTAGGGGTTATTACACTTTGTAACAACCCCGACCTATGATTAACGTTAAACCATGATTTCATATGTTTAATAAGTTGTTAAGATCAAATTATGAATTAATTACATGTGTGTTACATTATTTGTGTTTATATTCATTGAACGTAGGAAAATCTGTTCATGTTTCAGTTTTGATTTACGAATTGCAGGCCTTATCAGCATCCGATTCAAAAATTGACTTGATTTATGTGTTATTTGGAATTTTTAGAATTTTATAGTATGTTTAATTGAAATTTGATTCGAAATGATTAAATTAAAATAATCTAATATCTACTTGATTAGTTTGATCAATAAATAATTACACTTTTACCCAAGCCTATATAAGGCAATTTGTTGACTCAAGGCTATTATATACATATTCATTTGCTCATATTTTGACTCAAACATGAGAGAGAGAGAGAGAGAGAGAGAGAGAGGGAGTTGGGAGAAGAACTTCAACAATTTAGAGTGAATTATAGGAAATTTAGAGGGAAAATCAAGAATTACTCAACCTTGGAGGGAAGTTTGGTTCCAACACTTGCTAGCTCAAGGCTTAAGGTAGGAAATTTAACTCCTTAAACATAAATTTGAATTACTTAGTGCAAGAATTCAAGAGAATTAGAAGATTAAGCATGGGAATTAAATTAAGAATGTAGAATGAAAGATTAATTCATGCATGCATACATAATTCATGAATTTTTAGTTTAATTTTCAATCAATCCATACATACAAGAGGACATCTTTGTTAAATGTTGAGAGTTCACCATAGTTTTGCACTTACAATTCCAAATTACTCATGTTTTGAATGACAATATCTTATATCATTGCATGCATGTTGTATATACAAAATTTCAAGCTTGTTTTTGAAGAATTGATTTGCTTTTGGGCCTTGATTTCATGAAATAATCTTTAAATCATGATATTTTACAAGTTCCTAAATGTTTTCCAGAATTTTGGCCCAAGGAAATGAGTTTTGAGATGTGGAATTCGAGTTTTGAGCTTGAGAGTGCAATATGGGAATTTCAGATTCTGCACTTCCACTCAAGCGTGAGATTCTGCGCTCAAGCGGCCACCTTTGTTTTTGCATCTCCGCTCGAGCAACCAAAAGTTCGCTCGAGCATGAAAAACAAGCTCCCAGAAGTTTTATGTTTTTGTAGACCGCTCGAGCGTCAAGAGTTGCACTCGAGTGGGGACATGAGTCTCACACTCGAGCGACCGTCGAGCGTTCGTCGAGCATGAAAATCACATAACCAATACTTTCTCAAAATTTACAGAGCGCTCGAGCATCCCCTCACACATTGCATATCCGCTCGAGCGAGGGAAGTTGTGCTCGAGCGGGACCCTTGTTTTTAGCAAGTTTTGTTAAATGTGTTCAAGTATATTTTGGCATCCTCATTGCATCTTAGGCATTTCTAAGCCAAGATTAAGACATAATAATGAGGGTTAAATGTAGAAACACACTAAGAATGGAACGTAATGAGTTAGATATATTCCAATGTGTGTTTCAAATGTGTATTTGATATTTATTGATGTAGGTCACGTGTTGTAAACCATTTGATTAGTTTTCTCTGTCTGTCTGCACCCGAAGCCAATTGTGAGTAATAACTTAGTAAAGTTATGTTCCACTTTATTTATTTTCTATATGATGAAATAAGATCTATTTTCTGAAATGTTATGTTCTGTATAATGAATGATTGTCCAATTTCTGACAATGTATTTGTGGCATCCTTAGCATCATGTGATATTTGTTAGTTGTTACCTGGTATCGGAGGTTCCATTATGGAACTTAATATGTATGCAATCTCTTACCCATACCGGAGGCTCCATCATGGAGCTCAGCATATCTGTCATTTGTTACTTGGATTCGGAGGTTCCTTTATGTAACTGGTTACTCATAACCACTATATGTTCTGTATTTGTTTTGTATCTGTTCTGTTAGCGCTAATAGATATACCACGTATGATTAAGCATGAACTCTGATTTCTGTACATGATCTGATTATAAATATATATATATTTGATTTATGAATCTGGTATGGACTTCATTCATTAAATCCTTTACTCCGTTATTATTCACTGGGCTTCCGCTTACCATTTATATTATGTATGTAGGTGACCAGGCACATGATCAGGGCCAGAGTTAATGGCCTGGGATTTCATTTTGTTAGCCACCCTTTGCACCTCCCGAGGAGGTTCCGGACCAAGTCAAGTCATGTGGCCATGTCTTTTGAACGTTCAACACTTTGTTTTCTCTTGTTTAATGAACAGTTTGTTTTTGGTTATCTATACATGGGATGACGTATAATTACTGTACCTATGTGATGTCATGAGTATTGTGATACCCCTGTTCTGTATTATGTTAATTGGTCTCTAATACGTATGTGGTTATATGTTTTGATATGATTTTGCGTACCATTATATGGATATATGTGATTTTGGAATTCTATCTGTTCACCGTAAGAATATCTGTTGAATAATCTGCTTCGGAGATTAAATTGAGTGCCTTATCGGCCACAGAACCTGAAATTGATTACGCCTTTGTGATTAGCGTAATTTTTAGAGCCTACGGTGAAATTTAATTGAAAATTGATTCGGGTTAGATTAAATCGATTAAATTGACGAATAGTGCCAAATTGCCTTATTATTATTATTATATTGTGAGTAGGGATTTATGTAAAGGCATTTTACACTCAATTCCCTTCCCTTCACTTCATTTGGCTGATCAAAAACTCAAAGGGAAAAGAGAGGGTCGGCTAGTGAGAGGGGGAGTGAGGGAATTTGGGATTTTGGCCTCAAAGCTTGATAATTTTGGAGATTTAGCTCAAGAATTGTCTAGAGCTTGAAAGGTCAAAGCTTCTAGGTGAGTAATTCTTGAATTATAGTTTGTAATTTTGTGTGTTCAAGCTAAATTGGTGATCAAGAGTGAGATTGAAATGAAATTGGGTTGTATTTGTTGAATTGAAGCCTAATATGTACATGCATGTAAGAAGTGGCCAAGAATCTTCATGTTTGAGCACAATGTGTATGATTTGTGTTGAATATTGTTTAAAAACCATGTATTGGGACCCCTCTTCACCAATTAAGTTGATATGAAGGCATATTTCTCACATGCAAGAATGAATCATGTAAGAGTAAGCTTTGCATGTTTGAATGTGATGTGTTGGTGATGAATTTGGGTTAATTTGAGACATGCATGTAAGTAATACAAGGAATTGAGCTCCATGGTGATGTGTTTTGGCGTCTATGTCATGTTAGTACAAATATATGTGAGATTGGAGCCTTGCATGCAAGAAAAATTTATTGAATGTCGAGTTTGAACTCAAGGGAGTGTTCTGGAAAACCCAGAATTTTCGACGTCGCCGGCGGAAGTGCCGCCGGCGAGAAATCGAGCTCGGCATTTTTCTGCAGACATGGTTCCCTTCGGCGGAGCTATGTAAACAGGCGATCGCTTTCGGCGGCCGAGTTCATGCTCAAGCAGGACTAGAAGGCAACCAGTACTTTTGCAGACCTGAGGGTCCGCTCGAGCGGGGACCCTATTTTTTGAAATCCTGTTTTTGCATTTTGTGTTCTGCTTTCCGTTCTCTTTCAGTTGCAAGCACTCTTAGGCATATGTTAAGCATTGTAAATGAGTTAACGAGATAATAATAAAGCCTAAAGAGGAATATGTGAATTAAAGAACGGATTGAACTGTTAATGACCCTTTTGTGTTCATGAAATATGTAGGGTCAAGCTCCAGGGCAAATCCACAAGCCGATCACTGTGAGTAATATCGATATTTGAACGCTTGTGAATGTCCAATTGTTTACTCCCTTTTAAGCTTTATGAATTGCTAATTGGGATTGTGGACGTAAGTCTGATATGAATGCATAAATGGACCCGAGATCGTTTTGATAAGCATAAATGGACCCAAGGTCGTTTTGATAAGCATAAATGGACCCAAGGTCGTTTTGTTAAACATGAATGGACCAAAGGTCGTTTGATACGAATGTATGGGCCGAAGGCCGTTCCAACATGAATGAGTGGGCCAAAGGCTGTTTTGAAATGAATGAGTGGGCCAAAGGCCGTTTTGCAATGAATGAGTGGGCCAAAGGCCGTTTTGAAATAAATGAGTGGGCCAAAGGCTGTTTTGCAATGAATGAGTGGGCCAAAGGCCGTTTTGAAATGAATGAGTGGGCCAAAGGCCGTTCTGAAATGAATGATTGAGCCAAAGGCCGTTTTGACATAATCAAATGGGCCGAAGGCCGTTTCGTCATGAATGTAAATCTGAAAGGGCCAAAGGCCAGTATGTACGGAACTATGGTTACGTGATTTAAATTACCCTTATATATGTTAACTACAGATATGAATTGGGCCCAAGGCCGTTTGGAAAACATTGTTCTACGTCTTGTCGCATAAACTCTGTAATTGATATTATTCACTGGGCTATCGCTCACGCTCATTCATGTCCTTGTAGGTGAGCCAAGAGAAGTCCAAACCCAGCCTCAATGAAGCCTGTGTAGAACAACCAAAGTTTTGGAGAGTCAGCCCTCGTGTCTCACGCATGAGACCTGTCTTTGCCTTTTGTTATCTATTTTATGTTGTCATGATAGCGAAGACTTTGTGTAATTCTGTATATAGTTTTGATGGGTTGACTTGGACTTATGTGATCCTGTTTATACAGAACTCATGCTACCACTTTACTGTTGTGAGTTATTAATGTCTATGCATATGGTTGTTTTGATGTGCCATGTAAGCACAGCTCTATGGACAAACTTTTGATTTGCTTCCGTTTGGCCCCCATTAACTCTGTTAAAATACGTTTGGATCAGTTTGAGGCCGTAGGTAATCTCATGATTACTGGCTGGTTACGTCCTTAACCCATGGGGGCAGGCTAGGGTCGTGACAAGTATGCTTATAAAGTTTAAAATTATTTTGTCCCATGTATGTCTGCATAGCTTAATGGACGTTGTGTTTTGTATATTTGCTTCCACAACCCCTTGATTATACGTTATTCTATTCAAAGGCCTTTTTTAATCCAATGATTACTGGGCGATTACGATGCTAAACCTATAGGGGCGTGTTTGGGTCGTGACAGGCTTGGATGTACTTTGTTTGCCATTTTAGGTATATATTTTTTTGACTCCCACAAATATATATGTTTATCAAAGCCAATTTACATTTTGGATTTAAAGGCTAGCAAGTAACTATTATATATATATATATCATGCAAGCAAGCCCATCACATCACGTGCGCTTGCAGATTGTCAAGTAAAGAAGCAGACAGCTGTGAGTGTAAGTGTGAGTAAGAGATAAGGATTGAAAGTATCAAATATCAATTGGCATGACCATTCTATTCTTGTTTTTAGAACACAATACTGCCTACTAGTGCTAGCTAGATTGATAACAACTAACTATAACAAGAAGGAAATATTATTACA
Organism: Camellia lanceoleosa; assembly: GCA_025200525.1. Lineage (NCBI taxonomy): Eukaryota > Viridiplantae > Streptophyta > Magnoliopsida > Ericales > Theaceae > Camellia > Camellia lanceoleosa. The sequence goes on from CM045764.1 coordinate 264,061, forward strand.
AGCATGACTTCACAAAATTAATTAAGTAACAAACAAAACAAAGCAAATTAGCATATGTATTTCACTAAATCTAATTCAACAATTAAGTGTGGCCCATGAATTAAAATATAAATTTGAAGTCCTTAAAAAAGAAACTAGGTTGGATAGGATAGATTGACCACATGTAATGATCCACACAAAATTTTACAAATTGAATGATTCAAATCTCGAATTACTAATCATAATGGAGAACAATTCATGGGACTGTGGAGATGAGAATGGGGGTGGTAAGGAAAGACAAGGAGGTTGGTCGAAGATGATGATGGATAGGGGATGATGGTGGAGAGAAGCTAGGAAGGGTGGTTAGAATTGGAGATGAGTGGGGGTAGAAAGTGGTGGTGGTGGTGAGTGGTGGCTAGGTTTAGGTAAGATTAGAGTTTGAGAAGTTAGGAATAATGATAAAGTTGAATTTTTATAATAAGATTGTAATATATATATATATAAAGGGATTGAAATCGACACACACACACAAAAAAAAAAAACCCCAAAAAAAAGGCAAATAGCAAAGCATCCAATTTTTATTTTTTTTTAAAAAGTTAAAATTGGTGAAAAAATTTAAAGAAGGCACAAGGCATTAGATCTAAGGGCATCTTCATTAAAATAGTCAAATTTTTAGTTAAATTTTGACTAAAAGTCTATTTTTCTATTTTAACTAACCATCTTTCAAATGCATTCTCCAACAAACTCTTTATTTTTCATTTCATTTGTTGAGTCATCTTTTCCTAACTACATATATCTAGTAGTTTGATGTTCAACTAAAGTACCTAGGTAAGAATTGAGTTTGATAAAGTGTATTTCTATAATTTTATGTTATAAAATAGCCAAGAGAAGATTTTAATGAGCTTGATAATGATACTCGAAGGGGAAATATTATTTGGTGATAAGTATATTCGTTGGTCAAAAGTCTATTAACACCTATTTGTTGAAATTTATATATATAGCGTATCTATTGAAAATATCTATATGTTGAATTTCTATCTGTTGAAATTCTATCTGTGGAATTTTTTATCTATTGAATTTTTATTTGTTGTACATTTGTCCAAATTTTTATCTATACAAATTGATTTCACACAGATTTGCACAAATTGATTTAAAATTTTTATTTTATCTGTTGAAATTGGCCTCTCTCCGAATCAAATCCATTTCACTCCATCTCTCTCTCTCTATCACTATTTCTCTCAATCCAAACTGGGTTTGGGTTTCTTTCTCTCCGCAGCATACAATACAATTATAAAGAGGCTAATTTCTTTAAACACAGACAACACTGAAGAACACGAAAAAACATAAATGTTATTTGTTGAAACTAACATTTCTATTATTCTATTCAAGAGCCTTGTCAGATAGACAGAGAAAATGAACCTATGGCCTTTGGTTCTAAGAAAACTGAAGATAACAGATAGAGAAAGAAATAGTTGATAGTAGGAGAGCAACAGATTTGAAGAAAGAGCATGGGGGAACGGCGGATCTAACAAAAATGGGTGAGGAAGCGACGCATCGCATTGGCTTTCAACCGTTTATCACATCGAAAAATCGCCTTTGCCATTCAAGCTCACACCGTCATCAATCCCGATTCTCCTTACTCCACCTCCTCCTCATTAGGGATGGCAATCTGAACCCGGCCCGACGGGGACCTGATCCCCCGATCCCAAATCGAACGGTTATTGTCACACCCCAAATCTGGGCATGACTGACCGTGGCCCACAGGGACTTAGCCCAAGGCACACGTAAGCCTAAACATGAACCTAAAACCATAAAGAATAAATGTGATGATAGCCCAGAAATAAATAAATCAACACTCAATCCAGTAACATGCCACAAGTGCAAAACAAGTCATAACCAACTTCCTAAAATATATATATATACTAAATGGGACACAAACCGCCCAGAAAATAAAATAATTCTAAATAAAACCCAACCACAATGTACGCACAAAACCTGACAAAGCAACCTAAAACAAATTAAATAAATGCCCTAGAGGTCCATGCAATTGAGTCCCCGCTACGCCATGAGTCCACTCTAAGTCCTTCTAACACCTAGAAATGGTAAACAACTAAGTCAGCTGATAGCTCAATGAGTAGCAACATGGATAGTAAATACAGTTTTGAAAACAGGGTTCAGTTCCAAAATAAGATATATATCACATAAACTAGATTGGCATACATTTGGTAAAGAGAATCTGTTTCAAAAATAATGTTCCACAGTTCAACAGTTAAAATACTCATGTCTCTCAAGAACATGATAAATGACATTTTCCACTTAAAACGGATTACAACATGAACACCAATAATTTTCTATGTACCAAGAAAAAACAAATAATATGCCACACAGTTCTCAAGGCTATAAGCCCCGTTGGATCCAATACCAAACTAGGAGTCATCCTCAGGGTGGCAACCTGGGCCTTTTCTCGAAAATGATCCGATTGAAGGTCACCTAATTTAATGTAGGTTTTTTCCTTACAATCGTTGAGTACTAGAGTCATCACGGCCCAACCCAGGTTTGTTCCCTAGTGGCTAGAGTCACCACACACAGTGGAATAATTTCCCTGGACTAAATACATATATGGTCCCAATAATCAATACACGTCAGTTTCACAAAACATGGTAGTTCATCATTATAAACATGAGACCAAAACAAATAGTTTGCAGTATGCCAAGTTCACACATGTTTCAGAAATAATTTGATTCTATTGATAATATAATAATTTATCAAAACAGTTTAGTCCTGAAACAACAGTTTAATTTTTCCAACAATTCAAGGTAGGGGAATATTTATAAAAATACGTAGCATGAAACTACTCACCTGGAAACGAAATAATATAATCCTTGAATAAAGTATAAAAGTCCAACTAGTGCCCTGAACCAAGTATGAAAACTACACGTCACCACTAATTTAAAAATACTAAAGAATAAGAGCTAAGTAACCCCAAACTAAAGCGCACTAACACGGCTCAACCCAACTCATCGTTACTCTTAAATATTACCTGAGCTCATGTTCTTCAAGGTCTAAAATCACCCAAGACATGGGTTCCGATTGAAACTTAATTAAAAGTAACTTTGAGATAAAACTGAATTTTTGATAGGTTTTCCCGAACTGTTCACTAACTCTGAAACTTAAAAACTCACTCTACACCATTCAAAAAATTCAAAAACCCTTCAGATATCAACAAATATATCCTAAGTTTCAAACCCAAATGGTTTCACTTGATTTGCTTATCAAAATAATTATCTACAATTAATTATATCTAAACAGGTTGTTTTCTGCAACACTTTAAAGAAATTAATGGTTCTCTTAGTATACATGAGCAATCAACACAAGGCCAAAAACGTACGAAACTAGACTCGTAACCGGTTCTAATGACGCTAATTTGATAATTTTTTAATTTATACCCAAAGAGAACAACACTCCCGAACTTACTATTCACAACCAGTTTTCTAGATAGATTTAAACGCATCAGTTTATATGGATTTTAACTCCCAAAATTATGAAAAAATTCAGATATGAAATTCAATATGTAATTAATCTACTGTAAAAATTTCAGTTCAAAATTCATTTGTTTGATATGGTTTCTTGATTTTTAAAGTTTGTGATTTTGTGCAGAATTCTTATCCAATGACTTTAGCTCCTTAATTCGCTTTAAAATTTTGCATGATAATAATATACACAAAACACTAACCCAATCAGCCAAACCGTTCCTTTTCTTCCAACAACTCACAACACCCACAAGCACCATAACTACGTAAACAACAAACTATAATAGAAGAAGAATAAATTGATTGTTACCTTAGAGTTGTTCAGCCACAAAGTTGCTGGAAATTTCTCTCTCTCTCTCTCTCTCTCTCTCTCTCTCTCTCTCTCTCTCTCTCTCTCTCCCTCCCTCCCTCCCTCGTGGCTGCTGCTACATGTTGAAAGTGTTGTGCAAAACAATTATAATAAGGGTTAGGGTTTTTGTTAGGAAAACTAGGGTTGCTTTATATATATATATATATATCTAAACTTAAAAGATTCTAAATTATTATCCTATGTTTTATTTTATTGTATTTCCTCTCATCATTAATTTAAATAAAATACAACTATTATTAAATCAAAATATACAGACTAACTTGCCCCTTATTTTTTTAAAAATAATAAATCTTACCTCTAAATTAGAGATTTCCACCATAAATTTATTTTAGGTTTAAAATTAATTAAAAGACCTTCCAAATATTTAATTTGCACTTTAGGATTTACCACCAAAATATTTGAGATTGTATTATTATTATTTAATTATTTACTTAATTTGTATATTCGGGTTCTGACATTCTCCCGCCCCCCCCCCTAAAAGAAAAGTTTCGTCCTCGAAACTAACCTGAATAAATCATGAGAATAGATGTGGGTACTTCTCGCGCATCTCAACATCGCGTACCCAAGTCGCCTTTTCAACTAGATGATTAAGCCACAGTACCTTAACCAATTTAATGGCCTTTGTACCCAACATTTTCTCTTTCGAATCCAAAATCTGAACAGGCATCTCCTCATACCAAAAAATCCTCTCTAATCTGAAGCGGCTCATAATCTATCACATGCGACGGACTGTGCACATATTTGCTCAACATAGACATATGAAACACATTATGCACTCCTGCTAACCTAGAGGGTAGAGCAACACGGTACGCAACCTCACCAATCTTCTCCAATACCTCAAATGGACCAATGTATCTAGGACTCAACTTTCCTTTCTTTCCAAACCTGATCACTCCTTTCCATGGTGATACTTTCAAGAATACCATATCCCCCACATGAAACTCTAAGTCTCTCCTACGATGATCAGTATAACTTTTTTTTTTTTGGTCTGCTCTGAGCAATCAATAATCTCTCTCTAATGGGGATAATTTTTTTTTTTTGTAGCATCCTCCACCAAATCAGGTCACAACAATTGCCTTTCACCAAAGTCATACCAGCACAAAGGAGACCTACACTTCCTCTCATACAAAGCCTCATAAGGAACTACTCCAAAACTAGAATGATAACTACTATTATATGCAAACTCCATAAGTGGCAAATAATTATCCCAATTACCTCTCCACTCCAAAGCACAAGCCCTCAACATATCCTCAAGGGTTTGCATAGTACTCATTGATTGCCCATTTGTCTAAGGGTGATAAGCTGAACTAAAATTTAATGGAGTACCTATAGCTGACTGTAATGCACCTCAAAACTTAGACACAAAACGAGGGTCCCGATCTGACACTATTGACACAGGTGCACCATGCAATCTAACAATCTCCTTTATATACAACTGTGCAAATCGAACTAGAGAATAGTTCATCCAAACTACAATAAAATGTGCTGACTTGGTTAATCTATCAACAACTACCCAAACTGCATCGTGATTACTACTAGTACAAGGTAATCCGCATATGAAATCCATGGTAACATGATCCCACTTCTACTCTGGTATAGGTAAGGGTTGTAGTTTCCCCGTAGGTTTTTGATGTTCTACTTTAACCTGTTGACACACCAAACACTGAGCCACAAATTCTGCAATATCTCCCTCCATACCATTCCATCAAAAATGTTCGTGGAGATCCCGATACGTCTTAGTGCTTCCAGGATGAATGCTGTAACTAGAACTATGTACCTCCATCATAATCTCCTTCCTCAAATCACCAACAATAGGAACACAAACTCGGCTACGGAATCAAAGCAAACCATCATCACTAACCACAAAGTCTACATGCTTACCCTCTATCATCTCTCCTTTAATACGCTCACACTGGGGGTCAATCTCTTGAGCTAAACAAATCCGTTCTCTCAAGGTCGGCTAAACTGTCCATTGACTACAATTAGCCCTACCACCAGGCGTAACAACCTCAAGCCTTAACCGTCTCATGTCTTCCACCAAGCAACTCTCAATAAACAAAGCGGCTACATCTCCAATTGCGACCTTCCTACTCAAGGCATCTGCTACCACATTTGCCTTCCCCGGATGATATCAAATATTCACATCATAATCTTTTAGTAACTCAAGCCATCTTCTTTATCTCAAATTTAGTTCCTTCTGTGTGAAAATATACTTCAAACTCTTATGATCAATGTAAATCTCACATGACTCTCTATAAATAATGTCGCCAAATCTTAAGAGCGAAAATCACTGCTACTAACTCCAAGTCGTGCGTAGGATAATTTCTCTCATGTACTTTCAACTATCGTGACGCATAAGCAATCACCTTCCCATGTTGCATGAGCACACATCCTAAACCCTATCGTGAAGCATCACCAAGAACTCATAATGCTTATAACGGGTTCTAAAAGCAGTCTTAGGAACATCCTCATCCCTCACCTTCAACTAGTGATAGCCTGACCTCAAGTCAATCTTAGAGAATACCTGCACTCCCTGCAATTGGTCAAATAGGTCATCAATACATGGCAAAGGATACCTATTCTTCACTGTGACTTTGTTCGGTTCTCTATAATCAATACACAATCTCATAGACCCATCCTTCTTATTCACAAACAACACAGATGCTCCCCAAGGTGAGACACTAGGCCTAATAAAACTTTTGTCTAGCAACTCTTGTAACTGAGTTTGTAACTCCCTTAACTCCAACAGTGCCATTCTATAAGGCGCTTTAGAAATAAGTGTTGTGTTAGGGACCAAGTTAATGGAAAATTCTACCTCACAATCTAGAGGAAGTCTAGGTAGATCCTTTGGAAAAACATCAACACAATCACTCACTACAGGCAACTCCTCTAACTTTTATTCTGGCAGTTCAATACTCACCACACAAGCTAAACAATCATGACACCCTTTTCTCAACATTTGGTTAGCCTGAAGGGAAGAAATAAAATACATAAAAGACTCTTTCCTATCTCCTTCAAAGAAAAACTCAAGTTGTCCTAGTATAGCAAAAAATACCCCCATTCTAAAACAATCAATAGAAGTATGATACTTCATCAACCAATCCATCCCCAAAATCACATCAAAATCCTTCATCTCTAAAGAAATCAAATCCATTAGAAAAATCCTACCATACAAGTTTACCTCACTAGATCTACAGACATCTTCCAATACTACTGTTCCACCTAATGGAGTAGACAAGGTAATACAAACATCAAAGGCTCACAAGGAATAGACAATCCGTGTAGATATCTAGGTGCCAACACTTAACTTTCAAACTAAAATCAAGAAAGATTCAACACAAGTTTGAACAAAACTAACTCAACAACACAATACTAAGGACTATAGGGACTCGGACCTCGTCTAAATGATGAAATGTAAGATATGTAACTCGACAAAATACAGCTCTGATATCACAATTGTCACACCCCAAATCCGAGCATGACCAGCCGTGGCTCATAGGGACTTAGCCCAAGGCACACGTAAGCCTAAACATGAACCCAAAACCATAAAGAATAAATATGATGATAGCCCAAAAATAAATAAATCAAAACTCAATCCAGTGACATGCCACAAGTGCAAAACAAGTCATAACCAACTTCCCAAAAATATATATATATTAAATGGGACACAAACCGCCCACAAAATAAAATAATTCTAAATAAAACCCAACCACAATGTATGCACAAAACCCGACAAAGCAACCTGAAACAAATTAAATAAATGCCCTAGAGGTCCATGCAATTGAGTCTCTGCTACGCCATGAGTCCACTCTAAGTCCTTCTAACACCTGGAAATGGTAAACAACTAAGTCAGCTAATAGCTCAGTGAGTAGCAACATAGATAGCAAATACAGTTTTGAAAACAGGATTCAATTCCAAAATAAGATATATATCACAGAAACTATATTGGCATATAGTTTGGTAAAGAGAATCTATTTCAAAAAGAATGTTCCACAGTTCAACAGTTAAAATACTCATGCCTCTCAAGAACATGATAAATGACATTTTCCACTTAAAACAGATTACAACATGAACACCAATAATTTTCTGGGTAAAAAAATAAAATAAAATAATATACCACACAGTTCTCAAGGCTATAAGCCCCGTTGGATCCAATACCGAACTAGGAGTCATCCTCAGGGTGGCAACCTGGGCCTTTTCTCGAAGATGATCCGATTGAAGGTCACCTAATTTAATGTAGGTTTTTTCCTTACAATTGTTGAGCACTAGAGTCATCACGGCCGAACCCAGATCTGTTCCCTAGTGGCCAGAGTCACCATACACAGTGGAATAATTTCCCTGGACTAAATACACATATGGTCCCAATAATCAATACACATAAGCTTTCCAAAACATGGTAGTTCATCATTATAAACATGAGACCAAAACAAATAGTTTGCAGTATGCCAAGTTCACACATGTTTCAGAAATAATTTGATTCCATTGATAATATAATAATTTATCAAAACAGTTTAGTCCTGAAACAACAATTTAATTTTTCCAACAGTTCAAGGTAGGGGAACATTTATAAAATTACGTAGCATGAAACTACTCACCTGGAAACGAAACAATATAATCCTCGAATAGAGTATGAAAGTCCAACTAGTGCCTTGAACCAAGTATGAAAACTACACGTCACCACTAATTTAAAAATACTAAAGAATAAGAGCTAAGTAACCCCAAACTAAAGCGCACTAACACGGCTCAACCCAACTCACCGTTACTCTTAAATATTACCTAAGCTCATGTTCTTCAAGGTCTAAAATCACCCAAGACATGGTTCCAATTGAAACTTAATTAAAAGTAACTTTGAGATAAAACAGAATATTTGATAGGTTTTCCCAAACTGTTCACTAACTCTGAAAATTAAAAACTCACTCTACACTATTCAAAAAATTTAAAAACCCTCCAGATATCAACTAATATATCCTAAGTTTAAACCCAAATAGTTTCACTTGATTTGCTTATCAAAATAATTATCGACAATTAATTATATCTAAACAGGTTGTTTTCTGCAACACTTTAAAGAAATTAATGGTTCTCTTAGTATACATGTGGGGAAGTGGTTCTGGAAATACTCTTCAGATCCTGGGAGACGCTCTTGATCCTCAGCTAGTCACCTGCAAAGACAAACACTCCGGTCTGGGGTGCCGGGGTTAGCACTCTGACGGGCAAGTCAGTTCTTATACTCAAGAAACCTTGTTTACTAAGTTTAGTGAAGTGATTCTTACCTACCATTCCAAGAACGCTGCTCCTTTATTTATATCTATTCCTTCTGAGGCCTCGGGGCCTGGGCCTACTTTTCAATCATTACCCGTTCTTCTATTTGGCCTCAAAGATCCTTTCTTAATCGGCTTACGTATTGTATTCGGCTCATCCTAGTCTTGTAGGATGCAGCCGGTTAATGTCAATCAACTAAAATATGCCCCTTCCGATTTAGCCATTTATTCGGCTCCCACAATTGCCCCCCGAACTCCCTATTGACGGTAGTTAATCGGCGTGTTTGGTCTAGAATTCGAAAAGCTTAGCGTAGATCAGGCGACTTCGTGTTCCCCAAGACGTCAGAGGATGTCAGAAGGCGCACACCTGTTCGTTTATCATTACACTTTCCCGCGCCATTCATGTGTCTCTCGCATTTATTGCGATTTGAAACTTCAGTCTTTTTGGGTGCACATTTCGTCGATCATCTGATACGTTTGGACCGCCAGCGCACATCTCTCCTCTCACTCACATTTTCTGTAACTTTCGTCCATCTGCCTTTGCCTCATCTGCTCTTCGTAAGTCTTCTTCCCTTTTCTTTGTAATCCTATTCTCTGTTTATCGTTTTTACTTTCGGCGAATCCTTGGGTCCCCGTTCGAATGGCTAAACACTTGAAAGACCTCCTTTCTGAGAGTCGCATTTCTGAATTCCGGCGACATTTTTCCATTCCCGATGACGTCCATTTGTCTCTCGTAACGGACAACACTCTAGATATGGAGAGAGAGGATCAGAATACGATCGTATTTCCCCTCCTATCCATTGCGGAGGGCGGAGTTCGTTTCCCCTTACATCTATTGCTTAGGGCCGTTCTTCGCTATTGGAGTCTGATTCCTTCTCAACCCAATGTAAATTTCTTTCGAATCATTATGGGGGTTATAGAGTTGAATCGACGCCTTAGGATCAATCTCGGAATTCCGGCCATTCGGCACTGCTATGCTTTAGCCAAATCCTCTGGTCGGCTGGGGCGGTACTTCCTCAGGGCCAAGGATACTGACCATCATTTGGTGACTATGCTTGCCAGTTCTGGTAAGAGGGTTGACGATGTAATGGTCAATGTCCGAGGTAATTGGGAGTTCGCTGAAGGCGAAGATCGCCTAGACCCTATTCCCAGACATGAAGGTGATCCAGGTTACCACGTAGTATCTTATGTTTGTCGATCTGTCTTTTAATCGGCTCTCTTTCCTTAACTCCTTATCTTTTGCAGGTAACAAATTGAAGAAGATTCTGACTTCAGTTGACGAGGCGGTCCTTAGGGACATTAAGACTGTACTCGACTACTTCGGTCGCCCAAACGTACAAAAACAAGGGAGAGCCGCCCACATTTTACTCCGGTACGAACCCACTTATACCACATTCTCGGCTGCGGACAACATCCCAATTCCATCCGGCGATCAGCACCTCTCGGCTCTTATCTTCTCCAGCTACAAGAACCTTAGGCAGATTGGTCTCGAAGCTTCTGATTCGGGGCAAGACGCAGAGCCGGTGATAGAGGTACTTGCCGACCCGGCTAGAGAATTCATTGAGGAGGGCGAAGAGGTTGACGAGGCCGTGCGTTCGGCGTTCGAGGCTACCGGACTCAACCAGCCTTCCTCACCATCCACTTCGGGTCGGGCAAAGTTTTCTTCTGGGGATATTTTCGCGAACTTAGGAGTTCTACCCGGAGATTTCTTCGGAGGTATGGCAAAGGAAAGCCTTACGTAAATGGCGCGTAAGCGAAATGCCGAGCGGATGGCTGCTCGAAAAAAGGCCGAGGCCACCGAATCCGATCCCAGCTTGACTAAGGCCTCTGTACCCATTATTGAAGGAACGACTCAGGTTACACCGGTCGAAATGAAAAAAGTGGTTGAACAGCAGGCCGGCGAAGAACGGCTGATTCCAGAGGGACGCGGCCAAAAACGTAGCGCCGAGGAGGAGGCTAGTTCAGAAATTAGTCCCATTGACAAACGGCCTCGCCTCGAAGAATCGGACGTGGTTGCTCCTTTTGTTATTCAGCACAAGATCAGAGATACGCCGATTCCTTCCAATGCTTCGGCCATGGAGGATCCGGCCGTTGCATTGAGCCTGGCGGCTTCAATTTCCTTGCCGGCTAACAATGCAACCTTTTGCGCCGTGCCGGATATTATAGCCGTAGCTCTGTCTGCGTAGTCGGCACTTTTGGTAGGTGATTTCAAATTCACTTAAATCTATTTTTATAGAGGTATCTAACAATCGCTTGTTCTTTGCAGACCGTCGGCAGGATCGTCGACTTAGGCCACCGCCTGCATGATGCTCTTGGCAGAATTGACCGTTTGCAAACAGAAGTGGACAGTCAGAAGAGTAGGGCCGAGTTTGAGAAGATGAGAGCCGCAATGGAGAGCGCACGAGCCGAAGCGGAGAAGGAGAGGGCTCACACTGCCGAACAACTTCGTTCTGACGCTGAGGCAAGAGCGAGTGCGAGTGACGAATCGCTCAAGCTCTCCAAAGACGAACTTGCCGACGCGAAGAGTCAGTTGGAGGAGCTCAAGGCGGCCCAGGAGAAAGTTGAATCTGAGGCTTTTGAGGCGAGAAAAAGAGCCGCCTTCACAGAATACGTTGATGAAGTTCCCAAATTTGAGAATCGGGGGTTCAAACACGAGTGGCTCAAAGCACTTGCTGCCGCTGGGATTACATTGGATTTGCCAATTCCTTACGAGCAAGTGGATGTTAAGCCCCTTGAATCCGACACCGAGGACTGATCTGGGAGGCGTTTCCTAATTCATTTAGTTTTTTAATTTTTGTTTGGTAGGGTTTTGTTGGTTCAGGGTGGTTTTCATGTATAAATTGGTTACTATCTTGTGCACAATTTATTAATGAAAATTTCCTTGTAATTTCATTACTACTCGTACACAATTTGTGTGGTTATGTTAATGAAACATTTTGACTTCCACTACTACTTGTACACAATTTGTGTGGTTTATGTTAGTGAAACAATATTGATTCGTCTTTAGAGATTGAATATCCTATGGCAATATTGATTCGTCTTTAGAGATTGAATATCCTGTGGCAATATTGATTCGTCTTTCTCATGCCGACTGGATTCGAATTATGAACTGTCGATTTGTGAGCCGGCTGGGGTACTTGAGCCGAATAGATCGATGAATTTGCCCTTGCCCTAGGCGGTTTCTGCCGAGATTAGAATCGATTCGGGAGCCGGCTGGGGTACTTGAGCTGAATAGATTGATGAATCTGCCCTTGCCCTAGGCGGTTCCTGTAGAGGTTAGAATCGATTCAAGAGTCAGCTGGGGTACTTGAGCCGAATAGATTGATGAATCTGCCCTTGCCCCAGGCAGTTCCTGCAGAGGTTAGAATCAATTCGGGAGCCGGCTGGGGTACTTGAGCCGAATAGATTGATGAATCTGCCCTTGCCCCAGGCGGTTCGCGATATTCGAATAGATGGTAAAATCGTGCCCCTGCCGTCGACTCAGCCGGGGTCGGGCGATTCAGGATCTCCAATTAATGAGATTGCCTCGATCGTGCTGCCTCTGTGAAGGATAAATGAACAAGGGTACATCCTTTATGAGCTTGGTAGACAACTGACTCGAGCTCCTGGAGGAAGACTGCGCGAATGTCGAACCGACTCTTCTTTAACAGTAAAGGGGAAGCGAAGACCCTAGCTGAGCTGGGCGGAGATATGAATCAAGGTGGTGAACCCTCGCGTACAGGAAGTAGGAGTTCCAGGGGTCGAGAGAGGCGTTAGTCTCCCTGACGTCGCAGTAGATCGCCCAGGCGAAACAAGCAGTCATAGGGTAAATCTCCACAGTCCTGAGTCAAGAAGAGGTCTGACGCGAATCCGTGCCCATTAAGCTTTGCGGTATTTGTAAAGAATAGACCCATGACGGAGGCAGACTCGATCGTTCGAGACCCAGACGTAGTGGTTGACTTTGCCCGACAAATATTTCCTCCTAAGGTTCAGCAATCAATGCTGGGTCGACAAGACTACGAGGTGTTTCGCGAGGGCATTCACGGCGTGGTAAAGGGGCTTTACACTGCTTACGAAGTCGGCATGCCATTGTGCGCTGCCCATCAAGAGATGGAGAAGAAGGAAGAACGTATTCGAAGTTTGGAGGCCCGCGTGGAGGCGGCTGAGCGGGAACTAAGGAAGACCAAGGCGGCTCAGGCACAATCCACCGCGCACGCGAACCCAATTGTGGAAGAGAGGGTTACTAGTTGGCTTATCAGCTCCGCACTTGCCGATCGAGAGACGGCAAGTATGTTCGCAATAGAGAGCGCGAAGGGGAGGGCCTATGAGAAAGGTTTCCATGAGGGTCGAAAAGTGGGAATCGAGAAAACCAAGGAAAAATTGGCCAAAGAAATGTGCCGATGTGAAAACCGTGGGTTTAGGCACAGTTGGATCAAGGCATCTCAAGTCACAGAAGCTCTTCGAGCGTCGGGAATTGATTTGGCATCACCACGCTACAGGAGTAAAGATTTTTCGTTTTCTACCTTTGAAGTTGAGAAGAGTGAGGATGGAGGTGACACCGTATGAGTTTAATAGTTGTAAGATTGGAACGCAGGGCGCGTTTGAAACTATGTAACTTATTGTTTTATTGAAAAGAACGTTTCATTATAAATGTTTCGTTGTCATTCATATTCGGCATATGTGTATTTCGTGTTGCTTAAATGTTTGAATGAATGTCTAAATATTGTCCGACCCAAGTAGCTGTTAACTGTCCGGCGATACGCGGGCTGATCGGCAGGATCTGCACATGGGCAGGATCAGCACATTCGCGACGACCGTTAAGGTTTTATTGAGGCTATTTCAACGGCCATTTATCTTTGACTTAGGTCAGCGCATTGATGCTTGGCCAGTTGGATTAGTGGACTGGTCGAGGGTGATCGGCATGTGAAGACTTGGCCGACCGGTTTAATAAATCTATTTCGCTTTGGCCCAGCCAGTGCGCGTTTCGGCCAGCCGTCGGGATAGCGGTCATGGCGAATGTCAATCGACGCTCGTCTTATTCAGCCAATGCGTTTTTTGGCGTTAATAAAATTTTCTTGGGATTGAGACCTCGAGATCGCGGTCATTGCTGAGAATAAAAGGAGTAGGCGCTTCGCACCAATAATCCCACTTGATTCATCATTCCTTGTGTGGGATGGTGATTTTGGTTATAGAGCTCAAACATCGGTCAAGTTTGGTGTTGAGATGGTTTGCAGCAGAAAACCTACCCGTGAGGGAGTTAGGTCATCCAAAGAGCCTGAGATCTGTGAGTCTCCAAGTCGTCGAAGCAGATCACCCCGAAAGGAGAGTCGACAACTGTCAAGTTCATTCTTCCTTGTCCTGGATCTTTGCCTTGACATTGTCAATAGTATCAGGGGAAGTTTGGCGCTATGCAAGTCGTGGGCTTAAGCATAACTGGTTCAAGGTATTGCATGCCGTGGAGGGGTTTAGGGCGACGGTCGTCGATCCGGCGATGCTGCTTTACTAGCGCGTCTTGTTCCTTTTTTGCTTTCGATATTGTAATGCTCGAATGCGGGTTATGTTTATGTAACAACTGTTTAATCAAATAAATGGTTTTATTTTAAATCTATTTGCGTGTTATTCTGAATTTTGCTTGTGTACTAAAGCACATTACTTCGAATGTATGATCTGTTCTAGTGTGTTACATAGGATCAATTATCAATATCTTTTGTTCGTGCCAACGTTTGCTCCGGATTCGGAGACGTAATTAGCACTTGGCACTGTAGACCGATTAGTATGGCCGAACGGATTAATGCAATAATCCTCTGAAGCACTAAAGCGGGCTCCGTATTTGGAGGCTTGAACCCAGGGCCCATTCGGCCTTAAGGAGATTAATTGGCTCGAATCCGAAGTCTTAATCGGCCCTAAGGCGTCATGCGCCAAAGGGGGCTCCGAATCTGGAGACTTGATTTGGCCGATCGTGATATCCACGAAGGGCGCTCCGAATCCGGAGACTTAATCGGCCCTAAGGCGTCATGCGCCAATGGGGGCTCCGAATCCGGAGACTTGATTTGGCCGATCGTGATATCCACGAAGGGCGCTCCGAATCTGGAGACTTGATCGGCCCTAAGGCGTCATGCGCCAAAGGGGGCTCCGAATCCAAAGACTTGATTTGGCCGATCGTGATATCCACGAAGGGCGCTCCGAATTCGGAGACTTAATCAGCCCTAAGGCGTCATGCGCCAATGGGGGCTCTTAATCCGGAGACTTGATTTGGCCGATCGTGATATCCACGAAGGGCATTCCGAATCCGGAGACTTAATCGGCCCTAAGGCGTCATGCGCCAAAGAGGGCCCGAATCCGGAGACTTGATTTGGTCGATCGTGATATCCACGAAGGGCGCTCTGAATCCGGAGACTTGATTTGTCCAATCGTGATATCCAAGAAGGGCGCTCCAAATCCGGAGACTTAATCGGCCCTAAGGCGTCATGCGCCAAAGGGGGCTCCGAATCCGGAGACTTGATTTGGCCGATCGTGATATCCACGAAGGGTGCTCCGAATCCGGAGACTTGATTTGGCCAATCGTGATATCCACGAAGGGCGCTCCGAATTCGGAGACTTAATCGGCCCTAAGGCGTCATGCGCCAAAGGGGGCTCCGAATCCGGAGACTTGATTTGGCCGATCGTGATATCCACGAAGGGCGCTCCGAATCCGGAGACTTAATCGGCCCTAAGGCATCATGCACCAAAGGGGGCTCCGAATCCAGAGACTTGATTTGGCCGATCGTGATATCCACGAAGGGCACTCCGAATTCGGAGACTTAATCGGCCCTAAGGCGTCATGCGCCAATGGGGGCTCCGAATCCGGAGACTTGATTTGGCCGATCGTGATATCCACGAAGGGCGTTCCGAATCCGGAGACTTAATCGGCCCTAAGGCGTCATGCGCTAAAGAGGGCCCGAATCCGGAGACTTGATTTGGCCGATCGTGATATCCACGAAGGGCGCTCTGAATCCGGAGACTTGATTTGGCCAATCGTGATATCCACGAAGGGCGCTCCGAATCCGGAGACTTAATCGGCCCTAAGGCGTCATGCGCCAAAGGGGGCTCCGAATCCGGAGACTTGATTTGGCCGATCGTGATATCCACGAAGGGTGCTCCGAATCCGGAGACTTGATTTGGCCAATCGTGATATCCACGAAGGACGCTCCGAATCCAGAGACTTAATCGGCCCTAAGGCGTCATGCGCCAAAGGGGGCTCCGAATCCGGAGACTTGATTTGGCCGATCTTGATATCCACGAAGGGCGCTCCGAATCCGAAGACTTGATCGGCCCTAAGGCGTCATGCGCCAAAGGGGGCTCTGAATCCAGAGACTCAATTTGGCCAATCTCGGCGAGTGCCCTAATGGGAATTAACATATGATTTTGAGTGACGAGGAAAAATAGTTCGTATTGTAGAAGTGAAATATATTTACAGGTATTAGAGCCCACAGATCGGGTCAGTGATAGGGTTTTCATCAGAACTCTGCTTGTGCCGATTGAGGGGAACCACGTATTTCTTCAATGTCGTGGGTTGTTGGGAAACGCAAGATCTGATGGTAGGTGCTTGGGATGGCCTTCATGATATGTAGCCAGGTTCTTCCCATGATGGCATTATACGGCGACGAGAGCTTCACGACCAGGAATTCCGCTTCGACCATTCTGGAACCCGCTAGAACAGGTAATGTGACCTTGCCCAATGGATATTCGGGATTCATATTAAAGCCGAACAGTGGGTGAGGCGCTAGAGATAGATCCGACTCGTTGAGGCCGAGCTTGATGAAAGTTTGGTAGTACATGACCTCTGAACTACTCCCTGGGTCTATGAGAATTCGTTCAATGATGAACCGGTTTATGCGTAATCCAATGACCAACGGATCAATGTGGGAAGCCATTGTGTCATTGAGGTCGGAGTCGTTGAAGGCAATTGTTAGAGCTTCTTCAGACTGGTCAGTCGAAATACGGCGCCCCTGTAGAGTTGGATGCAATCGAATTGTGTGCACAGCTGGGGGTGTAGGCAAGCTGTAAATTACATGGATCACATCAAGTGGGGGAGAGTTCTGCCTCAATGCTAATGCCTTGATTGGCCTTCCCTGTTTCACACACTGCTGCAGTCGGCCGTCTTGCACCAGTTCTTCCAGGTGATCTTTTAATGCGTAGCAACTCTCTGTTTCGTGGCCGTGATCTTTGTGATATTCGTACCTCCGGTCCCTTCGTCGTGTATCGGGTGGCCCCACCATCTTTGACGGCCATTTGAAGAATGGAAGGTGTTGGATTTTGGTCATTACTGCGGTGATTGACTCTGACAGTTTCGTGTACTTTTTGTCGGCGCGCCTCGAGCGTCTACTGTCGACTTGCAATTGTTCATTCGTCGGGTGGGAGCATTGATCACTCGATTGGCGAGAGTCCCGCCTTTTGTCTCATTTAGCACGTTGTTGCGGCTCAGGGCTCAGAGGTGGCACGAAACTTATTGGTTGAGCAATTTCAAGAGGTGCCGATTTGGTGGACACTTGTCTAGCTTTAATCCTCATGGCATCGTCTTCCACTTTGCAATACTCTTCGACTTTCTTCATCAACGCCCAGACTGTTTTGGGGGGTCTTCTGGTCAGGGAGTTGCGAAGAGCACTGTCAGGATGTAGTCCCATTTTGAAGGCGGTGACGGCCATGGAGTCGTTGCAAACATTGTCAACGAGATTGAAGCACTCCTAATATCGCGCCGAATATGCTCTCAGCGTTTCTCCTGGTTGGATTTGCATAGCCCAGAGAGAGTCGGCCTGTTTCAGCTGTACCTCATTGGTGATGAACCTAGCCCTGAAGGATTTTTGTAATTGATGGAAACTTCTGATCGAAGCCGGCTCCAGCTTGTAATACCATCTGACAGCTAATGGCCCCAAGCTGCTGGGGAATATTCGGCACATGAGGGCTTCATTGTCAGCATGCAACGTCATGGCCTGCTTGTAGTGACGTATATGATCAGTGGGGTCTGATTTTCCGTCGTAGAGAGTAAATGATGGAGCTTTGAACTTCTTGGCGGGCGCCCTCATTCGTCGGATAAAAGGATCGTGCCGGTCCTCTTCGTCTGAACTGCTTCTTCTGCGCTTGTTCCTTGTGTGTGGACTTTTTTCAGAGGAGCTGGAAGTGTCTGAGCGTCCCTTGTTATGCTCCGTGGATAATGAGTTGGAGTCGCTATCGGTTTCCCTTGGTTGGGCTCGAGGTCATTGTCTACCTGCCCTCAGGGGTCGTTAAAGTCTTAGCGGCTTCTTTGGATTTTGCTACTTCCAGGGCCAAATCTTGACGGAGGCGTTCGTTTTCTGCGATCATATTTTCCAGCCTTTGTTCATTCTGTTTAGCTTGTTCTATGATGGCTTGCATTGTCTCCTGCGCTGAAGTCGTTGGCGAGTCAAAATTCAAGGCGCGTCTCGCAGCAATGGTTTCCTTCCCGAGCATATTTGCCGGAGTGATGTTGTCTCTCTGTGTAGTCTCGTCGGTGGCTATCGGAGGATCTTGCGTCACGCCTTCCATAGATGTACTTGAGTATTCCCACAAACGGCGCCAATTGTGGGGAAGTGGTTCTAGAAATACTCTTCAGATCCTGGGAGATGCTCTTGATCCTCAGCTAGTCACCTGCAAAGACAAACACTCCGGTCTGGGGTGCCGGGGTTAGCACTCCAACAAGCAAGTCAGTTCTTATACTCAAGAAAGCTTGTTTACTAAGTTTAGTGAAGTGATTCTTAAGTACCATTCCAAGAACGCTGCTCCTTTATTTATATCTGTTCCTTCTGAGGCCTCGAGGCCTGGGCCTACTTTTCAATCATTACCCGTTCTTCTATTCGGCCTCAAAGATCCTTTCTTAATCGGCTTACGTATTGTATTCGGCTCATCCTAGTCTTGTAGGATGCAGCCGGTTAATGTCAATCTACTAAAATATGCCCCTTCCGATTTAGCCATTTATTCGGCTCCCACAATACATGAGCAATCAACGCAAGGCCAAAAACGTACGAAACTAGACTCGTAACCGGTTCTAATGACGCTGATTTGATAATTTTCGGATTTATACCCAAAGAGAACAACACTCCCGAACTTACTGTTCACAACCAGTTTTCTGGATAGATTTAAACGCATCAGTTTATATGGATTTTGACTCCCAAAATTATGAAAAAATTCAGATATGAAATTCAATATGTAATTAATCTACTGTAAAAATTTCAGTTCAAAATTCATTTGTTTAATATGGTTTCTTGATTTTTAAAGTTTGTGATTCTGTGCAGGATTCTTATCCAATGACTTTAGCTCCTTAATTCGCTTTAAAATTTTGCATGATAATAATATACACAAAACACTAGCCCAATCAGCCAAACCGTTCCTTTTCTTCCAACAACTCACAACACCCACAAGCACCATAACTACGTAAACAACAAACTATAATAGAAGAAGAATAAATTGATTGTTACCTTAGAGTTGTTCAGCCACAAAGCTGCTGGAAATTTCTCTCTCTCTCTCTCTCTCTCTCTCTCTCTCTCTCTCTCTCCCTCCCTCCCTCCCTCCCTCTCTCGTGGCTGCTGTTACATGTTGAAAGTGTTGTGCAAAACAATTATAATAAGGGTTAGGGTTTTTGTTAGGAAAACTAGGGTTGCTTTATATATATATATATATATATCTAAGCTTAAAAGATTCTAAATTATTATCCTATGTTTTATTTTATTGTATTTCCTCTCATCATTAATTTAAATAAAATACAACTATTATTAAATCAAAATATACATACTAACTTGCCCTCTATTTTTTAAAAAAATAATAAATCTTACCTCTAAATTAGAGATTTCCACCATAAATTTATTTTAGGTTTAAAATTAATTAAAAGACCTTCCAAATATTTAATTTGCACTTTGGGATTCACCACCAAAATATTTGAGATTGTATTATTATTATTTAATTATTTACTTAATTTGTATATTAGGGTTCTAACATTTTCCCTGAAAAATATTCCCGATGGGCCGGGGATGGTAATAAAAAATAAATTCCCGATGATATTCGGGCCAAGGATGGGGATACATATTTTAGTCCCCTTCCTGGCCTCAGCCCCGGCCCCGAGCCCCGCCCCATTTGTCCCCCGAATGATATATATATATATATATTATATACTTTTTTGATTCAATGTTTCTCAGCTCTATCTTTTATTTATTTAGATCTACTTTCTCTCTCTCCATTCCTCACATCTCTCTTCCTCTTCACCGTTTCTGGTCTCTCTCTCTTCTTTACCATCTCTTACATCGCCATTGATCTTTTCTCTAACCCTATGTACTCCGACCTCAACATCTCCTCCCACTCCCCTGAACCCCTCCAACATTCCAGAACATTTAACCTTGATTTGGCTGGCCCTAGGGTTTTCTTCTGCGTCGACTTGGCCATTGATCTCATGCTCAAAGAGCACCGAACATCGTCGTCGTCGCCGTCGCCGTCGCCGAGCACCACCTCCTCCTCCTCCGATGTTTGTTCCCTCCGCCACGACTCTCTCTCTCTCTCTCTCTCTCTCTCTCTCTCTCTTACTCTTTGTGAATCTGTGATGTTGATGATGTTGTTATGAATCTGTGATGTTGATAATGTTGTTGTTGATCATTGATGTTGTTAACTTCTTGTTTGCTGCTGTTTGGATTTGATATTTTTTTTTTTTTTTTTTTTGGTCCGGGGAATTTTCAGGGTCAGGGAAACCTGATCCCCATTAGGAGGAGGGGACAGGGATGGTGATAGGTCCCTTGTTGGGGATTGGGGCTGGAGACGAGAAAAATTTTATTATCTGGGATCGGGGACGAGAAGTGTGATCTCCGACCCAGCCCCGCCTCGCCCCGTTGCCATTCCTACTCCTTATATGAACTCACAATTGGTACTCTTCAAATTCTGAGCATCACCATAAGCCAAGAAAATCAAAAGGGTACAAGATTTGCTTGAGGAGAGCTCCGGCAATAATGATGACGGTGGTGGTGTCGTTTTTGGCGACAATGAGGAGGGCCACGAGGTTACTGACAGTGCCCGAAAAGGGTGGTGGAGCTTTGGTGCTACTGCAGGAGAGAAAGAAGAAAAAATGAATTTGTAGAGAGAGAGAGAGAAGGTGAGAATGTGAAGAAAGAATTTCTACGAATATTTACTATCGTAATCATTGTCCTTATGGATTCAAACGAAAGGAGCATTGATCTATGACCTTGAAAGTTTATAAAAATAACTTAGGAACTGAGCACCCTAAAAAAATATTGTAATTTTTTTATCCAACTAACATATAAATTGGACTTTTATTTATTTATTTATTTATTTATTTATTATTATTTTTTTAACCCGTTAATCTTGGAGGACGACATCATGATGATAATATCGGCTAGCGCAAGCATACGCTATGCAATGTATATTGCATAACCTCCCCTTTGTTTTTTCGCTAAAAATGAAAGGGAAGCTTTAGGTGACCGTCACTGATTAGCATGTTATTTATCTTACATTGATACTAATGGAATGGTTAAAGCTTTTTAATGCTTGCTTCTTCATTTCACTAAAAAATGAAAGGAAGAGGGTTGATTGGGGCCGGGGGTTCTGAACAGAATACTGCTGGCCCCCCCTTTCCAAACACATACAACAACAACAAACATCTCCCCCAAAACCCACAGCTTTCCTTGCAGAGAGACAGTGCGGCACAGACGGACACACCCCTTTCCCTATTTCTCACTCTCTCTCTTTCTCACACACAGCAGTATTACTCTCTGTCTCTGTCTCTGTCTCAAAAAATTTCATCTGAAGTTCGCACAACTTCCTTTAAACCTTCCTCCCTACTGCCCTCCTCCCGCCCCCCATCTCATAATATATATATATATATATATATATTTGATAATCTTTGCAGTTTGGGTTTCCATCGTACCATTGGGAAGGGGGAACGCAGTGCGATCTGATTCTGCGTTTAGGCTTAACTTAAGCATCTGTGTATTTGCATATAATATATATGTCTGAGCTTTTCAGCTTGATCGTTTGGTGCTTTGCTTTTTTGTGAGGAAGACTAAAGGGTAGCGGTGCTGGTGGGTGGGTATGAACAGTACGTCTATGGTGGCCGCGTCGGTGGCAGGGATGAGATCGTCGTCGGCGTCGCCGTTCACGGTGTCGCAGTGGCAGGAGTTGGAGCATCAAGCTCTGATCTTTAAATATCTGATGGCTGGATTGCCTGTCCCACCTGATCTCGTACTTCCCATTCAGAAGAGCTTCGACTATATATCTGCTACTACCTTCTTCCACCAACCCACCAGTACTCTCTCTCTCTCTCTCTCTCTCTCTCTCTCTCTCTCTCTCTCAATTAACCTCCTCGAATAATTGATTTTTATGAATCTTGTTCAATGTTTTCTTTAACTTTTCCTTTTTCGATTAAACTACTATTTTTTAGTCTGCTGCCAGTATTGTTGATTTTCCCTTTAGTTTTGTAGGTGCTGTTTGGTTTGGTTTGGGTTGATTGATGGAAATAGTTCGAAATCCCTTGTGCTTGAGATTCTTTTTAATGATCAAGTTTGTGTTTTTGTGATGGGGCGACCATTTATATATATATACATATACATATTTACCTGCATCTACCCTGTTTTTGTTATACTCGTGAACATTTTTTCCGCCTAATCTTTTTTATCTTGGATTGGCGTTTGTAATTGTAATTGCGCCGTTGTCAGCAGATTTAGCTGCTCTGCTAATTAAGGCCATATTGTCTGGCGGTTAAGTCGTATATTTTTGGTTATGATGATTAATTGTTTTGTTGCTTTGCCAGCAGCAGTGAGAAAGTGAAGCATCATTAGTGTGTATATATTTTATTACTTGGAGCTTTAATTTAATATATATATATATATGTATATATTGCAGTGGGTTATTGTTCCTTGTATGGGAAGAAGGTGGACCCAGAGCCCGGGAGATGCAGGAGGACTGATGGAAAGAAGTGGAGGTGCTCCAAAGATGCATACCCGGACTCCAAGTACTGTGAGCGCCATATGCACCGTGGTCGCAACCGTTCAAGAAAGCCTGTGGAATCCCAAACTGTCTCACAGTCATCGTCATTGTCGTCCACCACCTTGACATCTCTGACTGTTGCCCCGGCCGGAAGAAGCAACACTGGCAGTGGTGGAGCTGGAAGCTTCCAAAACCTTCCCTTGCTGCACTCCTTTGGTAACACTCAGGCCCCAGCAGCTGGTTCTGGTGGAAGTAACCAATCCCAGCTCCACCTCGAATCCATTCCATATGGGATTCCTCACAAAGATTACAGGTATTATTGCAGTTTGCTGTTTAACACACTGGTAGTAGTAGTTCAGCTTATGCAGCCCTGTCTTAATTGTTCTTATCAAAAATTAAGAAGAAGAAAAAAAATGTTGTGTGAAAGCAATTGGTTGGAAAACTTTAGCTGCTGTACCTGTCACGGAACGTAATATCTGTTGGGCCCCTAAGTAAAATTGTGTGGAATGAGCAGAAACTAAGGCCTGATGCCTTATGAAAGTATTGGATATCTGGTTGAAACCTTTTAACACTCTGGTTTCTGGGCCCTGATGCCCATCAATCAGAATGGTTGAATTCTTTGTGTCTCTGCATCATGTGTTGGTTCACACACATTTTCTTTTTGGTCTGTTTCTTTGCCTTTTGTTTTCTCTGTGAAACTTGCTGTGGAAATCGAGCAAGCATTTGAAATTTTCCTGGGCATGCTAACTAGTGGCAGATTGTTCATCCCATTCAGTTCCATAAGTTTTGGGCCATGCCTAAAAGCTTCCAGTCTCATTAATATGTCGATACTTAAAATCAAGTATTTCCTCTCTTAAGTATGCTTAATTGCTGGTATTTGGCCGTCTTCTTATTCTGGGACTTAATACCACCATGACAATGCCCCCTTTTTTGTATTTGGAAGAGAGAGAGGTGGAAGAAAATAAAAGAAAGAAAAAGAACGTGGTTGACTTTTCCAACTAAAATTGCTCAACAGAAGAGATACATTTATTGACTGGAATAGATTGTTGTGCTGAGATGAGAATGGTGCTTATGTAGATTAATGGATTCAAAAAGTTATTAATGGTTGATCCCCACGATTTTCATGTGGATTTCAATTCATTTATTTTCAGAACCATGGTTTCTTTAACTTCAAGCCTGCTGCCCCTTTCACTTGATATATTCAGTTTATGTTTGACTGAAGGGCTTTCCATAGTTGCACAGCTTTTGTGCTACATCTGTTTCGGTTGTGTTTGCCTAGCTCCTAGTTTTCTGGTTTCCTGTTTCATAATTTAATTGAGGTTCACTCTGCCATTCCAGCCTCTCTTTTTTTTCAAGTTAAAGTTGTTTACGGGTTGTTGTTGCAATATTGTAAGTAAAGGAATATGCTAACCTGTTTTCATGTTTAGTTCTATTAATACAAAATTTTGATATAAATGATATGGTTGATTCAGAGAATTATGTGTTCTTTGAAAGCACTTAATAAAACCAAGCAGTTGTGATTTGAGAGATTAAGAAGATAGATTATAGACATAAGTTGCCCTAAATGCTACTCATAGATAGATAATCGGACATGCAGGTATGTTCATGGACTTAAACCTGATGTGGGTGAGCATAGTTTCTTCTCTGAAGCTTCAGGAAGCAATAGGGATCTCCAAATGGATTCACCACCGGTAGGTGTAGACAACACATGGCCACTAATGCCATCTCGAGTGTCCCTATTTCCCACATCAAAAGCAAGTGACAACTCCATGATACATCAGAATCATTATCCTCCACCTCATCCTCAACATTCATTTTTCAGCAGCAATGACTTTGGCACGGGAGGAGAACATGTCAAAGAAGAGGGTGGTCATACTCAATTCCTTCGACCTTTCTTTGATGAGTGGCCAAAGACGACAAGGGATACTTGGTCTGGTCTTGAAGATGAGAGATCAAACCAGACCTCAATCTCCACCACTCAACTCTCAATTTCCATCCCAATGGCTTCTTCATCTGACTTCTCCACCACAAGTTCTCAGTCTCCGCATGGTTAGTTTTAAATTTTAGTGACTCTTTTATTTATTTATTTATTTTTGCCTTTTTTACCTGCAGATCTCCTCAATCTTTATCTCACTGAATTTAGGTGGTTGCTATAATATATATATATATTAATTGTGGTGCAGATAGTTGAAAGAAGAACGTTTTTATTTTTTTGTTCCCAAGGATGGATGGATGGATACCACCATTTTGAAGCAATATATATATATATATATGTATGTATGTATACAATTAAGTTCTGCTGCTGCCTGCCTGGCCTCTTGAGATGTACTTGTTTGCTTCCTTCCTAACGAGGAAGAGTCACCAATTCCTATTCCTATTCCTATTCCTATTCCATGTGTCTCCTGGAGATATCTTTGCTTTTTAGCATGTGAGTTTTGCCATGTGTTTTGTGTACAAGTACATTTGTAAACTCTTCGAGCCTTAGCTATATATATAAGGTGCTGGTACCAATTAATAAAACAGACTCGGGGCCGTTTTATATGATAGAAATCCACATCTTTTGTGGTTTGTCTGCGATTGGCAAAGTAAAGTACAACTTCTTCCCTTTTTTTTTCTTTCTTCTTTTTTATGTTATATTTTTCATATTTTTATGGGATTTGCTTCCAGGTAATTAAGTCATTAAAAAATGTTTTCCAATTGATATAGCAACTGTGCAAAGTCCTCCATGGTATTCTTCCTTTGGACGGGCTACCCACCTGTGGTCAGATATTTGTTCAGAATTTTTGCTGGGTTGTGAGAGAATGTTGCCTGCAATTTCACCTTCTTTTTTATTTATTTTTTTGTCTTTTTCTTTCTTTCTTTCTTCGGCCTAGGAATGGCAACGGGGCGGGGCGGGGCGGGGCGGAGCCGAGGATCACCCTCCCCGTCCCCGATCCCCGATGGTGGAAACTCCCCCCGTCCCCGGTCCCGACCCCGACGGGGAGCTCATCACTGCCCCCGCCCCCGCCCCCGCCCCTGCCCCTTAACGAGGATCGGGTTTCCCCGACCCCGAAAAGTCCCTGACCAAAAGAAAGAAAGAAAGAAAAATAAAATAAAATAAAATCAATCAGTTCCATGATTTCTTCAAATTACAACAACAATTATTAACAATGTTGTTCATCACCATTAACAATCTCATGAGTTCAAAAATTTCAGATCTAACAGATCTGTTGTTCATCACCATTAACAATCTGATGAGCTCAAAAAAAAAAAAAAAAAAAAAAGAAAAGATCTAACACACACACAGATCTAACACACAGACAGACAGATCATACATACAGATAGATCTAACACACACACACACAGATCTAACACTGATTATCGTGGTAGTGATGGTGATGTCGCCGTTCGGTGAGAGAGGGGGATGTCGGGGCCCGCGGTGGTGGTGATTTCCTCGTCGGTGAGAGAGGGGGGGTCAGGGTCAGCGGTGGTAGTGATGTCACCGTCGGTTAGAGAGAAAGGGGGGGTCTGGGCTCGCTGTCGATGAGAGAGAGGGGGGTCGGGGCCAAAGAGAACAACAAAAGAGTAAGAGAGAGTTGAGATGAGAGTGAGAGTGAGAGAGATATATACATTTCAGAGAGTGAGTGTGAGAGCAACACAGATTTGGTATATTATATACGGGTTTGGTTTATATATATATATACATATAAGGGGTATAAAAGTAATTTTACTTCAGGGAAATTCGGGGATGGGGCCGGGGACGAGGACGGGGCCGGGGATCGGGCGGGGCTGGGGCTTAAACACTAATCACCGTTCCCGGCTCAAAACAAATCGGGGATTGATTTTCAGATACCGTCTTCTCCTCATCAGGGATATTTTTCGAGAAAAAATCACTTAAATCAAGGTCGGGATCGAGAATCCCCGTCGGGTCGGCTTCAAATTGCCATCCCTACTTCGGCCTCAGAAGCAATTCATAAGCAAGCAAGCAACCATAAAATAAATAAATAAAATAGGGAGGCAAATTGGTGAGAGGATGGCTTCTATGGGCCTGCTCCCAGCAGAATCATTTCTTTTAACAAAAATTGTTATATAAGACCATCTCCAATGGTTCACCAAAACTGATATTAAATTTAAATTCTGATGAAAATGGTACTGTTCACAGCTCCAACGGTTCACCAAAAGTGATATCAGATTGAGATTTCATCAAATGTTTCATCAGATTGAGGACGAAATACTGAATTCATCAAAACACTGTTGCGGACCGTTGGAGGGAGTACCCGGTCGACCAACCGGTTGCCCGACCGGTCGACCAACCGGTTATCCCGGAAAAGGTTCAGACAGTTCAGAAAAAGGTTCAAACAATTTGAAAAAAAAAAAAATCCTCCTAACCGATCGACCGGCCGGTTGACCAACCGGTTGTCCCGGAAAAGGTTCAGACAGTTCAACAAAAGATGCAAACAATTTGGAAAAAAAAAAAAAAAAATTCCTCCTAACCGGTCGACCACCCGGTTGTCCCGAAGCACAAATACTGAATTTGGTGCACCGTTGGAGTGAGTAGTATCAAATTTGGTGAAATGGGTCTTTTTTGGCTCAGATTTGGTGAAAAATCTGAGTCACCGTTGGAGATGCTCTAATTAATCAATTTTATTCTTGCATCTATTATATCATTAAAGCGGGTAATATTTTTAATTTTAAATTCGCACTTATCATCCCGATTGATTACCTCGTACGCTTTATAATAAAAGTTATTTATATAATCAATAAAATATCAGATTAATTTGGTACAGCGGTATTATTGGGTGTTTGTTTAGATTTTTTTAAGTCAACTTATAACTTCTAACTTTGAAAATGTTATTTTGAACTATTTGGTTAAACTTATTTTAAACAGTTTTTAAGTTTAACAATTTATTTTAATTCAAAAAAGTTGATTATGAGAAGTTGTTCACTCCTTATTTTTGATTATCAGCTTCTGTTATGGATATGTTAATTTATAATTATACTCTTAAATTTTTTTATTTTTTATTTTTTTTAAAAATAGAAAAATACCTAAATGGACTGTAGATTATTATTATTATTATTATTATGAGAAATGTAGACAAATAGTGAATAATAAAAAATAAAAGTTAATTAAAAAAATTATTTTACAGCTTATTTAACAAATATTATTCAGCAATTTAAATTTATAATTCAATAACTACACCAAACAAATTAATAATTTCTTATTAAAGTCATAATCTATAATCTGTTAAGGGTTAGTTTGGGAAGTGAGTTGGCTTTTTGACTTTTTAACTTTTTTGGCTATTTTAGCCTGGGCTAAAAAGCTTGGTTTGGGAATGATTTTTTGACTTTTTGACTTTTTTGATTTTTTTTGTGAGAGAAGAATATAATGATTATGGGTTGGATGTGATGTTTTGTTTTTTGTGGCTAAAATAATTTATTTTATCTTTTGTAGCTAAAATAACCAAAAAAATCCCATATCCTTCTTGCCAAACAGTACCTAAGTTATAATCTATAATCTATTTTAACAGTTACACCAAACATAGCCTATAAAATCTTAAAAATATATGAATAACTTTCAATATTTAAACTTGAACCATTCAATTTATTAAATATTATCTGAAATTCACGTCGGGTTATGCCGCAATGCCGATGAAATATAGTGACACCAATGTCCCTTGTGTCGCAATTCCATTGAAATATGCGGTGTTTGGGAAGCCTATTTTAGGCATTTTTTTTTTTTTTTGTTTTTGTTTTTTGTTGTTGTTGTTGTTGTTAAAATAGGTTAAAATAATTATTAATGAGATAAAATATCACATTAAATTTATAATTATTTCATATTTTTTTTCTTATAAATATCATATCTAATTACAAAAAAATCTAACTCTTTTTCTAAACACAAATATTTTAACCTATTAAATTAGTTAAAAATTAAAACAACTTACTAAAATAGTCAATTCTCAAACGAGACCATAGTGACACCAATGTCCCTTGTTATTGAGGGAAGGAGCGAATGTTGTATTTTGAAATTTGTAGTTTCTCTTGATTATGGTAAAAAATCTGGGGATTTTTTTTTTTTTTTGAATATTATTTATATATTTTTTGAATGATTTTGAAACAAGTTTATAGCAATTGCTTGTTTACTTGTTAAAAGAGTAGCAATTAAGTCATTTCACATCAAATACAACTTGAAGATGAGAAATTTTTCTTACACTTACACAACACTTTTAGCTTATTACACCCCTTATTTTAATATTTTTTTTTATTAAATTTGTATCCCTTTGCAAAGTAATTATTATTAAGGACTAAAGGTCTCAAACCTCCCCTTCATATTTCTCTTTACACCCATTCATCTTTTTTCCATCATCCACCACCACCTCATTATCCTCCACCAACCACCACTACCACCACCTAGCCACCATCTCTGCTCTCCACCAAGCATCTCAAACCTTTTTCCTATCTCTCACTCTTTCTATCCATCTATAAATCCAAATACATTATATATATACATATAAATAACAATAAACAACAAATAAAAAGAAGTAAAATTTATATTTAGAATGTATATATAATCTTTATAAATGAATAATATATAAGGTTTTTTTGTGTAGTTTTGCATTATTTGGAAGAAGGAAAAAAAAAAAAAAGTGGGTTTGAAATTCTTTTCAACTCTAGCTTACTAAATAAATTGAGATTGTTTGGTTTTTGGTAATTGAACAATTTAAGTTTGTTCAGACTTCTATAGCCAGACATGATTAATTAATCAATTTTGGCTATTTAATGGGACACGATTGAACAAACTTGATTTATTCAGCCGTTTCTAATTGTTTGTGTTAGGTTTTTATTATTGGCAATCCCGTTTGACAAAACTCCTTTGAGTTGTAATTTTATTCGCATTTTTATTTCAGTGAAGCTATGAGTTGTTAGAGGCGAATCCAACCCGAGTCGTGCTTTGCAGAGAAGTTTGTGATGTCAATGCTTTCAAGATTGCCACTTCGCTGATTATTACGGGGGTCGAACTGCCCAGTCAGCTCACGGCCGAAGCAAAATGCAAAATTGTATTCAAAATTACATGTCTGCCATTGCTCGCTCGAGCCAAGGAATGCTCGCTCGAGCCAAAGATTTCTCGCTCGAGTGAAGGATTGCGTCCACACAAAAACCTGAGAGAATTGATTGGTCGCTCGAACCAAGGCACTAGTAGAAATCATGAAAACTAAGCTCCTCGCTTGAGCGAGAAAAGCTTCGCTCGAGCGAGCTTCAAAATCCAGATTTCTTAAGGAGTTGGTTTTCTTTCAAATCTAGGATTACTTTTGGTTTTCTATAAATACTTGGTTTTCTCCCAAAGCTAAGTGTACTTTTTTCCAGATCTTCTTTTTGGATCTTAAGGTTTATATCTGGAGATATTTTGTTAGATTTTCTTTGATGTTTTTATTGAGTATTTAACTCATGGTTTAAAAGAGAGTACATCAAATGTTTTGTTTGTTATACAAAAGAGAAAGTTGTTCTTCGGTGGATTCTGAAGAATTCGAGCCTGAAACTTCGGTAGATTCTGGAGTGGCTCATCGTAAAGACAATTCCGAGGTGAAGACGGGGTTGGAAGAGGCACATAGAGGTTGGTTCAATTAGGCGTGGATTCGTTAGGTAATTGAGAGTATACCTGTGTAATTCCTTTAAATCTTCTTAGTGGATTGTTTTGTAGCTGTTGCCCGTGGTTTTTTAATCACAGTTGGAGGTGTCCAATTGTGATTTTTCCATGTAAAATCGTTGTGTCGATTTGTCTTGATTGTTTGATTGGGATTGTTATATATTACTTAAAATTGATACATAATCACAAATCAACATCTAGGGTTGCTAGATTTTTCAGTTTGTTCAACCGTGTTCTACTTAACAAACAAAATTTGTTCAATTATGATTCGTGAAACAAAACACGAACGTTGAAAAGAAATTACGGAAGTAGTAGTCAAGGAAGACACTATGGAGTTTTGATTATGGCGGTGAGGAATTGTGTGGTGCTTGTCATGATAGTGGAGTTGTGAGGTGGTGCTTAGAGGTGGTAATGGTGTTGGCGACTATATTAGTTGAAGATGGATGAGTTAGGGTTTGAAAAAATTTGGGTGTAAGGAGAAAAAATAATGTTACGGATGATAGTACAAGTGGAATAAAAATATGTAAAGAGATTAGATAAGATTCTCTAATTTACAAAAGATGTAATAAAAAAATGATATAATGAGATAGAATCAATATAATTATATTAAAATTATGGTACTTCTATGTTTCTTTCCAACCTTATGGAAGACAAGTATAATTTACTCTTATTATTTTGAATGTTATTTCAAAACTTTGTCAATGAACTCAATAAACAATAACACTTATTATCCTTATTGTACCTTAATAATCATTTATTGTACCTTGTTGTGGCATAGAAATTATAATTTTCCAAATTTGAAAGGGAAATTTTATGTTACACATTCCTAAGTGGGTGTATACCATATGCCTCAATTACAATATTTATGATTTTTTAGTTTTGACTTATTGTCATATTAGTTATAACTTCGTTATAATTTGGTTATATACATTGTGGTATTAATTATGATTTACTATACTGTGTACTGTTGATTATAACATTATTTTAATTATGATAAAAAAGATATCTTATATTATGTTTAGTTATAATTAAAATGATTTAATTATAACATTTGTAGTAATCATTCTTACAAATATCATAATTATATATAATAGATCATTTTAAAAGTGTTTTATTGACTCACAATGTTTTTGAAATCGGATCAGATCAATTACTTCGGCCAGTCTAAATTCCGGTCTGAATATACCCTAAAACATGTTACATCTTGAAAATCCATCTATTTTACTTCAGCTGAACCACTTGACCAGAAGAACCAGCCACGGTTGGAGAAAATTGGCCGGGTGACAAGCCTTTCAAGCACGTCTAATTTAGGTCTTGTTTAGGGAAATAGTTATTTTAGCAAAAAAAATACTATAAATTGTCACATCATTCTCTCTATTTTTTTGTACATCTTTTCATAAAAAGTTAAAAAATTATTAAAATACCACGTTCCCAGTCGAGACCTGGTGAAAAAAGTTGTTTGCAGGAAGTTGAACTCAGCACCAAGAGCTGAAACCCATGCTTATTTTCATCCCACTATTGTGTCTACATGTTGATATATAGTAAAAAAATAATATGTATGGTATTCACATATATATATATATATTACGGTGGTGCTACATACATCTATTAGTTTACAAATTAATGTACGAAAATTATGTCACATCATCAATTAGTACACTAGTTAGTACACTAATTAGTCAAAAATAGCATTATTCTATATATTATGTATGTCAAAAAGGGTTTTAGCGAGCAACCTTGTAAAAGTTTCAATATCACATACTAATTTTCTTAATTTTAAATAATGAAGAAAATCTTTATTGGTTAACTTTTATTTAACCATATAAAAATAAAATTCTAATTAGTTTATGATTTACTTGATAATCCCACCTCGAAAAAATAAGAAAAAATAAGTTGTTTTACTTATATAAAGTGAATCTTATACTCCTATTTAATATTGTAGTGTTATGCATATTTCAATTCAATGTATTTTAAATTTTAAAATAAAATTTAAAAGTTTTAATTAATTAATATTTGTGTAAATTGGTTGGTTTTATGACCTAACCAATTAGGTTGAATCATTTTTGGCTTGACTGATTCGTTAGTTTAACCGCAATTTTAACAGTTTTATCAAAATATATTGGTTAGATTTGTTTGATTCGAAATAAACTAAAGATTGATCAGATTAAAGATTGAACGACTAAGATTACTTGATTAGAAATAAACTTTCCGCCCAAATAATTATTATCTTTTATTTTATAATCTCATATTAGGAAAAGAAGAAAAAATTGAGTTGTTTCACTTATATAAAGTGAATATTATGTTCCTATTTAATATTATAATGTTATATATGATTTAATTCAAGACAGTTTAAATTTTAAAATTAAAATAACATTTAAAAGTTTTAATTAATTAATTTTTTTATACGTTGGTTGGTCTTTTGACCTAACTGATTAGATTGAATCGTTTTTGGTTTGACTAATTCGATGGTTTAACCGCGATCTTAACAGTTTTATCAAAATATATTAGTTAATTTTGTTTAATTCAAAAAAACTAAAGATTTACCAAATTAAAAATTAAATGACTGATATTGTTTAATTCGAAATCAACTTCCCGTTTGGACAATTGTTAATTTTTATTTTACACAATCCCATATGGAAAAAAGAAGGAAAAAGTGAATTTTTTAACTTATATAAAGTAAACATATACTCTCATTTAATATTGTAGTGTTGTGCATATTTTAGTTGAAGACAATTTAAATTTTAAAATAAAATAAAATATTTAATTTTTAATTAATTAATTTTTGTATAAGTTGGTTAGTTTTTTGACCGATTTTAACGATTTTATCAATATATATGTATTATTTTATTTCTAAAAGGTATGTTTAAGTTTTATGACAAACTTTAACATTGAAAAACTAAAAAATTTATAGAACGCAATTTATTTTTATTTTATCACAAATATAATTTTTTTAATTTATTTTGTTTTGGGTCCTATTATGGTGTGCAACCTCTTAAGGTTGCACACCATATGCAACCAACACAAAAAGTGTAAGTGGAAGGTGTAAACATAAATCAGGACAGCAAACAGAAAGGCGTAAGTGTAAGGTGTAAGTTGCACACTTAAGAAAAGTCCTTTTTACCAATTAAATTGTAGGACTTTTCTTAAGTGTGCAATTGCACACCATGTGCCACTTATACAAAAAGTGTAAGTGTAAGGTGTAAGTATAAGTATAAGGTGTAAGTGTAAGGTGTAAGTGGGTTGCATATGGTGTGCAACCTCAAAAAAAGTGTAAGTGTAAGGTTTAATTTTTCACAAAAGGTGTAAGTATAAGGTGTAAGGTGTAAATTGCACACCATAACCAAACCCTAAATTGTAACATCTCTTATTGTGAATTTAGAATATATAATTATTGACATACCAATTGTAATATATATATATATATTCTAATAAAATAGTTAAAATTTAATTCACTTTAAATTATTTTTCTATACTTTTTAAATAAATTTTATATTATTATTTAATTTTAAAATTATTTTTAATTATTTATTTACCTCATGTGTCGCACAGGTTCATATGCTAGTCATATTTTATTTCAAATAAACATATATTTAACAGTTAAGTGCTACTTGTTTTATGCAGAAATGATACATTCTTTTAATTTTAGAACTCTAAATAGAGCTTTAATGACTTGACAATACAAAAAAAAAAAAAAAACAAAACAAAACACGCAAACATCACATCATTACGGGCCACACCCATTAGAGCTTCCAATCATTTTCTTTGTTTATATTTGCTAAATATGTATTTTTATAACATTTTCTTTCAAACATTATATATAATTAATATATTTATGTAATGTATTTTAAAATATAAAAAATAATTTAAATAAATATATCTTAATTCTTATATTATTATTAAATATTTTAAAGTATATTTATAAAATAATTATGACGTCATGGTTTGATTCCCGATTTAACCCGACAGTTGAATCGGTGACTCATTTACCTGATCCTTTTTCTGTCTTGCTCATAAATCCAATTTTTAAAACATTTTCTTATGACTCAACCGTCGTTTGGGATGTTGGCTATTTTAATTGGCTTTTTGAGTTTTTAGCTATTTTAGTCAATGAAAAAAAGTTGTATTTGAGATGATTTATGAATTTTTTTTGTAAATGAATAGATGGTTGGAAGAGAAAAAGTGATTAATTAATGTGTAATATGTGACATTTTATCTTATTGACTATTATATATATTTATTTATTTAACTTTATTGACCATTTAGCCAATTTAGCTTATTCCACGCACCCTCTTAATATTTTTTTTATCGTTATTAACCATTTAGCCAATTTAGCTCATTCCAAATACCAGCTCAATTTCAAAACAAAAACATAAGGCGTTGTTTAGGATGTATGATTTTGGTTTAAATAGCTAATAAAGGTAAAAAAATTTTTAAAAATAATCAATAAAATAAAAATGTCACATCCTGCACATCTAACAACTATCTATTCAACTACAAAAAGAAAAGGTTACAAATCATTCCAAACATAACTTTTTTCATCTCATAAGAAAGTAAAAAAAAACACTAAATAATCAAATTCCCAAATGAGCACTTAATAGCATATTATCGGTGAAATGACGAAAGATGATATGCGGTTGGAGAATAGAGGGGCGCGTGCATTGGAATTTGTGCCGGGCTAGTATGGTGACGTTAACCTCGTGGGCATAGGGTGGGAGTGTAGGATAGAGTAAGGAATTCGTAAAATTCACAAACCGAACTGGTTCGGTCCAATCCGATAGGTCTGGATTAGATTTTTGAATCCACGGTCTTGTTTTGTTTTGGAAAATTGAGAGATCGATTACAGATTTCACTTCATAGTTTTAGATTGGAATCGATTCGGATCGTATACAACTTAGACTATATATATACCATACATCCCTGATATAGACTATCCTACCTCTTATATATATAACTAAAACCATAATTAATAACATTTCATTCTCTTTTCTTCTCTATATATGCAGCAACTACTTTGTTGCTATTGTTGTATTATTTTTTAGTTTTAGTTTTGTAATGACATAATGGTAGAACTAGTTTTTGTTTTTTATGAAACTATAAATAATGAATTGATCTTGATTTTACCTCAAGCCAAATCAATCTAAATCCTTTAGAGTGATTTTTCGTAAAATGATTTTAGAATAATTTTTTGAATAAATCCTAAACAGGAGAGGTGAGTTTGTAATTTTTAAACAATATTTTACACCATTTAAATTTTGTTACTTATTTCTTTTATGTTTTAAAAATCAACATAAAAATTGTAGGGATCGTTTGGCATTGGCTAATATAGCTAATTTTTTTAATCTCGTTTGATTTTTATTTTGAGATTTTTTTTACTTTTGTAAGAGAAAAAATATAATAATTATAGATAAAAAATAATATTTTATCTTATTAACTTATATAATTTATTTTTGCCTTTTTATACTTTTTTTAATCCTAAAATCTTAGTCAAATGAGCACATATTTTAGATCGATAAGATGCTAGTCGAAAGAGCAAATGGAATTGGCCTGAGTATCCCCCATAGGCTTCTTTATTTTCACTTTTTTCCTATTTCAGAGAGTTAAATATAAAATATGTCCATCCAATAGATACCTTACTTAACTCCCGCGGTAAACTTTTAACTCTCTACATTTATTTTTTTGAACTCAAGTCTCCCTATATTTAGGAAGGCGTCAATCACTCCCAATAATTAAAAAATTATTATTTGTCTCTCACAATTTATTTATTTATTTTTATTTTTATTTTTTCGAATGGTGGAGGAATAAAATTTAGAAAAATATTTTTAATAAAAAATAATAAAGAACAAATATTTTTAAAATATTTAAAACATATAGAGAAGAAATATGAAGTATTGTGAGATATGATTATTAAAAAAATGATTGCTCAAGGGGTTATTTAAAAAGTGTTAGATTAATGAAAAATATTTTAAAACTCTAATTCTTGAGTTTTAAAGGAACTCTAAATAAGTGGGTCTCACTTATGATGTGATGTGTGTGTCTTTATTTTGTTTTGTTTTTTTGTTTTTTTTTTTTTTTGATTGCTACATCATTAGAGCTCTAATTAGAGTTCTCTATCATTGTTATAGATTAATATACTTTTTGATTTTTAAAAAAAAATATACAATGTGGGATGTGGGTTAGGATTGAAGTAATCTGATAGAAATGTGATATGACCCAAATAAGAAGTGATGTGACTCAAATAAGATAATGTGCTAAATGCCTTATTTGGGAAATTGTCTATTTTGTTTTTGACTATTTTAATAAGCTAAAATATTTATGTTTGGAAAGATGATTGAATTTTTTTAATTAGATGTGATGTTTATGATAGAAAAAATAAAATAATTATGAATTTGATGTAATATTTTATATTATTAACTATTTTAATATATTTTATCTTTTTATAAATTTTAGCTCAAAAAGCAAAAAAAATTTTTACCCGACAAAACTAAAATAACATGTGTTATTTTAGCTATTTTAACACATGTCAAAACACTCTAAAATAAAAAAGACATTTTTTAACTAAAATTTAAATAAAAAAATATTGTTAGAAATACTCTAACACAGGCCTCTTATGAGAATATTTTAAAAAAATTAATTTATTTAAATTATATTATCACTTAATTTTTTATACTCTTTTCATAATTAGTAAAAATAAAATAAAATAACATATAAAATTATCCCATAAACAGCTGCAGCACTGACAGAGAATCACGTGGGCAGTGGTGACCACCAAGCAAACCAATCAATAATAGTTGGGTCTCGTGGGGTGGGTGTCTTCACCGTACGGTATACCAATGTCCCACTTCCACGCTTTTGTCGGTTTCTTTCTCTTTCTGCCCCTCTAGTCTTTCGAGGCAACCATCAACTCATCATCTCTCCCTCCCGCCATGGAGAAGTTATTGGGTGGGGCTGTACACGTGATAGTTGATTTGGGGTGCTTACTGTGTTGTTTTGGAAAAATGTCTCGTAGCTCAAATTTTGTGGCTCAAAAGTAATTCAAATGGTCAAAACGACATCATTTTGGCTATTTTTATATTGTTCTGTACTCAAAACGACGTCGTTTTGGCCATTTGAGCCACTTTTGAGTCATAAAATTTGAGTTACGTAGCATTGTCGGTTGTTTTATTAGCTAATTTTAGGATCTATCGAATAGAGTATATTTGTAAAAAATTAAATTAATCAGATATTGTTAATTTTTTCATTCGCTCACATTTGTATTTTTAAAAATAAATGACATCATAATTTAAAGTATTAAAATAAATATACATGTTAGTGGATGAAAATATTAATAATATCAATTAATTTGATTTTTTGCATATATATTTTACTCGAAAAAATGTAAATGGTTTAGATCCTGTGATAGAGAGAGGAAAGCTCACAATTTTTTATATTAGGTGATTCTTCACATATATTGTAATTGGTAAAAAGAATATAATTTTGTATTAATAAGTGATTAGAAAAACATAGTGATTTGCAATTAGGGTTGAGGAACGAATATGCCGATCTGTCCAAATTAACCAAATCGAACCGATCTGTTATATTTTGGACGAATGCGTGATGACAAATGAACGGTTGCGTATTGATTTTTTTTCAATCCGTCTAGTTTTGAATAGGTGGCGAATTTGAGGTTTTTGTGGTCTCAACCGAACCTTCAAACCACGAGCACCTCTAGTAATTTGTAAAATTTTGTGTTTTCAATTTGTTTAGATATTCTGTTTGTGTTTTCAATTAAAAAAGAGTTAAATATTCTGTTGAATATATTCTATTAAAAAAGAGTTTTCAACTTGAATATATTTTTTAAATTGAAAAAAATATAAATGTGTTATTTATCTATATTTTTTTATTTTTAAATCTAACTCTAAAAATTATAAATAAAAAAAGACAATATATGCTGGTTGGTTTTTATTTTCAAAAATAGATATAGATGTAACAATACAGAGACATACAATCTTTACTACTACTTTGTTCATGGTTTTGGTGGTTTGTTTTTATATTTTAAGAACAACAAATTGTAATATTTCAAGTAATACTTTATGTAGATAAAGCATGTTGTGATTGTAATATGTGGATGAAGCATGCAGTGATTGTAAAATTATAAAGTTTCAAACTTTCTTTCTTGGGATGAAGCATGCTGTGATTGTAATACTTTTTTTTTTAGGAAGTGCACAAATTGAATTACTTTGAAAATTTATAAAATTGTAAACCGCCAAACCAATTTGTATCCATCCATTAATCTGCTCAATCTATATCCGCCAGATTGGTGGACGGATATAGATTGATTTTCTCCAATCCGCCAATCTAATGGACGGATGGCGGATTAGAGGTTTCGTGGCAGCAACTGATCCACGCCCACCCTTATTTGCATTTGCTTAAAAACATAGCCGCCTGATATCTTAAACCAATTAATAATTTTTCCTCACCATCGAATGATTGTTTGGTGGTTACATCATTTATTACTTGACATTTATCGAGGGATAATATTAAGAATATCAAATTTTCTACTAAACAAATGATTAAATGTCTCATATAAATGTAAGGTCCATAATTTTGTAAACTCCACACATATATAAGATATTTAGTCATTTATTTAGTTAAAAATCTAGATCTCTTGACATTTTCCTTTATCAAGTTTATTTGGTGGTCATTAGTCCACATCAACCATTATTTGGTGGTAATTTATCAAGTTAGTTTTGTTTGTGGTATTAACATTTATCAAGTTTTTCCTTAACAACTTAGCACTCATTTGACATATCAAAATTTGGGGTTAAAAAGTTATTTTAGTTATAAAAAGGTAAGATAGTTTAAAAAATTAATAAGATAAAATATTATATTTAAATTATGATCATTTATTTTTTCTTTCATAAAAAAAAAAAAAAAAAGTATATCTCAAACGAGACTTTTTAGTCCCAAATTAAAATAGTCAAAAAATTTA
The DNA here is from genome assembly GCA_025200525.1 of Camellia lanceoleosa. NCBI lineage: Eukaryota > Viridiplantae > Streptophyta > Magnoliopsida > Ericales > Theaceae > Camellia > Camellia lanceoleosa. The sequence goes on from CM045764.1 coordinate 303,740, forward strand.
AAAAACTAAAAAGCTAACCCACATCCTAAACGAACCTTTAACCAAAAAAAACAAGAATTTTTTTTTTTAAAAATTGGGTCTCAATATTTTAAATTATAAATATTAAATATAAATTTATTCCGAGAATAAAAATTAATTTTTCCACTGCTTGACAGGTGAAATTTTTTTCCATGCAATGACGATACCATATCGTTGATATCACCATCTAATTATTTCTTGTCTTTTATCCTTTGTGGCCTCGTTTGGGAACTTCGCTATTTTAGGTTTCCCTTGACAACATTTAGAAGAAACCAACTTATTAATTTATTTGAGTAACATTCATGTTTGTTTTCAATTTTTTGAAAACACTTTTTTGACAATTTTACTTTCTTATTTTTCGTATTTTTTTGTTTTTACTAAATTTTTTAAATATTTTAAGTAATTGTTTTAATTTTTGGACACACCTAACACAAATACACTTAAAAGTATAATTTTCGTGAAAAAAATCTTTAAAAAATTCACTATATACCAAAAATGCAAAAAAATATAAAAATTCAGTATATTTTTTATATTTTTGTGCATTTATTAATTTTTTAAAATATTTTTTCACAAATATTTTACTTATTAGATATATCTAAATCATGTGTATCTAAAAAAGAAAAAAAAAATGCTTAAAATTTTAAAAATATTCACTAAAAAAAAACATGAAAAACAAAAACTTAGTTTTCTGAAGAAAACAGAAACCAAATACATTGATTACTTCTTTATTTTTTTTCATATATATATTTTTTTTTTGTAATAAGTAAAAAAATCAACTTATAAGTCGTATCCAAAATAACTCTTAGTTGAGATGATTTGTGAATTTTTTTTTTTTATAGTTGAATAGATGGTTGTCAGAAAAAAAAAAAAAAAAAAAAAAAAAAGTGTGATTGCTTGATGAGTAGAATGTGACATTTTATCTTATTAACTATTATAATTTTTTTGTTTTTATTGATTATTTTAGCCAAAAAAAACTCTTATCAAACACCCCCATGTATATATGAAGAAGTTATTTAGTGGTGTTTTGGAAAGTTGGTAAAAAATTGACTTTTTGATTTTTTTTTTTTTTTTTTTTTTTTTTGTGTGTAGCTTTTTGGTTTTTTTGTATAAAAAAAGTTAAAAAGTCAAAAAACTAACTTTTTTGGAAGTTCCCAAAACACTCCTTAGTGATCCAGGAACATTGCACCATACCACACAAATCATGACACTTGTCATGTTGTTTCTTTATAAGACACAAAAGTGATGGAACCTATTATTTTAACCAATCAAATGCATATTAAAGCACCATTTGAATTTACCCTTAGAGCAAACTATAATTTATCGTGTATATGATAATGCAATTGTACTTGAAAATAGAATTAATTACATAATTTTATCGGTAAATTATAAACACATCTTCTGAGGTTTATTTAAATTACAAATTATCCCATATGATTCTAGATATTATATTATGCCCCTAAGATTTTTAATTTCATAACAAATATGTCATTTTATTAATAAATTATTAAGTTAATTAACAATTTTTAATTATGTTAAAATTTTATTTCAACTAATAATTTAGATAATTTTATTATTGTATAGGTGAACAGTTAGAAATTTCACTTTTTCAATTAATTCTTTTAAATAAAAAAATTCTTTTAGGGAGGTATTTGTAATTTTCTAAACCACAATGGACAATTCATATTTTAAGCAAATCTCAGAAAATGTATTTGTAATTTATCCTAATTTTACTATGTATTAGTGATGTATCCCTATTATACTAAATTTTTACTCCATCCAACTGAGGCAATAATGTTAGTCCCACATCCTATTGAAAAACTTTTTTTTTTTTTATATTCAAATGAAAGGATAACAAAGTTAAGAGTTTAGTACAAGCAAATAAACAAAAAGGGTACTTAGACTCTCCTAGAACTAGCAGCCACCATATCTGCAACTAGGACAGATAGGATAGAACTGGATGGTTTATCTAAGAAGACAAAATGCTCAATTTGGTTGACTCCAATGTTGGCAAGCGCATCGGCACATTGGTTAGCTTCTCTTGGAATATATGAAATGTTGCAGTTGCATCTTCTCAGGATGAAGTTTGCATCTTCAATCAATGCTCTATATAAGCAAGAGTTGTCAGCTCCATCTTTGATAAGTTGCATTGCTAGCTGGGAGTCTGTCTCAAGTTCAATGTTTGTCATTCCTTTCTGCATGATGATGGTGAGACCTCAGTAGAGTCCTCAGAGTTCAGCCTATAAGCTCGTGTAGTTCCCCAGATAGCCATGGTAACCCACAGCCAAGTGCCTCCTTCATCTCTTAACAGACCACCATACCCAGATTGGACTGGATCTCCTTTAGGGCTTCCATCAATATTCAATTTCAATTTACCTGCAAGAGGCGCAAACTAGTTAATTAGACGTGGTACTAAATAATTTAGGTGAAGTGGATTTAGAAAAGCTTCCTGAATTGCTTGGGCTTGCTGAAGTATTTTGGCTATGCTGATGGATGCAAGTTGAGTTTGGTTTTCAAACACTTCTCTGTTCCTATCTTTCCATATATTCCAAATAACAGATAGGAAAATAGTTGCCCATTAGAATTCAGCCATCTTGCTCTTACTTTTCATGTTGGAGCTGAATCATTCAGTTAGAGGTAACCTGTCTCCTTCTTGCCACCATTTGAGATTTGTCAAATTGACCCAGATGATTTTAGATTTAGGACAATCTCTTAGTAAATGACTCATGTCCTCTCTAGCAGTTTGACATCTGGGGCAAGTGTCTGAATCTGTAAGGTTCCTTGTGAGTCTTATATGGTTTGATTTTCTAGACCCATTGCCAATCTAAACCATTCTTATCCTGTTTGGTAATGGAATTGTAAGCAGCTGAGGTAGTAAAGTTTCCATTGTTGGTGTCTTGCCAGGTAGGAGTATCCATAAAAGTAACAAACCGAGGCCTGTAGATGTGTAGAATGTTATCTTTGTCTTGTTGGGAGATTAGGTATTGAATTGGGGTCAAGTCCCATTAGCCTTCATCATCTAGAATGGAGCTAATAGTTGTTATGCAATCAATGTGAGAGCCTTGATTATTACTGCCCAGTGGTGTTGTGCCACACCACCAATCAGTCTAGAGTGAGATATTCTTGATTAAAGCCGAAATGTACATCATTGAGGCCGTTAATTAGAATCTCTTAACTTCACTTGCTGGTCAAACTGTATACTTTATGTGTGTTGAATGTCAATCAGGTTGTACATCGTCGGAGCATAAAATGGGCAAAAAGACAGAATTTAGACAGAGTTCACTTTTCCGCACGTGCGTTGACTTTTTCCGCACGTGCATTGACTTTTCCGCACGTGCGTTGACTTTTTCTAGAAAATTCAACTCGACATTTTAAACCTGTTTGGACGAGATTGAAAGTATAAAAGGAAAAGGCTTTCCTAGGGTTCTGAAATTGTTTTGACTTAAAGAGAGAGGCTAGGGTTTGAAAGGGAAGAGAAACAAAAAGAGCTTCAAGGATGTCTCCCATGGTGGTTTCTTCTCCATCTACCTCATTTCACTCCTCCATGAGTGGCTAGTCTCATTTTCTAGGGTTTTGATGAAACCCTAGCTATGTAATTATTTTGTTTTCTTTTTGATTTTTAATTATGTAAAGGTTTGAACATTGTATGGTGATTTAGAAGTTTCTTTTATATATTTTTCATTATTTCTTCGAATATTTAACTTTCTGTGATTGTTGAATGTTATCCATACATGAGTTTTCTATTCTTTCACATTCAAGGTATGAGACGAACCATGCTACGAGGAACGAGTCGTATCACTACCTTAGTTTAGAGTGAACGATTCGTATTACTTGAGATGGTTCGTGCTCGTATATTGAATGTGATGATCTTCTTGTTAAATGCTTTGAGTTTGTAGTTGCGAAGCATTAATCCGTTCAAATTATAGCATAATTGATTTCAATTGAAAACCCTAATTACGTGGCTAGTGGTGGACTCTTTGCCCTAGTTTTTACCGCAATTCAGTAAACCCAATTTCATTTATTATTGATAATTTAATTCCTTAGTTTAATTTATTGGTTATTAATTTAGGCTATGAACAATCAATCTTTTCATCAAAATTAATTTAGAAATTTGACAATTAAATTAGTTTAATTTCACAATTGTCCCTGTGGATCGATACCTGAACTTGCCATTATTCTGATATAATTTGGTATAGTTTCAGTATTTAATTTTGGTGTGTTCAACGACTCCCACATTCTATTTGTAACGCCCTCAAAATAAACCCATAAAACATACAATATTGACATGCTTAGACATAAAAGAATAAAGCATAATTACATTTCATCAGAGTATTTCTTACAAATGTATTACATGTTGATAACAAAAGTAAATACCCTACGGGCTTACAACTTTCCAAGTCAACATTTGGTTACAAAGGAGAGTACTAACTCTACACAAAATAAACCCTTAGCTTGATGTACATGTAATACAACAAAAATAACAAAAATGAGTCCAACAACCTCAAGCCTTCCAAGCTACGTTCTTGGAGGTGGCATAATACCTGTACCTGAAAAAGAATGTCCCATATAGGGTGAGCCAACACCCAGTAGAGATATGCTAAACATAATATGAGCAATAACTAAAACATTAGCATTTGATAAATGTTTAACTCACATAAATCAATTCATAATCAATCTCAATTACATGACAAACATGTCCATGTTTCATTCCATTTTCCATTTCCTATCCAATTTCTCAATTCATAACTATGGCTCAGAGCCTGGCCGAACAATTTAAATGAGATTACATCTCATATTAGCAATACTTCCATTTCAATTGAGATAACACTCACATTAAACACTTCATACTTCACAATAGATACACATCATTGCTGTATCAATCTCAAATAAAACACTTCCGTACTTCATATATGATACACAGATTTGTTGTATCAATACTTCAATAGATACAAATAATTGCTGTATCGATGGAGTCCATCCCCTATCTCATCCAAAACAATATCTGGTTTAGGAGTCCATTCCCTATCTTCCCCTAAACCGTGGAGTACATCCCCTATCTCCTCCCACACAATACAATGTATATAAACACATGTCATATATACATTCAATCAATACATAAATTTGATGTATTATTTCAACCGTCATATTCGATGATATATTCAATTGATTAGTTTTAATTCGCCCAATCATCATGCAATGTCTACAACAATCAAAACTATCCTCTACCGATAGCCCAAAACAATTATTTCTAAACAGATAATAATTATATCAACAGATAAATTATCAACAATTTTCATCGGTGAGTGATTAACAATTCCAACTCCATCATTCTATCTCATAATGAGCAAATTTCATTATTCCCAACTCAATTTCACATATCCACAATTTTTTCAAATTAATTATACCAATTGATTTATACAACAAATTAGGGCTTCCTCCCCCATTTCTCAATATTAACCCAAAGGTCCAAATATCAACAATTTACAACACTAATCTCATGTTAAGACCCAACAAACATGTATTGGCCCAAAGAACAAAACCCCTTTTTTTTTACATTTTGAAACCCTAACACCCAAACTTCCCAACTCTCAACATTTAATCAAAATGACTACAAGTTTATGTCAAAGACCATAAAAATGAGTAGTTATCCCTACCTCAAGAGATGAAACTCAAAGGAGAAGATGAAGAAATCTCGAAATGTTCCAAAACCCAAGATTTTCGGATTGATAGGAAGCCCAAGCCAAGCTCTACACTCTTTGCAAAGACACTTAGGGAGTAGATCACTCAAGCTAGATCAATCCCTAGAGAGAAGGTGTATTCTAGAGAGAGGAGCTCTCAAAAGAGGGTTTAGAAAAGTAAGAGAGAGAAAGGAAATGTGAAAAGTGATTCAAAATCACCCAGCTGCCATTTGATATACGATTAGTCCGCTCAAGCGGGGAATAGGACGCTCGAGCATCAAGCACAAAAACTGGACCCGCTCGAGCGCCAAGACACAAAAACAAAATACACCCGCTCGAGCGCAAAGGGAAGCCCGCTCGAGCATAGATTACCATCTTCCAGTAGTTTTACAGACAATGAACACCCGCTTGAGCGCCAAGAGGCCCCCTCGAGCGCGACCCACTCGAGCGTAAGTAAATCCACTCGAGCGTGAAAAACGTACCTGTAGTAGTTTTACAGAGGCACAAAATGCTGAAAGTGTGTAAACTCCGCTCGAGCGCAAAGGGACCCGCTCGAGCGGACCACCAAAAAACTGGGCAACAAGGAATGGGAGTAAAGCTCAACCAACCTGTTCGAAACACGCCCAACACATCCTAAGACTCAAATACATGGGATTAAAGGATGACAACAAGATATGTACAACAACCATCTTCACGGAACCTAAGTCCGGAATAGAACAGTCAAAGGAAGAAGAACCAGGATCGCTATAACCTTCATCCCTTAAGGAATTTCGTCCCCGAAATTAAGTACAAGTTTTTCAAAAACATGATTTCTCAATTACCAACATTATTACAATGCAAAATTCAACAACTTGACTCATTACCGGTCATTCCATCTCTATTCAAGAGGCAATTTCTACATAATTTCCAACATGCATTATCAACAAGCATCTCAAAACATATTCAATGCCAACAATACATTTGCATTTCTAAAACATCATTAACATATACAATGTTAAAATTAACTTCCATTTTAAGGCAAGTTCCAAACTATATTTCCATAAACCAAAACATTTACAATGTTTTACAACTTAAGACATATTCCATGCTCTTAAAGTTTATCAATACCACAAAATTCCCATTACATAGTTAAACATCAACAAACAAGTCCGGATACTTTTCACAGACATCCAACTCACGTTCCCAAGTGGCTTCTTCCACTCCGTGATGTTTCCACAAAACTTTCACCAAGGGAATGGTCTTGTCTCGCAAGACTTGATCCCGTCTATCCAAGACCTGAACCAGTCTCTCCTCATACGAGATCTCCTCGTCAACCTCCAAGTCGGTCCAATCCAACACATGGGACGGATCCGGCTCGTACTTCTGAAGCATACTAACATGAAACACGTCATGTACTCCGGACAACTGCGGCGACAAAGCCAAACGGTAGGCAACCTTGCCAATCCTCTCAAGGATCTCGAAAGGGCCAATAAACCGAGGGGACAACTTCCCACTCTTACCAAATCTCATCAAACCCTGCCTAGGTGATATTTTCAAGAAGACATGGTCACCCATCTCAAATGCTAAAGGCCTCCTCCTACAGTCGGCATAACTCTTTTGACGACTCTGAGCTGTAACAAGCCTCCTACGGATAAGCTCAACTTTCTCTGTTGTTTCCCTCACCAACTCCAGGCCCAACAAAGGTGCATCACCCACCTCGGCCCAACAAACTAGAGACCTACAAGGTTGGCCATACAAGGCCTCAAACGGTGCCATACCGATATTTGATTGAAAACTGTTGTTGTAGGCAAACTCCACCAAGGGCAAGTGCCTCTCCCACGCCCCACTAAAGTCAAGGATACAATCTCGAAGCATATCCTCAAGGATCTGAATAGTACGCTCGGACTGCCCGTTAGTCTGAGGATGATACGCCATGCTAAAGGTCAACTTCGTGCCCAAGGCACTCTGCAAACTCTGCCACAACCTAGCAGTAAAACGTGGATCTCTATCTGAGACGATCGACACTGGGACGCCGTGCAACCTCACTATGTCCCGAATATACAAGTTGGCAAGATGATCTACCGAATCTCTCACGCGCATAGGGATAAAGTGCGCCGATTTAGTCAACCGGTCTACAACCACCCAAATAGCATCACTACTCCGCTGAGTCCTTGGAAGACCTACAACGAAGTCCATAGTGACATGCTCCCACTTCCACTCGGCAACAGGCAAGGGTTGTAACAAACCCGCTGGCCTCTGATGTTCGACCTTCACTTGCTGACAAGTAAGGCACTTAGACACAAACACTGCCACATCCTTCTTCATACCCCGCCACCAAAACTGGCGACCCAAATCCCGATACATCTTGGTGCCTCCCGGATGCACCGCAAGACGTGAATGGTGAAACTCTCGGAGTACCTCCTCTCACCAAGACTCCGGCACAAACAGACGGTCTTGGTATCTCACACTCAGGTCGGGATACACCGTCAAACCCTTCTTAACCTTCCCACTAGAGATCTTCTCTCGAAGGGATTCTACCTCAAGGTCACCTCCCTGTGCCTCTAACACTCGAGTCACAAGTGTAGGCTGCGCAACAATAGAAAACAAGGTCGCAGCCTCAACGGATTCACCCAGAAGCAAATCAAACTCGCCAAGTGTCCCCAACATCTCCCACTCTCGGATGGCTATACAAGCTGCATCACTAATGGATTTCCTACTAAGGGCATCGGCCACAACATTGACCTTTCCCGGGTGATAGTGCAACTCAAAATCGTAGTCCTCAATGAACTTCATCCACCTTTTTTCCTCAAATTCAAGTCCTTTTGTGTAAACAGATACTTTAGACTCTTATGATCCGAGAATACCTCAAATCTCTCACCGTACAGATAATGCCTCCAAATTTTAAAGGCAAAGATCACTGCTGCTAGCTCTAGATCATGGGTAGGGTAATTCCTCTCATGTATTTTCAACTAACGTGAGCCATAGGCTACCACTTTTCCCTCTTGCATCAACACACAACCCAAACCCTCTCGTGAGGCATCACAATAAACGACATAACCCAAACATCTCTCCGGAATAATCAAGACCGGAGCGGTGGTCAATCTAACCTTCAACTCTTGTAACGACTCTTCACAAGTCTCACTCCATACAAATTTGACCCATTTCCGCGTCAATCTAGTCAACGGTGAAGCTAGCCTAGAGAAATCTTTCACAAACCGACGGTAATACCCAACTAATCCCAGAAAACTGTGGATCTCAAAAACACTCTTAGGCTGTGCCTAATCCTGCACTGCCTCAATCTTGGACGTATCAACAGACATCCCTTCCCCAGAGACTACATGGCCTAAGAACTTGACCTCTCTTAGCCAGAACTCACACTTCCCAAACTTGGCATACAGCCTATGGGCTCCAAGCAACTCATGCACCACTCTCAAGTGTTTCCCATGCTCCTTCTCCGAAGGTGAAAAAATCAGAATGTCATCCACGAAAACGACTACAAAATGATCTAAGAATTCCCGGAAGATTTGGTTCATCAAATCCATAAATACTGCCGGTGCATTGGTGAGCCAAAATGGCATCACCAGAAACTCATAGTGGCCATACCGCGTATGGAATGCCGTCTTTGGAATATCCTCCTCCCTGACCCTCAACTGATGGTAACTCGATCTCAAGTCTATCTTAGAGAAACAACGGTATCCTTTCAATTGGTCAAAAAGGTCATCTATACGGAGCCTAGGGTACTTATTCTTAACCGTAGCCCGATTCAACTTTCGGTAATCGATGCAAAGTCTCAAGGCACCATCTTTCTTTTTAGCACAGAGGGCCGGTGCTCCCTACGGCGAAACACTAGGGCGAATAAACCCCTTATCTAGTAATTTCTGGAGCTGAATCTTCAACTCAATCAACTCGGCTGGGGCAAAACGATAAGGTGCCATAGAAATCGGCACCGTGCCAAGCACTAAATCAATAGAGAACTCGATCTCTCGATGTGGTGGCAAACTCACAAGATCCTCAGGAAAGACGTCCGAGTACTCACAAACCACTCTCGGTAATACAATTTGGGTCTCGTCACACTCACTACTCATAAAGCTAGCGAGGAGACTACTAAGCTCACTCCGCCCTCGCGGATCATACACCGGTGGCAACACACTACCAACCCAATCCCCTTAGAAATGGAAAAAATCCCCGCTCAAGGTACATACTGTGACCCTCTGGCGGTAGCAATCAATAACAGCCCGGTATGACAACAGCCAGTCCATATCCAAAATAATATCAAAACCAGACATAGCCATAACTACAAAAGAAAATGGGAGCCGGCGATCAGCGACCTCTATATCGCACCCTCTACACCCTTGTTTCAAAATCAATTCACCTCCAACAGGTGATACTACACAAATAGGAGATGCTAACTGTGCGAACTCCAGCCCCAAAATAGATGCAAATGCAGCAGATATAAAGGAATGAGATGCACCCGTATCAATCAACACATTGGCAACCGAGTTGCAAAACAAAAAGGTACCTTTCTATGAGATGGAGCGGTACAAGATCTGTGTGATAACGACATCTGACGCCTCTATAGGCCCCTGATCCACCTGCTCACCTCTAGGAGTAAAAGACTGCTGCATAGATTGGGACGATGAAGCCCCCTGATTGGCCCTTGGGGCCTGAACTAACTGAGCTGGCTGAAAACTTTTCCTCGGCCCAGATGCACCAGATGTGCCACTCAATTGCGGGCAAAACCTCTTTAGGTGCCCAGCCTGACCACACTGGTAACAAGAGAGCGGCTGGCCTCTACCTTGACTTTGGCTTTGAGGTCGAGCCGAAGATGAAGCTGCTCTCTGCCCTCTCCCCCTCTGCGGGCAAGCTGGAGACTTGTGGCCCAGCTGACCACATTTGTAACAAGTGATGTCTCCCTGACTGCCTCTCCTAGAGCCTGCACTCGGCACTGGAAAGGTCGATCTAGCAAAAGCACCCTGGGACTGCTGAGGGTTAGGGCCCCTCTGCCTCCTACCGTCCCCCTGACCATTCTAACTTCTTTTGGAGCCCCTCTGCCTCTCCTCCTCCTCCTGCATCATAATCTCCATATGGGCCACAACATCTACAAGGCGCCCATAATCCCAGGTCATAGAACCCCCAACTCTTATCTTGAGACCGTGCCTCAGCTTCCTCTCAAACTCAAGACAACAGCGTTCTTCAGACGCCACAAGCTCAAGTGCGAACGTGGATAAACTGGTAAATGTGGCATCAAACTCGGCCATTGATAAACTCAGCTGCTTAAGCTGGCAGAACTGATCCTTCAACTTCTCCCTGACAGCTGGGGGCAAGAACTTCTCCTGGAAAGCATCTACAAAGGCCTCCCAAGTCCCCCTAACACGACCTCTCATGAACTTCCACCACTGACCCGCATCCCCCTTTAACTGGAAAGATGACAAGGTCACCTTCAAGGCCCGGTCCTCGATGCCAAACATCTCAAACGTCTTCGTCATCTGTTTGAGCCATTCATCAGCCTTCAGTGTGTCACGCCCCAAATCCGCCCCTAAAAGTTTGGGCATGACCTATACAAAAACGGACCTATAACCTGGTATATATGTACCTTACGGGGCCTTATCGGAAGCATAAAATACAAACATACTCCATTGAGCTATTTCTATATGCCAGGATCTCATACATCACATACATCATTCGAGGCAGATAAAGTTTAAACCTATATCTCTGGGCATCGGTTATATGCATACATACTTACAGTCCCATCCCTAAACTTGGGCGTAAACAAAAAGAACATAAAAGTTATATACATCAAGCTTAGACGGACACCAATGAGCAACCAACATCTTTATAACTTAACAAAGTCAATGGTTTATACAGTGCTTGGGCATATGAGGGTTGACAAAAGAAAGCGGCCGTTTTGGCTAGGGCTGACCACCTGTTTGATGACCTACAGAAACAGACATAACAGAGCGTGAGCCGAGCTCAGTGAATAGTAATACATAAATAAAATGATGCTTAACTCGAAACCTAAAACACATCAATGCATATAAGAAGGCAGAGTTCATATCGTTAGCTTGAATCTGTGCTAAGTACATGATGGCTTCAGGCCCAATCCTGCAACATAAACATCATAAACATAATGGAAACATCATAAATATAATGGTTATAAGCCCTTAATCCTGCAACATAACATCATAACATCATGGCTATAAGCCCTTGCAATGTGGTGGCACAAAGCCCTTGAAAGTTGGCATATAGCCCTTGAAAACATGTGGCATATAGCCCTTGAAAACATGTGGCATAAAGCCCTTGTAATGGCATAAAGCCCTTGTAACTTGTAATGGCATAAAGCCCATATCATAAATGGAAATACATCATACATGTTTTTTTATGAATCTTCTTTATGCTTGAACCATAAACAGAAATTATAAGTCATACCTGTAACCTACTTGATCTTGTAACACACTTGAACTGGTAACCTGCTTGAACTTATAACATGCGTAAACTTATAACATAAACTTGTATACTTGTAACATACGTAACACACGTAAACTTGTAAATACTTGAACTTGTAACATATATAAACTTGTACCATACTTGAACTTGTAACTCATAGTGAACTTGTAACATACTTGTATTTGTAACATACATGGACTTGTAACATACGTAAACTTGTAACATATTTTAACTTGTAATTTTACTTAAACTTGTGCATACTTGAACTTGCTACATATAGAAACTTGCAACATTCTTGAGCTTGTAACATACTTAACTTAAAACATATGTAAACTCATTTCAGAGTCTTACAGAATTCCAGAATCATAATCATAGGAAGGTTGTTTCATTCTTTCTCTTACTTATTTACCTTCCTTGAATCATCTACATAAACATATAGCATTTATCTTCTTTGACCCATTTACATACATAAGTAACGGAATTAACAGAATACTAATGACATTCATTAACGGTGGGAAAGCGTACTACTACTCACAGTGTTGTGATGACGTACTTGTTCTGCCTGTAGTGTGCCCTGTACACATTCAAATCTTATATATTAGCCCCTTTTTCTTAGCATTTTACTTTATGTTTCACTTCACTTCGAAAAAGTATATCAATATCAAAAAGACCCCAAATACATATTCCGACAATATTGAAGGATTCTACACGCAAAACGGAGCAAATCGTATTTTTGATGAGCGACGCCGTCTTGTGAGCCCTGCGTCGCGGCAAACTCCCCCGCACGTCGTGAGAATATCGTCGTGCCTTTTTAGCAGAACCAAACCCAAAATTTTCAACATTTGCCGCATGTGCGGCAGTGACTCCCGCACGTGCGGCGATTCCCCTGTTTGGCCCGAAATTTGCAACAAAATGGGGTTCTTTTGGGAATGTTTGATAGGTCCTAAATTAAAGCTTTGAAATACAAAATCATGGTTCAAAAATGTAATTAAAGGTGCTTCATATCATCATTTAACTTGAATTAAACCCATGAACACAACTCAATGAATTTGAACAAAGTTGAAGCTCGCAACATGATTTCATTCTTGGGCTCTTAACTTACATACATATAACTTATCTTACACAAAACATGGCTCAAGCATGAGTATCAATTTGGTGAGTAAGAGAATTCCGTCTTACCTTGGCTTTAATTCTTCCCTACTCTTCCTTAGCTTCTCTTCCTAGTCTTCCAAGAAACATTTGAACTAAGTTTTTTAGAATTAAACTCAAGAACACATATATATATAGCTTTGAACTAATAAGACCTAATAAGACAAAAATCAATCGTTTAAGCATCCCGAATTGAAATTTCACAACATTGCTTAATATTACTTAAAAATCATGCTGATCGCATAAATGAAATCGATTTCTGATAATTAAGCCACTAAGCTCCCAATTTCTAGTTCAAACCTTCTAACATGACAGATACCTTTCTTATTTGGACAGATAGACATCCTTAAACATGCTTTAATGATGAAGTTCACTTACTTAGCTATAATTTCTCATGAAATTCACCTTAAACAGTTAAAGGCACAAAACAAGGACTGACAACAGATTAAACAAACATGTACGAGGGTCGGGTTATTACACAGTGGCTCCTTAGGATCCCCAACAAACTCATCCAGATTAGACCGAAAGAACTCCCTCTTTAGAAATGAAGGCCTTGCCTCAGTAACATAGGCCTGGACTTGATTTTCAGCTCTGAGAATGCCCAAGGATTCCCTCAAAGCTCCTGCCATCTAGCGGGCTAAGGCGCCCATGGCCTGCTGACCTACTGGCTCCGCCACATTGGCCTGACCAACTCCCTCCTGCTGCTTTGGAATCTCATCCGGTAGAGGCATCTCCTGCCTCCTAGGCCTACCTCGCCTACCACTACGTCCTCGTCCTGACATCCTAATAAAGGTAACGAAGAACATTAGCACATTCACAAATGTGCCGAAGCTATAACACTCGCGTCCTAATGCATGGACAACAGTAATTCACTCCACGTAAGCACATAATCACATAAGCACTTACGAATTTCATTTCCGAATAATGATAGTCCCATGGTGTTACCAGAGTTCCAGTTAGAAACAGCATTGATCAAGTGCTTTTCCAACAAGACTCACAGAAACCCAAGGCCTGACTTGTGTTCTGATCTGAACTGTTCCCATTACCTCTCTGTTTGTGTTGTCGTAAGCCCGGATCACCTGGGTCGTTGGTACAAAATCCGCTGGCTTCAAACCAATGGCATAGGCTGTGCGAGACGGACAAACATTGATTGTAGACCCAGTGTCAACCAATACAACCGACACCCACTTCTCTCTACACTTAATTGAGATGTACAACGGTTTGTTATGTGCAGAGCCTTCAGGCGGCAATTCCTTATCTGAGAAGGTCAAAGTAGGCGAAGCACCTCCCGGGAAGACAAGTCCCATTAGTTGCTCTGGTGTTGTGTCGATAGACAGTTTGGCCTTATCCATTGCCGACAATACAGCTTGCCGGTGCACGCGTGAAGCCATAAGCAACCCCCAGATAGATATATCTGCTTGGATCTTCTTTAACTGTTTCAGCATAGCCTTTTCCTCTAATAGTTTTTCCCTCTGTTTTTTAGCTCCCTTATCCTTTCTGGATGCTTTGGGTTGGTCTAAGTGTGGGGGCTTGAAGTACCGCCCATTTCTAGTCATATGATCCACCTCCTCAGAGTACCAAGTGTCGTCTGGCAGGTCTTGGCCCCAATCCTCGTCAGTGTGGGCAAGATGCAGATCATCATTTTCCCACCATACTCCTCTGGCAACCAATAGGCAATTGTCTGATTCCATTGTAATTACTCTTACATCACAGTCATCCCCCGCAGAGTGTTTGGCTTTTCTAGCTTTCTGACTATTCTCATCCCTTTCCTGTTCAAACCACTTCAGTGCGGCCTCTTGTTCCGTATCAGTAGTACCAACAATGGCCGATTCCTGAGTTGAATTCTTAATACCGGTGCCCTTCGACAATTTTCCCTTGTCCTCGACCCTTCTGACCTTCGTAGAAGTTCCTACTTCTGGCTCTTCCAGCTTTGGTTAAAATCCCTTATCCACATTAGGTTTATTACTAAGCCACCCAAAGTTGTCTGTCGACCAGTTCAGATCGAACCAGTTAATGTGCACATCTCCCAAATCTTGCTCATCGAAGAACTGCAAATTGTTGATGTCTTCCTCCAGGTCGGCTAAGTAATCTAATTCTTGGCTTGGGCCATCCTCCCGGACTACACTGACCTTCATTCCTATTGGCAACTCCACCTCTGGTTTGGCCTGATTGGGCGGTACAATATAACGACATGGGTTATATTTCTCCTCAAAAAAATCCACGGGACCCTCAGGCACTGGATTGGTATTCTCCACCAAAGTTGATCTCCCTCCATCTTCCACTGTCACCACCACGGGTTCCGTTTGGATTATTGACGTGTTCATCATGCACAAGTCTGTGCTCTCAAGGATGAACAATGCCAGCTTAGGCAGGTGGGAGGGGGTGATGTATATACTGGGGTCGTAAGGAATGACCAATGTATGGATGAGGTTTATTTATTGGGGTAGACAGGGTTCGTTATGTGGTGGGAGAGGATTTGTAGTGACATTGGGTTTTCAGGAGGTGCTATCACCTTATTGTCAATGAGATCTTGAATCTCATGACGCAATCTAAAGCACTGATCAGTATCATGACCATGCTGTTGGTGGAAAGCACAATATTTGGCCGAGTTGTGTTTAGGAGGAAGAGGATCGGGCAGTGGGCATTGTTCTAACGACTTCAGATGCCTTTTTTGATTAGGACCCTTAGGGCCGCAAATAAGGACATATAGAGTGGGGTGAAGACCCTTTGGTGGCATGAGGTTTATGAAGTTATATTGGATGTGCCAGAAAAGGGATTGGCGGTCTTGGATGTGGTTGTGACAGTATTCACATCTGAAGGCCTTGCGGCTGCACTACTGCTAGTAGTCGCATTGGAACTGCATATGAAAGCCCTTTTGGGTTGCTCCTTCTCGTGGTCTATCAGACCTTGCTTTATTGCATCCTCAATTTGTACCCCTATTTCGTGGATTTCAGCAAAAGTAGACAAAGGCAAGACTATCATTTTTTGTAATTATCTTCCTTGCAGATTACAGACCACCATCCTTATCTGGTCCTTTTCAAATGGTCGGACAGTCATCATAGAGGCCTTGGCCCTTCACCGGGTCACAAAATCCGAGAAGCCCTCCTTCGGCTCCAAGCAAGTTGCTTCGAGATCATGAGTAGTGACCTCGATCTGGGTGTTGTAGGAGTACTGCGTTATGAAGGCCTCAGCAATTTCCTCATAATTTTTCTTTACCGAGTCTTCAAGCTTGGCATATCAAATGGCCGCTATACCCGACAGGTTCCGGCCAAAGAACGACAGCTTCTGTAGTCTGGTGAGACCCATGGGTCATAGGATGTCAGAGAATAGCCGTAGATGGACCATAGGATCCCTAGAACCATCGAACTGGTCTATATGCAGCATCTTGAATCTATTTGGCAACGTCACTGTCGAATCAGTATAGCCATCCTCTATGTCAGGGATCAAATTCATGCCCTGTGCCTATTTAAAGAGCTTTTCTAGCTTGCTCACTTTCAGTGCAGTAGGGTCGACCTCGAATTCAAACGGCACCTCTGTCGGATAAACCGGTGCCTTGGAGGTCTGAGGTAGGATATGATCCGCCTGAATGCCCGCATTTTCCTGGACATTAATTGTGACCCTGGGTGCCAGAATTCCCGCTGGGGGTGCACGGGATGCTGAGGTTACTGTAGGTTGTGGCTGCTGTTGTTGAAGCCTTTCTATTACCTCTGCTTGGCGAGCTACAACCTCGGCTTGGCAAGCTGTGGTCTCAGCTTGCCAGGCAGCATCTAGTTGCATGTTCTCAATAGTTTGCTGGAGTTGACGAAGCATGTCTTCCATGTTGACTGGAGGACTTTGAACTATCGGGACTGGCGAATACTTTCTGTCTGGAGTGGAAGTAGATGATTAGGCCTGACTAGGCATAGGCGAGGTAAACGGTGACTGCTGAATTAGCGAATTCTGCTAAATCCTCCATCGTCTAGTAACTGGTGGAGTGAAACAAACACTGGCTGTCCCTTGACTAGATCCCTAAATCTGCAAATCCTTCTAACTTGGGTCCAGAGTGCTTGGGGGGTAACAGAATCGTTTGAAGCAATGGTGAAAGACTACCTTGCAAGAAGAAAATAAAGCAAAAAAGAAACAAAAATCAGAAACCACACAGCACCTCGGCTCAGACAGAAACAACACCCAATTATAATCATAAGTTGGAGAACTGTACTCAAATACTGATTTCTGCCCCAAATATCTGCCTCAAAACTGATACCCAGACTTTTAGCTGATACATACATTCCTCTAGAGTTTCACTCTAAAAGCCCATATCAAGTAAGTGAGAGCCAAAACACCCCTATGATGGGGTAGGGTTACCTTGTCCTAATTTCGTCAGGAGCTAGGGATTCACTACGCAAAACAAGTGGTTTCACACAATCCCTGCATTCGGGTGAGCAACCTATCCTAGTTTGGAACAGTCTCTATGGTTTTCGATATGCAAGTAGACCGATTGGTCAAAAAGGGTACCTCAGCAAGACTACCTAATATACCTCTCACACCTAATATCGAGAAGTGAAAGGAGGATCAAACGGTACAGCAGTAGTCTAGATCCAAGGGTTGTGTTTCCATCGTGGTAGAGCCCGCAACCGATCAGCCTTTTGGCAAGCTTTTCCAAGCAAGTCTCCGGCAAACCGCTCAGGAATAGCATATGGCAAACACTATGACTTAGGCACACTGATGCAAATGCAAATGCAAAGAAACACATAAGCGTAAATAAAACAACATATCATGAGTTCGAGTGAAGTTCTCTAAGTCCCCAGTAGAGTCGCCCGAAACTGTGGACTCGCTTTTTTCTGTGCCTCGCCTTTCGGAAAGGGTTGAAAAGAAGGCCTCATAGTTCGAACTCCCGCAGTTCTGAATCTAGTCTCGTAAGTGCAATGCGAAACTAATAAACATCAAAGAGTCCAAATTTGGCAAACCTTTTTAGAAAATCGATTTTCAATCAAATAATGCCAAAATTGGATTGCTTTGCCAGATACAAAGTCGCAACCTAAATATTTTATTTTTAGGGAAATTTAGGAAACCCTAACTCGTGCTGAAGGTCACGTGTCCGTCATCACCAAAGTCGCCCCGGCTTGGGAACTTAGGTACGAGAGAGGAAGGTTATGAATTGAGCACCCCCGCTCGCTCGATCAAAGATCGGCTGTAGACACCCCATTTTTGACCGCCCACAAGACTTGGGCACTACTGATGGTTTTCTTGGTGGAGAAAGGTGTGCAGGGCACAGGTTCAGTTTCTTCGGCAAGGAAGGAGGCAAATCTCAACTTCACACCTCATTTTGGACCAAAATTATCTTCGATGGTTTTTAGACGTTATAACCCTCTCTTTCAAAACATTTTTGAAATAAAATTCCCACGATGTTCTGACGCTCGCATTTTGGTAAATGGTGCGCTTTTCGGTAAACCGAGCAAGGACAAAGTGGAGATGAATGAAAGAGAGATGAAATCTTTGAAAAAAATATTTCAAAAACCTTACTTCGGGGTTTGAAGTTGAAGAGAAGAGGAGAAAAGGGGAGAAACCAAGTTAGAGAAGAGGTTCGGCATGAACCCGGGTAGAAGAGAGTCGAGCAGTCCTCGCTAAATCAAGCTCATCTGCCTATACACTTGGAGTTGAGCTATGAGGCCACCACCATTGGAAATAAGACTTCTGGGGCTTCATTTTGCACTCAAGAATCTCTCAAATCCAAGTCCGGGTGGGGGAGATATGGTTGGTTGAAATAGGGGATTAGTCCGGTTGGATCGAATCTGCGCGGCTTCACCAAAAAGGGCATAACTTTTTCCACAGGAGGAATTTTAATGCAAGGTTTGCGCCATTGGAAAGCTAACTTCCGGGGCTTCAATCTGAACATCCACCGGCACTTTTTGACCTCATTAGCCGCCCATTGGCACTCTATTTAGCCGACCGGCCAGTACAAATTGCAGGTCGGCAATTTATTGTGCCAACCGGCAATTTATTTGGCCGATGACCTCTTTTCATGGCCGATTTGACCCTTTTGACTCTTGAATGCATGGTGCATGCTAGCTGTGCCAGCTGGGATGCACAGACCCGACCCCCCATGCACATGTGTGACCCTTTTGCACCTTTGACCCCTTTTTTCCCTCTAAGAGGTTGAACCCTTGGCCAAGCTTGAAGCTTGGCCAGCTGTTTTAGCTTCCTCTAGAAGCCACAAACCCTTTGCACCCTTTGCCCCTTTCATTTGGCTTCTTGGAGAAGCCAAGAACCTTTGCCTTTGCCTATTTAAGGAGCACTCCTCCTCCATTGTTTGGGGTTAGAGCTTTTGAGCAAAAAAACTAGAAGATATACATATATATATCTGATATACATACATACAACCCTCCATCTCTCTCTATATCTCACTCCTTTGCCTCCAAAACTCCATAGTTCTTGGCCTATTACACATCAACCCATTCCAGCAACTTGGAGGCCATTTCCAGAGCTTAGGAGCAACATTTCTTGGATCAAAAGGTGCTGGTTTGCTGGTCTTCAAGGGTGAGTCCCATTTTCTCTTTTTCTTGCATTTTTTTGATCTATATCTAAGCCCCTCTTGCTTGTACATTTGAGCTCCGACCAAAACTGAAAGTAGTTTTTTTTTTGAGCTCTATTTCATGTTTCATTAAGGGTCTTACCCTGTTTGGGACCCCCATCTTGCACTTCCTTCATTACCCCTTTGTATGCCATAATCTTGCATAGTATCTTTGGCCTATGTGTAATCTGTTTTGGAGCATGATGTAAACTAAGAATAGGCTTATTTTGAGCCCTTATTCAACATTGAAGAAGGGCTCACCACTATTTGAGACCTCCATGTATCAGTTCCTTCTTTGACCCTCTTGTGGCCCATTTCTTGCATAGCATTTTGGCCATACTTGTATCTGTTTTTGGGGCTTGTCATAAACTGTAAAACATCATATTTTTGGTCCCTCTCCAACATTGTAAAAGGGGCCTCCTATGTTTGAGACCAGCAGCTGTGACTTGCCTTATTACCCCTCTTGTGGAGCCATTTTCGCATGCTGATTTTTCCCTATCTATGTTTGCTGTTTGGCCTTTCTTTGAACTATAAAAATGCTTGTTTTGGGGCTACCTTGCTTCTTTCTTCATGCTTCATGTCCAGATTATGCATGTTTGATATAGTTATAGGTCATTTCATGTGCCTAATCTTGGGTTTCGGGGCCTATAGCATGCATTGGGTGACATATTCCCATGTTTTGGGACCATTTGGCATTGTGTTCCAGCCCTGAAATTCATATGCTTGTATGCCATCTTGCATCCCTTGCCATGCTTTGGTAGAGTTGCATTTTTGTGCCTTAGGTTTGGTTAATGTATTGTGCATGCATTCCATGTATTGTGTTGCCTCACTTGCCTCATTATGGCCACTGTTTTGGACCTAGTAGTGAGCTGTCCAAGTTAGTGTAAGACCATCCTTTGCATGTTGATGCATGCTCACCTTGTGTGTTGTTGCATACTTATGTGTTGTTGCATGTTTCGGTTGCTTAACATGATGTGTGCCTTGCACACTTGCATGCTTAGATCACATCTTGTATGCTTGTCACTCCTATTGTCATTCCATATCTTGCATGCTTGCTCGCTTAGGTTGTGTGCCTAACATGCATTGTGCATTACTTGCTTGCATGCCCATGTTGCATACTTAGTTAACATGCCTAGGTTGCATTGCATTGTCATGCATGCCTTGCCTCTTGATCAAGTGATAGAGGTTGGGCTTTATGTGTTTGTTTGGTTTGCATGACATTTGAAATCAAAGTGCATACTTGGTTTCTTGGGCCATCACGCATCGAAATGCGCAATTGGTGGTTCGAGGATCAAGGAACATACCCCTTTGAGTCAAAATCATGATAAGGGATGTGTTGGTGCACACATTTGCTTGAAATTTCATGCCATACACTGTCTGTCCTTTGTTGCTGTCAAAACTGTCTTCTGCAGGAAGTTTCTGCCGACCGGCAACATACAGTGCCGACCGGCCATTTGTGAATGGCCGATAGCTTCATTAACAGCCGATGGTCATTTGCTATGGCCGGTGGGCATTTCCTCCAGCCGATGATATTCTACAGTGTGCAAGGAACATGCCCCAGGACTTTTGCAGTCTTTGGAGAGGCAGGGCAGTGTAAACAGAGGCAACAGTGGTATGGTGCGGATTTCCGAGCAAGGCGGATCAATCATGCATCATTCACGCATTCCGAGGCAGGGCTGCGGCCATCTCTATTCTGCATTTAACTTGTTTAAATTAGAAGTTTTGTAATAGTTAATTTAGTATTTGGACTGTATTATTCTTTTGGACCCTCCGAGCGAGGGCAATTGTGTAATAAGTGTGGGTGAGTGTGTGTATGTCTTCCAACCCCACGTCTTTCTTCCCTTTTATTTACCTGCTTATGATGGTAGATTAGGGCATATTTAAATTAGCATACCTTATGCTGTGCATGCGTGCATCCATACATTTGTCTTACATGCATCGGGTTCGGCGCATCATACAAACTGCATTGTTTTTCAATTCCAAATTGAATACGTGTTATTTGTAGCATTCCACATGCCATGTTTAGGATAGCCGAGCCTGTCTAGATTGCATCTTTGCATGTGTTGCATTAGCCATTTTTAACATGAACTAGGATCATACATATGATTACTAACTAGTTTCTGTTTTGGCTTGGAGTACTAGGTGAGCTTTTTATGCTTTAGCATATCGCATGCGTGTGAATGTTGCCATGATAGCATGATTACCATGAGGCTAGCTGCTTATGTGATATAACTGCTTGAATGCCTGTGGATGGAGGTCAAATTACTTAAATTGAAAAAATACATTAAAACTGTGAGTTCTAAGCCTACTTGATAGTGGCAAAACCATCTTTTCTAAAGCCCACTTAAGGGTGGCAAAACCTACATTTTAGCCTACTTGCGAGAAGCAAACCATTTTCAAAACAAACATGCAATGTTTTGTTCCAATTTAGGCGATTTGGTCTATACTTGTTTGCTGTGCGCATAACATAGTAATTCTAGACTAATAACCGGAATAAGAACACATAATGTTTTCAAAATTAGATATCACGGTTAGTAGAGGCCGATCTTCGAATCGGGCGAGAGGGGGTGCTCATAGCTGACCTTCCCCAATCGTACCCAAGTTCCCGAGCCGAGGCAACTTTGGTGATGACGGACACGTGGCCTTTGGCACCGAGTTAGGGTTTCCTAAATTTCCCAAAAATAAAATATTTAGGTGGCGACTCTGTATCTGGCAAAGCAGTCCATGTTTGGCACTTCTTTTCAAAATCTATTTTTTTCTCAAAACGATTTGCCAGAGTTGGACTCTTTGGTTCAGATTTAGAACCGTGACAATTCGAGTCCGAACTGTAGTAGACCCACATAAGAACGGAACGGGGGTTCATCCCCCCGGGGCGTTCGGGGAGGCCTACATCGGCCTCTACTAATCATGATATATTTTTTTATAAACATTATGTGCTCTTGTTCTGGTTATTAGCTAACATTACTATGCGATGCACACACGCAAGTATAGACTTGTCACAAGACTTGGAACAATTCAACTCATATTTGTTTTCGAAAATGGTTTGAATTTGCCACCCTCAAGTGGGCTTAAAGATGCGGATTTGCCACCAAACATAGTGGACTTAAGACATGATTTGCCATTCAACAAAGTGGGCTTAAAATGCACATTTGTCGAATCATTCCAATTCAAACAACAAGCCTTCATCTACATGCACTCATGCAGTTTAGCATTTAAGCACATAGCCTCATGGCAATTATGCGAATCATGGCAATATGGAAATCACACTCATGCAAGTATGCTAAAGCATAAAACTCACTGAGTACTCCAAGCCAAAACAAAAAAACTAGTTAGAAAAATGCATGATCCTAACTATGTTAAGTGTCTAATACAACACATGCAAATAATGCAATTTAATAGGCTCGGCTACTAATATGGCATATGAATCGATTTGAACACATGCGTTTTAAACACGTTTTCAAAGAAGATATTAAAATTGCAATGCAGTTTGAATGATGCGCCGAGCCTTGGTGCATGCAAGACAAATGAATGGATGCAATCATGCAAGCATAAGGTATGCTAATTGAAAATGTCCCTAATCGAACTATCAAAAGCAATTAAATAAAAGGGAGAAAGACGTGGAGTTGGAAGACATACACATACACACACTTATTATGACATTATGCCCTCGCAAAGGAGGGTCTGAATGAATAAACTAACTAACTAGCTACGATAATTAAGCTAACTATTACAACACAATATTTAACTAACTACTCTAAGCTAATTGAATATTACAATACTTAACTAATTAATTATAACACGAATTAAACAACTAACTAACTAGACAAGTTAACTAAATGACCTCGGCAAACGAGGGATGCATGCATGCTTGTATTTCCCACCCGAAAAGCCACCATTTTGCTGCTACGAGCCTCTGTTTGCACATTTGAACACCAAAAGTTCTGCCAACTTCCAGAATACCTCTGCTCCACCTCAGGAACACACTGTGCAAATTTCATTGGTGGCCGACAGGGGGCCTGTTGGCTACCAATGGTGGCCGGTCGGCCACTGATGACATGAACTGCTCTTTTTACTACAACAGAGAGCAAACAGAGCAAAACAGTGTATTCTCACAGGTTTTTTCGTACTGTTTACTCTCCTTATCATCAAACAAGCTCAAAGGAGTGAACTCTTGGCTCTCAAACCACCAATCAAGTAATTTTCATGTATGATGGCCAAAGAACCAAGTTTGTACAAGTTTAATGAGTGCAAAACAAGACTCAAAAAGACCACCATCCTATCATGCACGATCAAGGGTAATGGTGACCAAGGAAAGTGGAACATTTCATCACTTTTGAGTAAGAAATGTCCCATTTTCCTTATGTTCGAATTAACGTCTGATTCGAACACATGCAATGTAACACGAAAGATGCTTATCTTGCCTCTTTTACTTGTCCAATTTTGGTTTACTCATTTTAATTACCAAAACCATTCTTTAATGGATTTGTCCATTAGTGAGTGTCCTCTAATGGAAAGATGGCTCAGACAACAAGTTTCTTTGGGCATGAATGAGGCATTACACTCTTGGTAATGAACCCCTTAAGGGATTAAACCATTAGGTGCAACACCTCCATTTCACACTTAGGCAAACAAGAGGTTTAAAACCACTTTCAAAGCAAAAAAAAAAAGTGAAGAATGGAGGGAGATTGCAAAGATTTTAAGTGCTGAAATGAAGTGTAAAACAACACTAAAACATACTATTAACTCAAAACAATGATGATCAAAGCATTAAAACATCAAGCTAGTGAAGGAAATAGCACTACGACTATGCAATACAAGCCTCAACTGAATAAACCAACCCAAAATAGAGCCAAAATAGGTTATTTCAGAGGCAAAAACATGCTCGACTTAAGCCATAAAAAGCTAAAATAATAAGCTAACATGTGAGGCTAACTAGGCATGCAAACAAGACACATGGAGGGGAGGCTAACCCTTCCAATTTTGGACTTCAAAATAAGGTTTTTACCACTAAAAAATCTTTGAAATTCAGTGGTTAAAAGGCCCAAAAAATTTGATTTGAAAGTGATGAAAAATGGTACAAAAGCTTAACAAGCAAAGGAGCAAAAAGGGTGGACCACCCCCTAACTCAAAGAGACCTCAAATTAACACTTTTAATTCACAAAAATAGAGCTTTTGACAGTTCAAAATCAGCCCAAAAATAGTTGGAAAAGATGGCAAAACAAAGATACAAAATAAGCTTATTTAAGGTAAGCAAAGCACAAAATAGCCAACAATCCAAGCTCAAATCACCTTCCAGAGCTCAAAGAAGACTCCAAGTAATCTTAGCCCAAAGGAGAGAGTATTTGGTTAAGGGTTGATATGCAAAGGCTAAGGACTTGTGAGCAAATGTGTGCAAAATATCAAGAGAGAGAGAGAGAGAGAGAGAGAGAGAGAGAATTCTAGCAAGTGAGATATTTTAGCTCTAATTTTTCTAACCCTCCAAAATGGGGGAGGAACCCCCCTATATATAGAAAAACCACCCCTTGAACTTAGAAACATCTCACCATACACGTGTATGGAGATGTAGCTCAATGTGCAACAATTGGCACAACTGTCAGTAAATATCTGGAAAAAGGCACTAGTGGTCTTCGGCCACCACTAATAGCTGACCGGCTACCACTGGTGGCCGACCGGCCACACCTATGGCCAGCCGAAACACCCCATGGCCGACAACCTTGTGGGGTGGCTGACAGGTCACCAAGATGTCCAGACACCAAGTTTTGGTCCAAAACAAGGCACAAAAAGAACAAGTTTCAAAGGCTCAAAGAAAGAGCCTTTCGCCGAGGACTTCGGACGCTCAAAATGAACACAAACACACAATCATCAAGTGCACGAGTGATGACGTCTAAGTCTCGAGGACGGTCAAAACATAGGGTGTGTACACATATTCAGCCTGATTATTAGATGTAATGAATTGTTCATCTAATTGGTATGCAAATTAATTAACTTGGCCACTCGGTGCTACAAATACATCACCATCTCTAATACTTTTTTTTTGTTTTAGAGCCGTCAAACATTAGCCTCCAGGGGGTATTTTCTACATAGTTTACCTCAAGAAAATCCTCATTGACGAAAGATCCAGGGTGCTTAGCTAAAAGATCAGCCAAGGCTTGGCCTTTAACAGCCTTTTAGGGAACATATTTGAAGCAATACTCTATTAGAGCCAACAACCACTTACCTTGTTTTCTCCTTATAATAGGTCTAGACAATATGTACTTGATTACATTAGTTTGGGCTACTATCCATACCTTTGAGGGTAGCATGTAATGTCTTAGCTTGATGGCAGCAAAATATAAGGCCACGCATAATTTCTCTACTGAACTATATCTGGTTTCTGCATCATTTAATCTTTTTCTAAGATAATAGATGGCCTGCTCATGGCCATTCTCATTATCTTGAGCTAGTAAACACCGAATGGACTCTTCACAAGTTGAGATATATAACTTTAGTGGCTTCCTCTTGATGGGAGGCATTAGCACTAGTGGATTCGCTAATATTTCTTAATTAAATCAAAACCCTCTTGTTGAGGCTTTCCCCAGTTAAAGTCCATTTCTTCTCTGGCCTTTACTAGAGGTGAAAAAGGCAGAGTTTTTTTAGCCAAGTTTGCTATAAACCTCCTCAGAAAATTCACCTTTCCTAGAAAGCTCTGTATTTCTTTTTTGTTGGCTGGTGGTGGTGCTGTCAGTATAGCACTAGCGTTATTTGTGTCCACTTCAATACCCTTCTGATGAACCAGGAAGCCTAAAAAATTTCCAACAAAAATCCCAAATGCACATTTCAAATGATTCATTTTCAAGACCTTATCCTTTGAAAGGTCTGTTGAAAGTGGTCCAAATGTTCATCAAAGCTTTTTGACTTAATGGCCACATAATCTATATAGACTTCTATAAACTTTCCAACTGGATCATGGAATATTAAATTCATGGCCCTCTGATAAGTAGCACCTGCATTTTTTAGGCCAAACGATATAACAACCCAGTCAAATGTGCCCATAGTCCCAGGACACCTGAAAGCTGTTTTGTGAGTGTCTTTTGGACTGACAAATATTTGGTTGTACCCAGCATGTCCGTCCATGAAAGATAAGATTTTATGCTTGGCTGTTGAGTTAACCAACAGGTCAGCCATAGGCATTGGATACTCATCTTTAGGAGTTGTTGTGTTTAAGTTCCTGAAGTCTATGTAGACTCTTAACTTGCCATTCTTTTTCATAATAGGAATCACATTTGACATCCACTCAAAATATTTGGTAGTCCTTATGAACCCTACTTTAAGTAACTTTTCAATTTCCTTTTCAACTAACAACACTACCTCATCTGTCATTTTTCTTGGCGACTACTTATGGGGAATGTGATTACTTTGTATTGGAGCTTATGCTCAACTAATAATCTATCTAAACTAAGCATTTCATCATAATTCCATGCAAAACAATCCATATAATCAGAAAGAAGGCCAACTAGCCTTTCCTTGTATTTATTAGATAATTTTGCATTGACAAAAATGGGCCTCTTATAGGTTTCATCCCCTAAGTTAAACTCTTCTAAGAGATCTTGTACATCAGCACTAAGATCATCTAATTTAGCAGGTGTTGCTTGCAAGTGTTCCAACTGAACCTCTCTATAACCAAGAGGGCTATTGCCAATCACACATTCAACCCATGAACATAAAGGTAAAACTCTAGGACTAACCTTATTTGCAAAAAAGAAACAAAACAATCTAAAGAAAGTAGACCTAACTATACTAATGTCCTCTTCATAATCAACCACTGTACTCATCATTCAATCATCTTGTTCAGCTACCAATTCAATGATTGGTTCGCCCTGCCTCTTTTGCTTCAGGCTGGGTTTGGCCAAGTCTTGGCCAATCCATCGGAAACCCTCATCTATGTAGGCTTGAAAGAATAATGTCCCTTATTTGTGTCTTCAACTCTTCAGAAACCACCTCTACTGGTCCCAAGCTCTCTTCATACAGTGTTGCTTGTGAACATCTGCTATGAAGGGGTTAGCATCATCCCAGTAAACTTCCATGCCATCATGTGGCTTGCTTCCTTGTTGGCTGGTCAAGAAGATGAGGGCATGATGCAATGAAGATGGTACACACCCATTTAGATGGATCCAGTCTCTTCCCAGCAATAGATTATAGTTAGAGGTGGAATCGACCACGAAGAAAGTTATACCCATGGCCCTTGCTCCAATTTGCAATTTCAGGACTATTACTCCTTTGGCCTCAGACGAGCCTCATGCAAAGTTATTAATTGAGATGTCAGTAAGTATCAAATCATCCACTGTTTTTCCTAACATCCTTAGAGTTTTGGAAGGAAGAATGTTAATAATGGCCCTATTGTCGACCAAGATCTTGTTGACAGGCACTCCATCCAAGTGTATTTGCATATATAGAGGTCTTAGGTGTTTAAACAATTCCTTCCCAAGGTTTTGCAGCACGACTTGGTCTCCATTGATAGACTTGACTACCTCGATTGACCTTCCTATTTTGGCCTTAGTTTTTGTTATCTGGGCCATTGCTTCTATGAAATCTTCCACATCACCAGCCAAGTGTGTTGATTAGTCTAGTCTGGATAAAAACTCTTGGGAATGGCCATAACTACATTATAATCTGTGAAGGGAAAATTGCCAAACTAGATGGCCATTTTTTCTCCAAAGTATCCAGAACTCTTTGACTTAACCTTATCATTTTCCATGTCGACAGGCCCTATCATCTTGACATTTAGGTCCACCTCTTAGCTACCCTTCATGGCCTCGTTTTCAACTTGTAGTTCCTTTTCTAATTCTCTAATTCTTTGTCTGATTAGAGCCTCATCTGTGATGGGTATAGGTTCTTCACAGGCCATCGACGACTTGGGAACTTCCTTGGTGCTGTTCCTTGGTGTTAAAACTACTGTATTTTTTGGTGCATAAGTGTCATCACCCCTCTTTTCTCTAGACCAAATCAGGTTTTGTGCCCTTGGTGGTTTCAGGCCTTGACTTTCCAACTTGGACATCATTGTGTGAAACTTTCTCTGCTCCTTTCTTTTTTGTGTTCTTGTTTCAACCATAGGTCTCCAACCTCCCCTGGGAAACTTTGGATGCACTACCCCCTGCCAATCATAATGCAGTGGCACAGGGGGCCTGGTCATTCTAGGTTGCTCCAGCCCTGGCTCCCTATTTGGTCTGTGTTCTACTGGCTACTGTATGGCTTGGCAACTGTGCCTTCCTCTGACCTTTTTTACAGGCTATGTGAATACTTCCTAGCCTTTTGATTGTAGAACCTCTGAGGACTAAAACTTCTCGGCTGGCTATTCTACTTATGCTATTTGTGTTGCCTCAAATATGCCCTAACTACACTACCCTCCTCAAAACAGGGATTCATTGGCATCTCTTGGTAGAGGAAGGGCCCATTTTGCTCCCCATAATCCCCTGTCTTAGTGATATAAATTCCTGGGTCTACCTCGTCATACAACAATTTTGCACTATTGAAAATTTGCAAGTCATCTTGGCCCATGGTGTTGAACCTTCGACCACAATCCTTTATTTGCTTTTGCACTTTGTCGGCCACAATAGCCTGTGCTTTTTCCCTCTTTGTTCTACATCTAAAACATACAAAGTGGTCCTAATGGCCATTGGCTTCTTTCCTTCATCCAGAAGTTCCTTTCTTAGCTTGTGAACTCTCTTCAGCTCACTCAGTAGCACTCTTGGATTCTTGGTTTGATCACTCAGATTGGTAGACACCATGTTTATGTCCACCACCTTTGGAAAAGGATTCCCATCGACAGCCATAGCCCCTTTGTCCTTCTAAGCATATCTTATCATTCCTTTTTAAATTATGTCTTGCACATAGTTGCGAAAGGTTACATAATTATTAGTTGAATATTTGAATGAATTATGTCATTTACAGTATTCTTTGCCAATTCTATATTTTTCTTTTGGGATGCTGTGGCTTGGGGACAATGTTAAAAATTTTCTAGCTAATAACTCATCGAACAAAGCATCCATTTTTGATAAATCAAAGGAGTACTGCCGATGGTTTATTGGCACATTTTTCCTAGCTGACTGAATAGAAGCCATATTTATTGATTTTTCTATCTTTTTCAAGGCTTCACAAGTCATTGGTGTTTTGTTGATTACTTGAGCAATATCTATGTCTACTTCTGTTTCCAGTTCTATGTCTTGGTAATATGTTCCTAGGGTAGCAGTCATCTTTTGCTACTCTTTCCTAAGGATGGACTTATAACTAGTTGCCCTAGCTGACAGCTCAAATAAATCTCTGAATTCCATTCCTTCAAATTTCTTTCTTAATTTGAAGTCCTGGCCATTCTAGGCCAATCTTATCACTTCTATCTTAGGCATATAAACATGGCACCTATTTTTAGCCTTTTTGAACCTATCGATATACTGTTCTGCAGATTTCCCCTATTTTTTCCTAAACTTGGCCAAATCCACCATACTAATGTCTGGCCTAGTGTTGTAAAATTGTGCATGAAACTTGCTTTCCATGTCCTACCATGTGGGTACTGAGTTTTCTGGTAAGTTAATGAACCAGGTGAAGGCTACTTTTGATAATGAGTGAGGAAAAAGCCTCAGCTTCAGGTCATCTAAGTTAGCCACTCCACATTATATGGTAAACCTCCCTATGTCTTCTATGGTGAGTTGCCTCTTTTCTCCAGTGAATAAGGAGAATTTAGGCATTTTAAAATTCCTGGGAAGATAGGTTTCATCTACCCAATAAGGGTACGACTTTTTGAACATTGGCTTGTTAGGCCTCCTAAGGCCTGGGCTACACATTTCTTAAATTATGTCCATAATTTGATGTTTGTTGATCTGGGCTGGTTCTAAATTTTGCTCCTCATGATAGGGGCCATATCTCATCCCTTCATTTATTTGTGGCTGAAAGTTTGGTGCAGGAAATCTCTCATATAGTTGAAAGTGCTGCTGTTGAGGTGGGTGCAGACCAACACCTTCTTCCTCAAAATGTCGAGGGAGTGGTCCAAGTCCTCGCTGTGGCTCGTGATTTCTAAAACCTTGTTTTTGGTATACTTGCTGCCTAGGTCTTTGGTTGCCCCTTGGTCTTGGGTTGTCATAGTTTGGTTGTCTAAACCTTTGGTGAGCAAAGTTGCACTGTCTTGGTCCATCAATAGCGGGTTCCTCGAATCCAGGGCTCTAGACTGCCCCCTAGCATAGGCCTCTAGCCAGCAAAGTTATACTGCCATATCCTTGGTCTGTTGGCTGCAGGTTCTTTATACTCAGGGGTTCTAAACTGCCCCCTAGCATAGGCCTGACCATGTCGTGCATTGGTTCTTCCTGTTTCAAAGGCCAAATCTGCCCCCTTGCTTTAGTCTATTATTTATTTCAAAGGTTGGATTATAATGTGACTTCCCTTTCCAAGGCCTCTCTTCGAACAGTAGGCCTAGATGGACTAGATTGCCCTTCATAATTAATGTTAATCTTAGTTTCTTTATTTGTCTGATTAGGGTTCATTTGAAACATCTCTTGCTCCACTTCTTCGAGAGTTAGAGGCCTATAAAAAAAGGCACTGCACTGGTGAACTCTACTTGCCTTAACTGTACCTTAGTTACCCATGCTTCTACTTTGGCTGGTGGTGGAGGACTAGGGGTAGGGCTAAATCCCCTAAGCATTCTAAGCTTGGCCCTCATACTTTCTGTGAGGTGTTTTGGTCTTATCTCGAAAGTATGGCCAAGCTGGGCAATCATTTCTTTTATTTGTTCAATTGCCAAGCCATGGTGCTGGCCTCCATTGGTTGTGTCCTGGCCTTCTTTCAATCCTACTTTGCATCGGCTGCCATTGATTGGCTATTTACAATGATCTCCATGTCTTCCCTAAAATCAGGAAAGCTGTAGGGACACTTGTTTTTTCAACAGGCCTCTTACTTGGATATTTTAGAAGGCCTAACTCGTTAGCAACTTTCCTATTGGCGTTAGTAGTCTTAGTTTTTTTTAGTTTTCTTTTTCACCATCACTCCAAGTTAGAATGGTCCCACTGGGTGTGCCAATTTATGTTAGCAAAAATTTGGTTTAGGCCCCAATCAACAGTGATTGATTGACAGGATTAAACAAATCTTAATAAACACAAAAAGATCAAACTTTGTGGTTGAGTTCTATATCTTAAACAGATTAAGGACTTCCCTAGAGGTAATTAAGTAAAGAAGGATTTGAACATAAAATAATATGTATTTACTCAATGAAATTGTCACTTGTTATCAGTTATAAGAACTCAAACAAAAATAAAGAAATGAAAAATACAGCAATCGACAGAAAGAAGAGAAGTAGGGGTTACGAAAAGCTATTACTAATCTACTCCTAACAATTGCTAAGTTAAACTACTCCTAAATAAATATCACGTTTTGTGAATGGTGGTTGAGATGATTGATTGATTGATTCTATCTTCCTTTTATAGTTGACTCCTAGCCTGGCCTTGATTCTAATTTCCCTTGATTCTCTACCTCTTCTCATGTTTATCCCCCATTTTAGGAACTGTTCTTTGATTACTCTCTAGATTCTCTGTTATCATCTTCTGCAACCTTCTCTCTCCAATCCCACTTTATGATTGTTAACTATTTTAGCCATCCTTGCCACGTCATCGTTATGACTTGCCGATGGAAGATTCCTGAATTTTAGCACCAACAGATGCAAGAAAGAGAGAAATCAATGGATATATGATGAGAAAGAAAAGGAAAACCACTACTGAAAATGTGGAGTTTAGGATTAAGTGTAATGAGAATAGAATGGAAGGTAGCTGCGCACTGAGGAAAAAAAAAACCAAGGTATGAGAAAGGAATATGAGATGGTCGCACACTATTGACAGAGAATGAGGGGGTTTGAGTGAAATCATATATGGTTCATCGTTGTTGTAATACACATGTATCTATATGTTATGTATATATCGAACATATTTGTTGGTACCTTTCAAAAGTAAAATATTTTTTCACATTGGAAAAATAAAATGTTACCAAAAAATAAAATAAAATAAAAATTCATTAACAATTATTTAATTTCATCAAGAAAAATGTAAGCTTTGAGTGATAATTTTATTTAAAATTTTTTGACACTATAAAAGACTTCACAAAAAATTGCACTTTATTGTAGTTGTATAAATATTTTTCTCAAAGATGTTGGCTCTCTTTTTATTTTCTTGATGATTTGTATTTATATTTTTCACATTTTGCATATTTTGGGAACATTAAGAATAAAGTAGAAACATTTTCTATTGAAACGTATATTAAGGAATAAATTGATATAATTTAAATATTAGAAAATTAAAGGCATAAATTGCATATTTTGGGCAACAAAAAGTGTAGTTTTTAATTGAGTGTTGACATTTACTCCTATCTTTAATGACATACGTATACATAATTATATTTGGTGAACAAATTGAAATACTTTTTATCATTTATAGACTAAAACTGCACACTTTGAATTAGGGGTGCTCACGGACCTGATCGATCTGTCAAAATTGATCGACCCGTCCCAGTCCACAAACTTTTAAGTAGTTTTAATAGTATGGGAGGACGGATGGGGATTGGGATTTTTCAAATCTGCCTGTGTTAGGATGGATGACAGATGAGAGGCCCACCTGATCCAACATAATCCGCCAACTTCAGTTAAGTAAATGATGTTATTTCGTAATGATATTAGCTACTTATGAAATATGAAAGTTTGGCCTTTATTTAATTATAAAAATAAAAAATAAAAAAATTGGACTCAAATAAGGCATAAAATAGTAAAAAAAACTACTCTAAAATAGTTTTTTAAAAAAGCATAAAATAGTAAAACTCAAACTGCCAAATCGATCTATATGCACGCTCCAAATCGCACGACCCACTCAATCCGCATCCGTTAATTAAGCGGACAAATGTAATTTGATTTTTTTTCAATCCGCTTAAATTCAAATGAATGATGGATGAAAGGCCACCTAAACATATTCGAGCCACGAACACCCCTACTTTAAATTCTAAAAAAAAAAAAATTAACCAAAAGGTAAAATTTAATAATACAACTAATATTTTATAACTAAAAAGTACACGAATATCTCTAACATTTCCAACATGGCATGAAAACCCTTCAACTTTTGGATGCTAAATCAACCAAACCTTTATTCGTCACCATTACCTTTAATTTTTCTAATGAAAATGTTATTTTCCTATTCAATCGAAAATCACAAACACCTCCTATTTGATAAAAATACATCAACATCCGTTTAGATTGAGTAATATTAGAGATTCCAAAAATTCTACTAAAAGTTCTACCAAATGTCTAACATAGGTGTGAGACCCACACAATGTGGGCCGCATATGGATCCCACACCCATATGAGACATTTGATAGAATTTTTGAAGTCTTTAACATTTTTGTTTTAGATTTGAAAAATGAATAATCTGCACTTTAATCAGCATTAAAAAGCCATCAATGCTAATATTTTCATTAACTTACTCTTCTACAAATTAATTTATCTTTTTCTTATTTGTAAAACTAGTAAAATAATAAACAAAATAATGGGTAGAAATATAATTTTGTTGCTCATTTAAATTATAATACTATAAATGCAATAAATGCATTATCTATAATATTGTTTTTTAGTTATTATTTATTGTAATTAACAGAGAATTAGTAATTTATTTAACATTGATTCTTTTTTGATCCAATTAATATAACTTTCAATCTGTTGACCATATATTTTGTATCAACCAATCACAGCATGACATGTGGTCTATTAGGGGTAAATTGAGGAATTAGTAAAGGCCTCCAGTCATCAAAGGACATGTGGCAAAGCTACATCAATGGCAATGGATCTGCGAAGTACTGGAACAATCGAAAGGAGCAAGATGACGTGGTTAAACAGTTCCTAAGGATTTAAATTCAAATTCAGAAGGGAAGCCCAACTGTAAGCAATGGCTTAGTGGAGGCAAAATGCTTGAAAACTATGATCATGGAGGTTGCTTCCACGGTTATCATCCATTTCGACAATTATCAGCCAGCTTATAAATAGAGGAGAAAGCTGATAGTGGAAGGGGACCATATCCAGAAATCAGTTTATTTTACTTTACTTTCCTAGTTATTTATTTTTCCAATTCTTCACATTCTAGTTCTTTACATTCCAATTCTTTACTTTCCCGCATTGCCTTTTAGTTTCTTAAGAGTAGTTCTAAGTTAGTCTGTTCGTTGCTGTAATCCCCTTCAAAGCTGTGGAAGTGTAAAGGTACTATTGTAAACATTTGTTTACTTAATGAAATGTAAATTCTGACACTGTTTTCTCCCTTCTTTTTTTTTTTATTTTTTGATTAATTCTTTTGAATTTTCTCTTAAAACAAGCCACCAGTAAAAATCCTCTTCATTGAGGCTAAAAGAACTTCGAAGTAACTGCCTGATTAATTGGTTGGCATTTACTATTCTGTAAGGACTTATTGATCCTTGCTAGCATACTCTAATTACATTTCTAACATTCAAAAGCCAACATATATTTTTGGCATGCCTAGTGGGACTTTCAATATAATGGCTAGATGTAGGAAACAATGAGAAAATGAACGCCTCAAAGAAGGTATAGAAGGAGATTTAAAAGTACATAACCCAAAGGATAATGTTGAGTTATATCCCGTGGATGTGCCTGCTTCAAGTGGTCCTTCACAATTGGTCAAAGAGACCAGTATTTCAGGGTATGCAACACAAGTCCAAAATGTTGGACAAGGCCAAGAAACTGGACCTTCAATTGTTCCATCTGCCCAACCAGCAAATCCGTGGGGGGGGGGGATTGGTTGATGTTATGGGACAACAATTAATGCATACAATGGAAAGATGGGCAACATTCTTTTTGGATCGAATGAACTCCTATCAACCATATGTCATTAGCCAGGCTGAAGAAAATATGAACTTACTTTAGCAAAGATTGGCTTGAGATAAATAACCTATGCAGAGTAACAGACAAAATAATGGGCAAACTAGTGGTCAAGCTAATAATCCAAATCATGAGAGACTGTGGAGGAGTAGGTTTGGAAATACTCTAGGATCTTGAAAGTCATCCCTAATCCTTTGATCGCCACCTAAAAAAGGGATTAACACTCCGGTCGGGGGTGTCGGAATTAGCACTCCGACGGACAAGTTAGTATAGGTCTCTTGTTTGCTTGAGTTTTAAGTTTCTTGGGTTTGTTCTCACATACCTTTCTTTGGTTGATGTTTCTCTATTTATATTCGCTTTTGGCCCCCAAGGTCGGGCCCACTCTTAATTCATCGCTTGATTGTTCGTTCGGCCCCTTCTGTCGTATGCCAATTCACACTCGGCTTTTTGTTCAACTAGTTTTATGGCCGATTAGGCTATTCGGCTTCGGGATCGTACAGGATGGAGCCGAATATAATATATATCCTGATTTTCTAAGTGATTATTTAGCTATTCTACATCTATCGATATTCGGCTCCCACAATTGCCCCCCAAACATCCTACTAACACCAGTTAGTTGGCGTGTTTGGTTTCGAACTTGAAAAGTAAAAACAAAAATTCAGCGGTTAACCTCATTCCAACGTAAGTGTCAGAACGCATACGCTTTTTGGTCATCATTACAGTTTCCCGCCCCTTCGTACACTTCCTTCATTTAATACGATTTAAAACTTTGTCCCTTCGAATGTATGTTTTTTGAATACTCAAAGTTTCTGATTCGCCTTTCAGTATAACACCTACATTTCGCGACCTCTGCAACTTCCTCCCATTTCTCATTGTCTTCTATGCTTCTTGTAAGTTCTCTTCTCTCCCACTTCGAATCCCATTTCCTTGTTTGTTTTTAGTTTAGCATACTCCCTAAACTGGCTAGGATGGCCAAACATTGGAAAGCCTTTCTTTCTGCGGATCGAGTTTCTGGTTTTCGATGCCATTTTGCCATTCCTGACGACGTCCACCTGTCACTCGTGGCAAAGAGCATGGAGAGGACTGATGAGAGTACAATCATCTTTCCTCTCCTATCAATTGCTAAGGGCGGAGTCTGTTTCCCCCTTCACCCACTTTTAAGGGCTGTCCTTCGCCACTGGGGTCTAATCCTTTTCCAACCTAATGTAAATTTTTACCAAATCATAATGGGAATTGTAGAGTTGAACTGATGCCTTAGGATCAATCTTGGTATCCTTGCCATTCGGCATTGCTATGCCTTGGCCAATTCTTCTGGCCGGCAGGGGCGCTACTTTCTCAGGGCAAAGGACACCGACCATCATTTGGTGACTATGATTGCCAGCTCTGGCAAGTGAGTTGACGATGTCATGGTCGTTGTCCGAGGCAACTGGGAATTCGGCGAGGGCGAAGATCGCCTAGATCCTGTGCCTAGACGAAAAGGTGAACCAGGTGGCCGTATAGTTTCTTACATGTATTTTCTATATATTTACTTGGCTTTCCTTCCATGCACTTATTGTTTTATTTATTCAGGCAACGATTTGAAGAAAGTTCTGGTTTTGGCCGACGATGCTATGCTTGCGGAAATCAAAACCGCACTCTAGTTCTTTGGCCGTCCAAACCTCCAGAAGCAAGGGGGGCGGTCCATATACTTTTCAGATACGAGTCGACTTACGCAACCTTTTCGACCGCAGACAACATTTCGATTCTGAGGGGTGAATAGCAGCTCACGGCTCTTATCTTCCCTAACTTCAAAAACCTCAGGTAGATTGGTTTTGAAGCTTTTGATTCGGAGCAGGCGGAAGAACAAGTATCTGAAGAAGTCCTTGAACAGTCAAATCAGTCCACTTTGGAAGCCGAAGAAGTTGACGAGGCTTTGAACTTGGCTTTTGAAGAAGCCAGCCTTAATCAATCCAACCCTCTATCCACTTCAGGTTGAGGGGACGTCTCCTTTGAAGATAATTTTACCGACTTAGGGACCTTCGCGGCGCGTACCTTGAGAACATGGCTGGGGAGTCGCTCATGCAGTTGGCCCGGAGAAAGAATGCCGAATGGATGGCCGCCCAGAGGAGGGCCGAGACCAACCGATCTGAAACTCCCCTTATTGTCGTGGATGAGTCTTCTTCACCGGATACTGAGACAAAGTAGGTTGAAACAGTCGAGACGGAGCAAATAAACGAATAGTTGGATCAGAAGGCCGAGCAGAGGGAGGAAAGGTGTCCCGCCGAGTGCGAAACTGACCCTGAGTAAATACTTACCGATAAACGGCTGCGCTTGGAGGAGTCGGACTCGGTTGTGCTGTTCATCGTCCAACCAAGGATAAAGAATGTGCCGATTGTGTCCAATGCGTCAGCTTTGAGAGATCTAGCGGTGGCCTTGAGCATGGCTTCCTCAATTTCCTTTCCGGTTGATAGAGAGACTTTTCTGGCAGAGCCAGATTTGATGTCAATAGCATTAGCTGCTCAATCAGCCATATTGGTATGTGACTTGAGCCTTTTCTGCAATCTTCCGCCTATATATTTTTTATTTTTATTTTTATTTTTATTATTATTATTTTTTTAAACTATAATTCCTTATCTGTAGTCTTTCCTTTTTTTTTTTCAACATGATGCTATTGAATAGATCGACTTTTTGAAAATCAAAGTTGAAAATGAGAAGAGCAAGGCTGTGGAGGCCTCTGAAAGGGCCAAGTTCGAGGTGGCAAGAGCGGGGGAGGAGCGTGCAAGAGCCGACGCCGAGGCAGAAAAAGCGAAGAGTTTTGACCAGCTCAGGTTGGCTGTCGAAGAGAGGACAAATGCGAGTGAAGACGCGCTTAAGCTAGCCAAGGAGGTGATTGCCAAACTGGAAGCCGATTTGGAAGAGTTGAAGAAGGCAAAGGAAATAGTTGACTTCAAGATTTCCAAAGCGTTCCAAGTCGGAAAGGACGCCGCCTTGGAGAACTATGTGGAGGAAGTACCCAAATTCGAGAATCGGGGCTTCAAACACGGCTGGCTCAAAGCCCTCACTGCCGCTAATGTGACATTGGCGTAGTCGATTCCATACGAGCAGGTGGACGTTGAGCCGCTGGAGTCTGACCCTGAAGATTGACTAGGGTGACATTTTGATTTTTGTTAGGGATCTTCCATGCATAGTTTTTGTAGATTTTTGTTAGTAGATTTTTGTTTATTTACTTCGGTTAGAAGTTAAATGTAGGGTAATTTTCATGTGTAAAATGACTACTCCGTACTCAATTTATTAATGAAAATTTCTTTTGCGTTTCTGTCTATTACATGTGCTAGTTAACAATCTAGTAGAATGTAAGATCATGAGTAAATTAAACATCCGATTAAATAGATGTCGATTAGATAGCTGTGTATCTTTTCAATTTAGCCGAATAAATTAATGAATATGCGCTTGCCCCAGCTAATGAATGAACTGGAACGTCGAATACTGGTGGTTCATGAATTGGCTGAGGCACATGAAATTATCGGTGCAAGGTCTTGAAATTTGGCCGATTAGATTAACGAATCCTTAGCCGCTAAGGTTAACAAATCTACCCTTGCCCCAGTTAAGAAATGAATTGGAACGCCGAATATCGGTGGTTCATGAATTGGCTGAGGCGTATGAACTTATCGGTGCAAGGCCTTGAAATTTGGCCAATTAGATTAACGAATCTTTAGCTGCTAAGATTAACGAATCTGCCCTTGCCCCAGTTAAAGAATGAACAGGAACGTCGAATATTGTTGGTTCATGGAATGGCTAGGGCACAAGAACTTATCGGCGCAAGGCCTTGAAATTTGGCCAATTAGATTAATGAATTTTTAGCTGCTAAGATTAACGAATCTGCCCTTGCCCCAGTTAAGGAATGAATTGGAATGCCGAATATCGGGGGTTCATGGAATGGCTGGGGCACATGAACTTATCGGTGCAAGGCCTTGAATGCGAGCATTAATGAGATCGCCTCAGGAGTGCTGCCCCCGTAATCAATAAATGGGCCGGGGGCTACATGTGTGGAGGTGCCATTATTGAGTTCAAATCCAACAAATTGGGAGAGGAAAAAGAGCAGTGTGGACAACTGTGGATGGCAAGAAGACTATTCTTTAATAGTAGAGGGAAAGGTAGGACACTGGCGGAACTGGACGCAGAGATGAATCGAGGTGGCGAGCCTACGCGCACGGGGAGTAGGACGTAGAGGGAGCGTGAGAAGCGCCATTTCCCACGTCACTGAAGTAGGTCACCCAGAAAGGTAAAACAACAACAAGGTAACTCCCCTCGCTCGAGAGGTGAAACGAGTGCGACACCTTGCCTGTTGAGTTTTTCGATTTTTGTTGGGAACAAATCGATGACGGATGCGGATTCCATCATCCGTGACCCAAATGTAGCAGTCGAGTTCGCTCGAAAGATTTTTCCGCCAAAAGTTCAGCAGTCCATGGTTGGCCGGGCTGATTATGAAGTTTTTCGAGAGGGCGTTCATGGAGCAGTGAAGGGTTTGTATACCTCCTATGAAATCGGCATGCATCTTC
Organism: Camellia lanceoleosa; assembly: GCA_025200525.1. Classification (NCBI taxonomy): domain Eukaryota; kingdom Viridiplantae; phylum Streptophyta; class Magnoliopsida; order Ericales; family Theaceae; genus Camellia; species Camellia lanceoleosa. The sequence continues at coordinate 343,967 of CM045764.1, forward strand.
GTGCCATACGAAGAGAGATAGAGCAAAGGGATGCTCATATTTAGAGCTTGCAAGTCCCCGCGGAGAAGGCCAAAAATGAGTTGAAGAAAGCTAACACCTTTGAGACTCATTCGGCGAGTCAAGCGAATCCGATTGTCGCGGAGCGAGTAAATCGCCGAATTCTGGATATCGCGATTGTTGACTGAGATACGGCCAGTATGTTCGCAATAGAATATGCGAAGGCTAGGTCTTATGAAAAAGGCTTCCATGACGGCTGAAAAATTAGAATAGAGAAGATGAAGGAAAAACTAGCCGAAGAAGTCCATCGATGCGAAAATCGCGGATTTAAGCATGGATGGATCAAGGCTCTTCAGGCCGCGAGCATTGATCTGGCGTCACCCTTATATCAGAGTTATAAATTTCTGTTCGAGGCTTTCGAAGCTGAGAAGACTGATGACGAGGGCGGAGCTGAATAATTTTTGATGTACATTTTATTTTATTTTATTTTATTTTATTTATTTTTTATGTAAAGCATGTACTCACGATCTATTGAATAAAACATATTATTCTGAATGTCTATATGTTATTTTTATCAATTCTTGTAGATTAAGTTATGTCTACTACTTTACGTCAATCGCAATATCCATGAAAGGAGCTCCGAATTTAGAGGATTATTCGGCCCAAACATGTCATTCACGAAGGGCGCTCTGAATTCGGAGGCTTTTTTTGTGTTGGCCAATCACGATTGCCACGAAGGGCGCTCCAAATTTAGAGGCTTATTTGGCCCAAACGTGTCATTCACGATGGGCGCTCCGAATTTGGAGACTTTTTTGTGTTGGTTAATCGCGATTGCCACGAAGGGTGCTCCGAATTCGGAGGCTTATTCGGCCCAAACGTGTCATTCATGATGGGCGCTCTGAATTCGGAGACTTTTTTATGTTTGGCCAATCGTGATTGCCACGAAGGGCGCTTTGAATTCGAAGGCTTATTCAGTCCAAACGTGTCATTCATAAAGGGCACTCCGAATTCGAAGGCTTTTTTGTGTTTGGCCAATCGTGATTGCCATGAAGGGCGCTTCGAATTTAGAGGCTTATTCGACCCAAACGTGTCATTCACTATCGGTGCTCTAAATTCAGAGGCTTTTTTGTGTTTGGCTAAGCGTGATTGCCATGAAGGGCACTCCGAATTCGGAGGCTTATTTGGCCCAAATGTGTCATTCGCGAAGGGCGCTCCAAATTCGGAGGCTTTTTTGTGTTTGGCCAATCGCAATTACCATGAAGGGCGCTCCAAATTTGGAGGCTTATCCGGCCCAAGCGTGTCATTCATGATGAGCACTCTGAATTCAGAGGCTTTTTTGTGTTAGCCAATCGCGATTGCCATGAAGGACGCTCTGAATTCGGAGGCTTATTCGGCCCAAACGTGTCATTCACGGAAGGCGCTCCGAATTCGGAGGCTTTTTTGTGTTGGCCAATCGTGATTTTCATGAAGGGTGCTCCGAATTCGGAGTCTTGACATAACCAGAACTCACTGGGCAAGAGAGAGAACATTATATTAAAAAAAAGAAATATGTACACGGTGTAAAATCAAAAAAAGCTGTCGTGACGTACAAGTTTACTTAATGATAAAATTTGAGCAAATGTGTGGAATTCCACAGACGCGACAAGCTCTTCCATCCATGTCTTTGAGCCGATATGACCCTGTCTCTGCGATTGAGTTAATCTGGTAGGGGTCGTCCCAGTTGGGACCCAATTTTCTGTCAGCGGGATTCCTAGCAGCAGGAAGCACTTTCTTGAGGACCAACTCTCCTAGTGTATAACGGCGTAGCTGAACACGTTGATTATACGATTTAGCGAGCTGTTGCTGGTACCGTGCCATGGAAAGAAGGGCACGGTCTTGGCGTTCTTTAATCAAAGTCAAGTCTAAGGCCAACATCATGTCATTTCGGCCCATGTTGAAAACCTTTGATTTCAAGGTTGGAAGTCTGATCTCCAGGGGGATGATTGCCTGGGTTCCAAAGCACAGAGCAAACGGCGTTTCCCATGTGGATCGCCTTGGAGTAGTGCGATGAGCCCACAGTACGCTGGGCAACTCTTCGACCTATCTACCTTTAGCTTTCTCTAGCCTTTTCTTGATGCCATCCATAATAATCTTGCTGGTGGCCTTCACTTGACCATTGCTTTAGGGGTAAGCTGGCGAAGAAAAGTAGGGCCAGATACCATAAGTGTTGCACAACTCTCGATACACGCCACAATCAAACTAGGTACCGTTGTCTAAAACAAGTGCTCGGGGTATGCCAAATCTCGTTATGATGTTTTTCCATACAAAACGCTTAACGTCGGAATCTCAAATATTTGTTAGTGCCTCCACTTCGACCCATTTTGTGAAATAATCCGTCGCAACAATTAGGAATCACCTGTTACCTGGTGCCCATGGTAATGATCCAATGATATCAAGCCCCCATTGAGCGAACGACCAAGGACTAGTGATTGAGTTTAACTCCTAGGCAGGCAGATGAGATAGGGGGGAAAACTTCTGGCATTGCTTACATTTCTTAACATAACACTCGGCATCAGTTCGCATGGTCGGCCAATAATACCCCTGCGTGATGGCTTGATGGGCCAGAGATCGTCTGCCCGAATGGGCACCACAACTGCCTTCATGTATTACAGACAGAAGTTTCTCGACTTTATCTGGGTGAACACATTCTAAGTACGACCTAGAGAGAGATTTTTTGTAGAGCTTTCCCTGCAAATCCAAATAGTATTGGAGTGCTTTGTTTCGCAGTTTGTGTGCTTCCTTCTTATCTGTCGAGAGTTGCTCTGAAGATAGGAATACGGCGATAGGGTCCATCCAACTTGGACCCGGTTCGATAATGTTGACTTGAACTTATTTTGAAGAGGCAATGCTCAGCTCTGGAACGAACCCTACTTTGATTGTCCGCTTAATTTCTGAGTTGATGGCAGAGGCTAAGCAAGCAAGGGCGTCTGCATGCGTGTTCTAATCCCAGGTTATTTGATTCAGTTCGTGGTGATCAAATTTCGCGAACAAAGAATTCGCCGTTTTCATATAGGCCGCCATGCGGTCATTTTTGGTTGCATATTCCCCTTTCAATTGGTTGATTACTAGCTTTGAGTCACAGAAAACAAGTAGACACTACGCACCGAGGTGAAGTGAATTTCGTAAGCCGGTTAACAGTGCTTTGTATTCGGCCTCATTGTTCGATGCGTCGAAGCCCAGTTTGACGGCCTGTTCGATTATTGCCCCTTTGGGGGTCTTGCTTACTATGCCAGCCCCACTGCCATGCTGGTTGGATGACCCGTCACAATACATCTTCCAAAGGTCACCAACATACATTCTCCAGTTGGGTTTAGTTTGCACTTGATTAGACTTAAAGTCGGCGAGGGATCCTGTGAATTCAACTAAAAAGTCAGCAAGCACTTGCCCTTTGATGGAAGTTTTGGGTAGAAACTAGATATCATACTGGCTGAGTTCAAGAGCCCATTTCGAAACGCGCCCCGATGCTTCCGCGCTGCGGAGCGCTGACCGGAGAGGATACTCCGTTGGTACCCCAATGGTATGCCCCTAAAAGTAGTGCATCAGTTTTCTTGCAGCCATGACGAGAGCAAGGATAAGCTTTTCTAATGGAAGGTAACGCGTTTTGCCGTCGTCTATAGCTTTGCTCACATAATAAACTGGTCGCTGCTCCCCAAGTTCTTCCCTTAATAGGACGACGCTGACCACCTGGTCAGATACTGCCAGATAAAAAATGAGCGGATTGCCTGTAGAAGTGTGGCCAAGAGTGGTACTGATCGGAGATAAGACTTCAAGCCATCCAAAGTGGCCTGGCACTCGGGGTTCTAATCAAATGCTCTGCCTTGCCGACGTGTATGAAAGAATTGTCAGCAGCGATCCGTGGAATGACTGACAAACCTGTTGAGTGCGGCGGCCATTCCCATCAGCTTCTGAACGTCTTTGACTGACCGAGGGGATCTAAGCTATAGAATTGCCATGATTTGCCTTGGATTGGCTTCGATTTTGCGGTGGTTAACGATGTAGCCAAGGAATTTACCGGATCCGATGCCGAATGCACACTTAGAAGCGTTCAATTTCATCTTGTACTTTCAAAGGATGCTGAATGTTTCTGACAAATTGGCTAGATGGGAGTGCTTTTTCTTGGATTTGACCACCATATCGTCGATGTATACTTCCATGGTACGGCCAAGTTGTTCCTTGAACATGGCAGTCTATAATCTTTGATAAGTTGCCCCCGCATTCTTTAGTCCAAAAGGCATGACCTTATAGTAATAGGTTCCTCTTGTGGCAAGGAATGCAGTTTTTTCTTGATCCTCTGGATGCATGGCAATTTGATGGTAGCCCCTGTAGGCATCCAAGAAGCTCATGCGTTGATGATGTACCGTTGCATCTACGAGTTGGTCTATTCTGGGCAGGGGAAAACAATCCTTGGAACAAGCTTTGTTCAAGTCTGTGAAATCCACACAAACACGCCAAGAGCCATTCTTCTTCTTTTCGACCATAGTATTGGACAACCATGTAGAATAGGTTACTTCGCGAACCGCTCCAGCATCAAGTAACCGATCTACTTATTCAACAACGACCAAAGTATGCTCCGCGGCTGACCGTCGACTTCTCTAAATAATTGGCTTACATTTCGGATCAACGTTTAAGCAGTGTTGGGCCATTGATGGATCCACTCTTGGCATCTCATATGAGGACCATGCAAATACATTAATATTTTCGAGTAAGAAGGATACCAACTCATATCTTTCAACTTTATCCAAGGAAGCGCCGATCATGAAGAACTTGTTAGGACTTTCGTCAATTTTGACCCAATGCAGGGCTTCGGTTGCCTTTTCACTTGGGATCCTCCCAATGTCTTCGAGGCTCTCTCTATCCAGTACCTCAATCGAATGCACTTCTAGTTCTCTTGGTCTCTTTACAGCTAGAAGATAGCATGCCTGCGCCGATTTCTGAGAGCCGCGAATTTGTTCGATATCGTATTCAGTCGGAAAATGAAGTAGTTGGTGGTAGGTGCTTGGCATGGCTTGCATTGTATGTAACCAAGTTCTGCCCATGATGAGATTATACGGCGAAGGAAGCTTGACAACTAGAAATTCTACATCTACTGATCTGGTGCCGGCCCGTACAAGTAATGTAATTTTTCCCAAAGGATACTCCGGGTTAACATTGAAGCCGAATAACGGGTAATCAGCAGGAGACAGGTCTAAGTCGGTAAAACCAAGTTTGATGAAAGTTTTGTAATACATTATTTCCGAAGTGCTGCCCTGGTCAATGAGAACACGTTCAGTGGTGAATCTGTTTACGTGTAGTTCGATGACGAGGGGATCAATGTGGGGGTGTGTCACTCCAATTAAATCACTGTCATTGAAACTGATCCTTCTAGTGTCGTAGGGCCGTTTCGCTGGCGTTGTTGGGCTATGGGGGCTAGATGGCAACTGGACTGTATGCACCTTGGGTGACGCCGACATGCTGTATATCATATGAATTACACCAAAAGGAGGTATCTCTGGTCGTATAGCTACTGTGTTTGTTGAATTGTTCTTTCGGACATGTTGCATGAGACGGCCGTCTTGCACCAATTCTTCAAGATGATCTTTCAATGCATAATAACTATCAGTGTCATGACCATGATCTTTATAATACTCACACCGTTTACCCTGTCTTCTTGCATCGGGAGGTCCCGTCATCTTGGGCGGCCACTTGAAGAACAGAAGGTGTTGTACTTTCGATAGAATCTTATTGATAAGCTCTGTCAGCTTCGTGTATTTCTTGCCCGAACGCCTTGTGCGCCTGCTATCCACTTGATACTGTTCATTAGCTCGATGTGAACATTGGTCGTTTGATCGGCGCGAGTTATGCCTTTTGGCTCGTTTAGGCCGATTCCGCCGCCCGGTGCTTCTTGATGGCACGACACTAATCAGCTGAACAATTCTCAATGTGGCTGTCTCAACGGCTTTACGTCCGGCTTTGACTCGAAGGGCATCGTCTTTCACTTTGCAGTATTCTTCAGCCTTCTTCATTAATGCCTAGACGGTTTTAGGGGGACACCTAGTTAATGAATTGCGGAGGGGGCTATCAGGATGCAATCCCATCTTAAAGGCGGTGATGGCCATGGAATCATTGCAAGCATCATCTACCAGATTAAAGCACTCCTAATAGTGGGCTGAGTATGCACGAAGAGTTTCTTCCGGTTTAATTTGCATGGCCCAGAGAGAATCGGCTTGCTTTCTCTGGACCTCATTAGTGATGAATCTCGCCTTGAATGACTTTTGGAGTTGGTGGAAGCTCTTAATCGGTGCCGACTCCAATTTATAGTACCACCTCATGGCCAGTGGTCCTAGACTACTTAGAAATATTCGATACATAAGGGCGAGGGTGAACGATGGTGCCTTGAACTTTTTGGGTAGCACAGCCCTGGCAATTCGTTGCACGAATGGGTTATGTTTATCTTCCTTAACCGAATCATCGCTTCTCCCTCGTCTATGCTGTACATATGGACTTCTTTCAAATGAGCTAGATACATCAACGCGCTCTTTCTTTCTGGGCTCCAGGAATGGTGAGTCTGAATCACTATCATTATTGCATTTCTGAAGTCGACGTCGGCGACCATCCTTCTTTCCCGAAGGTCGAACCTGGTTTTGGCATGCGGCTTGTTGGGATTTCACCACCTCTAAGGCAAATCCTGGCGCAGGCACTCATTCTCAGCCATCATGTTCTCCAACCACTGTTCATTTTGTTTTGCCTGATCCATAATTGTTTGCATTGTCTCATGCATTGAAGTTGAGGATGAGGTCTGAGCTACTGAATCAAAGTTCAAGGCACGTCGCGTGGTGATATTCTCTGGTCCCCAATGTTTCTTGCTTGGTGTAGTTTCAGATCTTCTATTGAATAAGCCCAATTGTGGAGGAGTAGGTTTGGAAATACTCTAGGATCCTGAAAGTCATTCCTAATCCTCTGATCGCCACCTGAAAAAGGGATTAACACTCTGGTTGGGGGTGTTGGAATTAGCACTCCGATGGACAAGTTAGTATAGGTCTCTTGTTTGCTTGAGTTTTAACTTTCTTGGGTTTGTTCTCATATACCTTTCTTTGGTTGATGTTCCTCTATGTATATTCGCTTTTGGGCCCTAAGGTCGGGCCTACTCTTAATTCATCGCATGATTGTTCATTCGGCCCTTTCTGTTGTATGCCAATTCACACTATGCTTTTTGTTCAATTGGTTCTATGGCCGATTAGTCTATTCGGCTTCGGGATCGTACAGTATGGAGCCGAATATAATATATATCCTAATTTTCTAAGTGATTATTCGGCTATTGTGCATCTACCGATGTTTGGTTCCCACAGAGACCATTACCTGTGCCTCAATCATGGTATGAAGCTCCTCCTAGACCATTAATGAGTCAGGGTATACCTTTTTCTACCAGCAAAACCATATACATTGGTGGATCAGGGCTGACACAAGGAAATGGCATTCGAGTGTTTTCAAATCCCATGTTTGAACCTATGTCTGGCACTTAAGTATTCACTAATCCTGTGTTTGAACTTACATCCGGGGGTTTGGAAGGAATACCTGCAGTTGGAAGAGAAACAACACATGTTCCTTCTCTAGTGGTTCCCTTCGCAGCACCTTTTCTAGGACAAATGCCTACCCTAAGGGGTCAATCATACCCTTAACATCAACCAGCACAACAAGGACAACCCATTCCCCAGGGATAACCAATCCCAAATGTGCCTTTACATGGACTAAGAGGGCTTTAAGCACAAGGAGTTCCTCCAAACCTCGTGTTTTCTCCTTCCATAGTGGCCCAACTAGCACAAAATGTTGTACCTAGGGACCAAATTGCTGACATTGTTAAAGAAATTTGTGGACTTATAGCTCCGGGGGGTCTAGACCCCTATCTATAGAAAACCTTACCCATAATGGATAAATAGATTGCATGAATACCCAAGGGGGCATAAGATACTAGACTTTGCCCTCTTTTATGGGAATGGAAACCAATTAACTATTGAACACATTGCAAAATTTATAGGGCAATATGGTGAATTTACCAATAATGACTTGTAGACGCTACTTACGTCTCGAAAAAATCGCTTTTTTTGTTTGGGCTTACACTCTAACGAACTCAACAATTCCACGGAATCTAATCTCACAAAGTGCAATGCAAGATCGATAAATCACCAAAGAGTTCATTTTGTTTTAGAAAGAAGTGCCAAACATGGACTGGTTGCCGATACAGTCGCCACCTAAATATTTTATTTTGGGAGAATTTAGGAGACCGACTCTGGCGCTAAGGCCACGCGGATCATCACCAAAGTTATGGGAACTTGGAGTGCGAGGAAGGTCATGCCCAATCAAAGATCGGCCTTTACTAATATGATATCTTGTTTTTGAAAACACAAGTGCTCTTATTCCAGTTATTAACCTAGAATTACTATGTGATGCGCATAGCATACAAGTATAGACTGGATTACCTAAGTTGGAACAAAGCATTGCATATTTGTTTTGAAAATGGTTTGCTACTCGCAAGTAGGCTAAAATACAGATTTTGCCACCCTCAAGTGGGCTTAGAAAACATGGTGATTTGCCACTCTAAAGTGGGCTTAAAACTCGCAATCAATGAATTGTCCCAATTCAAGTAACCCAACCTTCACCCACAAGCATTCAGGCAGTTATATCACATAAGCAAATAGCCTCATGGCAAGCATGCTATCATGGCAACACTCACACTCATGCAAGATGCTAAAGCATAAACACTTACAAAAGAAGCTAGTTAGTAATCAATGCATGATCCTAGCTATGTCAAGAATGACTAATGCAACACATGCAAAATGCAACTAAGATAGGCTCGGCTATTCTAAAATGTCATGTGAGATACAACTTGACACATGTATTCAACTTGGAATTGAAGTACAATGCAGTATGATGTAATGAAAGCAAACATGCGAAGCATAAGGATGCTAATTGAAACATGCACTAAAACTAACCATCGAAAGCAGGTAAGTAAAAGGGAGAAAGACGTGGGGTTGGAAAACATGCATCACACACATGCACACTTATTTATAAAATAATACAAAACCAATAGCTATTCTAAGCTAATCTAATTAAACTAGTTATTACGACAACAAAAGAATAACAAGCTACTAATTATTACATAACTCTAGCTAATTAACAAATTAACTAAGTTAGCAATTAAAATAAGCATATAAACTATATGATGCATGCATGCTCGAATCGCTTACTCATAAATCCATATTGATTTAAGGCTCCAAAAGTCTGAAACTCCACCTTGGGAATAAGAAAGGGCATGGCAATGTATTTGCAACACATGTATGCACAACCACCCTCCCTCTCATTACACAAACTCAAGGGAGTATAGTTCTCGACCCTCAGGCCACCAATCATGCATCTCGATGCATGATGGCCAAGGAGCCGAATTGCTCAATTCAATATGACAATGAATGCACAAGTAAACATGTAAAGCCTAAAACTCCATCATGCATAGTGAAGAGTGTCGACGACCGAGAATTGAGGCACGCTTCATCACTTCCAGTATGAAATGCCCCTCGTTTCCCGTGTTTGGACTAACGCCTAGTCCAAACACAATGCAACAAACATGGCATGCACAATGCGACTCAAGCATGCGACTTGATGCAACACAACTTAGATATGCAAACTAGCATGCACAATGCTATGGACTATATGGCATACACAATGCTCATGACACTAACATACACAATGCACATGGTAATTAGCATATGCAATGTAATGAACATGGCATGCACAAATGCAATGGCCCAAGCCTAAGGCACAAAACACTACTTTCGACAAGTATTGAAAGCATGAAATATGGCATACAATGGCATATGTTCTAGCACTGAAATGGCATACAAAATGACTTCGAATCATGCAAACAACTCATGTAACGCATGTTGAAAAGCTCAAGCATCAAAAGCTAGTGAAGCATATTACACTAGAGGCATGGGTCAAACCAAAAAATGAGTTGGGATGATGGCTTGAAAGGCACTAAAATGAGGCCAAAGCACAACTCTCAAGGGCACTCAAAGAACAGAAAATATGGAAATGTAACAGCCCTAAATGCTCTGAAATAATATTTCCCACGATGCAAAAACATGCAAATACCTCAAGTTAAGCATGCAAGGGACCTCAAAACTTAAAGCTAGTCAAGGCTATTACACTACAAGCATGCATGGCAAGCATCATTCGACCAAGAGGCCTCAAAACAGAGCTAAGGTAGCCCAAAATATGAACAAAATCATGTTGAAACATAGCCAAAATATGCTAGAATGAAGGGCCAAAACATCATGCATTCTAAGCTAGTAAACAAGATTTATACTACAAGCATATAGAGCATGTGAGAGGCTACCAAACCAGTCAAAGATAGAGCCATGACATGCCAAATGATGACCAAAAACCCATTGAAATGGAGCTAATGCATGCTAGATTGACATGCTACTTTGATGAGCCACAAATGGGATTACCTAGGAGAACCAAGCCTTGAAAGTGTGAAGATGTATGCTCCTTTGATAGGCCAAAAATGCAAGTAAACAAAACCAAAAGAGGGGTCAAAGACTAGCTCAAAGGCCTTAAGGCATGGCACAAAAAAAGGCCAAACAAAGGCATGCAAGAGGGGAAGACCCTCTCTACCTAGAAGCCTTAAACAAACATGTTAAACACTCAAAAATGAAGCTTTTTTAGTTGAAAACAAAGCTCAAATAAGCATGCAAGTATGGCTAAGAGAGGATCAAAGACAAAGCTTAAAAAGAGGAAAAGAAGTAAAATGTCCTCCAAGAACCCGGTTCAATGATGAGAGTGTATGGTTAGGAGTTGTGGTGCAAAGTGAGAACACACACAAGAACCTCGGTTCAATGATGAGGTGTATGGTTAGGTTGTGGTGTGCAAAAAAAAGACAACACTTTTTAGCCACAAAATATAGAGATATAGAGAGGGATATATATCTATGCCTTGGAATGGAGAGGAGACCCTCTCTTATAAAAAAATAAGTTAAAAGCTTGAGAAGCTAAGCTTTTATCCAAACTCCTTTTCAGTCATTCTTGTGTCCAAATTGAATCCACAAAGTAAGATTTCCAATAATGGCGCTTTGCATCAAAATTCGAACTATGCAAAAGTTATTCCTGTTTTGGTGAAGAAGCTTAGTTTTGGTCCAAACTAGTTTCTTCTCTCCTTTCCTCTTTTCTTGCACTCCAAACCCCTAGATAAAGTGATTTGAAATATTTTTCAAAGATTTTATCTCTTTCGTCGTTTCACTTTTTGTCTGCTCGGTTTTTTGCTAAAAAACACAACATTTAACGAATCTGCGAAAGTCCGAACATCGTAGGAACTTTATTTTCAAAACATTTTGAAAGAGGGTTTCAAATATTTTGATCAAGATTGTTTTGGTCCAGAAATTGAACCTTTGCCCGCATTACACTTCTCCCACAAGTAAACCATCAATAGTGGCCAAGTCTTAAGAGCGGTCAAAAATGGGGGGTCTACATGACTATATGAAGTTGAGACTCTTTCCAAATTCTTTAACTGGGGCAGTTTTTTGTGGTATACAAACCTTACACTTGGTTCCATTTAGACCTGGCAACAAATGGAAGAGGTGTTTCATACCCAATTTTTTCAAACAGAGCCTGAAGTGTCTATGGCAGACTTGGCAAGGTTAAGCGAAGGCATAACTTGAATTTGTGAGGTTGGCCCAAAATGGGTTAGAGTTTAGGTTTCGAAAGAAGTTTGACTCAATAAAGTTTTGAGACCTAGTAGGACTAACTTATAAGGTCACTAGAGATGAGACTCTCCTTGAAAAAGAACAAGATTGTGGTAATGCATCTTATAGGACCTATTATAGAGATCTTAACTTTGAAATTGATGCAGCAGAGATCATAGGAAAGGAGCCTATGACCTTCAAAGCATTAATTCAAAAGGATACAACTAGTGATCATCAATTTAAAAAGAAAGACCTACATAGGAAATATTCTTTTGATTTATCAAAAGCAGATGAAATATTTGATCATTTACTAGCAGCACAATTTCTAAAATTGCCTAAGGGGGTTAAAATCCCAACTTTAGAAGAAATTAAAGTTAAAATATACTATAAATGGCATAATTCTTGGTTTCACTCAACTAAAAACTGAATTATTTTTCGAGATAGGATTCAAGAGAAAATTCGGAAAAGGAAGGTTAAAATTTTTGGCCAAAGTAGGAAAGGCAATGGGGATTGACACAAACCCATTTCCTAAGATCGAACAATTTTGAAAGAGTTGTTCCTTGAAAGAACTGGAGGAAGTCGATGTGTAGATGCATGTTGCCAGTCAAGCGGCCTTTAGGAAGGCTACTCAAGGCTCACCAGCAAGTGAAAAGTGCTTCATAAGCCAAGAGGATGGCTCCAGTAAAGAAACCAATACGTTGGATGATGACTCACTTGAATCAGCAGTGATGCAACGGATGTTTCCAAGGTGCAGATTGAGCTACAAGTGGTTGAAAGGGCTTCTAATTGATGAAAAACAGTATTACAAGGACATGCAAAAGGAGTGTAGGGTAGCTAGTACTTACAAGAAGGCTTACCCAAGTGATCCTAGGAAATATCCATCCTTGGCTGTGCCACCAAAAGTCAGGAATCAGTTAAGGGGTAAGAGGCCTTTACACAAAACAAAGCCACCAAACTACTACAAGAAGATTAACAAACCTATAAGTAAGCCTGAGTTAGGCTCAAGATAGGGCTCCAAGGCCAATGATTGGCCTTAGAAGAGGAGAACAACATGCACAGCTGTCGCTTGTTTTTGTGCTCCTTTTGGATACGACTAGCCCTACAGTTCAGACTCTTGTGGTTCTGAATCTGATTTCACAAGCGCAATGTGAAATAGATAAACACAAATGAGTCCAAATCCAGTAATCTTTTGAAAAATCGATATTTGAATCAAATGCCAAAAATGGACTGCTTTGCTAGATTATGGAGTTGCCACCTAAATATTTTTGAAAAATTTAGGAAACCTGAGACTCGTGCTAAAGGCCACTTATCCGTCACCAAAGTATTTCGGCTCAGGAACTTAGGTATGAGAGGGAAAGGTCATGAATTGAGCACCCCACTCACCCGATCACAGATCAGCCTCTACTAATCATGATGTGATTTTTATTTACCTTATATGCTCTTGTTCTGGTTTTATTATGCTATTTTTACTAGGTGATGTACACAAGTATAGACCACTTCACAAAATTTGGAACTTATTGATTTTATGTTTGTTTTGAAAAAGTGTTTTGAATACATGTCACTTGGAAAAAGCGAGCTCGTATTTTACATTAATCAATTTATTCCAAGTTAGGTAAAAAGGCCTTCATCTATTGGAATTCAAACAGATATATCACTTAAGCACTTAGTCTCATAGAAAGCATGCTCGATATAGTAACAATCACACGCATGCAATATGCTAAAGGAAGAAATGCTCACTTAGTACTCGAAGGTAAGCCAAATGAAGCAAAATAATTATAAGAAATGCTTACTTCTAGACAATGCAATATGACTAATGCAACACACACATTATGTAAATAATGAGTTCGACAACTAGCATGGCATATGAATCAATTCAAGGCATGTGATAGAGTACGTATTCGAGTGATGAATTTGAAATCGACATTGGTTAGTATGATGAGACGAACCAAAATGCATGTGAGACAAGTGTATGCAAACATGAGAAATGATAAAGAAATATGATGCTCTGCACTACCATTATAAGCGGGTAAATAAAAGGGAGAAAGAAATGGGGTTGGAAGACATACACCATTATTACATATTTGCCCTCATGCAAGAGTGTCACGACCCGAACCTGCCCCTATGGGTTTAGCATCGTAACCGGTCAGTAATCCTTGGATTACCAAAGGCCTCTTGACATAATAACATATAGTAGGGGTTATGGAAGCAAATATACTATACATACAAAGTTCATAGAGCTGTGCAGACATACATGGAACAGATAACTTAAAACTTTTATAGACTTGTGAGCGGCGACATAAATACCATATTTCCATATCACTCCAAGTACATGTTATCAGAAATCTTGTCCAAATACAACATGGTATAAACATAGTCTAATATGATTACAAAAATAGCCACTAAACTTGACTTCATTCGGAACCTCCTCGGGAGGCACAAAGGTTGGTTGACAAAATTGAAGCATAGGCCATCAACTTTGGGCCTGGTCACGTGCCTGCTCACCTACATACATAATATAAATAGTGAGCGATCGCCTAGTGAATAATAACAGAGTAAAGATTTTACTAAATGATGTCCATACAGAAACAAAGTCTTGTACATAGTCGGATGTCATAACAGAGTATATTTATTGATGTGGTTACATTTGTATTCAGAACTTAAACATATCTCAAATCATTGTACGTGGCATATCCATTAGTCTTAACAAATTCGATGACCCACAAAGGACTACCATGAAGGCTTTCTAATGACTCATGTGCACAGAGATGTTTTCGATGACCCATAAGGGACCTGATGACCCGTAAAGGGACCTGATGACCCATAAAAGGGACCTGATGACCCATGAAGGGACCATATGACCTATGAAGGGACCAGATGACCCATGAAGGGACCCGATGACTATAGACACCCCATTTTTTACCGACCTTAAGACTCAGACGTCATCAATTGAGCGCTCGGTGATGGTGCATGTTGTGCTCGTTATGAGGTTTCCAGAGTTTTGGCTGAGAGCCTTACCTCCGGGCCCCTAAACTCTTTGTGCTTTGGCTCGGTTTGTGGACCGAACTTTGTTTTGCTTCCTGGAGGGAGGGAGAGGTCTTGTAGACCATCTCTTGGTGGTCGTAGACCACTTTTTGTGGTCGTAGGCCACTTTTCCCGTTTGGAGACTAGTTTCCGATTTTTGGAGCCTTCGGCCACGCACCTTGGCTCGGGACCGCTTAACGTTCTTCGTTTGGTGTGGTTTTTGAACCATGCCTTGTTGCCTCTACCTAGAGGAACACTGTGGTCCGGGAGACCACTTTTGTGGCTGTATACCACTTTTGATGCTCGTAGATTGGTTTTCAGGGCTTTCTGCCGCGTGCTTTGCCTCCCGATCTCTCGTTTTGCATCCGTTTTGGTTTTTTTTGGTACAAACCTTGTTTTCCTTGTTTCGAAGGTGGTACAAGGGTGGGAGACAACTTTTTCTCCTTGGAGACCACTTTTCCTCCCTCTAGCCAGTTTTCTGGTCGGATAACTGGCTTTCTTGGTCTTTGGACCATCTTTTCTGGTCGGCCACCACACTAGTTGCTTGCTTTCAGTGTGTTGACCTCTCCCACCTATGGCTGACCAGTTGTTGCTCTGAGAGACCACTTAAAGTGGTTGGCCAACCAATTTAAGTAGCAGGCCAACCACTTTAAGTGGTCGGCTGCTTTTTAACACCTTTTTGGAGATATTTTGGGCCAGCTAGCATAGCTAGAGGGCATTAGAGCCATCCTCCATACACATGTATGGAGGGATTTGTTTGAGGCTTAGCTACTCCAAGAAGCTTTGCTTTTTAGTTTCTATAAGAGGGAGGCTCCTCCTCCCTTCTCTAGGTTTAGAAAATTGAGCTTTGAGAGTTATAGATATAACTTTGTATCTATCTTGCCTTTGTTCTTCATTTTGTGCCTTAAAGTGTAGATTTGTCTTAGTTTAACACACAAACACACACTCAAACACCATCCTTTGGTTGCTGAGGTGCTAAGGGGTTGTTTTTGGTGTTCTTGGACTGATTTAAGCTCAAAGAACTTGCTAGAGTTGCAGTTGTAAAAAAGGGCTTCAAGGGTGAGTCTTTGACCTTTAAATCCCCCTTTTTTGCTTAAGCTTTTAGACCATCTTGCATGTTGTTTTAAGCTTAACTCTTAACTGGAAAAAGTTATGTTTTTACATGCTTAAAATAGTTGTTTAAGGTTACTTTTTCATTCGGAGTGATTTAATCCCTCTTAGGCCTTGTTAGGACTTATTTTGAGCCATTCCTTTAGGCTCTTGTTGAAGCCTTTGCATGACCTTTCTACCACTGAAATCCAAAGGATTTTCAGTGATGGAAAGGTAGTTTTGGTGTCCTAAATAGGAGAGGGTCCCCTCTCCTTGTATTTTGTTTACTTGCTTCATATGCCTCATGTTTGAGCACCTTTGTTAAGTTTATGTTGGCCATATCTTAGCTTGTATTTGTGGTTATTTTGCTCTAGAATACCACTGTTTTTGCTTGGTTTTTTCACTCCATGCATGGTTAATACACTTGTAGTGTAAATCACACAAACTAGCTTTGTATGCTTCATGAAGTAGCATGTCATTCTAGCTTGTTTTCTTTCCATTTCAGCATGTT
Source organism: Camellia lanceoleosa (assembly GCA_025200525.1). Taxonomy (NCBI): domain Eukaryota; kingdom Viridiplantae; phylum Streptophyta; class Magnoliopsida; order Ericales; family Theaceae; genus Camellia; species Camellia lanceoleosa. The sequence goes on from CM045764.1 coordinate 360,334, forward strand.
TTTGGTGATGTTTTGCCATGCCATGACTCTGTTTTGGTTTGGTTTGGTTGGCCCTTGCATGCCTCATGCACTTGTAGTGCAATTCTATGAAATAGCCTAACATGCATTATGTATTGACATGTCATTTTAGCATGATTTGGCTTAGTTCTGAGAAGACTTTGTTCATGTTTTAGCATCTTTAAGGTCTGATTTGTGTTGTTTTGGTCATGCATGACTTGCTTTGTATAGCTATGGTTCAATCTAGCCTATTAACTTTGTGTATTGAGTCTTCTAGCATGCATTACTTGACCTATTTCAATGATTTGGCATCATTTGTTATGTGATTTCAGTCCATGTTTCATGGCCATGCATTCACATTTGTCACTTATTCAATGCGTTGGAGGGTTCGTCCTTTATGCCTTAACATGAACCATCGCGTATGCCTTCATGCCTTAGCTTGCGAGCCATCATTTTAGTGTTTATTTGGGGTTATTATGCCATGATATAACTCTAATTTTGGTTGGTTAAGTCATTCCATGCTTGGTCTTAATAGGTGTTGTAACAACCCCCACTCCACCCTAGTCATGCTTGCATGTATTACCTGATCTTGTCCCAATGTGTTGCATTTGCATTTCTTGATTTGTTTGCATAAATGTTACTTGAATGGTATGTTCCTTATTGGTGTGTATGTGTTTTCAGCCGAGGTCATCTTGAGCCTAGGTCACTCCTTTGATACTCTTACACTTAGAACCATCTTGGGATTTCTCTGGTTGACCTCCACCCGCACCCTGACATATTGGCCGAGATACCATTATCTAGGCCGAGGTGTTCATCACCAAGGTCGAGATGTGTACTATCTGGGCCGAGATGTTGCCCTTGAACCCAAGTGATCTTGCCCTAGACTGGTACGACCTAGATCGAGGTGTGGCACAGCTGGGCCAAGTGTTGACCTTTCTAGCTGAGGTCATTGTCCCTTTGCTTGCTGAGGTCTTGTTATTAGCCGATGTCATTACTCGCCGGAGTCCCTTGCCGCCTAGCTTGTTGAACACACTTTGTCATGGTCTTGTCTTTTCAATCAGTCACCTTTTCGAATAGAGCCAACCAACCGTTGCCACGTGTCCGGGCTGAGTGTTAAGTCAGCCGGCAAGCCTAGAAATGTATCATTTTGTATCATAACTTGTTCTTGAGGAGAGAGAAGCTCTAGAAGGAGAAGGAGTTTTAGAGTGAGAAAGTAGATAGCAAGCTTGATCCTTAGAGTTCAAACCGTTAGATTCGAGTGTTGAGGTTAGAATCTTGATCGGCTCTTGCTGTTCTTATTGATCATCTAGCTGCATTGCATGATTGAATATGTTCTGCATGCCATGCATTGATTTAAAGATTGGTTTTAGAAAGAGAAAGTTAGTGTTCATGAGTTCTTGAAGAAAAGCTTTGTTTGATCCGAAGGCTTACATTAAAATCCATGCTTTTGTGTTTGTTTTCCCAAAAATCTTCTAGTATGGGTACCCAGGTCCATGTTTTCAAACTCATAGCATGAAATCTCAGGTTTTATAATGACAAGTTATGATCCTTGCATTCATTTCCTTCATATTTTTCATGTTCATGTTCTTCATGTTCTTGAGCAGAGAGAAAACCCAGATTTTTCCCGACTTCATGTATCCTTGAAAGTGGCCCTCAGGACCACACCTCGGCGAGAAGGTGTGGGACCTCGGCCAAGACCTGGTAGGTGCCTAGCATGTTTTCCCCGAGATGAGGAACAGTGTTTGTTTTGATTTGATTTAATTTTGGTGACTGCCAAGATCATTTGTATGCATGTGACACTTGTTTAAAAGTGCATTCAATAGACTTGCCATGTGTTTGTAAGACTTGGACTCGCCCTGACCCCGACGTTCGAAGAGCTATGTGAGTGGTATTTTAATAAAGCTATGTTACAATGTTTTAATAAAAGTCTTGTTTTGCTTTGTTTTGGAAAGTATTTGTATGCATGAATGAATATTCCTATTTGTGTATCCAACAATATATCTTGTTTTGATGACATTCTCGGGAAGTCCGTACGTGCTAAGGGACTATAAGCATTTGTAGCACAAAGTTTGGAAGTCCGTACGTGCTAGGGGACTATAAGCATTCGTAGCACACAATTTGGAAGTCCGTATGTGCTAGGGGACTCTAAGCATTTGTAGCACAAGTCCTTAGTGTCCGGGGACTATAATGCAACGACACCATTGTTTAGAGATTTCTCTTGTCTTGTCTTGTCTTGCCTTGCCATTGACGGTTTTACCGCGTGGGTTTGTTTGTCCGGAATGTCATCTCTTGTATTATACGCTAGTAAGCATCCCTTGAAGCTTTGAAAGATTTGATAGATGAGCTTGATTTATTCCACGTATTGTTTTGTTAAAAGATCTCGGATATCATTCATGTAAACCCTTTATTATTTATACCATTCACTGAGTATCCAAGCTCACCCTCTCTATATATATATGTAGGTGATGAGCAGGGCGGCGGCGACGCCTAGATGTGTTTGCCGATGTGTTTTTGGATTCGTGTTTTGCAACATCTTGAAGATCATGCTTCTTAGTTATTTCATTGTATTTTGTATTTGATGGCTGAGAAGCCTTTTGGTCAAGATGTAATTTTTGTACTCCATTTTGTTGTATTAAAGCTATTATAAGATGTATGTCATTTCATTTAACCTAAGCACTGCTCTTATGGACTACTTAGCTTTTATTTATTGCTTCCGCATTTGTAAGCCCCATATGTTTACTCTGATTCGTGTGTGTGATCTTTGTAAGTGGCCTTTGGTAATCTCGAATTACTGGCCATCATGGCACCATTCTACTAGGGGCGGAATGGGGTCGTGACAGGTGTAGTGTAATCCACCTTTTTTGCCTTGTATGTATCATGCCTTATGCCCTTCATGCTAACTTGTTTTGGCTTCCTTCCATGCATGTTTTAGTATCATTTTGACATGTTCTAGGACTATTTTGGGTTGCCTTTGCCATATCCTTCATGCTTTGTATAGCTGTAGTGCAATTGGCCTTGCTAACTTCATATTTTGATGCCTCATGCATGTTATCTTTGAGCTATTTGGATGATTTGGCATCATTTAATACTTGATTTCAGAGCATGTAGCATTGCCATATTCCCACTCCATTCACTCTTTAAGTGCCTTTGAGTGTTGTGCGTTGTTACCTCTTTTATGGCCAAGTGTGTATACTTGCATGCCTAAGCCTTTGAGCCCTTAACTTAGCATGTTTTGGTCATTGTCTTGACCTATTTAAGCTCTGTCCATGTTTGGTTCATGCATTTGTGCCATGTATTGCATGCTTCTTTTGTAGTCCTCTTTGATAGCTTCATGCTTTAAGGCCCCTACCATGCCATACTTGTATTGTTTGAATGATTTGGCATAATTTCTTGCTTAATTTCAGTGCACTTAGTGTTGTTACACTTCCACGCTTTTAACTCTTTAAGTGCTCTTGAGAGTTGCACCTCAGTGCCTTAATTGGTGAGCCAATTGGCATGCATGTTTGCATGTGTTTTTGGTGCCTTCATTTTAGCATTATGGCCACTGATTTGGGCATGACTGTGGTCTACCCTTTTTGGTTTAAGTCCATTGAGTATGTGGTTTGCATGTTGTTGCATGCTTAGTGTATTGCATATTGTTGCCCTTGTTGCATTGCATTGTGCATGCATGCGTTACATTGTGTTTAGAACCTTATGATTGCCTTGCATTGAGTATGCCATCTAGTTCTTAGCATTTAGCATTGTGTATGCCATGTTATTCCTTGCATTGTGTATGCTATGTTGTTAGTTGCATTGTGTATGCTAGTTGTTGCATGCATTAGCATTGAGCATTGTGCATGCCATTAGCCTTGTTAGGTTGTTTAAGTTGCTTTCCATGCTTGCATGCTTGAGTCGCATTGTGTATGCCATGCTTGTTGTTGCATTGTGTTTGGAATAGGTGTTAGTCCAAACATAGGAAACGAGGGACGTTTCATACTTGAAATGATGAAACGTGTCTCAATTCTTGGTCGCCGACGCTCTTGATCATACATGATAGAGTTTTAGGCTTTATGTGTTTACTTGTGCATTCATTTTACATTGAATTGTGCAACTTCGCCTCTCGGCCATCATGCATTGAAATGCGCGATTGGTGGCCCGAGGGTCGAGAACTACACCCCCTTGAGTTCATGACGTGATAGGGAGGGTGGTTGTGCTCACATATCTTGCAAATACATTGCCATGCCCTTTCTTGCTCTCTGTTGCAGAAAAGTGGAGTCCAGCAGCAACAACTAGTTGGCCAACCAAAAAAACTGGCTAGTCGACCACTTTTCCTGGTTTTTCAACAACGAAAAGTGGTCGGCAGGTATTTGGAGGGACCAAAAGTGGTCGGCCACCCTCCCACAGGGTTCCCAAGGTGGAGTTTCATCTTTCTGGAGCTTGGTGTAGAGTTCTGAGAACAAATGAAAACAGAGGCAAATCGGGGCATCGCATTGGATTTCCAAACGAGGCGACCGGGCTTGCATGCATTCCTCTCCCTCGAAGGCTCCTGTTTTACTACTTTCCTTAGCTTCCATGCTTAGATAGCTTGCTTATGCTTTGGTTTGTACCTTTAATGATTAATGCGTTTAGCTATTTCGATCTGTTTTGTAATAATTAGTTAACTAAGATTAGTTAATTAATTTGTTTTGTAATAATTAGTTTAATTAGCTTAGATTAGCTAGTTAGCTTCTTATTCGGTCCTTCCGTCGAGAGAGTGCATTGTTGTAATAAGCGTGCGTGTGTGTGATGCATGTCTTCCAATCCCCATTTCTTTCTCTCTTTTACTTAACCGCTTACAATGGTTTGTTTTAGGGCATGTTTTATTTAGCATACCTTATGCTTGCATGTGTGCATCCATTTATCTATATTGCATGCACCGGGCTCGGCGCATCATACTAACTGCATTGTATTTCAATTCCTATTTGAATACATGTACCAAGTTGCATTTTCACATGACATTCTAGAATAGCCAAGCCTATTTTAGTTGCATTTTCACATGTGTTGGATTAGCCATCTTAACATGAACTAGGATCATGCATGATTTCTAACTAGTTCTCTGTTTTGGCTCGGAGTACACTGTGACTGTTTACGCTTTAGCATACTGCATTTGTGTTAATGTTGCCATGAAAGCATGCTTGCCATGAGGCTAATTGCATACTTGATATAACTGCCTGAATGCCGGTGGGTGAAGGTTGGATTGCTTGAATTGGAACAATTCATTGAAATCCCTGTTTTAGCCTACTTGCGAGTAGCAAACTTCAAACCATTTTCACAAACAAATATGCAATGTTTTGTTCCAAATTAGGCGATCTAGTCTATACTTGTATGCTGTGCGCATCACATAGTAAATTCTAGGTTAATAACCGAAATAAGAACACATGTGTTTTCAAAAACAAGATATCATGCTTAGTACAGGCCGATCTTTGATCGGGCGAGCGGGGGTGCTCATTACATGACCTTCCCCTCTCGTACCCAAATTCCCGAGCCGAGGCAACTTTGGTGATGACGGACACGTGGCCTTAGGCACGAGTCAGGGTTTGCTAAATTGCCCCAAAATAAAATATTTAGGTGGCGACTCTGTATCTGGCAAAGCAGTCCATGTTTGGCACTTCTTTATAAAAATCAGTTTTCCAAAATGATTTGCCGGATTTGGACTCCTTGGTGATTTATCGGTCTCATATCGCACATTGTGAGATTAGATTCAGAACCGTGATATTTGAGTCTGAACTGTAGTAGCTCAGAGAACAAAACGAAAATTCGCGCCCCCCTCGCTGGTGTGCGGATATTGGAGGCTTCCCGGGAACGCGTCTACAATTTTTGGCGACTCTACTAGGGAGTTAGAGAACTTGACTCGAACTCATGATATCTTGTTTTGACTACACTTATGTGTCTCTTTGCCTTGAATTTGCATTGGTGTGCCTAGGACACTGTGTTTGCCGTATGCTATTCCTGAACGGTTTGCCGGAGGCTCGCTTTGAAAAGCACGCCATAAGGCCGGCCGGTTGCGGGCTCTACCACGATGGGAATACAAACCTCAATTTTTACCGAGGCACCCATTTTAACCATTCAACCCAGTGCATATCGGAATCCATAGTGACTGTTCCAAACTAGGATAGGTTGCTTACCAGATTACAGGTTGTTTGAAACTGCTGTGTGCGTAGTGAAACCCTAGCTCCTGACAAATAGGACAGGGAAACCCCACCCCAACATAGGGGTGTGTTGCCTCTCACTTGCTTATTATGTGCTGTTAGAGTATGCCTCTACAGGGTTGCGTATATCAGTTTGCAAGTCTGGGTATCAGGCCTAAGGAGGATCAGTTTTACCTGAGGGTATCAGAATCAGTTTTGGGGTAGCAATTTGGGGCACAGTGATCAGAGTTAAGGATAGTGTGTTCAGCTTACAAATACCGACTGTGTGTTGTTATGCCAACTGTGTGTTGTCAGGCCAACTATGTGTTGTCTTTAATTTATTCAGCTCATAACATAGCACACTGCACGTTTGGGTTGTTTGTTTATTTATTATGCTTTATTTATCTTTTAGGTAGTTCAGCACAATTGCATCCGACTAGGCAGATATTCCCTAAGCACTCTGGATTAGAGGTCGAAGACTTAATCAATCCAGGGATTTGATAGACAGACAAGCAGTGTTTCTTTCTTTACCCCTAGTTGCCAGGCGGAGGTCAAGAAGATGTAGTGTATCAATATAGAGGTTGCCAGATCAGCAGTCCTTGAATAGTCAGGTTGAGGTCCTAGTTTCTACTACAGAGTCAAATATACCAGCTGTTCAGTTAGATCAAGACAATATGGCCGGTTTGGAAGAGATGATGTGTCAGCTCTAGGAAAGTATGAAGGCCATGCAGCAAGATGCTTCCCGTCAGGTAGAAGTGGCTGCGCGTCAAGCTGAGGTAGTAACCCAACAGGCAGAGTTAATTGCCAGATTACAGCGGCAAACCGGGGCTTCTGCTTCACACACACCTTCTCCTCCACCGAGAGTTCCAACACCCAGGGAGACTGCCAACATCTTGGAAAATACAGACGTACCAACGGGGCCAACTCCATCCCCAATCCTACCCCAGCTGTCCAAAGCACCCACCAACTTAATGGATTCGCCGTTTGAATTTGAGGTGGATCCAACGGCGCTAAAAGTGAGCAAGCTAGAAAAGCTCTTCAAGAAGTCCCAAGGAGTTCATTCCATTCCGGATATTGAGGATGGATACACCGACTTGGCTGTGACGATGTCGGACCGGTTTAAGATGCCACATATTGACCGCTTTGATGGTTCTGGGGATCCTATGGTGCACCTGCGGCTATTCTCAGATATCTTAAGGCCGATGGGCCTCTCCAGATTACAGAAGCTTTCTCTGTTTGGCCAGACCCAGTCCGGTGCAGTGGCTATTTGGTACGCAAAATTGGAGGACTCTGTTAAGAGGAATTGCGAGGAGATGGCAGAGGCCTTCATAGCTCAATATTTCTATAACACGCAGATCGAGGTCATAGCTCGTGATCTTGAGACCACCAGGCAGGAATTAAAGGAGAGCTTCTCCGACTTCATAACCCGTTGGAGAGCCAAAGCCTTGATGATGACCATCAGGCTCGTGGACAAAGATCAGATACGGATGGTTGTGCGCAACCTTCAGCCCAAACTCATGCAGAAGATGATCATCCTCCCACTCCCCACCTTTGCAGATTTACATGAGATCGGGGTGCAAATCGAGGACACCATGAAACAGGGTCTGATTGACCATGAAAGGAAGCAGCCCAAGAGGGCATTCAATCGCAGTACGAATGCAGGCACGAGTAGTGCTGCAGCTGGCAGAACTTCAGATGTCGGAACGGTCACCACCACCACTCCAAAAACCTTTACAGCTACCCCATTCACCTGTGCGTCCAGAAGTAGCTCAAAAACAGCTAGATATGCGCCCTGAGGCTAAAGAACCTTCACCCCACTATATATGCCCCTGTCCAAAGCTTTGGGGGTTTTGATCAAGAAAGGGCACTTGAAGCCCCTGGAGCCGCGGCCATTGCCAAAAAACTTCCTCCCTCTCATAACCCAACAAAGTACTCTGCCTATCACCAACAGCATGGTCACGAAATTGACCAGTGCTTTTGTTTACGTCATGAGATTTAGGATCTCATCAACAACAGGGTGATTATGCCCCCAGAAAAACCAAACGTCACAACCAATCCAATCCCACCACATAACCAAGCTCCACCTCCCAAACGCATAAACCTAATCCAAACTGGGGTTGTGTTATATGACCCTAGCATATATATCACCCCTTCTCACCTACCCAAGTCGGAGATGTTCACTCCAGAAAGCACAGATTTGTGCATGCTGGACACCTCCCTAATCCAACTCGAACCTGTGGTGGTGACTATCGAAGATAGAACTAGGATGATTGTGGGAACAAATGGGAATGATGAGTCAGAACCTGAGGGGTCTGCGAGCGTTGAGTATAACCCGAGCGATTACATTACACCAACAGGACAACCTAAGCCAAGGATAGAATTGCCGGCAGGGGTAGAGATTGATGTTGTACAGAAGGATGGAACTAATTAGGGGCTAGATGACGTAGCGGAATTAGAAGAGGACATAGCCAACCTTCAATTTTTCAATGAACAGGACTCAGGAGACGTGACCCTCAACTGGTTTGATCTGGAAAGGTCAGCGGAAGCCACTGGATGGCTCAGTGACGAGCCGGATGTTGTTGAGTAGCCTCAGCTAGAACAAGGACCATAAAAAACGAGGACATCAACTATGGCCAGAATGGCTGGGAATTAGGAGCTACCGTCGAAGAGCACCGGTGATAAGAATTCTGCTCGAGATTAGATCATTTTGAGTACAGAGGATATTGAACAGTAGGCTGCACTGAAGTAGTTTGAGCAGGAAAAGATCGAAGATCTGAAAAGGGCTAGAAAGGCCAAAGCTCCTGAGGGGACGGAATATGATGTGCGCGCAGTAGTAGTTGCAACAAAACCAGATAGTTGCCTGTCGATGGCTGACGGGATGTGGTGGGAAGATAATGACCTATGTCTTGTCCACACAGACGAAGATTGGGGACGAAGCCAACCGGATGATACCTGGTATGTGGGGGAGGTTGACCACATGACTAGAAGTGGGCGGTATTTCAAGCCCCTACATTTAGATCAACCAGAGGCGTCCAGAAAGGATAACGAAGTGGAAAGGCAGAAGGAGAAACTGCTCGAAGAGGAGGCTGTGTTGAAACAGCTGAAGAAGATACAAGCTAACATCTCCATCTGGAGACTGCTTATGGCTTCAAGAGTACACAGACAGGTTGTCCTTTCTGCAATGGAAAGGGCTAAACTTTCAATCGATACCACACCTGAGCAGCTGGTAGGATTGGTTTTTCCAGGAGGAGCTTCCCCGACGTTGACCTTCACAGACAAGGAGTTGTTACCTGAGGGCTCAAACCATAACAAACTGCTCTATATTTCTATCGAGTGTAGAGAGAAATGGGTGCCAGTGGTTCTTGTTGATACAGGATCTACTATCAACGTGTGCCCGTCGAGGACAGCATATCCAATCAGGTTGAAACCCATGGATTTTGTACCTACTGCCCAGGTGATAAGGGCATATGACAATACTAGCAGAGAAGTGATGGGGACTGTGCAGATTCAGACTCAGGTTGATCCAGGACAACATGATATTGACTTTCATGTCTTGGACATTCCCGTAACCTTTAATCTACTCCTAGGGCGGCCGTGGTTGCACCAGGTGAAGGCGATCTCTTCCACCCTCCACCAGATGTTGAAGTACCCCCACGGAAAGGGGGTGGCCATAGTTTTTGGGAATTCGTCAATCCATCTGCCGCCAGAGGTTTCTACGCCGGTTTTGGAGATCGAACATGGTGCGGAGGATGTGTTCCTATCAGGATTTACCCTAGCCGAGGCCCGGGTTGTAAAGAGTATCTTAGCTATTAATGAGGGGCTCTATGTAAGTGCACAGTTCGTGTACCTTATAAACAAGCTACAACATATCCCCGGGATGGGATTAGGACGCAGTGGCCGGAAAGGCGTTGTAACATCGGCCAAAGTGCCACATAACCTACATACCTTTGGTTTAGGTTATTTACCTACCAAGGAGGACTAGGTAAGGAAAGGGAAAGAAATGGCTGGAAGAGCCAGAGCTAAGCAGGCGGGGAAGCATTTTGAGTTGATGCACCGATCGATCCAGGGTACCCTGAATGGACGCTTCGTCCGAGAGGGGGAGGACTTTCCGTTCTGCGGCTTCCCAGAGCCATGGTTGAATGCAAAGAGGAGGCGCTTGCCGGGGTTTGAGATTTTCTTTGACTTGCAATTGTCTGGGGATGATGTCGCCGTGGAGCAGGCAAACTCGATAGCTGAGGCTAAGCAGTGTAAAGAGGAGGTTTCTGAGGCCACAGAGATTGAAATGGGGGCAGCACTGACTTGTCTACTTTCAGATCCTCCGATCGTACATGAGTGCTTGGGGAATGACCTCTCAGTGTCCGTGATTGGGAATGAAATGGTTACGAGCCCATCTTCAACTATTTTGGATGCATCCATTGCACTCTCCCTCGTTTGGCAATACGAGGAAGGTTTCTTATCGAGCAGCACCGGGTCAGGTAGTGAGCCGGAATCTGATTTCACCGAGTTTGTAGGGTCAGAATCAGGTTCCAGCTCGTCTGAGTCTGAGTCTGGTATTGCTGGGGGTGACAACCCGAATGCCACAGTCCTATCTAGGTCGTCTTTTTCGTTTTCCTTTGAGTCTGTTGTAACAGAGGAACCAGGCGACTTGGAAGAAATTAATGAGAATTGTGCGACTGTGGCCTTCGATTACTTTTCCATGCCCTTAATTTATTGCTTAAATCAGGATTTTCAAAATTTTGATAAAAACGACGAGGAAGAAATTCCTCCGGTTTTGCAATATTTGCTTGATCAAGAGCAGGAGAGGTTTGTTAAACCCTTAGTTGGTGAAATCAGCCAAATTAATGTTGGTATTGAGAAGGACCCGCGACTGGTCCAGATCGGGTCCACGTTGTCTTCGGAGGAGCGCGAGCGCTTAGTCACTTTGTTAAAAGCTTTCAAAGATGTTTTCGTGTGGTCCTACGAAGACATGCCTGGAATTAATCTTGAGATTGTACAGCACCGGATCCCTCTTGACCCAGAGGCCCGACCTGTCAAGCAGAAGCTCAGAAGGATTTGCCCAGATTAAGCCCTCAAGATCAAAGAAGAGGTCACCAAGCAAATTGACGCGGGGTTCTTGTTAGTATCCGAATGCCCAACTTGGTTGGCCAATATTGTTCCAGTGCCGAAGAAAGATGGCAGAATTCGGGTATGTGTGGATTTCAGGGATTTGAATAAAGCCAGTCCAAAGGACGACTTTCCTCTGTCACATATTGATGAGTTAGTGGATTTCACTACTGGGCATGCGCTGCTATCATTCATGGAAGGGTTTTCAGGCTACAACCAGATATTCATGGCACCCGAAGACCAGGAGAAGACCGCTTTTACCACCCCGTTGGGAACCTATTGTTATAGAGTGATGCCATTTGGGCTGAAGAATGCTAAAGCTACGTATCAACGGGCTATGACCACAATATTGCACGACATGATCCACAAGGAGGTTGAGGTGTACGTGGATGACATGATTGTCAAGTCCAAAGAAAGAGAGGGCCACTACACCACCTTGCAAAAATTCTTTCAAAGAATTAGAGTATAGGTTGTAGCTGAATCTTCAGAAGTGTACATTTGGCGTTACAGCAAGAAAAATGCTGGGGTTCGTGATCACACAGAGAGGTATCGAGGTCGATCCTTCCAAAATCAAGGCCATCTTAGAAATGCCACCACCGAGGACTGAAAGGGAGGTGTGAGGCTTTCTGGGTAAAGTGCAATTCATAAGACGGTTTATTTCTAAATTAACGTTGACTTGTGAACTACTCTTTGGTCTCCTGAAGAAAGGAAAGAAATTCCAATGGGACGGCCGATGCCAAGAAGCTTTCGAACAGATCAGACAATATTTACAGAACCCACCTGTGTTGTCACCGCCTGAGCCGGGGAAACCGTTGATTTTGTATCTCTCAGTGACTGAAACTACAATGGGCTGCATGCTCGCGCAGGAGTCTGAGGACAAAGTGGAGAGAGTTATCTACTATCTGAGCAAGAAAATGCTGGATTACGAGACCCGCTACACTTTGCTGGAGAAGGCTTGTCCGGCCTTGGTATGGGCTACCAGGAAGTTGCGGCACCACCTGTTAGCTCACTCCGTAATATTGGTTTCGAGATTAGATCCCATCAAATATCTCTTCGAGAAACCGGCACTTACGAGTAGGCTAGCCCGTTGGTTGCTTCTGCTTTTCGAATTTGATCTGAAGTATGTGACACGCAAGTCAGTAAAAGGGAGAGCGGTAGCGGAGTTCCTAGCCGATCACCCAGTTGAAGGGGATGAAGCAGTTGAGTACCTATTCCCAGATGAGGCAATTCTGCATGTCGAAGAAGAGACCTGGACAATGTACTTTGACGGAGCGTCAAACCAATATGGATATGGGATATGAGTGTTGCTAATAGCACCTGACAATTCCCGCATACCGCTAGCATTCAAACTCCGGGTCAAAGTATCGAACAATGAGGCAGAGTATGAGGCATGTATTGCTGGTTTAGAAGCAGCCCTAGAACTAGGGACAAAACAGTTGGATGTCATTGGGGACTCGAACCTTGTTGTATCTCAAGCTAAAGGAGATTGGAAAGTCAAAGAAGAAAAGATGAAAATCTATCACCAGACCTTGGACGGGCTAATTCCACGGTTTGAGAAACTCAATTTCGCCCATCTGTTAAGAGAGAACAACAGGTTCACTAATTCATTAGCAACTCTATCTTCTATGACAGACATCCCTTTTGGAGTCTGAATGCGTCCGACCATAATCGAACAGAAATTTGTGTTGGCCTACGAGTTGCTTGCTGCCATAGATGAAGTACAAGATAAGAATCCTTTGTATTACGATGTCTAGAACTTCTTGGAAAAAGAGGCGTATCCACCAGCGGCAAATGCCAAAGATAAGAGGGCAATTCGAAGAACGGCTGCTCAGTTCATCGTCTGCGACGGTAAACTGTACAAGAGAGGCCATCTGGGGATGCATAATCTGTGTGTTGATGCTGAATAATCCAAGCGCCTGATGGAGGCCATCCATGGAGGAGAGTGCAGAGCGCACATGAACGGGGTGATGCTAGCTCAGAAGATCCTTAGACAAGGTTATTACTGGTCCACCATGGAGAAGGATTGTATTGGCTTTGTTCGGCGATGCCACAAATGCCAGATCCATGCAAATCGCATGAATATTCCGCCGTCGAAGCTGTACAACATGACTTCGCCATGGCCGTTTTCAGTCTGGAGGATTGATGTAATTGGGGCTGTCACTCTGAAAGGGTCCAATGGGCATGAGTTCATTTTGGTAGTGATAGACTAATTCGCGAAGCTGGTTGAGGCCCAATCTTATGCGGTGTTGAAGGCATCGCATGTTGCAAAGTTCATCAGAAACAACATCATCTGTCGCTACAGGGTACCGAATGAGATCATTTCAGATAATGGTTCCCACTTCAAAAAGAGGTGATCGACTTGTTGGAGAAGTACAACGTGGCGTTCCATAAGTCATCTACATATCGGCCCCAAACCAACGGAGCAGTTGAGGCCGCCAACAAGAACATCAAGCACATTCTGTAGAAGATGGTGGAAACCTACCGGAACTGGCCAGATAAGTTGCCATTTGCTCTGTGGGGCTACCGGACTTCAATTCGAACTTCTACTGGAGCAACTCCGTATTCCTTGGTCTATGGGATGGAGGCTGTTTTGCCTATCGAGGTTGAGGTTCCATCGTTACAGGTATTGGCTGAGTGTCAGATAGCTGAGGCAGATTGGTAGCAAAGCAGGTTCGAAGAACTCATGCTTTTTGACGAGCGATGGCTGAAAGCACTGTATCATGTTCAGGGTTATCAACGAAGAATTTCTAGGGCTTTCAACAAGAAGGTAAAGTCTAGGAATTTGAAGGAAGGGGATCTAGTGCTCAAAGACAACCGAGCTCGCATTCACGACCCTAGGGGCAAGTTCAGACCCAATTGGACTGGCCCTTACATCATCAAATCTATCTGGTTGGGTGGAGCTGTTGTTCTGATGGATCTAGATGGCCTAGAGTTCTCCCAACTGATCACAAGTTGAAGAAATACTTTCCCTGAGTGGCTCGCTAGGCCGAAAACCTAAAAGGGCGACCTAGGCAAAAGTTAGAGCATAAAAAATTTGAAATTATAAAAACTGAGCTCGCAAGGTTGAAAACCCAGAAAGGGCGGCCTTGGCAAAAGTTAGAGCGCAAAAGGAGAGCATTAATACACGAGTGAACCCGAGCCGAACTATGTAAGGCTTGATTCCCATCTTTGGGATACGAAGGCAACTTCATCCTTAAGTCTAGCCATAAACACTTCCCCGATCAACTTTGTCCATGTGGCCATGTTTGGTCATCTTTGTCTATTTTGCATTCAAGAACTCGGTTGTGATCTCCAGTGCAGTGCTATTCAGACTAGGGGCAACTTTCTAGTTGCTGGGATTTGGGGTTGTGCATCTCAGTGATAGATCTTAGGCATGTTCAGTTCTGATCCATATTGAAAATGGTTTTAAAAAGTTTTAACAAAAGTTGATTTTGTTCAAATTAATCTTTTTACAACTTAGACTATTTTTGGACCAAATAGAAAATTCTTAGTACCCACAACCTTCAATTTCATTGATTTCAACACAGAGTTCTCCTACTCTTGAATACAAATTGAAGTTTCTTTTTATTACATTCATAAAGAAAACTTGAAAGTACTGATAAAGCAATAAATTCGGGGCATGGATAAGTCAGGCATTCCTGCATCCCCTCCCATAGCTGGTCGACGTCTCTGATATCAAAGTAGGCCCAATCTGTGCCTCTTCAACAAGCCAAGTTATGCACCCATCAGAGAGGGTGCAACTGAAAGTGGGAGTGGGGGCCAGAAGCTCTCTAGTCCTCCATGCTGTGGCATATCGAGCTAGCTGTGAGCCTCGGACTGGAAATGCAGTAGGGTACTCTATCCCTCCTTCCGGACAAGTCTGATCATGGCCGAATTGGCGTCGGAATCGGAATGGAAAATAGAAGACACAGTGTGTCATGCCAATCAGTTGAATCCCAGGCTGGCGGGTCATGCTATAGCTCATCACCGGTAAATTGAGCCAAGGGCAACGCCAAGCAATACTGGTAGCAGATAGACTACACATCCATTCGAACCACCATCCCTCATCAGGGGCATCAACTAGACGTCGTCGGAAGAACTAACTACGAGCTGAATATGCTGGGTAGGAGTCCACAACCTTCAATTTATCCATCAACCACACCTGGGAAGGGATAAAAAATGAGAGATTAAAGAATAGAGAGATGTATGTGGAGAGAAAAGTGAGAAAAGGGTTTTGAGAGAAAAACTGAGCCTGAGGGCCAAGTGATGTGAGAAATATATATGAGATGGGGTGGGAAACATTACCTGTAGTAGTGGTGGACTCCCCGCGAATCTAGTCGTCTCTCGGCGATGAAAAGCGTTCAAACACATCAACGTCTCAGCCAATGTCATGGCGATACAGCTCTTGCCTTCTTTTAAGCCCTCGGCAACTTCAATCAAACGAGTGCTAAACCCACCAGAGCCTGGGGAATAGGGCAACATGCACAAGCAAAGCACATGTCGCTAATAACCCTGCCAGTCATGATCGCCGCGGTCACCGGCATTAGAAAACCGACGAATCAAGCTGGGGATGTCTAGCACTCCATCGTGGATTAATGACTGAGCATCATGCAAAGTGAGCCCACACATCCGTCCTAAGGCTTGGACGTGGCCAAAGTGGAATTGTGGCAAAATTTCTTCATCGCGTTCGGATTCCATCAAAACTTGGAAGTCTTCGAAAGTGGGGCATACCTCTTACCCGCCAAAGCTAAAGATGTGTGTTACCGGGTTCCAAAACTTTGCCGTGGCATGAAGAAACGGAAGACGCACCGGGTTGTGACTCAGCGTGACTAGTGCATTTATGTCGAAGCCCCGAAAATTCACCTTTTCCGAGCCATCCAAGGAAGCAATCCAATTTGTGAGATTTTGGACAAGAAACGCCTTCATTTTGGTGGAAACTGAGTTAGAATGAGGGAACCATGAAGCTAGAACCTTTATGGAGGATAAGGCACTGTTTGGGGGACAAGTGTCAGAAAATTGGAGGTTCCTGGGGTAAGTGGTCGGCCGACCACTTTTTCTGGTCGGCCAACTACTTATTTGGGTTCCAGACAGAACAACTGGTTTGCAAGCTCTAAAAGTGGTCGGCCATATGCAAAAGGCTGGTCCCTAGCTGTTTCTTGCCTCCAAGAGTGAGTCTCTAACTTCCCCGTGTGCTGAGAGTGCTGAAGGTTCGAGTTTACCTCTGTTTCGGATACGTTCCGTTGCCTTGTTTGCCTAAAATGCATTTGCTTATCGAGTTGTTGCTCTTTGCTTATCGAGTTGTTGCTCATTTGATTATCGAGTTGTTGCTCTTTGTTTATCGAGTTGTTACTCTTCGCTTATCGAGTTGTAAACTTGTTAAGTCTTGTTGTTGTTTTTTAGATTGAGTTGTTTTGTTGCGTCAGTTCGCTACCTGACTTGGCAATACACGATGTTCAAATTCCATTCAAAATTTCACTTTTGTGCAAAATGATATGGTGCGATGCGATGCTTAGAATGAGAAAATACAATACTTTTTGAATAAAAGCCATTTTCATTCCATCATAGTTTCCTTTTTACAACATTTTACAAAAGAGTACAAGTTTTGAAGAAAGATAAAACTGCCTAAGCTATACAATGTGCTACAACTACATGTAAAAAGAAAAATAAAGCAGGAACATTTGCATCGATGCTATCAAGCTCAAGATCGAGAGGCCCTCTTCACCCTCTTCGGCTGAGTAGCCTCCGCGCCACCATCGTCAGCATCTCCGTCTGAATTGGAGCCACCCTCCTCGGAAGCCTCCTTGGTGTTGCCTCCGCCCTCAGAACCAAAACCAGAGTCATTATCCCTACCTGTAGATGTCTCAGACTGAGGATGTGCTGACTGCTCCTCTTCGCTGGACTCCTCGTCATCCTGACTGACAGGTGTTCTGCGTCTGCCTCGGCCGCGAGTTGAAAAAGCGAAATTGAATACATCAACCAGAGTATGTATATCAGATGCAGGAATGATGCATGAAGTGAGTGCATGGAGTAAGTACATGCAGATATAGTATGTCAATGTGGTATGTCAGATGTGCTCTACACATACAGTGAATCAGTATGGTGAAGTGTTTAGTTTCAGTATGTCATCAGAGGTATGATAAATGCAAGAAGACTGGAAAATACCGGGATACTGTAGGAGTGCAGTAGTATCTTCCTCCGTAGGACCATGCCCTCGAGTGAGGCCACCACTCCTAGCAACCCATCAGTGTACTCTCTGGGAGGCTGCAGATACAAGTTCGAGTCATTAGTCAACGAATTTATAAATATCTGAGTGATAAATGAAAACTGCAAAGCATACCGGTGGTGAGTCGGGGTCACTGATGTATCGAGGATCCGGTCTCATAGGCTCTAGTGGAATCTGGTATGGTGTCCCATACTTCCAACCTATCAGCCCGATCGGAAGGTCTGGCCATCCAGCATACTGGCAAGTCGAGGGCATCTATCCAATCCCGCCCCTCGATGAGCCAGTCCCGCTAGTCGAAGGAATGCCTCCAGCTCGGGTACGACTCGAGGAAGGCATGTCAACAGCTCTCCTCCTGGGGATACGGACACCTGACAGCGAAGGCATCAGATACGTATGGTGATATGTCACGTAATCCCTCTCCTCCAGGAAAAGAACCGCATCAAGACCTAACATAAGGTCCTCCATCTTCCGAGGTGTGAGATCTCCTGCAGACCGCATCTCCGGTGAAGGCAGCGAGGGAACGTCCTGCTCAGAGTTGCCCATCATCTGGCGCATGAAGCGCTCACCGAGGAACCAGGCTCTGCCGACTGGTCCCTCAAGCAGAACCCTGTATCGTAAGGTACCCCATGCCCCAGCAAACAGAAATCGAGGATTCCCTAGCATGCCAATCCATGGCTGCCAGGCGACCTGCGGGTTACAAGTGCATAAATTGATTAGATGTCATAAATATGCAAGTTAAATCAAAGCTAAAAGCATGAAGAACTGAGAGTTCTGGATTACCTCCGTCACCCGTACATTATCGAAGAACTGCCGAAGAGAGGGCAAAGTCTCCCGGGGCCTGGGCTGGCACCGACCCTCAAATCTGCGCGAGTAAGCGATCTCAAGAGGTACCTTGACCTCGAGGCCAGCGTCGGGAAGTACGCATAAACCCACAGTTGTGAAAGGCAAGGCAGTGGCTGTCAGAATATGGAATGCTGTGTGCAGTGCACAGTATACGAAATGTATAGAAAATGCAGAATGCTAAGTGCAGAATGTAGAATACATAATGTAATGTGCGCCGTGTGCAGTGTACATATAATGAAAAGCAGAAATGTAAATCAAGAGGGAGGAATGTACCTCCTAGGCTCGCCAGTAGCCTTCAACTATGGTCTCCCGCTCGCGAGAGGTCACACTCATGTAGTAGTAAAGGGTAGTGAGGGTAGCACCACCCCAATCAAAGAGCCGAACCCGTGATAGGTCCACCAAAGCACTGAGCAGATAAAGCCCAACTGTGTTCCCCCTATCGGAGAATAGTGCGGTCCCAAGAAGGAACATCAAGAATCCCCGGGCGTACTATCGTACGGTCTCAATGGTCTGGGGCAAAGTCCCCCTATACCGCTCGGAGAACCAGGTGTACCTGACCCTGCCTGATGATCTGTCGATTAGCGGATGGGCTCCGAGCAAATAAGTCCAAGCAGCCTCTCACTCGCCCATATCTGTGTCGTATGGGATCGGCCGACCTCCCACTTCAAGGCTCGTCAGTATGGAGAAGTCATATGGGGTCATCGTCATGTCCCCGGTGGCCGAGAAATGGAAGGAGTTGGTGGTGTCCCACCATCTGTCCACAAGTGCGCCCAGGAGGGTCCTGCTCGCTGGATGATGTGACAATCTCGCACAGAATAGGCCAAACCCTACCTCGTCCGCTATATGTTGGACAGCGTTCGGGAGCTCCATATACCACTCCCTCGCGAGGATGGACCCATAACCCCGTGTGAAACGAGAAGATACCTGCATTCAGAATGAACAGATGTATTCAGTTTCATAATGAAATAGATGAGCTGCGTGTTCAAAGTGAAATGTATGAGCTGTGTGTTCAGAATGAAGTAGATGAGCTGTGTGTTCAAAGTGAAAAGTATGAGCTGTGTGTTCAAAATGAAAAATGAGCTGTGTGTTCAAAATGAAATGTTTGAGCTGCGTGCAAATAAAAAGTGTACTACGTTATGGACTACGTGTTCAGATTGAGCAGTGTGCTAAAAACTGAATACCGTGTTATGAACTGTGTGTTCAGATTGAGCGGTCTGCCATGTTATGAAAAGTGTACTGCGTTATGGACTGCGTGTTCAGATTGAGCAGTGTGCTAAAAACCGAATACCGTGTTATGAACTGTGTGTTCAGATTGAGCGGTGTGCTATGTTATGAAAAGTGTACTGCGTTATGGACTTCGTGTTCAGATTGAGCAGTGTGCTAAAAACCGAATACCGTGTTATGAACTGTGTGTTCAGATTGAGCGGTGTGTTATGTTATAAAAAGTGTACTGCGTTATGGACTGTATGTTCAGATTGAGCAGTGTGCTAAAAACCAAATACCGTGTTATGAACTGTGTGTTCAGATTGAGCGGTGTGCTATGTTATAAAAAGTGTACTGTGTTATGGATTGCGTGTTCAGATTGAGCAGTGTGCTAAAAAATGAATACCGTGTTATGAACTGTGTTCAGATTGAGCGGTGTGCTATGTTATGAAAAAGTGTATTACGTTATGGACTATGTGTTCAGATTGAACAGTGTGCTAAAAACCGAATACCATGTTATGAACCGAATACCGTGTTATGAACTGTGTGTTCAGATTGAGCGGTGTGCTATGTTATGAAAAGTGTACTGCGTTATGGACTATGTGTTCAGATTGAGCAGTGTGCTAAAAAATGAATACCGTGTTATGAACTGTGTGTTCAGATTGAGCGGTGTGCTATGTTATGAAAAAGTGTACTGCGTTATGGACTGTGTGTTCAGATTGAGCAGTGTGCTAAAAACCGAATATCGTGTTATGAACTGTGTGTTTAGATTGAGCGGTGTGCTATGTTATGAAAAAGTGTACTGCGTTATGGACTGTGTGTTCAGATTGAGCAGTGTGCTAAAAACCGAATACCGTGTTATGAACTGTGTGTTCAGATTGAGTGGTGTGCTATGTTATGAAAAAGTGTACTACGTTATGGACTGTGTGTTCAGATTGAGCAATGTGCTATAATCGAATACCGTGTTATGAACTGTGTGTTCAGATTGAGCGGTGTGCTATGTTATGAAAAGGTGTACTGCGTTATGAACTGCGTGTTCAGATTGAGGAATGTGCTAAAAACCGAATATCGTGTTATGAACTGCGTGTTCAGATTGAGCGGTGTGCTATGTTATGAAAAGGTGTACTGCGTTATGGACTGTTTGTTCAAATTGAGCAGTGTGCTAAAAACCAAATGCTGTGTTATGGACTGCGTGTTCAGATTGAGCAGTATTATGAGCTGTGTGCCAACTAAACAGAATGTTGTGTTATGGACTGCGTGTTCAGATTGAGTAGTCTTATGAACTGTGTGCCCAAGATGTGCTGTGCGCCCAAAATGAGCCGTGCGCCAAGTTAGCAAAGTACTGTGTATGAACTGTGTGTTCAGAATGAGTGAAGTGTTGTAAATGTGAAAGAAGTGCAAAATACATCACAGAAAATATATTACATACCTCATGCGCGTGATGAGATAGATGGGACTCCGGCTCCCATAGTAGCAGGTCTGTAGGTGCCCGCCGCGCGAAGTCTGTGAAGTGATAGAAGGTGCTAGGAGGGAGGATGTGCTCCTCCGGGTCGTACTCCTCTGGGTCGAACGACCGTATCCTTGGAGGCAACGGTATGATGTCAGGCTCGTCCTCAGCATATGGAGAGCCTCCGCCATACAGAATATCTTCAGCCATCTGAAGAAAGATGCAAAATGAGCAAAATGAGCCAAAATTGCAAAAAGTCAACAAAAGTCAACTCTCGGGAAGATAAAAAGTCAACAAAAGTCAACACCTGGAAAAAGGTGCTAAACTTTGAGACAAACATACCTCAAGTGGTGAAAATGGAGAAAGAGGCTCTGAAACCAAATTCTAATTTGTTCAAAACGAAGAGAATCGAAAGTTTTTGCGAAACAACTTCGCGTGGGGCTTTGGAAAACGCATATAAAGTGCAGATCTGAGAGAGAAAAGGGTCTAGGAGCAAAGGAGAATGTATTTCGGCCTTGGAGGTGTGATACAAACTGATTTGGAGTTGTGTACTTAAAGAACCGAAGCTAAAAGATCAAACTGCCCTGAAATTCTATAAATTGGTCGGCCAGCCAGTTTTTCTGGTCGGCCGACCACTTTGGTGGGCAACAAGTGGTCGGCCACTAGCCTAGGTGGTCGGCCATCCCTCCTGGGTGGTTTCCAAGGTCCCTTTGTTCTCCCTGTGTGTTTTGGTGGTGATTGGAGTCCCCGGTTCTCGAGAAAGTACAAGAAAAGTACACTTTTCGGCTCGAAAATGTCCCCGTGGAACTTTGATTCGAGTCTTCGATACACAGCTCATCGTCACTCATCCAAAGAGTGAGGTGTATCCTTTTTAAGTATGTTATGACCCTTTCGAGAGGTAAATCAGAAGTTATGGTTGAATTATGCTTGTTAAGGCTTACGTTTCCTCTTTCAACATTTCCTTTCAAACATACATTTGAAGTTGTGCATTTCTTTTGCATTATTTTGCACTTTCCACTCGCGTTGTCGCGCACGTTTCACCTACATTGTTATGCCCACTACTTGTTGCATTGTTATGCACGTTACTAGTCGCTTTGTTACGCGCACTTTTGTTGAACTGCTATACACTTCGCTTGCGTTGTCGCACACTTTACCCGCATTGTTATGCGTCACACCTAGGTTGCATTGTTTAGCATCCCTTCTGCATTGTTATGCATCACACCTAGGTTGCATTGTTTTGCATCCCTTCCGCATTGTTATGCGTCACACTTAGGTTGCATTGTTTTGCATCCCTTCCGTATTGTTATGCGCCACACTTAGGTTGCATTGTCTTGCATCCCCCACCACGTTGTTATGCGTCACACTTAGGTTGCATTGTTGTGTATCCCTTCCGCATTGTTATGCATCACACCTAGGTTGCATTGTCATGCACCCCTCCACTTGCGTTGTTACGCACTTTTCACTTGCATTGCTATGCATGTTTCTAACGATATTGTACCTGTTGAGTTTCTTTCATTTGTAGGCACGATATTGTATGTACCATTCATTTGAAGCTGGCGCGACCAGACGAACTAGACGGTATTGTATGCACTCCGTGTGAGACGTAGCGAGAATTGTATAATTGTCTTACATCCTTTCTGTATGTAATGTAGTTTGGTTTGAATTCACCTGCTTAAACTGTTGCATTTATTGTGTATATTTGCTTTGTTACAACTTTCTTTGCATGATCATAAGTTATGTTCGGCATCTTGCATTGTCATTTGCATCTTGCCCCAGCCTGCGGGCACATCACTTTGCTATCTTGCTTGTTTGTTTAAGTCTTCGGCCTTGTCCAAAATGGGTTGTCTCTAGGCTTTGACACTCACTCCTGTCACTTATGACTTTCGAGTTCTGTCAAAGAGGGGCAACTGTAGACACCCCATTTTTGACTGACCTGAAGACTCAGACGTCATCGATTGAGTGCTCGGTGATGGTGCATGTTGTGCTCGTTCTGAGGTTTCCGGAGTTTTGGCTGAGAACCTTACCTTCGGACCCCTAAACTCTTTGTGCTTTGGCTCAGTTTGTGGGCCGAACTTTGTTTCGCTTCCTAGAGGGAGGGAGAGGTCTTGTAGACCATCTCTTGGTGGTCGTAGGCTACTTTTCCCGTTTGGAGACTAGTTTCTGGTTTTTGGAGCCTTCGGCAGCGCGCCTTCGCTCAGGACTGCTTAACGTTCTTCGTTTGGTGTGGTTTTTGAACCATGCCTTGTTGCCGCTGCCTAGAGGAACACTGTGGTCCGGGAGACCACTTTTGTGGTTGTATACCACTTTTGATGCTTGTAGACTGGTTTTCGGGGCTTTTGGCCATGTGCTTTGCCTCCTGATCTCTCGTCTTGCATCCGTTTTCGTTTGTTTTTTTGTACAAACCTTGTTTTCCTTGTTTGGAGGGTGATACAAGGGTGTGAGACAACTTTTTCTCCTTGGAGACCACTTTCCCTCCTGCCAGCCAGTTTTCTGGTCAGATAACTGGGTTTCTTGGTCTTTGGACCATCTTTTCTGGTCGGCCACCACACTAGTTGCTTGCTTTCAGTGTGTTGACCTCTCCCACCTATGGCCGACTAGTTGTTGCTCTGAGAGACCACTTAAAGTGGTCGGCCGACCACTTTAAGTAGCAGGAGTGGTCGGCAGCTTTTTAACACCTTTTTGGAGATATTTTAGGCCAGCTAGCACAGCTGGAGGACATTAGAGCCATCCTCCATACACGTGTATGGAGGGATTTGTTTGAGGCTTAGCTACTCCAAGAAGCTTTGCCTTTTAGTTTCTATAAGAGGGAGGCTCCTCCTCCCTCCTCTAGGTTCAGAAAATTGAGCCTTGAGAGTTATAGATATAACTTTGTATCTATCTTGCCTTTGTTCTTCATTTTGTGCCTTAAAGTGTAGATTTGTCTTAGTTTAACACACAAACACACACTCAAACACCATCCTTTGGTTGCTGAGGTGCTAAGGGGTTGTTTTTGGTGTTCTTGGACTGGTTTAAGCTCAAAGAACTTGCTGGAGTTGTAGTTGTAAGGAAGGGCTTCAAGGCTGAGTCTTTGACTTTTAAATCCCCCCTTTTTTGCTTAAGCTTTTAGACCATCTTGCATGTTGTTTTAAGCTTAACTCTTAACTGGAAAAACTTATGTTTTTGCATGCTTAAAATAGTTGTTTAAGGTTACTTTTTTGTTTGGGGTGATTTACTCCCTCTTAGGCCTCGTTAGGCCTTATTTTGAGCCATCCCTTTAGGCTCTTGTTGAAGCCTTTGCATGACCTTTCTACCACTGAAATCCAGAGGATTTTCAGTGGTGGAAAGATAGTTTTGGTGTCCTAAATAAGAGAGGGTCTTCCCCTCTCCTTGTATTTTGTTTACTTGCTTCATATGCCTAATGTTTGAGCACCTTTGTTAAGTTTATGTTGGCTATATCTTAGCTTGTATTTGTGGTTATTTTGCTGTGGCATACCACTATTTTTGCTTGGTTTTTTCACTCCATGCATGGTTAATACACTTGTAGTGTAAATCACACAAACTAGCTTTGTATGCTTCATAAAGTAGCATGTCATTCTAGCTTGTTTTCTTTCCATTTCAGCATGTTTTTGGTGATGTTTTGCCATGTCATGACTCTGTTTTGGTTTGGTTTGGTTTGGTTGGCCCTTGCATGCCTTATGTACTTGTAGTGTAATTCCATGAAATAGCCTAACATGCATCATGTATTGACATGTCATTCTAGCATGATTTTGGCTTAGCTCTGAGAAGACTTTGTTTATGTTTTAGCATGTTTAAGGTGTGATTTATGTTGTTTTGGTCATGCATGACTTGCTTTGTATAGCTATGGTTCAATCTAGCTTGTTAGCTTTGTGTATTGAGTCTTCTAGCACGCATTACTTGACCTATTTCAATGATTTGATATCATTTGTTATGTGATTTCAGTCCATGTTTCATGGCCATACATTCACATTTGTCACTTATTCAATACGTTGAAGGGTTGGTCCTTTATGCCTTAACATGAACCATCACGTATGCCTTCATGCCTTAGCTTGCGAGCCATCATTTTAGTGTTTATTTGGGGTTATTATGCCATGATATAACTCTGATTTTGGTTGGTTAAGTCATTCCATGCTTGGTCTTAATAGGTGTAGTGTAATCCACCTTATTTGCCTTGTATGTATCATGCCTTATGCTCTTCATGCTAACGTGTTTTGGCTTCCTTCCATGCATGTTTTAGTATCATTTTGACATGTTCTAGGACTGTTTTGGGTTGCCTTTGCCATATCCTTCATGCTTTGTATAGCTGTAGTGCAATTGGCCTTGCTAACTTTGTGTTTTGATGCCTCATGCATGTTATCTTTGAGCTATTTGGATGATTTAGCATCATTTAATACTTGATTTCAGAGTATCTAGCATTGCCATATTCCCACTCCATTCACTTTTAAGTGCCTTTGAGTGTTGTGCGTTGTTGCCTCTTTTATGGCCAAGTGTGTATGCTTGCATGCCTAAGCCTTTGAGCCCTTAACTTAGCATGTTTTGGTCATTGTCTTGACCTATTTAAGCTCTGTCCATGTTTGGTTCATGCATTTGTGCCATGTATTGCATGCTTCTTTTGTAGTCCTCTTTGATAGCTTCATGCTTTAAGGCCCCTACCATGCCATACTTGTGTTGTTTGAATGATTTGGCATCATTTCTTGCTTAATTTAAGTGCACTTAGTGTTGTTACACTTCCATGCTTTTCACTCTTTAAATGCTCTTGAGAGTTGCACCTCAGTGCCTTAATTGGTGAGCCAATTGGCATGCATGTTTGCATGTGTTTTTGGTGCCTTCATTTTAGCATTATGGCCACTAATTTGGGCATAACTGAGGTCTACCCTTTTTAGTTTAAGTCCATTGAGTATGTGGTTTGCATGTTGTTGCATGCTTAGTGTATTGCATATTGTTGCCCTTGTTGCATTGCATTGTGCATGCATGCATTACATTGTGTTTAGAACCTTATGATTGCCTTGCATTGAGTATGCCATCTAGTTTTTAGCATTTAGCATTGTGTATGCCATGTTATTCCTTGCATTGTGTATGCTATGTTGTTAGTTGCATTGTGTATGCTAGTTGTTGCATGCATTAGCATTGAGCATTGTGCATGCCATTAGCATTAAGTTGCTTTCCGTGCTTGTATGCTTGAGCCGCATTGTCTATGCCATGCTTGTTGTTGCATTATGTTTGGAATAGGTGTTAGTTCAAACACGGGAAACGAGGGACGTTTCATACTTGAAGTGATAAAACGTGTCTCAATTCTCAGTCGCCGATGCTCTTGATCATACATGATAGAGTTTTAGGCTTTATGTGTTTACTTGTACATTCATTTTACATTGAATTATGCAACTTCGCCTCTCGGTCATCATGCATTGAAATGCGCGATTGGTGGCCCGAGGGTCGAGAACTACACCCCCTTGAGTTCATGACATGATAGGGAGGGTGGTTGTGCACACATATCTTGCAAATACACTGCCATGCCCTTTCTTGCTCTCTGTTGCAGAAAAGTGGAGTCCAACAGCAACAACTGGTTGGCCAGCCAGAGAAACTAGCTGGCCGACCACTTTTCCTGGTTTTTCAACAACCAAAAGTGGTCGGCAGGTATCTGGAGGGACCAAAAGTGGTCGGCCACCCTCCCACAGGGTTCCCAAGGTGGAGTTTCATCTTTTTGGAACTTGGTGCAGAGTTCTGAGAACAAATGAAAACAGAGGCAAATCGGGGCATCGCATTGGATTTCCGAACGAGGCGACCGGGCTTGCATTCATTCCTCTCCCTCTAAGGCTCCTGTTTTACTGCTTTTCTCAGTTGCCATGCTTTGATAGCTTGCTTATGCTTTGGTTTGTACCTTTAATGATTAATGCGTTTAGCTATTTCGATATGTTTTGTAATAATTAGTTAACTAGGATTAGTTAATTAATTTGTTTTGTAATAATTAGTTTAATTAGCTTAGATTAGCTAGTTAGCTTCTTATTCGGTCCTTCCGTCGAGAGGGCGCATTGTTGTAATAAGCGTGCGTGTGTGTGATGCATGTCTTCCAATCCCCATTTCTTTCTCCCTTTTACTTAACCACTTATGATGGTTAGTTTTAGGGCATGTTTTATTTAGCATACCTTATGCTCGCATGTGTGCATCCATTCATCTGTATTGTATGCACCGGGCTCGGCGCATCATACTAACTGCATTGTATTTCAATTCCTATTTGAATACATGTACCAAGTTGCATTTTCACATGACATTCTAGAATAGCCGAGCCTATTTTAGTTGCATTTTTGCATGTGTTGCATTAGCCATCTTAACATGCACTAGGATCATGCATGATTTCTAACTAGTTCTCTGTTTTGGCTCGGAGTACACTGTGAGTGTTTACGCTTTAGCATACTGCATGTGTGTTAATGTTGCCATGAAAGCATGCTTGCCATGAGGCTAATTGCTTACTTGATATAACTGCCTAAATGCCTGTGGGTGAAGATTGGATTGCTTGAATTGGAACAATTCATTGAAATCCCTGTTTTAGCCTACTTGCGAGTAGTAAACTTCAAACCATTTTCCCAAACAAATATGCAATGTTTTGTTCCAAATTAGGCGATCTAGTCTATACTTGTATGCTGTGCGCGTCACATAGTAAATTCTAGGTTAATAACCGGAATAAGAACACATGTGTTTTCAAAAACAAGATATCATGCTTAGTACAGACCGATCTTCGATCGGGCGAGCGGGGGTGCTCATTACATGACCTTCCCCTCTCATACCCAAGTTCCCGAGCCGAGGCAACTTTGGTGATGACAGACACGTGGCCATAGGCATGAGTCAGGGTTTCCTAAATTTCCCCAAAATAAAATATTTAGGTGGCGACTCTGTATTTGGCAAAGCAGTCCATGTTTGGCACTTCTTTATAAAAATCAATTTTCCAAAATGATTTGCCAAATTTGGACTCTTTGGTAATTTATCGGTCTCACATCGCACATTGTGAGATTAGATTCAAAACTGTGACATTTGAGTCCGAACTGTAGTAGCTTAGAGAACAAAACAAGAATTCGCGCCCCCTCGCAGGTGCGCGGATATCGGAGGGTTCCCGGGAGCGCGTCTACAATGACCCATAAAGGGACGCATATCATATGAAGCTAAGGATGCCACAAATAACTTTTAGAATTTTGGACAATCATTCATTCATTCAAAACATAGCATTTCAGAAACTAATCATTACATGTCATAGCGTTCAGAAAATATTTAACATTGAACATAACTTTACAAAGTTATTACTCACAAATAACTGATAGCTCCGAATAGATGGGGAAGTGAGCAATTCACCTATCCTGAGGTGCGTGACCTACATAACATGGCAGATTCATACATTGAATACACACGCTCGGATTGTACATAACTTATTTCATTTGTTCTTAGTGTGTTTCTAGCCTTTAACCTCATATGGGGTCTTAAACATGGCCTAGGAGTGCCTAGGATGGAATGAGGATGCTAGAATGTACTTGAAAACATTTTTCAAATTTTGCTAAAAACAGAGTCGACGCTCGAGCGTGGCTTTCCTCGCTCGAGTGGACATGCAAAAAGTGAGGCTTCGCTCGAGCGTGACTCCCTTCACTCGAGCGGACTGTAAACTTCGAAAAGTACTGGTTGCTTGCTTTTCACGCTCGACGGACGCTCGATCTCCGCTCGAGTGTGAGACTCAGACCCTCGCTTGAGCATGACTTCTGTCGTTCAAGCATGCTACAAAACATGCGAACTTCTGGGTACAAGCATTTCACGCTCGAGCAGAAGTGCTCGCACTCAGAGTGCTCACTCGAGCGTGAAATCCCACGCTCGAGCGTGAATGCAAATTCTAGATTTTCCAAATTTGATCTTCAAGCTCAAACTCAATCTTTAAAGCATCAAACTCGATTTTTCTGGGCCAAAACTTGAGGAAATGCATGAAAACCCTTGAAACAACATGAATTAAAGATTGTTTCAAGAAATCATGGTCCAATGGCTTGCCAATTATGCAAGATTGAACTAAAAGTTTATGAATGATCCAAGAACATGACATGCATGAATTTCTTTGGCCTAAAGCTTCTCAAAATATGATCAAATGCTACAAAACAACTTGAAGCTTGATGAGTCCCCAAAATTAAAGTGAATTCAAGACATGTATGAGGGAATTCTTGAAAATCATACTCAAAACATGGGGATTTAAGCATGCATGTATGCAATGATTTGACTTCCTTCATTCCTAGCTCAAATCCTACATTAATCAACTTGAACCTCTAGAACTCATGTCCTACACATCATGATTGTAGATTCCAAGTGTTGAATTCTTACCTTGGCTTGTCAAGGTGAGATCTAGAAACTTGATTCTTGAATCTCTAAGTTCAATTCTTCCTCTTCCTAGCAATTTCCCTTGGTTAAGCACAATTTTGATCTCAATTTTTCGTTCTCTCTCTCTCTCTCTCCCACGTTTTTGCTTGTAGGCTCAAGAGTGTGTGATTGAATGAAGGAAAGAAAAGATGAGTGGAGGCTATAGGTGCCTTATATAGGCTTAATCAAGAGTTGATTAATTAATTGACATTGATTATTCTAATTTAATCGTTCTGAATCAAATTTTAATTAAACTTACCACAAAATCCTATAAATCCTAATTAATATATAAATCAAGTCAATTTCTGAACGGGATGCCGATAAGGCCTTCAATTCACAAATCAAAATTAAAACATGAACAAATCTTTCTACGTCAAACAAATATAAACACAAAATGGTGCAATGCACATATAATTAACTCAAGATTTCTTCTTAATTACTTATTTGGCATACTTAAACATGAATTAGCGCTAATCATGGGTCAGGGTTGTTACAAAGGGGGTCCGAATAAGTGTCCAAATGTCTAGATTAACTAACTATTACAAATTCAAATAAATGAATTACATTAACTAAACTAACTTCTAACTAGATATCTAAGTTATCAACTGGCTATCTAAGTTATTACAACAAGGGTATTGAGAATAATAATAATTGCATCACGAATATTTACATTAATAATAATTACAATAATAAGATTTTATAATTACAATGAGTAACTCAAACAATAGCGAGAATGCACAACGATCGCATGCACTGTGTCAAGAAATTGCTCTGTCAGCCCAGACTGCTCTGTTTCACCCTCAGCTTTTTCCGTCTATTTCTGCCAAAATTCATTGCTTTCCAAAAATTGGAGGTTGGCTGGCCCCCAATGAGGCCCGACCGAGTCCAAATAAGGCCGGCCGTGCCCTATTTCAAGCCAAAATGTTTTTGTGCTCTGAGGTGAGGACAGTGCAGACAGGGCCTTTCTAGGCCTTGTTTGTCCCTTCGAGTCCGAAACCACCAATAAACACAAGCTGATGGCTTGATGATCCCGAGCATGTTTGGACAAAATTGAATAAATACAATGGAAAACCAGCACCCCTCCCTCCTGTCATGAAGGCTCAAAGAGGGAAGTAGACACGCTCTAAGTCTTATCAATGTATCATGGATTGATAAGTGACAATTCTTGGAGCAATGGACTTGGCATAACGTCTGGCCAAATCCAACCATCTAAACATTTTCTTTATATCGATTTCACTCATTTTAAACAAATTTTATTAATCCTTTCCATTCTTTAATCAATTTGTCCAAAATGATGTTTAAGTCCACTAAATAAAGGGAAACGTCAAACGAGAAGTGATCCATAGCATGAAAGAGAGATTATGTCTTGACGATGAACCTCCAAAGAGATTAAGCCATTGAGCATATGTCTCTTTCTCATGTATTGAATAACAATCGATTGCAAACGAAAGAAAAGAAGAAAGAAGGGAGGGCGCAGAAATGATCATGCGAATTTGTTTATTAGGATGAGACTCTTGATATGAAAACTAAGTACAGAAAAGCAATCAACTCAAATGACTTGGTGTCTAAGGCCTGAACAACTGAAGCAATGAGGACTTACAACACAACAAGCTGGATATTCAAAGTATAAGATATTTAAATAAATTAAAACAACCCCTGAAGTGTAAAAACTGTGACAAAACTACTTCAAAAAAGGGAAGAAAGTGAACACAAATAGGAGATGACAAGCTAGACAAGCAAGCTTGCACTACAAACATGATATTTAAAGCATAAATTAATTAAATGAGTCAAACATCCTCTAAAATGAAAAAAACAGTGACAAAACTACCCCAAAAACAAGCTAAAAATAGTTTGAAAAGCTAGAAAAGTAAGCAAAGATTAAAGAGAACAAAGCTAGTAAGCAAGCCTAAGGAAGGGTGGCTAATGTGACACCCCAAAAATCATGATCTTCAGAGAATATATTGTCAATTAAATACAGGGTTTATCTAAGGTTAGGAGTCTAGGAAACAACACTAATGAGTCCTATGGCCAATAACCGAGTAAGATCCCAGATCACTAGAGGAGTCAAGTTAGCCTCCCTTCTAAGTCTAGCTTTCTTAGGTAGCACACCACTCTTTTGACAGATCTTAAAAGGCATTGACACAAGGTCTCATAAGCAACGCAGAGATAAGCATAAGATTACAAAGTAAATAATAATTACAGCGTCTCAAATTTTAAATTTATAAAACGAGTTCCATTACTATTACAATCTAAAAATAATAAATAAAAGCACAATTAGACTAATGAGCAAAATGGTTCCAAACTTTCTCCAAGGAAAACTTCAGTCTTCAAATGTCTTTGACTCTTCGTTGGTTTCGTACATTTCTTCGATACCTGGCATGAAACGCCATGAGTTTTGAATGCCCAGTAAACGCATACACACCCCATCCCTTTTTCCCAATCCAATACACCATCACAATTATAACAAGCAAATAATGAAGCATGATAATCATTCAATAATAACGGATTACAAGGTTAGATGTTAGAAATCTAGAAATCCCCCAAAGAGACTTCATCCTCCCAACCACAAGAATCGGACGCAGATTATTCGGTATGCCTCTTCTTTTGCTGCTTTGTTGCAGAACTAACATCGGATGCCTACCAATGGTTATATACCGCATAGCGCCAACCGCAAGGCCTCAAAAGAGATGGTAATAATGGGCCTTGCCCAAATCCCTCCTTACACCAAATACCTAGGGTCCGAATACAACCGCTTCGTTCAAGGGTTCTGAAAACCACTTGCACAAGATTTTAACTTCCAAATAGGGAACACATCCCATCAACCAATCAATATCTTAGTAATCTTGTCCAAAAATTCGCAACCTATTACCACCCATTAAGTTTCCCGTTTGAGTTAGATAATTTAAGTTAGAGTTAGGACATGCTCTTGAAACAACATCTATTGCACAAGTTTGAACAACTAAATAGTACAAATAGAAGGAAATAAGGTTAGAACACATGAGATTCACATATGAAGATAGGCACAAGTAGCTCTAGGCATATTCAAGTAGTTAAGGGAATAAATTTGCACATGAATATAATTTCCAGATTTGCATATGTGTGAGCACCATCGAAGGATTAAAATAAAATATATAAACCTATGACATGTGAAATATCATATCGAGATATGATCATAAATGAATAAGCATATTCATGAACACAAGAGCATAAAACACTAATGAAACAGAATTTCCTGATTCAGTACTACCTAAAGATTATACTCAAAAGGGCTATTTCAGATTTTTTTCAAAGCCTAGCCTTCTTATGGTTCATAGGGAATTTTATTTAGTTTTCAGAACATTTTTCAGAAATGGAATAGCTTTTCCAGATTTGTAGTTATTTCAGAAATACTCCAGCTCTGTCCAGATTTGTCGACCGTTACGAAAATAAAATTTTCTCACAAACCGCTCACTCGTTTTCAATGAAACAAATTTTCCTTGAAAGTTAACTCCTTAAGAAAGATTTTGACATAAAATGGAGGTCCAGAATATTTTAATACATTTTTCTACAATTTTTGTAAAGTGGTTGTAAAATAGATTTTTCTAGCACAGTTCTTGAAAATAGAAAGTTGGTGAGAAAAGAGGTCAGCTAGGGGAAATTTTCCACTTATCTTGTGATGAAAACATGATAAATAATATGTATTATACTAAAAAATTTAAGGTGAAGGTGTGCCTTTGAAAATTTTGAGAGATTAATAGGGAAAAATGTAATCTTATACCGATTAAGAAAAATAGAAGAAGGGTAGAATTAAGGCTCAACTCCTTTCATTTTTGACACAAGAATACCATTATAACACATCTGAAAATACCATTTTAAACTTCTAATAACATGTATTTGAAAAAGGAAAATGGAAGAGAGAGTTGTGTTCTGGCTTACTTGAGGGTTGTTGGAATTACTAGCAAACTTTTTCTTCCTTTCCTCTCTTCTACCAAGCTCACCCTCCTTCCTTTCTTCTCTCTCAGCTGAATATAGTGTGTATAAGTGTTGTTCTTGTATGTAAAATGCTAGGGGAGGGGTTTTTTATATAATGAATTTAGTGCAAAAGGTCCTAAATGCCCCTTGGTTGGAATTGGATTGGATAGTTTGGATTTAGTTTGAATTCAATGGAATAGTGAAGGATTAAAGGTCTTAATTAAGTTCCTAAAAATGATTTAGTTAGGGTTTTCCTCCTAATCAAACCAACCTAGTTACATAGATACATATATATAAAAGTTTGTACCAAGTCAAAGATTTTTCTTCCTTAAATCATAGAAAATTGTCTCATAGTACATTCATTACACCTACAATGGTGATGGCTAGCCATGTGATGGTGAATTGATGGACTTGTTATATATATATATATATATATTGTGTACAATTGTTGGAATTTGTAAAATAAAATGTTTTAAAAAAAGATTTTTGGATACAAGTGTATATATAAATATATAATGGTACTTGTTTGGGGTCAATTTGTGATTTAATAAAAATGTGAGGGCTTGGGCTCAATTAAAGTATCTATTTCAAGTGTAGAGTTAATAAATTAGTGTTAAGAAAAATAATTCGATTTGTATTATCTTGCTTTGAATTTAAAGGTAAATAACCGAACGAAAACTGTGAAAACCAGAAGTTAAGATTTAGAGCAACTAATCTAAAATTTGAGAGTTAAATAATTAATATTAGAGTGTTAGAAATGATTTCTAAGCTTCCAGGGCCGATTAGGGTTTGTATGGGTTCGTCCGTGATGCATTTTTGGTTCTAGAGTTTAATTTGCAAACAATCAACGAATTAAGGGCTTTATTATAATAACTCAAAATTTAGGGACCTAATAAGGTTTACAAAAGTTAGGGGTCTCATAGCTAATCCCTCTACTTTTTACAACTTCAAATCACATATTTTAGCCTCTTAAAATAGTCCAAAAACAGTTCGAAAATAGCCCAAAAACAGTTGCTGAAATCATGTTAAAAGAGCACAAAAGATAGGGAAAACAAAGAGATACAAAATTAGTAAAAAAGACTAAAGAGGGGTGGCTAACCCCTCCACTTTTGGAACTTTTAAATCACATTTTTCAACCTTTTCAAACTTTGAAAATCAGTATATAAAGACAAGAAAAATAGACGAAAAGAGTAGAAGAAGATTAAAGAAGAAGGTGCAAAATTATACCTTTTGAAAAGATAGGTAAGCTCTTAGTTAACAAACTTAATTCCAACACCCTCAAGTTTTTGAAATTTAATTTGAAATCTCAACAAAAAGCTCCAAGAACAAGCTCTAATGGTGTATGTATTATGTATGCATAGCTAAAAGGTGATATGAAGTCAAGGAAGTTTTTGGAAGGAAGATGGATGTTCTATCAATGTCTAAGCCTCTTGGAAGGTTTTTCTAACCTTAAAATTTGAAGTGGCAGGTCCTATTTATAGAATTTGAGCAAATTTGGTCGAAAATATCTTCAAACAAAGCTAGCTGTCTGTTTGACGCTATTGAGAGCCGGTCGGCCCCCCAAAACACACGGCCTGACCCAAAAATGAAAGGCCGGCTCTAAAAGGCACAAATTCACTATTTTTCATTGAAAGCTGACCGGCTCTAAATGAGCCACGGCCACATCTAAATGGACTCGGTCGGTTCCAAAAATCTACATTTTAGGCCCAACTTCAAATTGGCATATTTCTCTCATCCGGACTTGGTTTTAGATGATTCTTGAGTCTAAATTGAAGTGTCGAATGTCTAGTTTCCAATGATGGTGGCCTGAAATCTAAATTATAAGTGTACAAAGAGATATGCCTAATTTAGTGATGGCTGCTCATTTCTATCTTAACGGATTGATGCCCAACCTCTTCTTAAACTAGTTTTCTTCCATCCTCTTCTATTTCCTTCAACTCCAAACCTATAAATAAGATGTTTTTAAATATTTTTCAAGAGTTCACCTCCCTTCCATGTATCTCTACTTTGTTCTTACTCGGTTTACCGAAAAGTGCAATATTTTAAACGAAATACGAGTCTCGAAACATCGTAGAAACATTTGGAAACATTTTGAAAAATAAGGTTTTAAGGTTTAAAATAGTTTTGGTCAAAATGGGGTATAAGGTTTGGGATTAGAGATTGAATCCAAATTTCTTTGTTGAGAATTCAAAAGATTGCACAGTGTAACTTTTATCATCGGGTGTTTGGAATAAAGTGTCCAAATCTTGAGGGCGGTCAAGAATGGGGTGTCTACAGTTACCCCTATTTGATGTGAGTGAATGTCAAAGCCCGAAGACGACCAATTTTGATAAGGCCGTAAGACTTGGGCAAATAA
Source organism: Camellia lanceoleosa (assembly GCA_025200525.1). Classification (NCBI taxonomy): domain Eukaryota; kingdom Viridiplantae; phylum Streptophyta; class Magnoliopsida; order Ericales; family Theaceae; genus Camellia; species Camellia lanceoleosa. The sequence continues at coordinate 395,958 of CM045764.1, forward strand.
ACAAAATGCAGATGTAGTTGGTTGGACCTAGGGGTTGCCTACGTATCCCTTTGCAAGGAATTAAACCAGCGTCGTTTAGGGGCAGGATGCAAATGATACATAATGTAACGAAACAATGCAAATGATATTCAATGTATGTATATAACGAAATCATCAAACTACGAGCAGTGCCTTCTACACAAAGATCATAAATAAATTGGAATGCAAATCAAACTATGTTTTACATAGAAAAGAAGTGGGCACGAGCCAAACGATGCCTAACACAGGCTAAGTGCCTACATTCTCAATACTGGCCTCATCGCAGCTTAGATGTTTACACATAACAGAACCATGTTTTAATGTGAAAGGGGTGCGAGCACATGCAAAACTCTATTTTTCGTAGAAAGAGAAAGAGTACAAGTAATTGAGTGGTATGATATAAGTGAGAAATGATCTACAGGGGAAAAATAATGATTCTAAATGCTGGATGTAACAAGACAAAGTATGATGCAATGAATGCAATGGATGAAGTGAATAAGGGGCATAGGCTGAACTACGTCTTACCTAGAAAGGGCATGGACACAAAATAGACCACGTCTAACACAGAAAAGGTGCTGACACCCTCAATACTGGCCTCAGCGCAGCATGGGTACTTACACATGACAGAACCATGTTTCAATGAGGGAAAGATATGAGCACATGCCAAACTAAGCTTAACATGGAAAGGATGCAGGCGATAAAATGGTATGATGTAATGGATGTAATCGACAATGGTGTAGATGTATGCGATAGATATTATATGCAATAAGATGGAGGTAATAGATAATAGTGGATATGATGTAGTAGTTGGGAAGTGAAAGTGCCTTACAGGGGCAATTGGTGATGACTCATTTCATGTTGTTGGGGATCTTCCACTTCTTCTTCATCTACTTTTCTCCGTGGCTATGTTTGCAACTTTTCCTATTCTCTAACAAGGTGACAAACTAGGTTGGTTCAGTATCCAGAATTGAGGCACATACAAGCTACCTTAACCTATGGGATTGCCATACAGATTTCAACCCAATGATACACCCATGGGTATTGAAACCAGACTTTAGTCTCAGAAATTCTGAACCTTTGCGTTCTAGACCTCGCCATTCGAACTCTAGTTTCCATCGTCTCAGTTGGTCTCCTAGGAACTCACTACAAACACAGTCAGGTCGCTATTCTAGACCGCCTGAAGCCGTTTGGGCATGACAAACACCAAAGGAATTGCACCTCTAGAGGATTTAAGGTCTCCTAGACCCAGTGAGTGCATAACACAGTGCGAGTGAGGTGCACAAAACAGTGCGCGTGAGGTGCACAAAATAGTGTGATGTGGGGTGCACAAAACAGTGCGATACATGGTGCACAAAACAGTGCTGTGGGTGCACAAAACAGTGCGATATAAGATGAATGTACAAAACAATGCTATGTGGGTGCACAAAACAGTGCAATACAAGTTGAATGCACAAAACAGTGCGATGCAAGGTGCACAAAGCAGTGCAATACAAGGTGAACACACGAAACAATGAGATGCAAGGTGCACAAAACAGTGCGATGCAAGGTGAATGCACAAAACAATGCGATGCATGGTGCACAAAACAATGCGATGCAAAATGAATACACAAAACAGTGCAATATAAAGTGCACAAAGCAGTGCGATGCAAGGTGAATGCACAAAACAGTTCGATACAAGGTGAATATACAAAATAGTGCGATCTTAAGGTGTATAAAATAATGCGATACAAAGTGCACAAAAAAGTGCAAACTCAAGGTGCACAAAACAACGCGATACAAGGGACAGATGTTCGAATGCACAAAACAGTGCGATGCAAGATGCACAAAATAGTGCGATACAAGATGCATAGAATAGTGTGAGATAGGGTGCACAAAACAGTGCGATACAAAGTGAAGATGTATGAATGCACAAAACAGTGTGATACAAGGTGCATAAAACAGTGCAACACAAGGTGAATACACAAAACAGTGCAAACTCAAGGTGCACAAAACAGGGCGATACAAATTGAAAGATGCATGGTATGTGGAGGAAAATGAGCAGTACTCAGAGTAATGTGTCATATACCTTATGAAATGAGTGCAGGGCAACTTGCCACAATTTATTTGAAATTAACTTGCCACAACTTATTAAAATGTAATTTAAAAACACTGCAAAAGGTAACTCGACGAAATAGGAGCAACCAATCATGCAATTCAAATCACCCATAATGTATGAGCATGTATGCATAATCTAAAGCACATGTATTAATCAGAGGGGAAAATGGCAATCCCAAGAGAGTTTTGAAATGGTTGGAGACAACTTTCGAAAACTAAATCATATCAGAATCATCATGGGGGTGAGCTCACCCAAATCCAAGGGAAAGTGCCCAATAAATGACTCTGAGCGAATTGAGAGAAAGGTTAGGTTCATGTTCCTTGTTTAATTGATGGCTCGATAAGACGTATTGAAAATTGCGCCTAGTGTCCAGTCATTGGCCACTGGTTGGGTTCATGCCCCTTGTTTAATGGATGGCGTGGTCAGATGTACTGAAAAGTGCCCCTAGTGTCCAGTCACCGGTGTAGACTGCCCGAACTCGCTCCGTGCGTGAGGGCGCGAATTGTGTTCTAGCTACTACAATTCGACCTCCTGTCACAGTTCTGAATCTAATCTCACAAAGTGCAATGTAAGACTAATAAATCACCAAAGAGTCCAAATTCGGCAAATCATTTTGGAAAATTGATTTTAATTAAGAAGTGCCAAACATGGACTGCTTTGCCAGATTTCAGAGTTGCCACCTAAATATTTTGTTTTGGGAAATTTAGGAAACCCTGACTCGTGCCTAAGGCCACGTGTTTGTCATCACCAAAGTTGCCTCCGCTCGGGAACTTGGTTACGAGAGGGGAAGGTTATAACATAAGCACCTCCACTCGCCCGATCAAAGAATCGGCCTCTACTAAACATGATTTGTTGTTTTTGAAAACACATGTGTTCTTATTCCGGTTATTAATCTAGAATTACTATGTGATGCGCATAGCATACAAGTATAGATCAAATCACTCAATTTGGAACAAAACATCTCATGTTTGCTTTTCGAATTTGGTTTGAAGTTGCTACCCTCGAGTAGGCTAAAATGGGGATTTGCTACTCTCAAGTGGGCTTAAAACATGATTTTGCCACCTCGCAGAGTGGGCTTAAAATGCACATTTTGATGAATTGTTCCAATTCAAGTAATAAAGCCTTCATCCACAGGCATTCAGGCAGTTTAAACACTTAAGCAGATAGCCTCATGGCAAGCATGCTATCATGGCAGTCACTTACACACATGCAAGGATGCTAAAGCATAAACACTCACAGTGTACTCCGAGCCAAAACAGGAAACTAGTTAGAAATCAATGCATGATCCTAGCTATGTTTGAAATGCCTAATGCAACACATGCAAAATGCAACTAAGTAGGCTCGGCTATCTAAGATGGCATATGAATGCAACAATTGATACATGTATTCAAATAGGTATTGAAATACAATGCGGTTTGAATGATGTGCTGAGCTCGGTGCATACAAGACAAATGAATGATGCACGCATGCAAAACATAAGGTAGGGTAATTGAAAAATGCCCTAAACTAACCATCAAAAGCTGATAAGTAAAAGGGAGAAAGAAATGGGGGTTGGAAGACATGCAAATGCACATGCACCCTTATTACAACATTGTGCCCTCTCAACAGAGGGTCCGAGTAATAAGCTAACTAGCTATGCTAATTAAACTAATTATTACAGACCAAAACTAATTACCTAACTTAGCTAATTAATTATTAAAACACAAATTAAACTAATTAATTACAAAACATGCAATTAACTACAACTAGCTACTAAAGTGGTAAAATGGACTCGTGGGCGGGGAGGCATGCATGCTCGGTCGCGTCCTCCTGGAAATCCACCGCCTTGCCTCAAGATGCCTCTGTTTTCACACCTTTAGACCTCTGAAAATTGTGCCAACTTCCAGATTGATTTTGACCCATCTCAGGAACATGTTGAGGAATGATCGGCCAGAGATGGTGGCCATCGGCCAGAGTTGATGGCCATCGGCCACTTCTGATAGCCGATCGGCAGCCTTGGTGGTCGGTCGATAGCCTTGATGGCCGGTCAGCCACTGCTTCCTGCAATTTCTCCGTTTGCTGCAACAAAGCACAAACAGAGGCATGGCAGTGTATTTGCAAGGGAATGTGTGTGCAACCACACTCCTTATTATGTCTCAAGCTTAAAGGAGTGTAGTGCTCGGCTCTCAAGCCACCAATCATGCATCTCGATGCATGCTGGCCAAAGAGTCAAGCTTATAGAATGTTGATGAATGCACAAATAACACATAGGACTCGAGAGGCCTCTACCCTATCATGCATGATCAAGGGGTACGGCGACAAAGAAATGAGGCGCGTTTCATCACTTCAAGTATGAAACGCCCCTCGTTTCTCGTGTTTAGATCAACATCCAATCCAAACACAAAGCAATGCAACACACATGCAAACAACATGCTAGCTATCAATGCTAGAGTGGCACTCATGAGGTTCCATTATATAAGCAATGCATGTATAGCATGTTTGGAGGCTAAAGCATCAAAGCAAGTAAAGAGCATTATACAAGAGGCATGCAATACAATGCTCAATGGACTTAAACCAACCCTAAACAGACCTCATGCATGCCTAAACAATGGCCAAAATGTGCTAAAACTTAAACACAAGAAGCAAGAAAAACATACTCAACTCATGGCTCGCAAGCAAGGCACAAAGCTCAACCCTCAAACGCATTGAAAGAGTGATAAACATGAGAGTATAACAAGGCTATATGCTCTGAAATTATGTGTTAAATGATGCCATATCACTCAAACAACACAAGTATAGCATGCAAGAGGCCCTAAAGCACAAGGCTAGTAAAGAGCAATACACAAGGAGCATGCAATACTAAGCTAAAACAACTAAACCAGCTCTGGACAGAGCTTAACCATGCCAAAACAAAGGCCAAAACATGCTGAAAAGGGAGTCCAAAAGCTTATACAAGCATGCATACACATTGGCTCACAAACAAGGCATGAAGACACAACTCTCAAACACATTGAAGGAGTGGAAAATGTGAGAGTGTGGCAATGAAATATGCTCTGAAATCATGTGAGAAATGAGGCTATACCATGCAAACATCACATTCCAAGCATGCTAGGGACCTCAAACACAAAGCTAGTGAAGCCAACTATGCCATAGTTATGCAAAGCAAGCCATTTATGACCAAGACCACTTAAAAAAAACCTCAAGCATGTTAAATCAGTGGCAAAAATGTGCTGGAGCAAAGCTAACACATGCTAGAATGATGATCTAAAGCATGAAGCATGTTAGGCCAACAAGCATGATTGCACTACAAGTACCAAAAGCAAGCAACCAATGACCAAACCAACCCAAAATAGAGTTATGGTAGGTTCAAAAAGTCACAAAAACATGCTTGGACTCAGCTTAAAAGAAGTAGAAAAGCATGCTTGAGTACAAGGCCAACAAGGCATGGAAGCAAGACAAGAGGAGAGGGGACCACCCCCTCTCATTTTGGACCTCAAAAACACCTTTCCACCACTAAAATTCCTCTGAGTTTCAGTGGTAGAAAGGTCATGCAAAGGCTAAAACAAGAGCCTCAAAGGATGGCTCAAAAGCCTAACAAATAAGGCAAACAAGGGAGTGAAACACCCCTAACTCCCACAGGGCCTCAAATAGCCATCTTTAACACTTAAAAACTGAAATTTTTGTAGTTGAAAGCAAGGCCTAAAATAGTATGCAAAGGGGGCCAAACACTTGATCAAAATAAAGCTTAAAGAGGAAAAACACTCACCCTTGAAGCACAACTTTAAGACAGCCAGTTCTCTGAGTTAAAATAAGCTTTTTGAGTCCAAACAACACCCTCAAGTACCTTAGCAACAAGGTAATGGTGTTTCACTAGGTGCTTTAGTGCAAAAGTGTGAAGAAAACTCACTTTAAGGCACAAACTAGTACAGATATAGAGAGAGAGAGGGAGAAATATAGAGAGAGAGGGATATGTTTAGCCCTAATCAAATTTTAGAACCCTTGAAAGGGGAGAGGAGCCTCCCCTTATATAGAATCACAAGTCTCAAGCTTGTTGGACAAGCTAGGAGCTTGGTGCAATCCCTTCATACTGGAGGATGCATTCTGTGCTCACCAGCTGGCACAACTGGCAATAAAAATATTTGCAAAAGCAAAGAAAAGGGCCTCGACCAAAAAATATGGCCGACCGGCCATTAAAGGGGCCGGCCATCCATCATGGAAAGAGGGCACTGCCGATGGGCACGGGGCCTGGCCGATGGGTTGTAGGGATGGCCAGCAGGCCACCCCCTTCCCTCAGAAACAAAGCCACAAGCTCTTGGTCCACAACCAAGCACAAAACAGACAAGTTGAGAGGCTCCAAGGCAAGGCGCACAGCAGAGACCTTCAGGAACTCAAAACGAACACGAGCATAGATGATCATCGAGTGTTCAAACGATAACGTCCAAGTCTTGAGGACGGTCAAAAATGGGATGTCTACAACTGGCCACTTTTTTAAGATTACGCAGGCACGTGTGATGGGGATCATTAGATCCTAAAATGGTTGCCAACCAATCAGACTGATGCTTTTCTTCTGTCTCAGCATGTTGAGAATCTACTCCATTTTCCCCCAAAGTAGTGATGGATTCCCCACATACATTTTCCAATGATCATGAATGCGATGCCCCTTGTATGGGCACTCTCAATTTGTTTATAAATTCCACACATGGACTTGTTTTTGAGTTTGGAGTGAACATTCGTGTATGGAATTTGGCGATGACATTCTGTTGAACTTTGAGCGAAAAACACACTATAGTGACTTGATGATGAGCGCTTTTGAGCGACAGACACATTATGGTGACTTGATGAATAGCGCAGACTGAAACAAACACCAGGCACAACACAACATAACTCACAACTGACCCAAAAGTAGAAAAAAGACTCAAGGTGACTGATTATTTATAGTGTCCCTAGTATTACTTATGTTCCATTCAAAACTCAATTTCGCAAAACTTGAGTTTTGATTCATTTTTTTGCTCAAGTTAGAGATTCAGCTGATAAGTTCAAGTATTGAAAATTTCTCCACTTGTTGATTCAAGCTAGTTCTTTCTTACCTAACACAAGTATGATATGTGTAGCAGTCGGTGTAGCTTATGGATTGATGTGAAGCTGATGATATGAATTGGGCAAGATGATTAGGTCAAGATGAACAAGATGGATATGGTTGAGACCGAACTTCAGGATGAAGTTGCTTACGTATCTCAAGAATGGGAATCAGGTCAACGTAGTTTATGGCTAAGGTTCATTCAAGTTTTGCACTCTCTTTTTGCGCTCTAACTTTTGCCAAAGTTGCCCCTTTGGGGTTTTCAACCTTGCAAGCTCTATTTGTTTGATTTCTCATTTTTCATGCTCAAATTTTTGCCTAGGTCGCCCTTTCGAGTTTCTGGTCTAGCAAGCCTCTCAAGGATAACGTTACAACATTTGTAGTGAATTTGATCAATAGTCATCCTTGCCCTGACACAGAAATTGGCTTCACCACTATTTGAGTTTAGTTCTTCATTCTTTTATGCATGTCTTATTCTTTTCTTTTGCTCCATTTTTAGAGTTGGTTCTTCTTGCAATGTGGTACTTCCTCACATTGGCTTCCCTTGATTCAAACAACAGTTCCATTCCTCATAGTTGATTGGACTTCATTCCAATGAATACCCCTGGTTTGATGGTTGACTTCTTTTTCCTTTTCTTTTTTCTTTTTTCTTTTCTTTTTTCTTTCTTTTCCTTTTTTTTTCTTCTTTTTCTTTTTCTTGTTTTTTGGCTTTGCTTATCCATTTCTTTTTGAAATAATAAAAACACCAGGGGTAGAAATTCTATGATTATGAGGTCTGAAAGCCGCCTTGTGCTTGTCAAAATGATCGTCTAAAGGTGAAGAGCATCCCCAGGACAATGCAGAATACCACACACAATTTTGAATCTCTCTTCGCAAGTTTTGTGGAAGAAACAGTTAAAGAAGCAGCTTAAACTTTTGAGATCATGAAGGACTTTGTGCCGATAAGTTAGAATTCACTCAAACCATTTGGGGGATCCTTCTCAACATTCGCACTTAAGTTTTCCTATTTTTAAAAGGTCACAAGTGCATTACTGTAGGCATGACAAAATGATCAAAACTTTGACTCTCGCTTTCTTAGAAAGACGAAGACCTGATGGTACACAAAAGCGATTCAAAGGAAAAGACTTAATTGAGGCAACAACGCAAGAAAAGACAAAGAAACTAAAACTCACAACTCAACTATTTACAGAACACAACTTAAAAAATTAGCACCTGGAGACAAAAAGGGTTTTCATTCTCTAAGTCCATCTGCAGAATTCAAAAACAACTTGAAGTAGCCTACGAGAGGGTTCAAACCAGCCTTCAATTTAGTAGTACTAACATCCACACCTAGTAGGATTTATTTCAAGCTTTCGAATTGAGTCTCACAGATTGAACCTCATAATTATACTAGTTGTCCCCATGTATCTCCTTGGCTGTGTTGGCTGGGGTCAATGTTGGTTATTGGCAAACCATGGATGGGATTTATGCTATGGGGTGGCAACCTATTGTAGTTAGGGAGAGGTTTATTGATAGCTTTGGGTTTTGGTGGGGTGATGACCTTATTGTTAATCAAGTCTTGAATTTCATAGTGAAGGCGAAAGCAGCGGTCAATATGATGACTATACTACTGATGGAATGTGCAATATTGGGTAGGGTCATGTCTAGGTGGGAGAGGGTTAGGGAGAGGTCAAGGATTGAGCAGTTTGAGATGCCCTTACTCCATCAGTACCTTCAAGGTGAGGGTTGGGCTCATATGGAGATGGGTGAAGGTTCGTTTTTGGGAAGATGAAGCATTAGGTTTAGAAACATTGGCAAATGGGTTGGCGGGTGTTGCCTGGGTATTCATGGGCTTGGGACGAGAATCAGGATGAGTGTTTTTGGTAAAGCATCCCTTTTCATTGCTTACCCCTTGATTCAAAATGCTTCCAACCTGAACGATAAAAGTGTCATCCACAGTCTATGCAATGATTGCGAGCACTTGTTACTTGTTCAACCCTTTGACCTTTAAAGTTTCAATAGCCCACCAAAGATGTGCATAGGGATCAATACTTGCCCCGGCTTTATTCTTGTCACTTGCTTCAGCTTGGCCAAGGGATTGGGTGGCTATATTAAAGCGAGGCCCATTTGTTGTTGGTATGTCATCACCCAGACTTGAGATATTCCAACTACAGCTCGCCCTAAGATTGGTGAGCTTTTTGACATGAACCTTTTGGCATATGATGTGGTCGATGATGGAGCCAAGACCCCAAAGGCTAAATGTGTCATAGTTCTCTGAAGATCTTTAATCATGCCCAGCAACTCAAGAGTAGCGGGTTCGGTCATTGGTGCCCGTAATGTATTTGAATTGACTTGGTTTTGATGAATTGGTTGGGTTAGACTCTTTGGAGTAGGCTGGACTGGTTCAAGTTTAAGTTTTGGGTTTTGAGATGATTGGGGTTCAAGTGCATCCATCATGCACAAGTCTGTGCTTTTTGGAATGAACACCTCAGGATTGGGCAAATGAGCTGGGGTGATATATATACTGGGATCCAAGGTAAGAGGTAGTGTATGGATGAGGTTAAGTTAAGAATAAGGTACTTGGTCATGGTTGGGAAGTGGGTTGGTGGTAACATTGGGTTCTTAAGGTGGAGCTATCGTCTGGTTGTCGATAAGATTCTAAACCTCATGATGAAGGCAGTAGCAACGATCAGTTCCATGACCACACTGTTGATGGTACGCACAAGATTTGTTGGCGTTATGTCTAGTAGTGAGTGGGTTAGGAAGAGGTTGGGGGATAAAGGGGTTTGATATACGCTCTTTCCATTAGGATTTTTAGTGTGCTAGTTAGGCTCATATGTAGGGGGTGAAAGTTCTGCCTTGAGCTTGGGTTGGGCTAGCTATTTGTGGGTTGGTATTGGCGAAAAGGGTTGGCAGTTTGTGGGTTGGTAGCGACGGTATTAATTTTAGTGGGTTTGGGAATAGTGCTACTGCTAACATTGGTACTCTCGGAAAACACCCTCCTTGTTGGTTCGCTTGTTCTGGGAATAATCCCTTTGTTGAATGCACTCTCAATCTGAATCCCTAACTCATGCAAATTTTTGAAAGTGAATAGTAGAGCTACTATTAACTTTTGTAACATATCTAGCTCAAGGTTCTGCACCATTATCCGTACTTGGTCCCTCTCATAAGGTCAATCTGTCATTTGTGTTGCATTTGCTCTCCATCTTTCAACAAATTCCACAAAAGGTTCTTTAGGATTCTGATAGGTTGTTTCAAGCTGTTGGGTGGTCATTTCAATTTGGGTATTGTGAGAACACTGATTGAAAAATGCCTCAGCCAAATCTTCCCAATTCTACCTCACTTTATCCTCCAACTTGGTGTATCAAATGGCTGCTATACCTGGCAAGGTTCTTTTATATAGAGAGAGTTTTTTAGACTTAGTCAGACCCATCGGTTTCAAGACGTCCAAGAAAAGCCGAATATGTACCATAGGATCTCCAGACCCGTCGAAACGGTCAATGTGTGGCATTTGGAATTTGTCTGGGAGCCTTACAGCAGCCTTGGTGTACCCATCCTCAATGTCGGGAATGGAGTTAATTCTTTGTGCCTTTTTGAATTGCTTCTCAAGATTAGCAATTTTTAACAAGGTCGGGTCGAGATCATTAATATCAAGGGAAAAAGGCCCTCATTAGGTTGCACCAAGGGTCTGGAAATCTGAGCCTGAGCCAACCCTTCTCGAGGATCTGGACCTTACAAATTTTCAACCGATGGAGGTGGGTCAAAGTTTGGCTAGAAGCATGGGATTGGATGTGTGGTAGATGCCCCAGATGGGCATTGCATTTCAGCATTGGTCTTATCCTGTATGGTAATTACCTAGTTTAGGGCCGTTATCATGGCCACAACTTCTTCTAGACACTATGCCATTACGGGTCTACTGAGTTGGTAATCTGGGAAATAGATGGTTGTAAGTTGAGAGCTGACTAGGAAGGATTTCGATCTAGTTATACTCGATGTATCTGGTTTGGATTAGTCTAGATAGGTTTGACTGGATTAGGCTTTTTAGAATGGGTCTTTTGGCATTGGATGTATCTTTTCTGAGTTGGCTTTTGGAGATTAGATGGACTGGACCATTACTAAGTGTTTTTTTTTTTTTTTTGGGATTGGATAGATTGTGATGGGTTAAGGCTTTCAGGGTTGGATTGGACTTGGCCTGTTGAGTTGGGTACTGCTCATTCTTTGGCTCAGACGAACCTAGCATTAAAACAAATGCCTATCAGATTATGATACCAGGTATGCTGGTCACAACAAAACAAGATACAATTTTTTGCCCTGGTTCTAGTCATGCTGAAAATTCACCCATATCAAACACAAACCCCTAGATTTTGACCCAAATTTTGATTTTGATATGACCTTCAATTTTGAAAAGAATCGCCTTAAGATTAAAACTCTCCCAGGATTGCATCACACACTTCTAAAGATTTCACATTTTGCATAAAAGCATTCAAAACACCCCTATGAGAGGTTAGGGTTTCCCTGTCTTAGCTTTGGATTGATCTACAGCTTTACTATTCAAACAAGCAGTATCACAACATCCTAAAAAGTGGGAGAGCATCCTACCCTAATTTGAATGGTCGCTAGAGCTCACTACACACACTAGGCCAATTGGTCCAAAAAGGATACCTCAGTAAGATTACCTAATATACCTCTCACACCTAATACCAAGAAGTGAAAAGAGGATCAAGTGGTACGGTGATAATCCAGATCCAAGGGATGTGTTTCCAACATGGTAGAGCCCATCACCGGTCAGTCTTTTGGCAAGCTTTTTGGCAAGCCTCTTGCAAACCGTCCAGGAATAGCAGATGGAAAACACAATGACTTAAGAGCACCAATGCAAATGCAATGCAAAGAACATATAAGTGTAGATAAAATTTCACATCATGAATTTCAAGTCAAGTTCTCTAAATCCCCAGCAGAGTTACCAAAAACTGTAGCTTGCTTTTCGTACTCCTTTCGGAAACGACTAGCCCTACAGCTTGGACTTCCATGGTTCTAAATTTGATTTCACAAGTGCAATGTAAAATAGATAAACAGAAATGAGTCCAAATCTGACAATCTTTTGAAAAATCAATGTTTGAATCAAATGCCAAAAATGGGCTGCTTTGTCAAATTACAGAGTCGCCACCTAAATATTTTTAGAAAATTTAGGAAACCTGAGACTCGTGCCAAAGGCCACTTATCCGTCATCACCAAAGTGTCTCGGCTTGGAAACTTAGGTATGAGAGAGGAAGGTCATGAATTGAGCATCCCACTCACCCGATCAAAGATCGGCCTCTACTAATAACTTATGCCCTTATATTTAATTTTGATACCCTTATAAATATTTTTTGAACGGTTAGCAATTTTATGATGTGAACATTCATATTTTAAAATTCACATTGGTAAGAATGTAAAATTGACCCGTGGGCTGCCCGAAACCCGCTCGCAAGCCGGGGCGGGCCCGGGCCATTGACAATGTGAATATTCACATTGACATGTTAATATTCACATTAATAGGAGTGTAAAATTGGCCCGCTTCCCGTGGCGACACGAAACCCACCCGCGGCCCATGGGCAGCCCGGGGCAGGCCCGGTCCGGCCCGTTGACAATGTGAATATTCACATTGACATTGACATATTAACATTCACATTGATAAGAGTATAAAATTAGCCCTCAGCCCATAGACGGCCACAAACCCGCCCGCGGCCCGTGGCAGGCCCGGCCCGGCCCATTGACAATGTGAATATTCACATTGACATGTTAACATTCACATTGATAGGAGTGTAAAATTAGCCCGCGCCCCGTGGCTGCCCGAAACCCGCCCACGGCCCGTGGACGGACCGGGGCGGGCACGGCCCGACCTGTTAACAATGTAAATATTCACATTGACATGTTAACATTCACATTGATAGGAGTGTAAAATTAGCCCGCACCTCGTGGCTGTCCGAAACCCGCCCACGGCCCGGGGCGGGCCCGGCCCGGCCTGTTGACAATGTGAACATTCACATTGACATGTTAACATTCACATTGATAAGAGTATAAAATTGACCAGCGGCCCAGGGCGGGCCTGACTTGGCCCGTTGACAATGTGAATATTTACATTGACATGTTAATATTCACATTAATAAGAGTGTAAAATTGGCCCGCAACTCGTAGATGGCCTGAAGCCCGACTGTAGCCCAAGGCGGGCTTGGCCCGACCCATGACAATATAAATATTCACATTGACATGTTAACATTAACATTGATAGGAGTGTAAAATTTGCCCGCTGCTCGAAGCTTGCCCGGGGTAGGCCCGGCTCGGCCCGTTGACAATGTGAATATTCACATTGACATGTTAAAATGCACATTGATAGGAATGTAGAATTGGCCCGAACTGTGGGCTACTGGCTCGCCCGCCACCGGGCAGGCTCGTTTGGGTTCGGGCCCGAGCATGTCTGAGACCCTAGGTTAGGGCCTAGGTCATCACTTTGAAGCCCAGTCCAGCCCGGCCCGGCCCATCGGCCTGCTTAAAGCTCATTTAAGGCTCAATCCGAGGCCCAGCCCGTCCGAGACGCATGTATTTTTTTGTGGAAAATAATAAAATTTTAGTAGAAAAAATTAAAAAGAATTAAAAACAAATGGCCAAGCCCGCCCAAGCCCGACCTAAGCTCGAGGCTAGGCCTAGGCCCACAAGCTCGACCCGAGGCTCGATCCATCGGCCTATCCAAAGCCCGAATACCCTTGTGCCAGGGCTAAGGCTTAGGCATAATTTTTTGGCCCGTGGGCCGGCCCGACCTGGCCCGAGAAAGGCTCATTTGGGCCCAGGCTCGAGCCCAGTCTGAGACCCTAGGTTAGGGCCTGGGCCATCACTTTGACGCCCGGCCCAGCCCATCGGTCCGGTTAAGGCCCATTCAAGGCTCAGTCCGAGGCCCAGTCCTTGTCGAGGCCTAGTGTCTTTTTTTGTGAAAAATAATAAAATTTTAGTAGAAAAAATTACAAAGAATTAAAAAAAAATGGCCAGGCTCGCCCCGGGCCGCCCACGGGCCATGGGCGGATTTCGGGCAGCCACGAGGCACGGGCTAATTTTACACTCCTATCAATGTGAATGTTAACATGTCAATGTAAATATTCACATTGTCAACGGGTCGGGCCAGCCCTGGGCCGCTGGCCAATTTTATACTCTTATCAATGTGAATGTTAACATATCAATATAAATATTCACATTGTCAACAGGCCGGGCCACGCCACGGGCCGTGGGTGGGTTTCGGGCAGCCACGAGGCGCGGGCTAATTTTACACTCCTATCAATGTGAATGTTAACATGTCAATGTGAATATTCACATTGTCAACGGGCCAGGCCAAGCCCGCCCCGGGCCGCGGGTGGGCTTTTTGCCACCCATGGGCCACGGGCCAATTTTATACTCTTATCAATGTGAATGTTAACATGTCAATATGAATATTCACATTGTCAACGAGCCGGACCAGACCTGCCCCGGGCCGCCCATGGGCCGCAGGCGGGTTTCGTGCCGCCATGGGACGTGGACTAATTTTGCACTCCTATTAATGTGAATGTTAACATGCCAATGTGAATATTCACATTGTCAATGGGTCGGGCCCGCCCCGGCCCGACTCGAATTTTTCTAGGCACCCACGAGGATCGACATGGGCCGGGCCCTACACATTGACGATATGAGCGTTCACATTGACGGTGTGAACATTCACATTAGGGGTATTTTTGTAATTATGTCACCCATAGGACTTATTGAAACATAAGAAAATAATGTGAACTAAATGGAACATAAGTAGATGAAAAGGGTATTTTAGTCTTCTTATCTCAAATAGGACCTAATGGAATAGTCAAAAAGAATATGAGTTGGATGGAAGAAAACTCTTAGAAAGTGGATTTATCAAAAAAGCTCCGTTTTTATTTACCTTATATGCTCTTGTTATGGTTTTATTATGCTATTTTTGCTAGGTGATGCATACAAGTATAGACCACTTTACAAAATTTGGAACACGTTGATTTTATGTTTGTTTTGAAAAAGTGTTTTGAATACACGTCATTTGGAAAAACAGAGCTCGTATTTTACATTAATCAATTGATTCTAAGTTAAGTAAAAAGGCCTTCATCCACTAGCATTCAAACAGGTATATCGCTTAAGCACTTAGCCTCATGGAAAGCATGCTCGATATGGCAACAATCACACGCATGCAATATGCCAAAGTGAGAAATGCTCACCTAGTACTCCAAGGCAAGCCAAATGAAACAAAATAATTGGAAGAAACGCATGCTCCTAAACAATGCAATATGACTAATGCAACACACACATTATGTAAATAATCAGTTCAGCTATTAGCATGGCATATGAATCAATTCAAGGCATGTGATAGAGTACATATTTAAGCAATGAATTTGAAACCGACATTGGTTAGTGTAGACACTCAATTTTTGACCACCCTTAAGACTTGGGCACCTCAGGTCGATCACTTGATGATGAAAGTTTTACTGTACAAACGTTTGATTTCTTCAGCAAGAAAAGCTTCTAAATCCCAACCTCACACCCCATTTTTGACCAAAACTATTTTAGACTAAAACTATTTTAGATCTTAAAACCCTCTTTTTAAAAATATTTTTTCAAGTGTTTCTACGATGTTCCGAGGCTTGTATTTCGTTTAAAATATTGCATTTCTCCGTAAACCGAGTAAGGACAAAGTGGAAATAAATGAAAGGGAGGTGAACTATTTGAAAATCCTTAAAACATCTTATTTATAGGTTTGAAGTTAAAGAAAATTGGAGGGGATGGAAGAAAACTAGTTGGGGGAAAGGTTAGGCATCAATTCATTGAGAAACAAATGAGCAGCCTTCACTAAAATAGGCATATCTCTTTTCACACTTATAATTTAGATGTGCGGTTACCACAATTGGAAAGTAGACTTCCGGGGCTTCAATTCAGACTTAAGAATGACTTAAAACCGGGTTCGGATGAAGGAGATATGCCCGTTTGAAGTCGAGCCTAGAAATAGATTTTTGTGGATAGCTGCCCACTTTTTAGAAGTCCTTGGCTGGCCAACTAAGTGTCTGCAAAGGCCCACAAACCCACTACTGGGCGCTTGGCCACTAATAGTGGGCGGCCGCCCCCTTTTAGTGGCCTGCCGACCACTTGTGTCAAAAACTAGATATTTTTGCCAGCTGTCTCCATAGATGCATGCAACACTCCAGTTGTCTTTGTATGAATATTTCCGAGATATCAACCTATGCTTCTATATATACTTGACCTTCCCTCATGTTTTGTAGGTTAGAAAAAAATTCCTTAAAGCCAAATACTTGCATAGCATTCTCTCTTTCTCTCTCTCTCTATCTCTCTCTCTCTATCTTGCAACCTACACACTCTCTCTCTATACTTCTTAAACTAAAAATTTACCTCTTTTTGCTGAGGTTCTCGAACTCAAATCTCAGCCCTTGAGAGTGAGAACTTGTGGATTTGTTAACAAAAAAGTTACCTTGCTTCAAGAGGTATAACTTTTACCATCTTTACACTATTTCTTTTCTATCTTTACTTACTGTTTTTGGGCTGTTTTTACACTATTTTTATGGGCTAAAGCTTGTGGTTTAAGGCTATTAAAGGTAGAGAGGTTAATCACCCTTCTTTGTACCTTGTCTCCTACGCAAAAATACAAGAAAATCAACGCCAGCCATCTTAGGCTCGAGAGGCCCTCTTTGTCCTCTTCCTGGGCGGGGACTCAGAGATGTCTCCATCAACACCACTATCTGACTCAGATGCCGAGCCAGAACCAGAATTATCACTGCTCTCTGTCTCAGAGCTTGACTCAGTATCACCTCTACTCTCAGATCTCGAGCCACCGCTATCTCCATTCTCAGAGGACTCAGACTGTAGACTCACTGCCTCCTCGAAGCCACTCGTCTCAACATCGTTGTCACTCAACACTAGCTCCGAAGGGCTCCTCCGGCCTCAACTACGATGCTCCTCTCAACTGCGTGCTGGGGCCCTTCTCTCCCTCCCCTCTGCTACTCGAGGAAGTGGTGATGGTGTAGGCGTAGCTGCTGCCGTTGGTGCTCTTAGTATGGCTGGGACCTAAAAAGATACAGTATTGACGCATCAGATACAAAGTATCGTTGCAGATGCAATATGATGAAAGCAGAAGAATGCAATGAGCCAGATACAGTGCAAGTACAGTACAGTGTGTCATGTGCGGTATATCAATGTGATATGACAAGAGGTAAAATGCATGTTGTGATATGAGTATCAATACAGTGCTGCGGTAAGAATGATATGCCCAACAGTGTAGACAATATTGAAATGTGGGCAAAGAATAGGGGAAGAATACCTGAATGCCATGGAGACTGAGCAGTGCCTCCCTCCTCAAAGTCATGCTCACGAATGAGGCTACTAGCTCGAGCAGTCCCTCAGTGGATGTGTTGGGAATGGTCAGTATCCGGAAGGAACAAATATTAGAAAGAAAATAGAAAACTAGAAAAGATGTGGTACATACCGGAGGTACGTCGTGAGCTCTGACGTATCTATGTCCGGCCTCCGCTAGCTTGATCGGAATCTGATAGGATGTCCTAGCCGGCCTCCATCATGTCAACATGGTAGGGATCTCTGGCCAACCAATAGCCTGTCCCGTGGGAGGAACCCCTCAAATCCTAGCCCCTGTCGGTCGAGTCCTACCTGCTGTAGGGGCACCTACTGCTCTGTCTGTACGAGCACCCGTCAAGAGAGGCATAAGGTGTGTCTGGATGAATACCAGATAACCCCCCTCCCTGAGGAAGTAGTTGGCATCCAAGCCCCCAGTGAATTGAATTATCTCCTAGGAAGAGAGACTCTCCGTGGCCCTTATAGATGCCGGAGGTAGCATGGAAACTACCTGCTCAGGCAAACCTAAGGTCTGGCACACAAATCACTCGCCTAGAAACTAGGCTGGGCAAACCGGACCCTCAAGTAGAAACTGAAAATGGGAAGCCCCTCGAGCTCCAATATACTGGTCCCAGACTCCATTCGACATCGTCGCCCAAGGCTGCCAAGCGATCTGCAAACAGGGGTTATACAGATGGTTAGTCATCGTCAATTGTTGATAAAGTAAAAATAACTGTGAGTTTTGAGTTACCTCCGTGGCAGTCGCTGTGTCGAAGTACCAACGAAAGAATGTGAAAGTCTCTCGGGTCCTTCGCAGGCATCTCTCATCATACCGGTGAGAGTATGGCACAACAGGGGGTATCTCTACCTCTGGCTCTGGGGCGAGGGTTGGGAAATATGCGTATACCCATTGCTACAAGGAAAAGGCAACAGTAAGTATACAGTGTATAGAAAATACAAACACAGGATGCAGAAAGCAGAATGTGCGTACAATGTAAAGAAAATACAGATACAGAGTGCAGGAAATAGCAGAATGTGTGTACAACGTACAGAAAATACAAATGCAGAATGCAGAAAACAGAATGTGCAATGTACAGAAAGTACAGATATAGAGGATGCAAAATGTGCAATACAGAGAGAGCAGTATATAGGTGTAAACAATGCAGTGTGTAGTGTACAGAAAGTGCAAAGCAGAAACTACAGAAATGGCGAGTAGAAAATGTAAAATAGAAATGTAAAGCATACCTCCCAAGCTTGCCAGTAGCCTCCGACTCTGTCTCCTCTCCTGCAGGATGTCGAGATCATATAGCAATACAATGTGGCTAGGCCAGCACTGCCCCAATCATAAAGCTGGACCTGAGATAAGTCCACCAGAGCGCTCAGGAGATATAACCCTACAGTGTTCCACCTGTTCGCAAATAAGGTGGTGCTGAGCAGGAACATCAAAAAGCCTTGGGCGTAATGCTCGGTCTCCTCTGGGATCTCTGGCTCTCTCCCTCGAAAATGCTCGGTGAACCAGCTATATCATACCATCCCTAGTCGGAAGAGAAGTGGACGTACTCCTAGCAGGTGTAGCCAGGCGGCATCCCATTCGCCCATGTCCATATTGTAAGTGGTCCGATGACCTCCTACTTCTACACCTGTGAGCATGGTGAAGTCATAGGGAGTCATCGTCATCTCCCCAATAGCAGAGAAGTGGAAGGAGTTGGTGGTATCCCACCACTGCTCCACTAATGCACCAAGAAGCAGGCGACTCGCGATATGGCGGACAACGCCATACAGAATAAGCTGAAGCCAGCCTCGTCAATGATATGGCGGACACCGGCAAAAAGCTCCATATACCAGTCCCTCGCGGACGTGGCTCCATAGCCCCTGATAGCACGAGAGTCCTCTTGTGATCAAAACAGTGATATACAATAACATGAGAACAAACAAATGAAAAGGCAGTGTAAGAAATACAGTGCAAGAGTGTGATTAGGGCAAGAAATGCAATGTAAACATTACAGTTGAAGCAAGGAACACAGTCAAAGCTAGAAATGCAATGTACAGTGAAGAAAACATGAGAATACAGTGTATACCTCAGTGGTGCCGTAAGACAAATAGGAGTCCAGCTCCCGTAGCAAAAGGTCCTCTGGTGCACATCATGCAAATGCTCTAAAGTGCCTGATACCCCCAGGGGGTAGCACATGCGTTTGAGGATGATATGTCGTCAAATCAAAGGGTCGAATCCCGAGTGGTAGTAGCACTGGCTCAAGCTCCACCTTTATCTCTAGAGACAACTGGGGTGGGATCTTCGGGGAAGCCCCGTCACGAGGTATGTCGTCTGCCATCTGGAAAGAAGATGAGAAAGTGGTCAAAAATGGAAGAAAAATGGCAAACTTAAGAAAAGTCAACCCTAAGACAGAGAAAGTGGAGGAAAAAGTCAAAGCCTGGAAAAAGGTGCGAAACCCAAGAGAAACTCGAGGGGAATAAGCCCCACAAGGTGAAACTCCAAGAAAAAGCACCGAAATCAAATTTCAATTGGTTCAAAACGGAGTAAACAAAGAGGGTTTAGCAAATAAACTTCACGTGGGGCGTTGGAAAACGCGTGAAAGTGCGGATCTTGAGAGAAGGAGCACCTAGAGAGAGAGGAGGAGCAATTTCAGGCATGGGGTAATGAGGAAATGAAACCCTATGCCCTATACTTAAAGACCCGAGGCAAAATGACAAAGTTGCCCCAAATCTACCACTGTCGGCCACCATTTGTGGCCAGGAATGATCACCAGTGGCCGGCAGCCCTTTCTGGTGGCCGGCAAGTGTTCTAAGGTATCCCTTGGAGTCCTAATGCTACTTTGTGTCTTCAGTGTTCAAGAATTGAAGGGTTTGTTTATTGTTTGGTTCAGAATGTTTCTGCGGAAGCTTGAAACTGTGTTTTCGATACGCGATGTTCATCGCTTGTCAACATGGACGAGGTGTATCCTTTAAATACATTGAAATTCTTTCGAGAGGTGAATCGGAAGTTTCCTTTGAGTTTGTTTTCGTCAAATCACGCTTTGTTATCTTGCATAGAATGTGCATTTCGTTTTCGTTGTTGCATGGAACATGCACTTCACTTTGTAGCATAGAATATGCATTTCACATATGTTGTTGTAAAATGTGCATCTCACGGGAATTGTATATGCGTCTTGCATTTGCTTTTCAATCATGCATAGAATATGCTTATGCTTTTGTTTCTTGCATAGAACATGCCATTAACATTGTATCTCAGTTGTTTGTCTCGCATAGAACATGCATTCATATTGTATTGCGTTTGTTAAGTCTCCTTCCTTCACATGCACGATATTGTATGTACGGTTCATTCAGAGGAGTTCCAGGTTAAATCATTCATACCCTTTGGATCACATCCTTTCATCTCTTCCTCCTTTCGCGTGAGACGCATTAGGATTGCTTTGGTTAAAAACACTTGGGTACACCTAGTGTTCACACCACTCTTTGGTTAAAAACATTCGGGTGCGTCCCGATGTTCATAACCCTCTTCGGTTAAAAACATTCGGATATGCCCGGTGTTCACACCACCCTTCAGTTAAAAACATTTAGGTGCATCCCGGTGTTCACACCAACCCCCTTGGGTTAAAAACAGTCGAGTGTGTCCCGGTGTCCACACCAACCCTCTTCGGTTAAAAATATTCGGGTGCGTCCCGCTGTTCACACCTCCTTCGGTTAAAAACACTCGGGTACACTCAGTGTTCACACCACCCTTCGGTTAAAAACATTCAGGTGCGTCCTAGTGTTCACACCACCCTTCAGTTAAAAACATTCGGGTACGCCCGGTGTTCACAGCACCTCCTTCGGTTAAAAACACTCGAGTACGCCCAGTGTTCACACCACCCCTTCAGTTAAAAACATTTGGGTATGCCCAGTGTTCACTCCACCCTTCGGTTAAAAACACTTGGGTACGCCCAGTGTTCACACTACCCTTCGATTAAAAACACTCAGGTACGCCCGGTGTTCACACCACCCTTCGGTTAAAAACACTCAGGTACGGCCGGTGTTCACACCACCCTTCGATTAAAAACACTCAGGTGCGCCCGGTGTTCACACCATTCCTCCTCCTCTCGCATGCAACGCGTTAGGATTCCCGGTCGGTTAAAAACATTCCGGCGCGCCCAGTGTTCACACCGTCTTCCTCCTCCTTCCGTGTGTGACGTGGTAGAATCTCGATTGAGACCTCGGGTGCACCCAATAGTTATGTCGCTCTTTGCTTTTCCTACGCGTCGCGTGGTTAAGCTTGCATAATTTTCTTATATCCTTTCTGCATGAAGTGTGGTTTCGCTCGTGATTCCCACATGTGGCGTGTTTATTTGCTTACTTCTTTGAGATTGTTGTACATTGTTTTGGTTTGTTTGAATGTGGCATTTTTATTGCATTGCATTTGCATTTAAAGGTTTCATTACAACCTCATTGCATGATCATAAGTTATGTTCTTGCATCGTGCATATCACTTGCATCTTGCCCCAGAACTACGCTGGTTTGATTCCTTGCAAAGGGATACGTAGGCACCCTGTGGGCGCAACCATTTGTTTTTGATTGGTTTGTTTGTCCAACTCTTTAGCCTTGTCAAAAATGGGTCGTCTGTGGGCTTTAACATTCACTCACGTCATTTCGTGACTTCCGAGTTCTGTCAAAGAGGGGCAACTATAGACACCCTATTTTTAACCGTCCTCAAGACTTGGATGTCATCATTTGTGCACACGATGATTGTGATTGCATGTGTTCGTTTCGAGTGCTTGAGGTTCTTGGCTGAGTGCCCTATTTTTTAGCCCTGAACCGTGTCCATTTTGTGCCTTGTTTTGGACCAAAACCTTGGTGTTTCAAACCCAAAACTTTAGTGCTTCAAGGCTATAACCCTTGCTGGCTAGCCAACCACTGTTTGAGGCTGCCGGCCACCAATTGTGCCCTGTCGGCCACCCTTGTGCCTTGTCGGCCAATGGTGTGGCCTACCAGCCACCAGTGACCTTTTTTGCAGATATTTTCTTAACAGTTGTTCCAGCTGTTAGCACAATGGGCTTGATCACCATACACGTGTATGGACTAATTTAACTCAGTTGAAAGCTTGTTTTTCTATAAATATGGGACCTTCTCCCCCATTGTAGAAGGTTAGAAAATTTTGGAGCAAAATTCTCTCTCTCTCTCTCTCTAGATTTCTCTCTCTCTTGCAATTTTGTATACATTTTCTCACAAATCCTATACTTTTGCATACACTTCCTTGACCAAAGTTGCTTCTCTTTGGGCTGAGATTACTTGAGACCTTCTTTGAGCTTTAGAAGGTGGTTGTGGCTTGATTTGTTGCCTAATTTGTGTCTTGGCTTCAAGAGGTATAACACTTGCATTGTTAGCTTGTTTTACATACTTGCTTTGCCATCTAATTCTACTGTTTTGGGGCTGATTTTGAACTGTAAAAAACTCTATTTTTGTGGCGTAAAGGTGGTGGTTTGAGGTCATTTTCAGTTAGGGGGTGGTTCACCCTTCTTACTTCTTTGTTTATAAAGCTTTTGTACCTTTATTCACCATTTTCAAAACAAATTTTTTTGGCCTTTTAACCACTAAATTTCAGAGGTTTTTCAGTGGCAAAAAACTCATTTTGAAGTCCAAATTTGGAGGGGTTAGCCTCCCCTCCTTGTGTCTTGTTTGCATGCCTAGTTAGCTTTATATGTTAGCATGTTTTTCTAGCTTAACTTAGCTCAAGTCCAGCATGTTTTAGCCTCTGAAATAGCCTGTTTTAGCACTATTTTGGGCTAGTTAGTTCATTTGAGTCTTGTTTTGCATGGTTGTAGTGTAATAGTCTTCACAAGTTGGTGTTTTAGGGTCTTAGACACCTCTTGTTTGAATTGATAGCATCTTTTGGTGTTGTTTTCCACTCCATTTCAGCACTATAAACTCTGCAACATCTCTCTTTGCTTTACTCTTTCATTTTCTTTTGAGGGTTGTTTCAAGCTTGGGATCCTTTAAGCTTAAGATTGAGGTCATGCTTAATGGTTTAATCCTCTTTAAGGGTTCATTATCAACGGCATGATCTCTCTCTTGCCTTACATTATCCCTTGGTTGACACTTCTTTTATCTTAGAGGACACTCACCAATGGACGAATTGATTAAAGAATGATTTGCTAACTAAAATGTATAAACAAAATTTGCAAGTAAAAGTGGCAAGATAAGTATTCTTTGTGTTGCATTGCAT
Source organism: Camellia lanceoleosa (assembly GCA_025200525.1). Taxonomy (NCBI): domain Eukaryota; kingdom Viridiplantae; phylum Streptophyta; class Magnoliopsida; order Ericales; family Theaceae; genus Camellia; species Camellia lanceoleosa. The sequence goes on from CM045764.1 coordinate 419,694, forward strand.
GTGTTCAAATCGGACGTTAATTTGGACACAAGGAAAATGGGGCATTTCATAGTCAAAAGTGATGAAGTATGCCACTTTCCTAGGTCTTCGTTGCCCTTGATCATGCATGATAGGGTGATGGCATTTGAGTCTTGTTTTGCACTCATTGAACATGTACAAATTGGTCCCTTAGCCATCATGCATGGAAATTGCTTGATTGATGGTTTGAGGGCCAAATGTATCACTCCTTTAAGCTTATGTTGATGATAAGGAGTGATACATAGTACAAATAACCTGTGAGACCACCTTTTTCTTGCTCTATTTTGTCCTCTGTTGCAGCAAGGAAAGACTTGGCTACAGTGGCCGGCAAACCCTCATCAGTGGCCAACAACCCCTCAGTGAAAAATTCAGTGTTGTGCTTCTGAAGTAGAGCAGTGTTGATCTAGAAGAGGAAAATAGTGTAAGTGTTGTGCAACAGAGGCAATCAGTGGCAGACAGTGGATGTTCTTCAGGTGGAAAAACCAAGCATGCATGTATCCCTCGTTTCCTGAGGCCATTTAGTAAAGTGTTGTAATAATTAGTTAAGTAGTGTAGCTTAGCTAATTTCATCCGACCCTCCTTCGCGAGGGCGTAATGTTGTAATAAGTGTGCGTGCATGCATGTATGTCTTCCAACCCCACGTCTTTCTCCCTTTTATTTACCCACTTTTGATGGTTAGGTTAGGGGCATGTTTCAATTAACACACCTTATGCTTACATCCATTCATTCGTATTTTATGCACCAAGGCTCGGCGCATCATTCAAGTTGCATTGCCATTTCAATAATTCTTTGAAAACGTGTTTAAACTGCATGTTATCAAATTGCTTCATATGCCATATTAGTAGCTGAGCCTATTAATTATATATTGCATGTGTTGCATTAGGCATCTTGCATAGTTAGGAATCATGCATAGTTTTCTAACTCATATCTTCTTAGCTTGGAGTACTAGGTGAGTTTTTATGCTTTAGCATACTTACATGAGTGTGAGTGATTGCCATGTCTAGCATGCTTACCATGAGGCTAAATGCTTACTTGCTAAACGGCATGAATACCTGTGAATGAAGGCTTGTTGTTTAAATTGGAACGATTCAACGAATGTATGTTTTAAGCCCACTTTGTTGAGTGGCAAATTAGTTTTAAGCCCGCTATGTTTGGTGGCAAATCCGCAAACTTTTAAGCCCACTTGAGGTGGCAAATTCAAAGTATTTTTGCAAAAACAAACATGAATTGAATTATTCCAACTTAAGCAAACTAGTCTATACTTGCTTGTACGCATCACATAGTAAAGCTAGCTTAATAACCAGAATAAGAGCACATAAGGTTTATAGAAAATTATATCATGATTAGTAGAGGCCGATCTTTGATCGGGCTAGTGGGGGTGCTAAATTTATGACCTTCCCCTCTCGTACCTAAGTTCCCAAGCCGAGGCAACTTTGGTGATGACGAACACGTGGCCTTTAGCACGAGTCATGGGTTTCCTAAATTTTTCCAAAATAAAATATTTAGGTGGCGACTCTGTATCTGGCACAGCAGTCTAATTTTGGCACCTTTTGATTCAAAATCAATTTTCCAAAACGATTTGCCAAATTTGGACTATTTGGTGATTATCAATTTCACATTGCACTTGTGAGATTAGATTCAGAACTACGGGAGTCCGAACTGTAGGGCTTCTTTTCGAGCTTCCGAATGGGGGCGAGAAAGGAGGAACGAAAAAGGCAAGCTACATATAGCCACCTGCCTATGTTTGTTGTGAGTTCCTAGGAGATCAACTAAGACGTTGGAAACTACAGTTCGAATGGTGATGCCTAGAATGCAAAGGTTCGGAATTTCCGAGACTAAAGTCTGGTTTAAATACCCAGGGGTGTATCCTCGACTTGAAATCTGTATGGCAACCCCATAAGTTGAGGTAGCTTATATGCAACTCAATTCTAGATACTGAACCAATCTAGTCTGTCACCCTATTAGAGAATAGAGAAAGTTGCAAACATAGCCAGGAAGAAAAGTAGTGCCCGTAGTTTGGAAAAACGAGTTGAAGGAAGAAGTCGTCAAACCAAGAAGAAGCGGAAGATCCCAAGCAGCATAAGGTGAGTCATCGCCGATTGCCCCTGTAGGGTAGGGTACTTAAGGCATCATTTCCAAGCTGCTACATCATAGTTATTATCTATTGCATCACATTTATTATCTCTATCGCATTGTTTATAGAATTTATTGCATGCATCCATTACATCATTCCATTTTATCACCTGCATCCTTTCCGTGTTAAGCTTAGTTTGGCATGTGCTCATACATTTTCCTCATTGAAACATGGTAGTGTCATGTGTAAGTACCCATGCTGCGCTGAGGCCAGTATTGAGGGTGTCAACACCTTTCCTATGTTAGACATGGTCTGTTTTGTGTCCATGCCGTTTCTAGGTAAAATGTAGTTCGGCCTGCGCCTTATTCACTTCATCCATTGCATCCATTGCATTGTACTTTGTTTTATTGCATTCAGCATTTAGGATCATTTCCCCAGCAGATCATTCCTCACTTATATCATACCACCCAATTACTTGTACTCTTTCTACGAAAAAACATAGTCTTGCATGTGCTTGCACCCTTTTCACATTAAAACATGGTTCTGTTATGTGTAAGCATCCATGAGCGCTGAGGCCAGTATTGAGGATGTAGGCACTTAGCCTGTGTTAGGCATCGTTTGGTTGTGCCCACTTCTTTTCTATATAAAACGTAGTTTGATTTTGCATCTCCATCCCTTTATGGTATTTGTGTGGTTTTGCACTGCTTGTGGTTTGATTATTTCATTACATTTTATATCATTTACATTGTTTTGTTGCATTGTGTATCATTTTACATTCTATCCTTGAACTACGCTGGTTTGATTCCTTACAACAAGATACTGTAGACGTCCCTGAACATCCCGGGAGGGAAAATCCCCCATTTCGTTCATCTTACAAATGATTGAACAGTTCAAGACATCATATGCATTGGTTAGCTAGTAAAATAGTGTCTCACAATCGAAGGTTCAAAGCCAAAAGCTACCTATCATTTGCAGAATATTTCCAATTTATGTACTCTCTGTAATTAGATCATGTTGTTGCATTTTTTCTTTGTCAAATTCCATTCATGTGGGAGATTGTTGGAATTATGATTTTTTATAGGCTTATTTTGGGCCATCTTTGAGCCCAAATTTGAGTGGGTCCCAAATGTCTTTTGGGATGGATCCAAAGAGGTGACGTATTCCTTGCCGCATGGCAAGGCACACAGTGAAGACAGATCGTCAAAACCATTTATGAGTGAATGGGAAGTTGACATCATTTTCGAGTTCGTGGAATAGACAATTAAAGAATAAAATGTGGGTTTCCTTGTAAGGCTTGTCCCACATTAAAAACTTAAGAGCACTTATGTGTGTATATAAGTTCTAGGTGGCAACACTTGGGTTGGGCCCCTAGGGGCACTCCAAGTTTGTAGAAGGGAAGAGTTATGGATAAAGTAAATCTTGGCTCAAACCACCACACACGCACGTTCGCCGCCAACCAGTCGAGCCGTGCTGGGCTAGGCGCGGGTGTGGATTGTGGGTCAAGTTGGTTCTAACATTAATTTTTTGGACAAAATTTATTTGAATTGTTTCCAAAAATTCTTGCGGGAAAATTATTTTTTTCTAGACGAAATTAATTCAAATTTTGTGCCAAATTTGAATTTAATTTTTCCTGTCCACACAGTGCCTTTCCGGTCCAATTCTAGCAGGTTCAAACTGGTTTTTAATAGTTTTAAAACTACCACCAGTTATCTGTTCAAAACTATTTCTACACCTATTTATTTCAAACTACATCTGTTTGGTTTGAAATTCAGACCTATTCAGCTCTATAAATGCTAGGCCATTTCCAGCAGTCAATGAATCCAAAAAATTCATATGTTGTTTTCCAGATTTTGCTCTCTTGCATATATATTCTTCATATAATTTTGGAAAAATTCTGAGAGTATAAAATACAGGTTTTGTTCGCCGTACAGATTGTTTGGAGTGCTACTACAATCTATGTAAAGATCATTGTATCTTAGGAGATAGACGTCATTTATCCATAAGCACCGAAGTGGGAAGAATTTATCTTAAAGACAGTGTCACTGTAACACCCTCAAAATAATACATATAAACCAATCATTCTTGATACACATAGACATAGGAGAAATAAACATATATTCATTTATCAGAGTATTCATTACAAAAGTATTACATGTTGACAACAAAAGTAAATGCCCTGCGGGCTTACAACTTTCCAAGTCAACACTTGGTCTTAACAAAAGAGAGTTCTAACTCTTAACACATTAAGCCATTGGCTTGGATTACATGTAATACAAAAGAAAACTACAAAAATAAGCCTTCAGCTTATAAACCTCCCAAGCTACACCCTCGGAGGCGGCATATCACCTGTACCTGAAAATGATGTCCCATATAGGGTGAGCCAAAGCCCAGTAGAAATGTACTAAACTGAATATGAGAAATAACTAAAACATTAACATTTGATAAATGTTTAACTCATATAAACCAACATACATCTCTTCCATGACCAATTCATATTCACAACCACATTTCAATCCTTTTCCGTTTCATTATCCAAATCAATTCATAGATATGGTTCATTGTTTATCCGAATAGTTCGAAATGAGACTACAACTCATACTACTAACACTTCAATCATAATCACTTTAAAATGAGACTACAACTCATATTGTTAACACTTCAATACTTCAATTCATCTACGTTATGCAAACGTAATTAAGATTTTGGGACTTTCACCCTGGACACTCCGGCCAACTTAGTTATCAATGGAGTCCATCCCTTATCTCCACCTAAATAGGTTTGGAAGTACATCCCCTATCTCCTCTCAAACCATGGAGGACATCCTATATCTCCTCCCAAACAAGATACATATGCAATGTATTTAAACGCTTATCATATACAATGATCAATTTAAAGCACATATACAATGTGTTAATCCCACCATCATATTCAATGACATATTCCAATTGATTAGTTTCAATTTACCTAATCATCATACAATTCTACAACAATCATGGCTATCCTCCACTGATAGCCCAAAACAGTTATTTCTAAACAGGTAATAAATCTATCAAACAGATAAATTATCAACACTTCCATAGGTGAGTGATTAAGTGATCCATCTACACCATTCAATCTCCCAATTTCCCAATTTCATATTTCCATAAATTATCAAATTAATTATACAAATTAATTATTTAAGTTCAATTAGGGCATTTTTCCCCTTTTCTCGAACATCAACTCTAAGGTTCAATTTTATCAATCCTGCAACAATAACCCCATTATTCTAAGGTCTCACATACACATGTGTAGACACCCCATTTTTGACCGTCCTCAAGAATTGGACGTCATCGTTTGAACACTCGGTGATCATCCATGTTTGTGTTCGTTTTGAGTTCCCAAAGGTCTCGGCTACGTGCCCTGCCTTAAGATCTCTCAACTTGTTTGTTTTGTGTTTGGTTTTGCACCAAATACTTGTTGTTTTGCTTCTGAGGGTGGGAAATAGCTTGTTGGCCATCCCCACACCTCACCGGCCATGTTTTCTTGCCACCGGCCATTGGTGATGGCCGGTCGGCACTCTTGGTGGTCGGCCGGCCACCTTTGTTGGTCAAATGGCCATTTTTGTTGGTCGACCACTGTTCATCTGCTTTTGGCAGATATTTTGTGCCAGCTGGCACCTACTTTGCACCCCCTCCATACACGTGTATGGAGGGATTTCCCTCTTGCTTAGCTTGTTTTGTAAGCTTTGCAAGAGTGGAGTCCTATAAAGGGAGGGCTTCTCCTCCCTCTTCAAGGGTTCCAAGAAATTCCAGAGCTCTGAGATTAGGGTTAGAGGATTGTGTATCTATTCTATCTCTATATCTCCCTCTTTTCCATATTGTGTGTGTATTAAGGTGTTTTGTTCATAGTTTTGCATACAAACACCTAGTATTACACTTTCCTTTGGCTACTGAGGTGCTAAGGAGTTATTTTCAGAGTTCTTGAGTTTATCTAAGCTTGAAGAGACCAACTGGAGCATTGTTCTTGGAGAGGTCTTCAAGGGTAAGAACTTTACCCCTTTATTCCCCATTTTTGCTTAGGTTTTTAGCCATCCTTGCATCCATTTTTAAGCTTTGTGTATAACAAATAAAAGTTCTAATTTTGAGTGCTTAAAATAGCTGTTTAAGGCTGTTTTGGTGTTTGGGATGGTTTGACCCCTTTTAGGCCTTGTTTAGTCTCATTTTTGTGCATTTTTGGTAAGCTTCGGGACCACCTTGTTTTGGCCTCCTCACCACTGAAATCCAAAGGGATTTCAGTGGTGAGGATGGTGTTTTAAGGTCCTAAGAAGGAGAGGGCCATCCCCTCTCCTTATTGTCTTCAATACTTGCCATTTTAGCCTCATGTGTGAGCACCTTGTTTAAGTTCATGTTGGCCATGTCTTAGGTAGTATTTGTGCTTATTTTTCCATGACATAGCACTTTTTTAAGTTGGTTTAGACACACCATGCATGCCTTGCATACTTGTCTTGTAATGCCATGAAATTGCCTTAACATGCTTCGTGCTTTGAGCCTTGTTTCTAGCATGATTTTGGCTTAGCTTTGTGAAGCTTTTATGCATGTTTTGATGTGCTTGAGGTCTGATTTTGGTTATTTGGGTTGTTCATGACTTGCTTTGTATAGCTACCATGTAATCTCCCTTGTAAGCCTTGAGTGTTGGCCCCTCTAGCATGCTCTCCTTGCATCATTTCAGTGGTTTGGCACCACTTATCATGTCATTTCAGTCCATATAGCATGCTTGTATACTTGCATTTGTGGCTCCTTTGATGCTTCGAAAGGTTGATGCCTTATGCTCCTTGTTTGGACCTTTGTGCATGCCTTTAGACTTAGGCCATTTAGATGCCATCTAGGTGGGTTTTGGGGCTCATTTTAGCATGTCATATCTCTATTTTTGGTCGCTTAATTCATACCATGTTTGGTTGCATTAAGTGTGGTGCAATGCCTTTTTAGTGGCCTTGTATGCCTCATGCATTTGCTCCTTTTGTTTTAGCTTGTTGGCTTTGGTCATCGCATGTGTTAAGCTTACTTTGCCATGCTTTAGGACTATCTCGGGTCATATTTGCCATATGCCCTCTGTTTTGCATGGTTTTGGTTCAAGTCCTCTTGCTATTTTTGGGCTTTAAGCTTTATTGCATGCCATGTTTGGTTTGTTTATGTGATTTGGCATCACTCTTAGCGCCATTTCAGAGCTTGCAACATTGTCACATTTGCATGCTTTTCATCCTCTTTTAAGTGTGCTTAAAAGTCCCCTCTTTATGCTTAAGTGTTGGTCCATTTGCATGCATGTTTGTATATGCATTTGCCTTCATTTCCTTGGCATTTGGCCACTGTTTTGGGCCTATTTGAGCCCAAATTGGTATAAGTCCATTGTTCGCATGTTATTGCATGCTCACCTTGCGTGTTGTTGCATGCTTGGCCTATCGCATGTTCTTGCATGCTTGAATCACATTGCATTTGGCATGCACTTCCTTGATTAAGTTGCTTAACATGTTACATGTCTTGCATACTTACATGTTTACATTGCATCTTGCATGCTTGATTAACTCGCATACCTGGTACATGCTTGTTCGCCTAGGTTGTGTGCCTAGTATACATTGCTTGTTCACATGTTTGATAGGTTGTCACATGCTTGCATGTTTGCATACTTAGCTCACATGCTTAGGTTGCATTTTGTATGCATGCCTTGCCTCTTGAATTACCATGATAGAGGTTGGGTCCCTTGTGTGTTAATGTGCATTACGTTTGACATCAAAATGCACAACTCGACGCCTTGGACCATCACGCATTGAAATGCGCGATTGGTAGTCCGAGGGTTGAACACCATACTCCCTTGAGTCCATAACATGATAAGGGGTGTGGTGGTGCAAACATTGCTTTGAAATACATTGCCATGCCTTGTCTTGTCCTCTGCTACTGTCAAAACAGGATTCTGCAGGCATAGATGGCCGACCGACCACATTGAGTGCCAGCCGACCACAAATCTCTAGCCGAGAGCCATACCAATGGTCGATGACCACTTTCCCATGGCCGGTGACCATTCCTCATGGCCGGTGGCACCCCACAGTGTTCAAAGAGTGCTCCTTGGGACTTGTGCAATTTTCAGAGGCATAAAATAGTGAAAATAGAAATAGCTTGTGCATGGTGGTGGATTTTCGAGCGGAGTCGAGCACGCATGCATTGGACCCTCTTCCTGAGGCTGTTTTATCGCTTTATTAGCTTAGTTAATTTGCTTAACTAGTTAATTGGTTTGTAACTATTTAATTAGCTTGTTAGTTGATAAAATTGTATTATTCTTTCGGTCCCTTCGAGCGAGGGCAAATTTGTAATAAGTGTGCGTGCGTGTGATGCATGTCTTCCAATCCCCACTTCTTTCTCTCTTTTACTTACCTGCTTTTGATGGTTAGTATTAGGACATGTCTTGATTAGCATACTCATGATAGCATGTTTGCATCCATTCATTTGTATTGCACGCACCGGGCTCGGCGCATCATACTAATTGCATAGTATTTCAAATCTAACTTGAGTACATGTTATCTGCTGCATTTCACATGCCATCCATAGATTAGCCGAGCCTATTCTAGCTGCATTTTGCCTGCGATGCATTAGCCATCTTAACATGGACTTGGATCATACATTTGATTACTAACATGTTCCTTGTTTTGGCTTGGAGTACTAGGTAAGTGTTTATGCTTTAGCATCTCGCATGAGTGTGAATGTTAACATGAAAGCATGCTTGCCATGAGGCTAACTGCTTAGTTGATTTACTCCCTGAATGCCTGTGGATGGAGGTTGGATTGCTTGAGTTGGAACAACTCATTGAAATCCGTGTTTTAGCCTACTTGCGAGTAGCAAATTTCAAACTGTCTTCCAAACGAACAGATATGCAATGCTTTGTTCCAAATTAGGCGATCTAGTCTATACTCTTGTGTTGTGTGCATCACATAGTAAGATTAGCTAATTAACCAGAATAAGAGCACATAATGTTTTCAAAACTAGATATCATGGTTAGTAGAGGCCGATCTTTGATCGGGCGAGTGGGGGTGCTCATAGCTGACCTTCCCCAATCGTACCCAAGTTCCCGAGCCAAGGCAACTTTAGTGATGACGGACACGTGGCCTTAGGCAAACGAGTCAGGGTTTCCTAAATTCTCCCATAAAAAATATTTAGGTGGCAACCCTGTATCTGGCAAAGCAGTCCATGTTTGGCGCTTCTTTCAAAAAAACATCTGTTTTAAAAAACGATTTGCCGAATTTGGACTCTTTGATGATTCATCGGTCTTGCATTGCACTCTGCGAGATTAGATACAGGGCCGTGACATTGAGTCCTGAACTGTAGTGAGCCCAAATGAACAAAACAGGGGATTCCCTCCCGGGACGTTCAGGGACGTCTACAACATGGTACTTAACAATTGAAAACCCCTCTTTATATATATTACAAATCAAACCCTAACCTTCCAAAATTTTCATAACTCCACCATTTATACAAAATGACAAACGTTTATGTTAAAACCCATAAGAAGGAGTAGATCATCTCTACCTCAAATTTCGAAGCTCAAAGGAGAAGGAGGAAGAAACTCAAAGTGCTCCAAAGCCCAACTTTTTTGGATCAACACGAAGCCCACACCAAGCTCTACTTTCTTGCAAAGAGACTAGGGTAGAAGACCACTAGAACTAGGGATATTAGTAGAGAGAAGGTGTATGTAGAGAGAGAGTGTACCAATCTAGGGTTTGAAAAGAAAAGAAGATCAAAAAGTGAAGTATAGAATTGCTGCTGCGATTTGATATAAGCGAGGCTCGCTCGAGCGAATGAGTGGTCGCTCGAGCAACCAAACACAACTACCTCGCTCAAATGCAAGAAGCGTCGCTCGAGCGAACAATGCGAAGCTTCAGGTCTATAACCCAGAAACACGCTCGAGCGCAAGAGTACTCGCTCGAGCAAAGAAACTCAAAACATAGTCCTCGCTCGCTCGAGCGAAGGAAAGCTCGCTCGAGCAAAGAAACACAACCTTCAGGTCCAAACTAGACGCAGACGCATGCTTGAGCGCAAGAGTGCTCGCTCGAGCCAAGAGATACACCATTCAAAGCTTGCTTGAGCGAAGAAATCCTAGTTCGAGCGAAGGAACTAAAACACAAAGCTCGCTCGAGTGAGGCCTCGCTCGAGCGAAGAAACCAAAAATCTGGGCAGCAACTATTTATTTCAAATCACAACCAACCTGTTACAAACATGCACAATACATCCCAAAACTCAAATGCAAAGAATTAAAGGATAGAAATGCGATAGAGACAACAACAAACATCCACGGAACCGAGTCCGGAATATAATAAACAATGGAGGGAAAATCGAGATCGCTATAGTTACACACTCAACTTGATCATTTTATTGTTAAGTTGTTTCGGTAAATAAATTCTGTAGGTAATTTATTTTTATTTGTTTGATTTGGTTTCACATTATTTATTTTACATAGAAGATTGTTCCAACAGATGATTGTTGTTGTTTTTGATGAACATATAGAACAAACATATAAGATTTGTGTGTGAATTTGAACAAATCTGTGTTGAATTTGAACAAATCATAGATAAAAAATTGAACTGATAAAAAATATAACAAGAATTAACGCATATTTCAACAAATAAGAAAAAATTTGAAGGTGAAAAATATTTGAACAAATAAAAAATGAACACATATTTCAACAAATAAGAACAAAGAGAAACTCACAGAATTTGAATAGAGAGAGAAACTTGTAGAATTTGAACATATAAGAAAAAAATTCAATAGATACATATAAATTTAAACATATAGTCAAAAGAATTTCAACAAATAGATATAAGTTTAAACAGATAGTCAAAAGATGTTAATAGATAAAAAAAAGTCAACATATAAATTAAGGAGTAAAATTAGAAACAAAATGTCATTCAAAACAAACCAAATGATTTCTCACCAATCTATTTCACAAATGATAGATTTTTCACCAATAAAAAATATCTATTGGGTTTAATGCCTTATATCCTCTTTAGTTTGGATTTATCATCAATTTACTCTTTAATTTTTAGATTAAAATGTGAGATTACAAAAATTAATATATTTGAAAAAGATATTTTTACTTTTTTATGAAAATACAAAAAGTAGAATGAATGAGAAAGAATCTTTGAGTCCGTTTGATTTAATTTTAGAATTATGATTTGAGTGTGGATTTGAATTTTGAGTTTTTGAATCAAGATTTGAAAAGAGAAAATTTGTTTGGTTATGAGTTTTGAAAATAGTTTTGGGATAATTTGTAATTTTTTTAATTATTATTTTTGATTGATTGATGTGTAGAATGTGAGAGAAGAGGGTAGATGTGAGGAAAAAAAATGATTAATTGATTAATTAAGGGTAAATTATATTGACACCTTTGAGGTTTGTTTTTAATACAAGTATCCCCCTCATGTTTTGAAAATTACATCTCTCTCCCTAAGATTTAAACTTCCATTATAATTTAATCATTCCGTTAGTTAATCGTTAAGTCAACTAAAGGAAAAACTGATCTAAGAAACTAATTTTTAAAATGCCTATTTTATCCTTATTTAAATATATAAAATTGACAGACAATTTACCATTTAAGAAAATTTTATATGCTCCAATCGTGGTCTTTGGTTATGATATATTATAGTGCTAGTTATACTATTGATTATAATATTATTTTGGTTATGATTCAAATGGTGTTTAGTGATGTCTTATGGGTGTTTAATTATTATTTTTTTTTAGTTATGATTGAAAATGATCTAATTATAATATTTGTAATAATTAACATCACAAAAGCTTGTGTACCATACCATTACCTAAATATTTAATAGTACAATAATATATTTATTAGTATTAAATGAATTTTTGTAATTCCTTACAAATTTTATTTACTCATCTAGTAATTTTTTTTTTTTAAAAAAAATTTTTAATATGAGTAAAATAGGCATTTAAAAAAATTAATTTATTACATTAGTTTTTCCATTAGTTGACTTGACGGTTGACTAACGGAATGATTAAATTGTAATGGAAGTTTAAACTTTAGGAAGGAAAATGTAATTTCCAGAACGAGGGGCTACTTATATTACAGACAAACCTCAAGGTGTCACGACCCAAACCCGCACCTATAGGTTTAGCATCGTAACCGGCCAGTAATCTGGGATTACCAAAGGCCTGCTTAACAGTGAACAGAAATAGGGGCTGGCAGAAGCCAATAATAATAAAATAAAATCGTCTAATGAGCTATGGGACTTACATGGGACAAAACAACTTTAACAAAACATATGAACAAAAACATTTACATAACCTCGGGAATTAAACCCCATTAACAAATTTAACAAAACAAAAGAACCTATACCAAGACTTTCTAACATTAGATCACAATTGCAAAAGGGATGAATATGACACTACCCAAAAGCCTAGACACATGACGCGTTGGGACCTCGCCATGAGGCATAGCAGTTGGCTTCACAAAACATGATACAAGTCAACGCTGCTAAGTATGGTCCTAAGCTAGATCACCGACATACATATACTACACAATGAGCTAAAACCCAATAAATAATCTCAACGTAAAAAGGTTAAATAAACGAGATCCATAACTTAAAAAATCAAACAATGTTTCCGGATACTTATAATAATAAGTAAAGTTCCTCAAACCTTAAGCAAACCTTTCATTATTTCAGTGTTGAACACCTAGCGTGGTACATTTTCAACAACATTATTAAACCCCGACAAAATGCCAGACAAAATGTATACGACGAAACAAAGCATTTATCAAATATGGTTTTCAAACCATTCAAAGTTACTTACATTTCGTTGCATAACTAGTAATACTGAACAGAATATGAGCAAAACAACCACAATGGATCGAGGACATAGGCATAACGACCACTACGGATTAGGGTTGGGCATAGGGTTATCCGAACCGCACAAACTTCCCAACCTGAACCGATCCGCATACAAATGAGTGGTTTCACAGACACAATGCGGGCGGATGCGGTTTGGAATATGGCATGATTGCGGGTTGTGGGTGGGTTGTGGGTTACACCCGCAAGAACTCACCCGTACTTAGATTTATTTATTTTTTTAAAGCTGGACCATTGTTATTTTACTATTGCAATTTGGATGAATGTAAAATTTAATGAATAATTACTTTTAGATAAGCTTAGGATTTTGAATGATTTTACTTTAATTGTATTGTTGGGTAGTTGATAGTAAATGAGATTGATGATCTAGTTTAGGATTTTGAAAGATGTGCTTGTGTTAGTTTATGATTTGATTTAAAACTTTAGGATTTTGAATGATTTGTTTGTGTTAAGAATTGATTTTGTTGTGTTTTTAATTTTATAAGTTTAAATTCATTAATTATTAATGTTGGAGCATTTTAGAAAATGGGGGGAAAAGGGCCCAAAATAAATATTTACAAAATGGAAAGAAAAAAAAAGGCTCCAAAATAAATTTTTAAAGAAAAAAGTCCAATCCACAAACCGCCTACAGCTGCCCGCACATCCGCGAACCCTATCCGCACAAATCGCAATCTGTATTGCGAGCAGTTGCAAGTTGGATTTTCCCCAAACCGCATACATGAGTGCGGGTCCAAACCAATTCGCAAACTGTCCAAAACCAAACCACGACCACCCCTACTACGGATCGACATAGACAGAATGATCGTAACGGATCGACATATACATAACAATCATAATGGATCGACAGAGACATAATGACCACAATTGATTGACTTAGACAAAACAACCACAACGGGCTGACATAGACATAATGACCACCATGGATCGACATAATCATAACGGAGATTTCCAAACAATCAAGCGTATGTTCATGGGTATCACATTCGGTAATCAAAAAGAGAATCTCATTCATTCTTACCAAAATCTCATTTCCAGGAACATATCATATTGTTTACAATTCAGAGTTTCAAAGCATAACTTACGGGTTCTAACATTCTTAATCAAACACTTATCGTATCAAGCATGAGATAACATAACGTAAGTTTCACAAATTAACAAGCCATTTCAGAGTAATTCATATACAAAAATATCTTTACAAAGAGATTACTCACCGTGTTCGGCCGGATGATACTCCTTGTGCAAACAACCTACACAACACATTCACGCACAACAGTTCATAATGCGTTCAAGTCATTCAGTCAGTTCTTATACCTATTCAGTTCATTCGATACTTATTCATTCGGTTATAACTATTCATTCTTTAATTTCTTTTCTTTCCATTCATTAATGTCCATCGTGTTCATGAGATGCATATGCACATGAAAAACACTTGAAAACCATACAAACGAAGGTCCAAAAGTCAGAATAACAGGAAGAAAACAAAACCGAGCCTACCATGTTGGCCGCACGTGCAGTGGCCTGGTCGCTCATGCTGTGGCCTTGGCTGCATTAGCGGCAAGAAAACATAATGCAATTTGGGCAAAAGAAGCTTGGCCTCTTGTGCTGTGGCCCATGCCGCTCGAGCAGTCTGGTTGAAATGTAGTTTGAAGTTCTGCTGAAAAATGGCACTTTTCCCTTTGCAAATTCAACTTCAATTTTAGACAAAACAAGGCTCAAAACTCTTCAAAAACATGGTGACTACAATATTTCCAACTTTAACCAAAACTCATAACTTCAAAACAAACTCATTTTCCATTTCAAAGATCAAACTTAAGAATTGAAGAGTGAAACCAAGAACTATGGATGTGATAAGTTCCAAACCTTCAAAATTCATGGAAGTTCCCTCTCTTTGGAAAATTCATGCAAGAAGAATGCCATGAATGCCAAATCTTGAGCCATGTCAATTTCTCTCTCTTTAACCTTATGTGAGTTCCAAACCACAAGTTACATGTAGCGACCCTAATTTTTCTTAAGCTATTATTTATTATTATTACTTTATTTTATTTGTGAGTTTATTAATTGCATGGATATATGAGAATTTAATGTGATATTTAATTATATATATAATTATTCTGAATATTTATATATTTATATTTTCTATATATAAAAAAAGTGTTTTATATTTTATAAAATATATATCATATTTATGTATGTTGTATTTATGTTGTGTTTGTATAATATAATAAGTGATTAGGTTATAATCTTAGGAGGCAAAGAAAAGAAAAGAAAAGAGAAACAAAAAGGGACAAAGCAGCCAGGAAAGAGAGAGAGATTGAAAGAAAAGAGAAAAAGAAAAGAAAGAGGGTTCACTGTGTGTGAGAGAGGAGAGAGAGAGAGAGAGAGAGAGACGGAGGAGTTTCGAGAAAGAAGAGAGGGGGAGAAAAAGAGGTTAGGGTTTTGTTTTGCTGGCTTCTTTAATTCTCCAAATATTTCTTTGATCTTCAAAACATAATTGTAAGTGTAAAGCCCAATTTCCTTAACTTACGTTTCTTTTGTTGTTTTATTTCTTTATTTTTATTTATTTGATGTTGTTTTGATATTTTACTTGCATATAAATGATGGATTGATTTCAACTACTTTGGTTAATTGTGTATGCAAGGTTTAGAGTTTTTATATGTATTTATTTTATAGTTGTAATCACACTCATAGACATATGAAATTAAAATAAACTTGGAACCCATAGATAAATTCCGAATACTCTACCATGACTCTATGGATTGTTATTTTATTTGAGTGCTGGTGAGAAAAAGTGTACAAAAAAAAGTGAGGATTATAAGATTTATTTGAATGCCTTAGGCTCGGCATTGTTATGCTTGTTCTCATGAGTAGATGAGGGGTTATGTATATATATATATTGTTGCCTCGTTCTCAGGAGTAGACGGATGCTTTGATTTACGTGTGTACGTATATGCTAACCGTCTGGGGAGTGTGGGTCAAATTTGGGACGATATCCCCATGCAAGTTTGGCTTCGAAACGGTGTTAGGTATATGGAAGGCACATGGGATATAAGTGTAGGCCAGAAGTGAAGGGCCGAAGTGATGGAGTTAAGGTACAAAGAATTAATTATGAGCTTATTAGTATAATTTGAATTTTATTAATTTGTATATCTTGAAAAATAGTAAGCGACCTAAATAAATTACGAAATTTGGACAGAGGCATGTATACGTAATTTTTGATAACTTTTGTATTTCAACTTTTTATTAAAAAGATCGATTGGAACTTGTAATCGAATGATCTTGGTTACAATAGTTTTTATTCATTTTAGTAATGCAGATTTTAGATGTTGTTTCAACCCACGAAACAAGCTCATTTTTATTGATTTCATGTAAACTGAAGTAAAACATTATTCTGAACACTTTTCATGTTTTAAACTTTTGCTAAAAAAATCATCTTAGGACAATTGCTTTTCGTTTTCAGTTTCAGATTTTCGGTCGAATTCCGTCTAGGTTCTTCTATCAAGTTTTTCCCTCAACCTGTTTAGTTTCTACTAAATTCATTCACGATACCTTTTAGAAAATTTGATTCTATACAACTTTTATTCTTTGAGTTTTGGTCAATTCGAATGATTTAAGCTTGAAGCGGTGCATTTTTGTACTTCTTCAGTAATTTACTTATGATTAAATTATACTAACTTTATTTTTTGCAGAATGGTAGGTCTTACTAACTTTTTTATGCAGGGCTGACCCACCATATTTATTTTTATTTTCATTTTTTTTTTTTATATACTCAATTTATATTTGGTTGTGTGCAGGTAAGAAACTAAATGCCACCGTATCTCGGGAAACTACCCTTTCGTCTCAGTGTGGGTAGAACTACTTGTCTTGTCCTGTAACAAAAATTAAATGTACTATTGTTTGTGTTTAGTGGACACGTGGGTGTCAAATCTTGTACTCATACCAGTATACTTGTATACTGACCCGTTTTGTCTCTTGGCATCTCGGGTGCATTCTATTTGAGCACAGTCGAGCTTCCTTTGTAGGATTAGTTGGGATTACGGTAGTGACGAGAAATAACTATGGTCGTAGGACATGTCTTTCGAACTTCTTTTGTTTTCTTGAGTTTAGGGTTGATATTAGTTTAGTTATTTATTTATTTTTTTGACCTTGATATTTTGATTTGGCATTGTGGGTTATTTTCTAATTTTACATTCATTAAGTTGTTTTGACTATTTGTTGCTACTTTGATGTTGGATGAATTGGATAGTCATGAATTTATGATGGATGGTTTGGTTGGCGTTTGTTAATTTTTTTTTTATCCCTTTTTTTTTAGCATTGAAATTTACTTAAACCTTATAGAGACGAGAACATTTAGATTTTATTTCACCCTTAGGATTTGAATGGTGGAATATTGATTGGGATTTAGTCCTAATTTAATATTTAATTGTCTAAATTTTGGGGCGTGACATTACACCACTCAATTCTTTAATTCAAGGAATTAAAGATGGATTCTACCTTAAATGGTTTATTTGGTGAAAATTTGTACAAATCCCATTCTCTTCTTCTTCTTGTACTCTAGGGTTCCCTCTTTCTCTTTTTGTCTCTAGAACTCTCCTCCCTCTCTCTTAAATATCTATCTCTCCCAAATCCAATCCCACTAAGGCTCATATATATATTTATATAATCCAATTAGTTCATTTTGAATTAGATTTTTACAAAACTTTGTATTAGATTCTAAAAATCATACCAATCACAAATATGCATTCCGATTTGGTTTCTGACGCCTCTACGACCCTCAATTTCAATTTAAAATTGTAATTTCAACAAATCTTCCAACAACCAACAGATATGAATTCAAATCCTTATATCTCACACCATTATACATGCAATTTCACAATAAACACATAATCAATGAGCACATAAGGATGCAATTTGATGACTACTTAAATCATATGCAATTTAATTTTAATCTTATGGTTTACTGATTTAGACAAGTTTAAGTCACATTCTCTATATATTTGTTCCCAGTATCACATGGCAAATGACACATGACACATAATTAACACATAACCACATAATCATTGCTGCTCACATGATTGACTTAATTAACTATGGAGGTGGTTGTTACACAAGGGGTGTCAGTGTCATTTATCCATTAATAATAATAATAATAATAATAATAATAAATAAAAAGAGAGGAGAGGAGTTTTGAAAGTAATTTTAAGTTATATTTTAAAAATATATTTGGTTAACATAGTTCATCCAAATTATGATTTAAAAACAGAGTTGAGTTTTGGGAAGTAAACTAAACACTGCCTTTGACTTTTTTGTATGAGGTGAATTGTTTTTTGGCTTTTTGACCTTTTGGTGTTTGGAATTTGATTATTATTATTATCATCTGCTTATTTTTATTTTAGTGATTTTTTTTTAAAAAAATTAAAAATTTTATGCTTCTAAATTCAACTCAATGAGATGAATCAAAAAAATTCAAAAAATTCAAAAAAAGTTAAGAAAAAATAAAAATAAAATTTTTTACATTCATTAAAAAATTAATATAATTTTTATTAAAAAAAAAAGTGAGTTTTTTAGGTGTTGGCAAATAACTTTTTGACTTTTTAATTTTTTTTTTTTAACTTGTTAGACCTTTTAACTTTTTTGATTTTTTTGTGTTATGGTTAAATTAACTATAAAAACTCATATTTGAATTTTGTAATATGTATTATTATGACAGTTATTACATTATTAAAATAGTTCATGTTTTAAATATCTTTTATTGCATAAGACTAATGTTAATAAAAAAAATTATGAACATTTAGTTTTTCTATGTAGTATATTCTTAAATCCTACAAATAATGAGATTGTTTGGTGCAAGTTATTGTAAGTTAGAAATCAATAATTAGAAAACAAAAATCAAAATAATCTCTCTCCTAACTTTCAACTTATTTAAATTATTTTTACCTAATAAATACCAAATAATTTAATGCAAATTCTCCAAAATAAAATAAATTATAAATAGTTTAAATAAATTACAATAAACCGCATATATTATTCAATAATCTTAAAGTAATGTTTTATATGTTATATTAATTTTACTATTTAAATCAATAAAAATTAAGTTGAGGTACACATGCACGGAGCAACTAACTGAATGTGGGACTGAAGGTTTTTTCAGTTGGATGCATTGGTATGACCACTTGAAAGACCTCTCTCTCTCTGGAATGTGCGATCTACTGACCTCCAACTCAGCCTCAGCCACGAAATCTCAAGAAGAGGAAGACCATTTGGTCAGAAGTACAAAGAAAATCAAGAGCAAGGAACACACAGAGGAAGAGTCCATGGATACAGCTAAAAGTCCAAGTCTCCCTCCTATCTCATAATCAAATTAGGATCCCAAAGACAATACCCCTCACACACTGTCAACAAAGGGCCAGAAGGTCAAATCATTCAAGGAAGCTCTAGCAACTTCACAAAATACTGATTTCTACTTTTATGACACTATGGATTCACTCTCAGCCGACGAAGAGGATGATGAAGGCGATACAACCATCCATGAAGGAAACCTATACCCAACTCAACAAGGCATCCCACAAGTACATCTCCCGAAAAAACTTCTAGAACAGATTCGCAAACCCTAGGCCAATACACTGATAGTTAGACTACTGGGCAAGAACATCGGGTAGAAGATGCTCTGCACAAGAGTTAAGAATATATGGGGCCTACAAGAGGACTTTAATGCTATAGATTTAGGCAATAACTATTTCTTGTTCAAATTTTCCTCAATGGAAGACTGTGCAAAAGTATATTTTAGAGGACCATGGGTCATTATGGACCATTATCTCACTGTGCATAAATGGGAACCTGATTTCAAGGCATCAAAAGCTTTTAAAACCACTACCGCCGTATGGGTTAGGTTTCCGAAGCTTCCGATTGAATATTTCCAAGAGAAGGTCCTTTATGCGATTGCTAGGTAGATTGGTAAACCTCCGAAGATTGACCTCACCACAACCATGGCTACTAGAGGCCGATTTGCAAGGGTTTGCATTGAAGTGGATCTACGCAAGCCGCTCTGCCCCAGATTCCTCTTGGGTAAGAAACGCTATAACATAGAATATGAATCTATTCATTCATTTTGTTTTTTCTGTGGCAAGGTGGACCATCGCAAGGAATTGTGCAAATATTAAGCAGCGCATCCCAGGCAACAAGTAGTTTACTGAAGCAACCCACCGTCGGAGGAAATGTAACTAACCGTTGCAGGTTACCAGGACCAAACTCCAATGGCTAGCTCCAGTGCTAACAATCACTTGCAACAGCCAACAGTAGAAGATAATACATATGGGCCATAGATGATGGTAACAAATAGAACCCGTAAGCCTGTGATCAACAGGAAGGCCCAAACCAATGGACCAAGCCTAAACTCCAACAAGTTCTCAAAATTGGGTAAAGGGATCCAACAAGAAGAAAACCTAGGTAGGGGCAAGAAAACAACGAGATTGGGCCTCGAAAAAGAGACATCTAGCCTAAACCAAAAAACCCAAACTGGGCCATCTGTCCCACAAACCCCAAACAAGCCCAAGGCCACACAACCCGTTGCTAATCTAAAGCAAACCCACACTTCACCTACTCAGAACCCCTCTACCAACATCATCCCTGTACATTACCCTAGGCACTACATAGCAACCAAACTAGTCACTCAGTAACTGATAACCCTAGTACATTGGGAACTGATTTTGAATCTCCAGAAATCTCAATGACAGATATGCATAATGAAACATCTATAACCCAAACACCCACCCCACTCATCCCTAAACATTCATCAGCAGGGAAAGATGGAACCACAACCACAAAACACAGAAAACCCCCTGATCCTAGGATCTACCATGGAGACTGAAAAGAGTCCAAGACTAGAGATGCTAACGAACCGGATGGAGAACCACCTTCTAACTCTGTTGTTAGATCAAGGGAGCGAAGCACTTCACCTCATCACTATGGCATAGTGGATAGAGCAGATACGAATGCAAGTAAAACCAAGCTGGAATAGCAGAGCCGAGCTCCCAATTCACTCAAAGCAGATGGCATCCATGAGATCAAGAGAACAAGATCATAGACGAATCCGCAGCATACTTCCTAGTTTGGCCACTGATCCCCTTCCTGAATACCCTACTATGGATTCACTAAACATTCTCTTTTGGAACTGCCGAGGGACAGGCAATAATGCCTTTA
This sequence comes from Camellia lanceoleosa, assembly GCA_025200525.1. NCBI lineage: Eukaryota > Viridiplantae > Streptophyta > Magnoliopsida > Ericales > Theaceae > Camellia > Camellia lanceoleosa. The sequence goes on from CM045764.1 coordinate 440,864, forward strand.
AACATAACATAAGAGAGCTAATTAGCACTCACAAACCTATGATACTCATCCTTATGGAAACTAAAGTTCTATATAGTTCAATGGGAAATTTCTTTAACAACATGGGGTTTACTACTACAACTGTCGTGGATCCAATAAAAAGAGTATGAGGCATTTGGCTACTCTGGGACACGAGTCATGTCAATATAAGAGCTTCACATGCCACTAACCAAGTCATCCAAGCCACCATCCATAAAGAAGACTATGAGGAATGAATGATTTTTGCTGTCTATGCTAGCCCTCACTTCTCGCAAAGGGATGAACTCTGGAACAATCTTGAAGACACAGTTAGGAGCATGGAGAAACCCTGGATGGTGGCGGGCAACGTCAATGACTTCACCAATCACAATGAAAAAAGAAGCTACTCTCCCAACTACAACCACAATCGAGCCTAGAGATTTGCTGAACGAATTAACAACTACAACCTCATTGACCTTGGCAGTGTCAGCCCTAAACTCACCTGGACAAACAACAGAAAAGGCTTGTAAATACCATGGAGCGTCTAGATAGAGTTGTGAGCAATGACAAATGGAGAGCTTTATTTCCTGAAGGTACTATAAGGACATTACCCAAGACCCATTCTGATCATTCTCCACTCGTAGTGCTCACACAAGGTATGCACCCCTCTAACCCTAATACTAGGCCTTTTAGATTTGAAGCAACATGGCTCTACCACCCTACTTTTTCGGATGTTATCACGAAGTCCTGGACTAATATGGACTCTAATCTAATTGAGGCCATAGATGGCTTTACCCATAATGTAAAAAACTAGAACAAATAAGTTTTTGGGAATGTGTACAAACGGAAAAGAAATCTGTTGGCCCGAATAGAAGGAATTCAAAAATCTCAAACCCAAGCTTTTTTCCATAACATGTTCCTCTTAGAACAAAATCTCATAAAGCAGTACAACATGACCCTTTTTCAAGAAGAGCTTATCTGGTTTCAAAAATCCAGAGTCAAATGGCTTACCATGGAAGATTGAAATACAAATTTTTTTTTATATATCTGCCCTCAATAAACGCAAAAAATTGAAAATTAATATGCTCAATGATGACAATGGCAACTGGCTTTCCCAATCTGAAGATGTTGAAACTCACATTAACCAACATTTCCATGATCTGTTTCACCATGAGGAAACTCCTATGCTGGATAACTGAAGGAATATCATCAATACTAGTTTCACCAAAAAAAGATAATGATAAAATCCAAGCTCCCATCACTAATCATGAAATCTGGAATGCCATTCAAAATATAAAAGCCTTTAAAGCTCCTGGAAAAGATGGTTTGCAAGCTGTTTTCTATCATCAAAACTAGAATATTGTGGGAACCTCCATGTGCAATTTGTCAAACAATGTTTCTCTACCCAGACTATCCTCAAGGAGGTCAATGAAACTCAGATTGTGTTAATTCCCAAACTGGAAAACCCTGAGACTATAAAACAATTTAGACCCATAAGCTTGTGCAATGTAACTTACAAAACCATCACCAAAATCATTGTCAATAGAATCAGACCCCTACTCTCTAATTTAATTAGCCCCAATCAGAGTAGTTTCATCCCTAGTAGAACTACCACTGATAATATCATTATAACTCAGGAAATCATTCACACCCTTAGGACCGAAAGGTAAAACTGGTGGTATGGTGCTTAAGATTGACCTTGAGAAAGCCTATGATCGTATATCTTGGGAGTTTATCCATCATACCCTCAAAGAATTTAATCTCAACTCTACTTGGATTACTCTCATCATGAACTGCGTTTCTAATGTCAACTCTTCTATCATTTGGAATGGAGAGACCTTCCCTAATATTAGTGTTAGGAGAGGCCTTAGACAAGGGGATCCTCTCTCCCCTTACCTATTTGTGCTTTGCATGGAGAATCTCTCTAACATGATAAGACTTAGAACTCAAAGTGGTGATTGGAATGGTCTTAAAGCGGCTAAACATAGTCCCGCTATCTCCCACATGTTCTTTGCTGACGACCTTATTCTTTTTGCCAAAGCTAATAATAGAAACTGTGATGCCATCATGAAAGGCCTAAATGACTTTTGTGATATATCTGGGCAGAAAATACATTTCCAAAAATCCAAGATCTTTGTTTCTCTCAACATCCCTAGAAGTGAAGCTCTCCTCCTTAGTTACCATTGTGGTATTTCTCTTACCAATGACCTGGGCAAGTATCTTGGAACCCCTCTACTCCATGGTAAAATCAATAAGAATCATATAAAAGACATCATTGAGAGAATGACAAATAGGTTGTTGTAGACACCCCATTTTTGACCGTCCTCAAGACTCGGACGTCATCGCTTGCGCACTCGATGATTATGATTGCATGTGTTCGTTTTGAGTGCTCGAAGTTCTCAGTAGAGTGCCCTGCCTTTGAGCCTTGAAACCTTATCTACTTTGTGCCTTGTTTTGGACCAAAACCTTAGTTTTTCTTGCCTGGAACTTTTGGTGACCTATGGGCCACCACCATAGGCTGTCAGCCATGGATAATGGCTGTCGGCCAGGAGTGTGGCCAGTCGGCCACCAGGGTGGCCTGTCAGCTACCAATGCATTTTTCCGGATATTTGTTGACAGTTGTGCCAACTGTTGGCATAATGAGCTGCATCTCCCTACACGAGTATAGTGAGATGTTTCTAAGCTCAAAGAGTGTTTTTCTATATATATGGGAGTTTCTCCCCCATTTTGAGAGGTTAGCAATTTTGGAACAAAATTCTCTCTCTCTCTAGATTTCTCTCTCTCTCTCTTACAATTTTGTGCTGTGAAGCTAGTTTTCTCTACACTTTTGCATACACTACCTTGATCAAAGTTACTTCTCTTTGAGCTGAGGTTCCTTGAGACTTGTTTTGAGCTCTAGCAAGTGGTTTTAGCTTGGATTTGTGCCTAGAGTTACTCTTTGCTTCAAGAGGTAGTTTATTTGCTTTGTTCACTTGTTTAGTATACTTGTTTTTCCATCTATTTTAACTGTTCTGAGGCTGGTTTTGAACCAAAAAGAAACCTCTATTTTGTGACTTAAAAATGGTGGTTTGAGCCTTTCTTTTAGTTAGGGGTGGTTCACCCTTCTTGCTTACTAGTTTGCTAAGTTTTTGTGCCTTTATCCATCACTTTCAAATCAACTTTTTCGGCCTTTTAACCATCAAATTTTAGAGGCTTTTTAGTGGCCAAAAACTCATTTTGAAGTCCAAAATTAGAGGGGTTAGCCTCCCCTCCTCATGTCTTGTTTGCATGCCTAGTTAGCTTCACATGTTAGTATGTTTTTTTTAGCCTAACTTAGCTCAAGTCTAGCATGTTTTAGCCTCTAAAATAACCTGTTTTAGCTGTGTTTTAGGCTAGTTAGTTTGTTTGAGTCTTGTTTTGCCTAGTTGTAGTGTTAATTCCTTCACTAGCTTAGTGTTTTAAGGCTTTAACTAGCAGATCTGGACCAGACCGGTATGGCACCATATGAGGGATGACCTAACTGGAAGGGTCCACACCTGATTGGTCTCCGATCTAGACCAGACTGTAAAATAATAGTTTTCACGCGAGTATCGGTATGGCACCATATGAGGCACTATATGGCGGAAAGTGTAGATCGCCAGTTTGTTGGACAGAGGTTGGTGATAGAGCTATTTATGGGACTGAACTTGTGCAAGAAATGACTGAGAAGATCAAAACCATTCATCAAAGGCTCAAAACTGCACAGAGCCGACAGAAAAGTTACGCAGATTAGCGAAGAAGTGACTTAGAGTACGAAGTGGGAAAACATGTATTCATCAAAGTGACCCCAATGAAGGGGCATGTGAGATTTGGTAAAAAGGAAAAATTGACTCCTCGCTACATTGGACTGTTTTAGATCCTTGAGAGGTTGGGTCCTGTTGCTTATCATATTGCCTTGCTACCGGGAATGGAACAAGTGCATAACGTTTTCCATGTATCCATGCTTCGTGGGTATCTTAGAGATCCATTCCATGTGATTGATTACCACCAGATTACTCTAGATGAGGATATGATGTATGAAGAATGGCCCATGCAAATCATTGATCGGCAAGTGAAGCAATTGAGAAACAAAACTATCCTATGGTGAAGGTTGAGTGGAGAGAACATTATGGGAAGGAGGCCACTTGGGAGAAAGAGGAAGAAATACGGCAATAGTATCCACATTTGTTTCCATCTGAAGGTAACTTAAGTTTAGAGGACCAAACTTTCTAAGGAGGAGAGACTGTGATGACCCCGACCTCCAAACTAGTACATTATATAATTTTAATGAGTTTAATTGCATGATTATGTGTTTAATTGTGTGATTACATGTTTAATTCTATGATTATCTGTTGACATATGGAATATCTATTTAAATTGACAACTTAGAGTCGGAAATTGAAAGCCTAAACGGCTTCAGAAACTGAAATTGACTAACCCGATAGGCTAATTAGAATATTTAGAATTTTATGGCAACTTTAATTGAAATTTGATTTGGATCAAAATAATTATAATTAACTGATTGAATTAGTTAGAATTAAGCCTAATTAATTAATCTTAACCACATTTGATTAGGTTACCCTAATCACACCCTATATAAGGCTCTAATTAAGCTTATAGGCTCATTTTCATAACACTTAGCTGAGAATTGAGAGAGAGGAGAGGAGAGTTCAACATCTAAAGAGAGAAATGGGAGATTTGTAGAGAATTGTGGAAGCTTGAAGGGTTGGAGTTATAATGCACTTGATTTCACACATTAGGTATGAGATTCATCCTAAATTCTTAGAATTGAATCATGTAGAAACTAAGTTCATGGAGTTATAGGATCATTTGGTTGAATTTGAATAGGTTGAGCATGAGTTGTTATGAATAGGATGAATTGGAGTTGAATTATACACATGCATGCATAATTTGACTTAGAAATAATGAAATTCCTACATGCATGGCACATTTACACCTTAAATTGGAGAATCCTTCATGTTTTCATGCTTCCCATGTCACTTGATCATATTTCGAACATGTTTTGAAGAAATGTACACTCAAATTGAGTTAAACTTATTTTATAAATTGAGGTTGGAGTCATTGGTTGGGAAATTACCATGATTTTGAATAAATAGGTTCGAATTGGAAGTATTTTCATGTTATATAGTGACTCTCCATGTTTTTATACCAAAAACACAAGATTTGAAGATTTGAGTACATGTTTGAACTTCAAACACAGTTCTGGAAATTCCAGTATTCGTGCTATCCGTTCGAGCGAGGGAAGCCATGCTCGAGCGTGGAATTCGGACTCCTAGAAGTTTCTGAAATTTTACAGTCCGCTCGGGCGACCAAAGTGGCACTCGAGCGAGGACCTTTTTTCTCAGTCTTCTACTCGATCGACCATCGAGCGGGAATTTCATGTAACTAGTATTTTTACAGACCGCTCGACCGACGGAAGTTACGCTCGAGTAACCACCTTTGTTTTTGAACCCCCGCTCAAGCGTAAGAAGTTGCGCTGGAGCGGAGACCCTGTTTTCAACAACATTTTTCCAACTCTTTTAAGTGCATATTTGCATCCTCATGTCACTCTAAGCATTCTTAGGCACCTTTTGAACTCCTATAATCATAAAATAAGTTAGAAACACATAAAGAGAATTGAATTAAAATGAAATGGAGTTTCATTTGTACTTTGTTATGTGTTTCGTTTAGGTGGACGCCAAAGGCTTAACGTCACCACAAACCACTGTGAGTAATAACTTTATAAAGATATGTTCAAGTTATTTATATTTTCAAAAATGTTATTGCTATTGAAATTGATATATAATTGATTAAATGGTTTATTGAAGCGTTATGATGATTGATGAAATGGTCTATCGAAACGTTATTTTCTCATAACGAATGAAGTTCTGTTTTGAAATTATACTCGTGGCATCCTTTAGTGAGGCCCTCGCCCGGGGGAAATTAATACTATGGCCCATTGTTTAATAGACCCTTGCCCGGGGGAAATTAATACCATGGCCCATTGTTAATAGGCCCTTGCCCGGGGGAAATTAATACCATGGCCCATTGTTTAATAGGCCCTTGCCCAGGGGAAATTAATACCGTGGCCCATTGTTAATAGGCCCTCGCCCGGGGGAAATAATACCGTACCCCATTGTTTAATAGGCCCTTGCCTGGGGGATATAATACCATGGCCCATCAGCCCTCACCCGGGGGAAACAATACCGTGGCCCATTGGATAATTGAATATAATATATTGATTGACCCTCGAGGTCCCATTGCTACTAAAATATTGTTACTCTATTGGATGTACCAAGTAATTTGTCATTGAATGAGAATTGTTATTGGAATAACACGGATCATTGAGAATTAAATTGAAATCGAAATTGTATCGAATATGCTATCGATCAATGTTTTTGTTTATCATGAAGGATTGACATGATGGCTAATCAAATTGATATTTGTACTGTTGTGGAACTTCATTCATATAACCTCTTTATCCTGTTATTACTCATTGGGCATTAGCTCACTAATTATGTTTATATATATGTAGGTGACCATGTCGAACATCAAGGATAGAGTTTACGTCAGAGTCACCCCATGGTCAGCCTTTTGTGGAGCTCCCGAGATGGAGCCACTTGGACACATGATGAGCCAAGCAAGCCTAAACCCCTTTTGTTGTGAACTCATAGTTGAATTTTTGGTATAGGGGTTTTTGTATATGCCTAAACCCCTGTTTGTTTTATTTTCCTTCTTCTTTTAGAAGCTTTTGTAATGTACAAGTACCTACCTTTGGAATGGTTGGACAATGCTACTGTAAGCTCTTTTCATTTATGCACAACTCAATGGACTTCTTCTATATTTAACTTGCTTCTGCTAAGCCCCGTACTTAATATTGGTTGGATATTGTATGGAGGCCGTAAGTAATCTATGATTACTGGCCAGTCATGACGCTAAACCTATAGGGGCGGGTTTGGGTCTTGACACGAAATCTTAAGGAAGGGGATTTGGTGCTAAAAGACAACCGAGCTCCCATCCATGACCCTAGGGGCAAGTTCAGACCCAATTGGACTAGTCCTTGTATTATCAAAACTATTTGGTCTGGTGGAGCTGTTATTCTTACGGACCTGGATGGCCTAGAATTTTCCTAACTGATTAACATGGACAAGTTGAAGAAATATTACCCCTGAGAGGCTCACTAGGCTGAAAACCCAGAAGGGCGACCTAGGCAAAAGTTAGAGTACAAAAAATTGGAAAAAATAAAAACTGAGCTCGCAAGGTTGAAAACCCAGAAATGGCGGCCTTGGCAAAAGTTAGAGCACAAAAGGAGAGCATTAATACCCGAGTAAACCCAAACCAAACTACGTAAGGCCTAATTCCCATCTTCAGGATACGTTGGCAATTTCATTTTGAAGTCCGGCCATAAACACTTCCAAATCAACTGTGTTCATGTGTTTGATCAAGGCATCCTTGTCTGTTCGTTATTTGAAAGATCGGTTGCGATCCTTACCCTGAGAGAAGAGCTGACTACAGTGCTGAGCAGTGCTATTCAGTCAAGGGGCAATTTTTTCATTTTTTTGGATTCGGGTTTGTACATCTCGAGGATAGATTCCATGTGTGTCAAGTTGTGATCCTTATTGAAAATGGTTTTGAAAAGTTTCAATAAAAGTTGATTTTGTTCAAATTAATGTTTTTACAACTTAGACCATTTTTGGACCAAAAAGAAAATTTTCAGTGCCCACAACTTCAATTTCATTGATTTCAAAACAAAGTTCTCCAACTCTCAATACAAATCAAAGTTGCTTTTATAACATTCAAAAGGGAAAAACTTGAAAAGTTAGATCAAAGCAATAAACTTGGGGTATAGATGAGTCAGGTGTTCCTGCGTCCCCTCCCCGCGCTTATGGAAGCTTCCAATGCTAAAGTAGGCCCAGTCTGTGCTTCTTCTTCAAGCCAAGTTAGGCACTCGCCAGAAAGTGCGCAGTTGAAACTAAGGGCAAGAGCCAGAAGCTCTCTCATCCTCCAAGCAATGGGGTATCTAGCCAATTGTGAACATCGGATTGGGAACGAAGCCGGGTACTCTACTCCTTCTTCTGGGTAAGCCTGCTCATGTCCGAACTGGCGCCTGAACTGGAACGAAAAGTAGAATACACAGTGTGCCAAGCCAATCAGCTAAATGCTAGGTTGTCGAGCCATGCTATAGCTCATCTTGGGTAGATCAAACTAGGGGCAACGCCAAGCGATGTCAGCAGCAGACCTGTTGCACATCCAATGGCACCACCACCCTTCATTTGGGAAATCAACTAGCCATTGGCGAAAGAAATAGCCCCGTGCTGAATATGCAGGGCAAGAGTCCACTACCTTCAGCTTGTCTAAGAGTCATATTTGGAGAGGGATGAAAGAAAAGAGAGATTAAAGAACAGAGAGGTGTATATTGAGAGAAAAAGTGAGAAAAGGGCTTTGAGGGAAAAGCAGAGCATGAGTGCCGAGTGATATGAGAAACACATATGAGAAAGGGTGGGAAACATTACTTGAAGAAGTAGTGAACTTCCTACAAATTTGTTTGTCTCTCGCCGATGAAAGGTGTCTAAGCCCATCAAAGTCTCGGCCAACACCAAGCCAATGCAACTCTTTCCCTCTTTCAAACCTTGTGCCACTTCAACTAGCTGAATGCTAGACCCCTCAAAACTAGGGGCAAGAAGGAAGTGTGCTAACATGCACAAACAAAGGGCGGGTAGTCGAAAACCTCGCCAAAGAAGATCACTGTAGACCGCCCGAACTCCGCTCTGCGCGAGAGGGCTCGAATTGTAGTTCTAGCTACTACAGTTCGAACTCTTGTCACGGTTCTAAATCTAATCTCACAATGTGCAATGTAAGATTGATAAATCACCAAAGAGTCCAAATCCGGCAAATCATTTTGGAAAATCGATTTTAATCAAGAAGTGCCAAACATGGACTGCTTTGCCAGATTTCAGAGTCGCCACCTAAATATTTTATTTTGAGAAATTTAGGAAACCCTGACTTGTGCCTAAGGCCACGTGTCCTTCATCACCAAAGTTGCCTTGGCTTGGGAACTTGGGTACGAGAAGGGAAGGTCATGAAATGAGCAACCCCGCTCGCCCGATCAAAGGATCGGCCTCTACTAATCATGATATGTTGTTTTGAAAACACATGTGTTCTTATTCCGATTATTAATCTAGAATTACTATGTGATGCGCACAGCACACAAGTATAGACTAAATCGCTCAATTTGGAACAAAACATCTCATGTTTGTTTTTCGAAAATGGTTTGAAGTTGCTACCCTCAAGTAGGCTAAAGCGCGGATTTGCCACCAAACAAGGTGGGCTTAAAACATGATGATTTGCCACTTCAAGTGGGCTTAAAACTCACATTTTGATGAATTGTTCCAATTCAAGCAATGAAGCCTTCATCCACAGGCATTCATGCAGTTATAGTAGTTAAGCAAATAGCCTCATGGCAAGCATGCTATCATGACAATCACTTACACACATGCAAGGATGCTAAAGCATAAACACTCACAGTGTACTCCGAGCCAAAACAGAAGCTATGTTAGAAATCAATGCATGATCCTAGCTATGTTTGAAATGCCTAATGCAACACATGCAAAATGCAACTAAGTAGGCTCGGCTATCTAAGATGGCATATGAATGCAACACTCGATAACATGTATTCAAATAGGTATTGAAATACGATGCAGTTTGAATAATGCGCCGAGCCCGGTGCATGCAAGACGAATGAATGATGCACGCATGTAAAGCATAAGTATTCTAATTGAAACATGCCCTAAAACTAACCACTGAAAACTGATAAGTAAAAGGAAGAAAGACGTGAGGTTGGAAGACATGCATCACACACACGCACACTTATTACAAAATTTGCCCTCTTGATGGAGGGTCTGAATAATAAGCTAACTAGCTATGCAAATTAAACTAATTATTACAAACCAAAACTAATTAACTATTCCTAGTTAGCTAATTATTACAACACAAATTAAACTAATTAATTACAAAATATGCAATTAACTACAACTAGCTAGTAAAGCGGTAAAATGGCCTCGCGGGCAAGGGAGGCATGCATGCTCGGTCGCGTCCTCCCGGAAATCCACCGCCTTGCCTCAAGATGCCTCTATTTGCACTCTTTTGGACTTCTGAAAATTGTCCCAACTTCCAGATTGCTTTTGACCCATCTTAGGAACATGTTAAGGAATGATCGGCTAGAGACAAAGTTGATGGCCATCGGCCACTTCTGATAGCCGATCGGCAGCCTTGGTGGTCGATCAGCAGCTTTAATGGCCGGTCGGCCATTAATTCCTGCAATTTCTCCTTTTGCTGCAACAGAGCACAAACAGAGGCATGGCAGTGTATTTGCAAGAGAATGTGTGTGCAACCACACTCCTTATCATGTCTCAAGCTCAAAGGAGTGTAGTGCTCGGCTCTCAAGCCACTAATCACGCATCTCAATGCATGATGGCCAAAGAGTCAAGCTTGCACAATGTTGATGAATACACACATAGGACTCAAGAGGCCTCCACCCTATCATGCACAATCAAGGGAGATGGCGACAAAGAAATGAGGCACGTTTCATCACTTCAAGTATGAAATGTCCCTCGTTTTTCGTGTTTGGATCAACATCCGATCCAAACACAATGCAATGTGACACACATACAAACAACATGCTATGCAAACAACATGCTAATCTTGACATGTTAAGGTGGTATGCACAAGACTCTAACATGCAAACACTCATACACAACATCCTAGAATACTTAGGCATTAAAAACTAGTGAAGGATACAACACTAGGACCATGCAACACAATGCTCAATGGACTAAACCAACACCAAACAGACCTCATGCATGCCAAAACAGTGGCCAAAATGATCTGAAATGATAGCATAAATGGCAAGAGAATGATGCTCTTGCATTAGCTCACAAACAAGGCATAAAGGTGCAACTCTCAAGAGCACCTAAAGAGTGAAAAACATGGAAGTGTGGCAACACTATATGCTCTAAAATAACATGCCAAAATATGCAAATACCTCAAGTCAAGCATGCAAGATACCTCAAAACTCAAAGCTATTCAAGGCTATTACACTACAAGCATGCATAACAAGCATCATATGATCAAGAAGCCTCCAAAACAGAGCTAAAGCATGTTAAAACATGAGTAAAAACTTAGTGGAGTGGAGCCAAAACATGCTAGAATAATGGGCCAAAACACCAAGTAAACTAGGCTAGTGAGCAAGGTTTACACTACAAGCGTAAGAAGCATGCAAGAGGTGGCTCTATCAACCAAAATTAGAGCTACAACATGCCAAAATAACACCAAAAACATGCTGAGATAGAACCAAAATAGGCTAGCATGATGGATCAAAGTATTGAGCACACAAGGCTAAATGGCAAGATTACACTACAAGTGTAAAAAGCATGCATGAGGCAACCAAACTAGCCAAAAATAGAGTTATATCAAATCCAAAAACTCACAAAAACATGCTCAAACTAAGCCTTAAGAGGATAAAAATACATGCTCATTTGATAGGCCAAAAACACATGCTAACAAGACAAGAGGAAGGGAGACCACCCCCTCTCATTTTAGACCTCAAAACCACATTTCTAATACTAAAAATCCACTGGATTTCAATGGTCAAAAGGCCAAACAAAGATGATCTCAAAGGCCTTAAGAGATGGTACAAAGCAAAGCAAAACAAACCACCAAAGGAGGTAAACCACCCCTAACTCAAACAAAGCCTTAAACAACCATTTTAAGCACTTCAAAACAAGACTTTTTTCAATTGAAAGTGAGGCCTAAAAGAGCATGCATGAATGGCCGAACAAGCAATTAAAATAAAGCTTTGAAGAGGATATAGGCCTCACCCTTGAAGAACAGCAAAACCAGGAGCTTTTCTGAGCCAAAACCAACTTTAGGATACCCAAACAAGTCCTATGGAATCTCAGCTCCAAGGTCAAGAGGTTTGGCTAAGGGGTTGTAGGCAAAATGTGTGAAGAACACTCACTTTCAAGCAATATATATATATAGAGAGAGAAAGAGTTCTAGAGAGAGATATTTTTGTCTCTAAATTTTCAGAACCTCTAGAAGGGGAGAGGGGTCTCTCCTTATATAGAATCACAAGCTTCAAGCTTCTTGGATAAACTAGAAGCTTGTTACAATCCCTCTATACACATGTATGGAAGATGCATTTTGTGCTCACCAGCTGGCACAGCTGGCAATAAAAATATCTGTAAAAGCAAAGAAAAGGGCCTCAGCCAAAAACAATGGCTAAGCGGCCATTAAAGCAGCCAACCGGCCATCAGTGATGCCGACCGGCCACCACTGATGGCCGATGGAAAGAGGGCACGGCTGATGGTCAGAGGGCTTGGCCGATGGGTTGTAGGCTGGCCAACAGGCCACCCCCTTCCCTCAGAAACAAAGCCACAAGCTCTTGGTCCACAACTAAGCACAAAACAAACAAGTTGAGAGACTCCAAGGCAAGGCGCACAGCCTAGACCTTAAGGAACTCAAAACAAACACGAGCATGGATGATCATCGAGTGTTCAAATGATGACATCCAAGTCTTGAGGACTGTCAAAAATGGGGTGTCTACAATCGCCTCAGTCACCGGCATCAGAAAACTGATGAATTAAACTAGGGATATCCAACTCTCCGTTGTGAACCAAGGATCGGGCATCGTGCAAAGTAAGCCCACACATCCTTCCCAAAGCTTGGATATGACCAAAGCGGGGCTGTGGCAAGATTTCCTCATCGCGCCGGGACTCCATTAGTGCTTGAAATTCTTCGATTGTTAGGCATATCTCTTGTCCCTTGACGCTAAACACATGTGTAATCGGGTTCCAATATCTAGCCGTGGCATGTAGGAACGGAAAACAAAGCGGAGAGCGACTCAGCGGGAATAGTGCATTTATGCTGAATCCCTGGAAATTCAGCTTTTCTAAGCCATCTAAAGTCGCAATCCAATTCAAGAGTTTTTCGGTGAAAAATGGCTCCATTTGTGAATTGTTTGCAGCTGAAATGAAGAAAACACGAAGTCTGAATCTTTTGTAGAAGATAAGGTAGTGAGTGGAAACCAAGTGTCAACATTCTGGAGGTTCCTCACATTGGTGGCCGACCGGCCACTAATGATGGCCGACCGGCCACTAATGATGGCCGACAAACCACCTTGGTAGCCGACCGGCCACCACTAGTGGCCAACATAATCCATTCATGGCCAGCAGCACTTTTTGCAGACCTGCTATCCACCTTTGTGTTAAGAGTGCTGAGAACCTTTGTTTTGTTCTACTCTTTGTATGTGTTAAGGTCCTGTTTTGAATCCTTTTAGTTGTAACAAGTTGTTGTGTTGTATTTAAGTTGTTTATCGAGTTGTTTTGTTCATCGAGTCATTTTGTTGTATATCGAATTGTTCTATTGTTTATCGAGTTGTTGTTATTTTGATTATCGAGTTATATTACTTTGTTTATTTTAGTTGTTGGTCGGTTCGTTACCTGATTCAGACTATTGTGACAATACAAGTATTCAGTTTTCAATGTCAAATTCAATCTCATTTTCATGCAATGCAGTGCTCATGATGCGAAATACAACACTTTTTCAAAAGCTTGGTTTTCATTCCGATCATGGTTATTTTTACAAAAAAGTGTAGTACAAGTTTTTATAGCAAATAAAACTCGTATAAAGCTATACAAAATGCTAACACTACTAACAAAAGAAACTAAGGTAAAATACAGATAGATCAATGCTAGCTATCTCAAGCTCTAGAGGCCTTTTTCGTCCTTTTCCTCGGCGAAGCGGACTCTGCAGAGCTGTCTCCATCTACGCCGCTATCTGAACCAGATGTCGAACCAGAACTAGAGTCATCACTGTTCTCTGCCTCAGAACCTAACTCAGTAGTATCATCACTAGCAGAATCTGAGTCAGCGTCATTGTCTCCACTCTCAGATGAATCAGGATGTTGACTCGCTGGTCAGAATAGGCTTAGAATAGGCTCGCTGATCTCTGTATCATCCTCGCTCAGAATAGGCTCTGAAGGGCCACTCTCAGCTCAGGCACTCCTAGCTCGGCCTCGCGTCTTTGGAGCTGTTTCTCTCCACTGATGGGAGGGTCTTGATGGTCTGGTGCCGCTGTCTTTGTCGGTATAGATGGGACCTAAAAAGGTAGTTGTTATATGTCAGTCACAGTATGTGTATCAGAGATGCAAGTATGGTGTACAGAATGAGTATATGCAGAAGTCAGGTACAATGTATGAATTACGATGCAATGTATTAGTGCAACGTGGGAAAATTTTTAGTTGAAGTGAATCAGTGGAAATGTTATCACTGGAATGTAAGAAAACTGAAGAAATTACCTGAATGTCGTGGAAGCCGAGTAGTGCCTCCCTCCTCAAGATCATGTCCTTGAATGAGGCCAACAGCTCTAGCAGATCCTCGGTGTATCCGGGAGATGCCTACAAATGCATTGGAAATGATCAATGTCCAGAGGAAACAAATATCAAAAAGAAATGAGAAAACTGAAGAATAGGGTACATACCGGTGGCGTATCAGGAGCTCTAACGTATTTGTGTCCCGCTGCGGCAGGCTCAATCGAAATCTAATATGCCTCCCCAATATATCGCCAACATGTCAGTGCAATAGGAAACTCTGGCTAGCCGGTCCTTTGCCTCGTCTAGGTGGCCCCTCTACAACGCGCTTTGGTCGTCCCGGGTACTCTGGCTCTCCCTCTCATAGTTGGAGCTTTCATCCCCTCACCTTCGCGAATACCGGTCAAAGGAGGCATGAGGTGTGTCTCGATGAATGTCGCATAATCGCCCTTCCCCAAGAAGTAATCGGCATCCAAGCCCCTGGTAAACTAGATCATCGCCCTTCCCCAAGAGGTGAGCTGTTCTGTAGCTCCCATAGATGGTGGGGGTGCCATGGGAACTATCGGCTGCAGCAAACCCAAAGTTTGGCTTACGAAATGCTCTCCTAGAAACCAGGTCGGGCAAACCGGACCCTCAAATAGAAGCCGAAAACGGGTGGCCCCCCCAGCTCCAGCAAATTGGTCCCCGACTCCCTTAGGCATCGTCGGCCAAGGCTGCCACGTGATCTTTAAGCAGAGAACGCACAATTTGTTAGTTTCCATTAGAATGTTACAATATGAATTAGAGCTCAAGCAGAATGAAAATAACTATGAGTTTTGAGTTAGCTCTGTTGCAGTCACAGTGTCGAAGTACTGGCGAAAGAATGAAAAAATCTCTTAGGTCCTCCGTAAGCCTCTCCCATCATACCGGTAAGAGTACAACACGACAGGAGGCATTTCCACCTC
Organism: Camellia lanceoleosa; assembly: GCA_025200525.1. Lineage (NCBI taxonomy): Eukaryota > Viridiplantae > Streptophyta > Magnoliopsida > Ericales > Theaceae > Camellia > Camellia lanceoleosa. The sequence goes on from CM045764.1 coordinate 456,170, forward strand.
TGGCTTTGGGGCAAGGGTCGGCAAGTAGGCATATACCCAAAGCTGCAAAAGAAAAGGGCCATATTGAGTATACAGCAGAATACAGAATGTAGAAAGCAGAATGTCTGTGCAATGTACAGAAAGTACATGTATGGGTGCAAAAAGTAGAACGTGTGTGCAATGTACAGAAAGTACAAATATGAGTGCAAAAAGCAGAATGTGTAGTATACGGAAAGTACTAGTGCAAAGGAGAAAGCATGGTAGGAAATACAAAGCGAAAAAGGTAAAACATACCTCACAGGCTCTCCAGTAGCTGCCAACCCTATTCCCGATCCTGCGGGACATCGAGCTCATATATCCATATAATTTGGCAAGGCCAGCTCCGCCCCAATCATAAACATAGACCTAAGACAAATCCACCAGTGCACTCAGGAGATGTAACCCAATAGTGTTCGCTCTGTCTGCGAACAAAGTGGTGCCGAAGAGGAACATCGAGAAGCCTTGGGCGTAATGCTCGGTCTTCTCTGGGGTCACTATCTCTTTCCCTTGAAACTGCTTTGCAAACCAGCTGTACCGTACCATCCCTGATCGGAAGATAGGTGGGTGTGCTCCTAGCAGGTAGATCCATGCCGCCTCCCACTCACCCATGTCTATATCATAAGGGATCGGACGACCCCCTACCTCTATGCCAGTGAGCATAGAGAAATCATATGGAGTCATCGTCATCTCTCCCGCGGTAGAGAAGTGGAAAGAGTTGATGGTATCCCATTACCTCTCTACCAACGCTCCAAGTAGAGGTCGACTCGCTATAAGGCGCGATAGCCCCATGCAGAACAAGCCGAAGCCGGCCTCATCAACAATGTGGCGGACACCGTCAGGGAGCTCCATATACCACTCCCTCGCGAAAGTTGCTCCATAGCCTCTGATAGAGCGGGAGTCCTCCTGTGATCAGAACGATCAGGTGTAATGAATATAGTGCAAGAATGTATGTGGAACGAGCACGTGAAAAGTAGTGTAAGAAATAGAGTACAAGAGTGTGGTTTAAGCAAGAAATGCAAGGTATAATGAAGAAAACATGAGAATACAGTGTATACCTCGGTGGCGCCGTAAAATAAATGGGAGGCCGACTCTTGTAGCAAGAGATCATCTGGTGCACCTCTCTCAAGCCCTCTGAAATGTCGGACACTCTCAGGTGGTAGCACATATGTCTGAGGATCATATGTCGTCGGGTCGAAGGGTCAAACCCTGGGTGATAGTAACACAGGCTCAGGCTCTACCTCCATCTCTAGGGAAAACTGGGGTGCAATCTTTGTGGAAGCTCCGTCATGAGGAACGTCGTTCGCCATCTGGAAAGAAGATGAGAAACTAGGCGAAAATGAGCAAGATGGGTGGAAAATGCCAAAAGTCAACCCTATAAGAGAGAGAAAAGGGAAAAAAAAGTCAAAGCCCAAGAAAAGGCACAAAACCCAAGAAGAGCTCAAGGGAAACAAGCCTCAAGTGGTGAAACTCCAAGAAAAAGCACCGAAATCGAATTTCAATCAGTTCAAAGTGGAGTATGCAAAGAGGATTTAGCGAATCAAACGTGCGTAAGGCGTTGGAAAATGCGTATAAGGCTTGGATCTAGAGAGGGAAAGTGTCTAGAGAGGGAGAGGGTGGATTGTCGAGCATGGAGAAGTGTGGAAATAAAGCATGGGTGAGTATACTTAAAGGCTCGAGGTGAAATGACCCATTTGGCCCCGATCTGCCATCGGTGGCCGACAAGTAACCATTGGTGGCCGATAGTGCTTAGAGGTGGCCGACAAGTGGTCGACGCCCTCCCCTGGTGGCCATCTAGTGCCCAGGGCTCCTACATTGAGTTATAATGTTGTTTTGTGTCCTTGTTTCTTAAGCAATGTATGAAAGGTTCACCTTTAAGTTCAAATTGACTCTACGGAAGCTTTAAACCGTGCCTTCAATGCATGATGTTCATTGTCAGTCAACATGAACGAGGTGTATCCTTTGAAAACATGTCGCAACTCTTCCAAGAGGTAAATCGGACATTGTCACTTAATTCGTTTTGTTAACAATACTCTTTCATCCTCATATAGAATATATATCATGTGCATGTATAGAAGGTACATTTCACATTTGATCTTGCATAGAATGTGCACTTCTCACATTTGCATAGAATATGCTTTCAACTTATCATGCATAGAACATGCTGTTAATCTCGTATTGAACATGCATTTTGTACTATTGATCGTGCATTGAACATGCATCCCAATGTGGCATAGAACATGCTCCGGCTCTCGTCGCATAGAATATGCTTCTGTTTTGTTTCTCGCATGTTGTGCATAAAACATGCCATTAACATTGTGTCTTGGTTATTTGTCTTGCGTAGAACTGGCATTCTTACTATATTATACCTGTTAAGTTTCTTTCTTATGCAGGCAGGATATTGTATGTACAGTTCATTCAAAGTTGGTGCAACCAGATGATATTATAAGTATGGTTCATTTAGAGGAGTTCCAGGTAGAATCACTTGTACCATTCAAATCACCTCTTCTCCTCTCGTGTGTGGCGCGTTAGGACCCTTCGGTTAAAAACATTTGTGTGTGTCCTGATGTTTATCACCTCTTTTGGTCACCGCCCTCCGGTTAAAAACATTTGTGTGTGTCCTAATGTTTATCACCTCTTTCAGTCACCGCCCTTCGGTTAAAAACATTGTGTCCTGATGTTTATCACCTCTTTCGGTCACTACCCTTCGGTTAAAAACATTTGTGTGTCCTGATATTTATCACCTCTTTTGGTCACCGCCCTCCGGTTAAAAACATTTGTGTGTGTCCTCATGTTTATCACCTCCTTTGGTTACCATCCTTCGGTTAAAAGCATTCGGATGTGTCCCAATGTTTATACCACTCCTTTTGGTTAAAAGCATTCAGGTGTGTCCCGGTGTTTACACCACTCCTTTTGGTTAAAAGCATTCGGGTGTGCCCCGGTGTTTACACCACTCCTTTTTGGTTAAACGCACTCAGGTATGTCCCAGTGTTCACACCATCGTTGTTTTCTTCCGCGTGCAATGCGTTACGATCTTGTTTGAGACCTTAGGTGCGCCCGACTATCGCTTTTCTTCTTTTCTGCGCGTCGCATAGTTAAGCTTGCATAATTTTCTTACATCCTTTCTGCATGAAATGTGGTTCGGTCTGTAATTTCCATGAGTGGCGTGTTTGCTTACTCCTTCTTATGATTGAGATTGTTGTACCTTGTTTCGGTTTGCTTGCATTGCAATTGCATTCAAATATTTCGTTACAGCCTCATTGCATGATCATAAGTTATGTTCCTGAATCATGCATATCATTTGCATCTTGCCCCAGAACTACATTAGTTTGATTCCTTGCAAAGGGATACATAGGCAGCATGAGGGTACAACCATTTGTTTTGTCTTGTTTGTTTGCTTGTCCAAGTCTTCGGCCTTGTCAAAAATGGGTCGTCTCTAGGCTTTGACATTCACTTCCATCATTTCATAACTTCCGAGTTCTATCAAAGAGAAGCAACTATAGACATCCCATTTTTGACCATCCTCAAGACTCGGACATCATCGCTTGTGCACTCGATAATTATGATTGCATGTGTTCGTTTTGAGTGCTCGAAGTTCTAGGTGGAGTGCCCTGCCTTTGAACCTTGAAACCTTATCTATTTTGTGCCTTGTTTTGGACCAAAACCTTGGTTTTTCTTGCCTGGAACTTTTGGTGACCTGTCGGCCACCACCATAGGCTGTCAGCCATGGATAATGGCTGTCGGCCAGGAGTGTGGCCGATTGGCCACCAATGGTGGCCGGTCAGCTACCAGTTGTGGCCGACGGCCACCAATGCTTTTTCCAAATATTTGTTAACAGTTGTGCCAACTATTGGCATAATGTGCTGCATCTCCCTACACGTGTATGGTGAGATGTTTCTAAGCTCAAAGAGTGTTTTTCTATATATAGAGGGGTTCCTCCCCCGTTTTAGGAGGTTAGCAATTTTGGAACAAAATTCTCTCTCTCTCTCTCTCTCTTTCTCTCTCTAGATTTCTCTCTCTCTCTTACAATTTTGTGCTTTGAAGCTAGTTTTCTCTACACTTTTGCATACACTACCTTGATCAAAGTTACTTCTCTTTGAGCTGAGGTTCCTTGAGACTTGTTTTGAGCTCTAGCAAGTGGTTTTAGCTTGGATATGTAGGAAGGAAATTTGGTGCTGAAGGACAACCGAGCTCCATCCATGACCCTAGGGGCAAGTTCAGACCCAATTAGACTGGTCCTTACATTATCAAGACCATTTGGTCGAATAGAGCTGTTATTCTTATGGACCTGGATGGCCTAGAATTTTCCCAACCAATCAACATGGACAAGTTGAAAAAATACTACCCTTGAGAGGCTCGCTAGGCCAAAAATCTGGAAGGGCGACCTAGGCAAAAGTTAGAACACAAAAAATTAGAAAAAAGAAAAACTGAGCTCGCAAGGTTGAAAACCCAGAAAGGGCGGCCTTAGCAAAAGTTAGAGCGCAAAAGGAGAGTGTTAAAACCCGAGCGAACCTAAACTGAACTACGTAAGGCCTGATTCCCATCTTCGGGATACTTAGGCAACTTCATTCCAAAGTCCAGCTGTAAACACCTGCAAATCAACTGTGTCCATGTGTTTGATCCAGGCATCTTTGTCCACTCATTATCTGAAAGATCGGTTGTGATCCTTACCCTGAAAGATGAGCTGATTATAGTGCTGAGCAATGCTATTCAGTCTAGGGGCAATTTTCCATTTCTGGATTCGGGATTCTCGATGATAGATTCCAGGTGTGTCTAGTTGTGATCTTTATCGAAAATGGTTTTGAAAAGTTTTTATAAAAGTTGATTTTGTTTAAATTAATCTTTTTACAACTTAGACCATTTTTTAACCAAAAGGAAAATTTTCAGTGCCCACAACTTCAATTTCATTGATTTCACTACAAAGTTCTCTAACTCTTGATACAAATCAAAGTTACTTTTATTACATTCAAAAGGAAAACTTGAAAAATTAGATCAAAGCAATGAACTTGGGGCATAGATAAGTCAGGTGTTCCTACGTCCCCTCCCTGGGCTCATGGAAGCTGCGGATACTAAAGTAGGCCCAGCTTGCGCCTCATCTTCAAGCCAAGTCAAGCACTCACCAGAAAGGGCGTAACTGAAATTGGGAGCCAGAGCCAGAAGTTCTCGTCCTCTAAGCATTGGGGTATCGAGCCAACTGTGAACCTCGGATTGGAAATGAAGCCGAGTACTCTACCCCCTCTTCTAGACAAGTTTGGTTGTGTCCGAACTGGCGCCTGAATCGGAATGGAAAGCAGAATACACAGTGTGTCAGCCCAATCAGTTGAATGTCGGGTTGCTGAGTCATGATATAGCTCATCTCGGGCAAATCAAACCAGGGGCAACGCCAAGCAATGTCAACAGTAGACCTGTTACACATCTAGTGGCACCACGACCGTTCGTTCGGGCAATCAACTAGCTATTGGCGGAAGAAATAGCCTCATGGTGAATATGCAGGGGAAGAGTCCACTACCTTCAACCTGTCCATGAGCCATATCTGGGAAGGAATGAAAGAAAAGAGAGATTAAAAAATAAAGAGGTTTTATGTTGAGAAAAAAAGTGAGAAAAGGGTTTTGAGAGAAAAATATAGCCTGAGTGTTGAGTGATGTGAGAAACACATATGAGATTGGGTGGGAAACATTTCCTGCAAAAGTAGTGGACTTCCCACAAATTTATTTGTCTCTTGCCGATGAAAGGCATCTAAGCCCATCAAAGTCTCGGCCAATGCTAAGCCAATGCAGCTATTGCCCTCTTTTAAGCCTTGGGCCACTTCGATCAGGTGAATGCTAGACCCTCCGAAACCCGGGGCAAAAAGAAAATGAGCCAACATGCACAAACAAAGGGCATGTTGTCGAAAACTCTGCCAAAGACGGTCGTCGCAGTCACCGCCGTCAGAAAATCGATGAATGAGGCTGGGAATATCCAAATCTCCGTTGTGAACCAAGGATCGAGCCTCATGTAAAGTGAGCCCACACATCCTTTCTAAAGCTTGAATATGACCAAAATGGGACTGGGGCAAGATTTCCTCGTCACGCCGGGATTCCATCAAAACTTGGAATTCTTCAATTGTAGGGCATATCTCTTGCCCCTCGAAGCTGAACACATGCATAACCAGGTTCCAACATCTGGCTATGGCATGTAGGAACGAAAAACAAAGCGGAGAATGGCTTAGCAGGAATAGTGCATTTATCCCGAAACCTCGGAAGTTTACTTTTTCTGAACCATCTAAAGTTGCAATCCAATTTGAGAGTTTTTCGGTAAAGAATGGCTCTATTTGTGGCAAAAACAGAGCTGGAATGAAGAAACTACGAAGTCTCAACTTTTGTAGAAGATAAGGCACTAAGTAGAAGACAAGTGGCAACAATCTAGCGGTCCCTCACACCGATGGCCAACCGGCCAGTGATGATGGCCGGCAGCCACCATTTGTAGCCGACTGGCCACCACTGGTGGCCGACAGCCTTTGTTCATGGCCGGCAGCATTCTTGTTTGTCCTGTGGCCTTCCTATGTGTTGAGAGTGATGAGAATCTGTGTTTTGTTCTACTCTTTGCGCATTGTGTTGTCCTGTTTTAGTTAGTTTTGTTGAGCCATTTTGTTTCAATTTGTTTATCAAGTTGTATTTGTCTTGTTTTGTTTATCGAGGTGTATTTGTTGTTGTATGTCGCGTGTTGTTTATCAAGCTGTATATTACTTGATTATTTATCGAGTTGTACATTGTTTTTCTTGTTTTGTTAGTAGTCGGTTCATTACCTGATTAAGAAGGTTGTGCCAATACAATGTTCAAATTCCATCAATCAAATTAAATCTCGTTTTTATGCAATGCGATGCTCGTGCGGTGCTCAGAATGCAAAATATAACACTTTTTCATACAAAAGACTAGTTTTTCATTCCGATTATGGTTACCTTTTTACAAAAGAGTACAAGTTTTTCAAGCAAATAAAACATGTCTAAAACTGTACAAAGTGCTAACACTACTAGCAAAAAGAAACTAAGCAAGAATACAGAAAATCAGCGCTAGCTATCTCAGTCTCGAGAGGCCCTCTTCATACTCTTCCTGGGCAGGGACTCAGAGCTATCTCCGTCAACACCACTGTCAGCACCTCTCTTTGAACGAGAACTAGAATTGTCGCTGTCCTCTACCTCAAAGCCTGACTCAGCATCATCTCCACTAGTAGAACCCGAGCCAACGTCATCGTCTCCTCTCTCGGATGACTCAGCGTGCTGACTCGCTGCTTCCTCGGCCTCACCAGTCTCAACCTCATCATCACTCAGAATGGGCTCGGAATGGCCACTCTCATCTCCGGTGTCCCTAGCTCTGCTTTGGCTGTGTGCCGGAGCCCGTCTCTCTCTCCTCCCTGCCACCGGAGGGGGCACTAATGGTCCTGTTGCAGCCTCTGCTAGTGCTGTCGGTATGGGTGGGACCTGAAAAGGCGGTTATCATATGTCAGCCACAGCATACGTATCAGATGCAAGTATGATGTGCAAAATGAGTGTATGCAAGAGTTAAATACAATGTATGAGTACAGTCTGGAAGTGCAGTATTTCAGATGTAGTGTATCAGTGCAGTATGGATCAGATGCAGTGTGTCAGTGCAGTGTGAAGAAGTGTTCAATTAAAATGTTAGTTTCAATATGTCGGTAGAAATTTGATAACTGGAATGTAAGAAAATTAAAGAAATTACCTTAATGCCATGAAAGCCGAGCAGTGCCTCCCTCTTTAATATCATGCCCTCGAATGAGGCTAATAGCTCCAATAGATCCTCGGTGTATCCTGGGAGTGCCTGCGAATGCATTTGGGAATGATCAATGTCCAGAGGGAACAGATATCAGAAAAAGATGAGAAAACGAAAAAATAAGGTACATACCAAGAGTGCGTCATGGGCTTTGACGTATCTATGCCCAGCTGCTGCAGGCTTAATAGGGATCTAATATGCCTTCCCAGCATACTGCCAACAAGTGAGTGCAGTAGGCAGCTCCGGCCAGCCAGTCCTCTGCCTCTCCTGAGGAGCTCCTCTGCCATAGGCTCTAGCTGCCCTGGTCGCTCTAAGCCTCATCCTCGCAATAGGAGCTCTCGCTTCCTCGCCTCCATGAACACCTGTTAGAGGTGGCATAAGATGTGTCTAAATGAAGACTGCATAATCACCCTCAACTCGAAAGTACTCTGCCTCCAAGCCCACCAAGAACTGGATAACTTTGTCAACAGATAGGTTGTCCGCTGATCTCATGGACTCTGGCAGCGTCATCGGTATGAACAGAGCAGGCATACCCAGAGACTGGCGTACGACTCTTTTGCCTAAATACCAAGCCCGGCAGACCGGACCCTCAAGTAGGATGCGATAACGAGAAATGCCCTAGGCCATATTATACCAGCCGCCAACTCCTCTTAGTATCGTGGCCCATGACTGCCATGAGATCTGCAAATGGAAGTTGTATAGATTGTCAATTGCTATCAGTGGCTAAAAGGTGAATCAAAACAGGGTAAAAACAAATGATGACCGTGTTTTAGGTTACCTCGTGAGCAGCTACAGTGTCAAAGTAATGCCTGAAGAAAGAAAAAGGCTCGCAAGTCCTATGGCGAAGCTGACCATCGTACACCCGTGAATAAGGGATCGTCAATGGAACCTCCACCTCTGGCTCCGAGGCAAGAATCGGGAAGTATACATACACCCATAGCTGTGGAGAAAGCGCAGGGACATATGATCAATACAATTTGAACAGATACAGAAAATGCAAAGCATAAAGCATACAGTGTATGAACAGATATAGAAAGTACAAGGCAAAAGTACTTGCATTGAAGAGATGTAAAGCAAGAAATGCACATGCGTTGAACAGATGTAAAGTAAGAAATGCTGAACTGAAAATGAAAAGTGTAAAGAGGGAACTGAGATGTGTACCTCCCAGGCTCGCCAGTAGCCTCCGATCAAGTATCCAATCCCGCGAGAGGTCGAGCTCATATAGCCATATAGCGTAGCGAGGCCAACTCGCCCCAATCATAGAAACTCACTCGAGGAAGAACCACCAGTGCGCTCAGCAAATATAGCCCTCCGGTGTTCGCCTTGTTCGCAAACAAGGTAGTACCGAAGAGGAACATCAGAAAACCCAGAGCGTTGTGCTCTATCTCTTCTACTGTCTCTGGCACGGTCCTCCGAAACCGCTCATCGAACCAGCTGTATCTGTAATAACCCGACCCTCGTCTATGATTCTGGTATACTTTCAGTTCCCTTATTCTGTATATTTATATGCTTATTGTGAATTTCCATGTGGAATTATGGTTAAGTAAGTAAATTCCAAGTTTAAAGATGTTTATCTATTGAACAAGAAAAAGTATCTGTTACATCTAGAATGGTTGAATCAGAAATTGGAAGCCTTAACGGCTTAATTACCTGAAATTGATTATATATCTGCGATCAGCATAATTTTTAGGTAATATTAAGCATGTTTACGAAATTTCAATTTCGGAATGATTTAACGAATGAATTTTGTCCTATATGCTTTTATGTATATAACTATATCAATCTAAGTCTTCTTAAGTTTGAACCCAAACTTGAAATATCTCCTGGAGAGAAAATAGAGAGTGTGGAGAAGAAGAATTGGGGAGAGAAGAAATTCAACAAGAAAGCTTGACAAAATTGAGGAGGGTTGTGAGATTTAATTCAAGGTAAGCTCAATCCAACCTATTTCACCTTCACTTGGACTTAAGGAAGGGTTTATTTCTTATTTTGATAGCTTAGGGTTTGTAGTTGTGGTTTATGTGTGATTTATGTTTGATTAAAGAGAATATTCTTATCAATTGGTTGTTTTGAGACCTAATCTAAGTGTTATATGAAACTTATACTTCAATCTTTGGTTTTTATGTTAACTCCATGAATGAACATAAGGAACTTGAATTAAAGGATGGAAATTGGGGGAATGGTGACTTAATCAAGCTTTTAGTCATGTTTATTTTATGGTGTTCAAATGATAATTCATGTTATAGTGAAGTTGGGTCAATATATTGCATGAATTTCATCTTGGGTTGCATGTAAATTGAAGTGGTGTAGCTAAATTTTGAGTTGATGTCGAGCTACCCAAAACAGGGGGTCACCACCGCACGTGCGGAGGTCATGGCCGCACGTGCGGACAAGAGGAAAAAAATGAAGTTTGGCTACTGCAGTTGGGCCGCTCAAGCGGTGAGGGGCGACCGCACGTACGGTACATGTCCGCTCGAGCGGAGGGTCTGGCCGCACGTTCGGCCCAGGTCCGAAAAACTTATCGCTCCGTTTTGCGTGTTTGACCCTCTGGTATTTTTAGAATATTTTTCTGATGATTTTAAGATAGTTATAAATTCATGTGAAGTGGAATGACTCAGGAGCTAATTAAACAAGGAAAAAGAAAGAACTAATGTGTAAGTTATGTATGTGTACAGGGCACACTTCAAGAGGGACAACCATGCCATTATAGCACTGTGAGTAGTAGTACTTCGATGTACCTTTACCCGTTACTAATTATTATTATTGACGTTATGATCTTCGTCGTACAAATTATGTTAACATGTGTGCTATGTATGTTATGTTATACAAGAAACATTGTGAACTCATGGAAACAGCAAAGAGGTTGTGAAGTTATGTATGCTATGTGAGGAACATTATGAAATTATGAAAACATCAAAAGAACTTGTGAAGATCAAACCTATGTGGCCAAGGGCCGATTTGTGACTTATGAAACTATGAGGTCAAGGGCCAAACTTGTGAATCCAAAGGGCCGAAGGCCAATATGATAAGTTGTAAATCTATGAAACCCAAAGGCTATTGTGAATGTGTGAACCCCTCAGGCCAAGGGCTGAACTATGAAATTGTGAAACGAATAAAGTCATCTATAATCTAATGAAAATGTACTTACTTTTCGTTACTAATTATCAAGAATATCCTGTTAACTTTACGTTAATTATGTCAACTCATGGGAATGATGTAATGATTACCATTAGGACTCTGTTAATTACAAGGCAAGGCAACTATGTTAACATATGAGAATGATTAAACAAAGGTGTATGCTATTGATTAATAGAACACGTAAAGTAAGTCATTTACCCAAAAGAATTTATGTTCATTCTTGAAGAATGGATTCTGAGTAAATATGAGAGTAGCTATGTGTATCCAGATGAATTGAAGTTATTTTGCTATGTTGCTTATGAATTGGAAGTTATCTAGAATCTACGATATAAGTGCAAAGTTTAGCATCATTGTGTGACCCTCATGAGAATGTGAATTAGTCTCTCATGGTTAAGCGTACGATAATGACATGATACAACAAGAAATGCTCTAGTATGATATGTATCATTTGAATTAATGAATGATGTTCAAGTATGTTTCAGGCATGTTTCCAGTATGTTACAAGTTCAAGTATGTTCAGGTATGTTTCAAGTATATGTTACAAGTTTATGTTGTTACAAGCTTATGTATGTTACAAGTTTATGTTGTTACAAGCTTATGTATGTTAAAAGTTTAAGTCTATTACAAGTTCAAGGATGTTACAAGTTCTTTGTATCAAGGGCTTCATGCCAACTTTTCAAGGGCTTTATGCCACATGTTTCAAGGGCCTTAGTGCCATATGTTACAAGGGCTTTATGCCACATGTTTCAAGGGCCTTAGTGCCATATGTTACAAGGGCTTTATGCCATATGTTTCAAGGGCCTCGTGCCATAAGTTTCAAGGGCCTCGTGCCACCATGTTTCAAGAGCTTATAGCCATTATATTTATGATGTTTATGTTGCAGGACTAAGGGCTTATAGCCATTATATTTATGATGTTTATGTTGCAGGATTGGGCCTGAGGCCGTCATGTACTTAGCACAAATTCAGACTAACTATATGAACTCTGCATTCTCATATGCATTGATATATATTATGTTTCAAGTTAAGTGTCATTTTATTTATGTATTACTATTCACTGAGCCCAGCTCACTCTCTGTTACGTCTGTCTCTGTAGGTCATCAATCAGGTGGTCAGTCATAGCCAAGATGTCCGCTTCCTTGTGTCAACCCTCATATGTCCAAGCACTGTACTTATCTCGTTAAATTGTTAAGATGTAGCATGCTTTTTAAGCGTCCATCCAAGGTTGATGTATGTAATTTTCATGTTTTGTGTATGCCCAATTACAGGGCTGGGACTATATATGTGTATGTATATAACCAATGCTCCGGGTTATGATTTGGGACTTTATCTAACCACTATGATGCATGTGATGTATGAGATCCTGGCATGTAGAAGTAGCTCAATGGAGTTTATTTGTACCATTATTTCTTTTTTATATATTTCGTGCTTCCAATAAGGCCCCGTATGTTATGTACACCAAGTTGTGTATAAGTTTCTAAAGTGGTCATGCCCAAACTTTTAGGGGCGGGTTTGGGGCGTGACAGTATCTAACCTGGGCTGTCCAGAACAAAGGCAGGCGCGCCCCCAAAAGCTCAATCCAAGTAGCCTCCCACTCCCCCATATCAAGATCAAGGGGAATCAGATCACCCCCTACGCCTAGGCCTGTGATCATGGTGAAGTCGTAAGGGGTCATCGTCATCTCTCCGGTAGTGAAAAGGTGGAGAGAGTTTGTGGTGTCCCACCATCTCTCCACTAGTGCTCCCAGAAGTGGACGGCTCGCTATGACTCATGTTAGTCTAGAGCAGAATAGGCCGAAGCTTGTCTCGTCAACAATAGCTCGTACTCTGGTAGAGAGCTCGTCGTACCAATCTTCGGCCGTCGTGGCCCCATAGCCCCTGTATACGCGGGCGTCACCCTATGATAGAGCACAGGTGAATCAGTGTAAATACAGTTTGATGAAAGGAAGTGTAAAATAAATGCAATCACATTGGTGAAAATACAGTGCAAGAAATGTAAGTAAAGAACATCAGATGTGCAAGTGCATAGAGTTCATACCTCAATGGCAACGACTGAAAGATAGGAGTCTAGCTCCCTCAGTAAGAGATCCGCAAGTGCATCAACGAAATTAGTGAAGTGCCTAACGCCACTAGCAGGCAGAATGTGCATCTGGGGATGATACCTTGTCACGTCAAAAGGCCTCACTCCCAGTGGTAAGGGCTTCGGCTCTACATCAGAATTGAACTCTGCTTCGAACTCCGCCTCTAGAGAAGCCCATCATGTGGAAAGTCGTCTGCTATCTAGAATATAGATGAAGGGTCGATGAAAAGTGAAGAAAATGGGAAAAATGAATGGAAAATATCAAAAGTCAACTCCAGTCAAACCCTAGGAGAGAGAAAGTGGAGAAAAAAGTCAAAGCCCAGGAAAAGGGGCCAAACCCAACAGAAACTCAAAAGGGACAAGCCTCAAGTGGTGAAAATGAAGAAAAAGTACCGAAATCAGTTTTCAATCGGTTCAAAACGAAGAAAATCAAGAGGTTTTAGCGAATCAACTTCGCGTGGGCCATTGGAAAATGCGTATAAAGCTCAGATCTAGAGAGAATGAAGGTCTAGAGAGAGAGGGAAGAATTTCGGTCATGGGGTATGGAGGAAATAAGCCCCCATGACCTATACATAAAGACCCGAATGTGAAAAGACCAAAAGGGCCTGTCACGACCCAAACCCGCCCCTAAAGATTTGGTCCATGACCGGCCCGTACATAGGCCTCAAAACAAAATTCCATAATAATACATAACTAAATATGGGGCCACAAGCGGAAGCAAATATTATTATAAAGATAACGTCCATTGAACCTGTACATACATGAACTAAATAAATTTAAGCCTTTAATTACATTTCCATATAATATATACAGTCACACAACTTAGATAGATCTTACACACAAACATATAAGACTCAATAAATTACATAGTTAAATTGCGTAATTCCCCATACAAATCAAGGCCTCAACACAGAGGTGTACCCCAGGCGGTTTGGCAGACAGGTGGACCTTAAGACAACTCTAGTGTCGATCCCCGATGGCTCAACTACATAAATAGATATAAAAATGGAGTGAGCAAGGCTCAGTAAATAATAGCAATGTAAAGAGGTTAGTTGAATGAGCAAAACCTTAGAAAATACATATAGACATATATCAAACTATACACAGGTCTTATCCGTAGCCATATTTCAAAACGGCCTTCGGCCCACTTGTAATACAGAACGGCCTTAGGCCCATATGTAATACAGAACGGCCTCAGGCCCAATAGATTATATAGAACGGCCTCAGGCCGAACAGATTATACAGAACAACCTCAGGCCCAACAGATTATACAGAATGGCCTCAGGACCAGTATTAGCAAAATAGAATAATCCCAGATTCATAAGAATACCATTACACAATAGTGCACATAAATTCCCCCATGGTTTATTACAAGTCGACATCGTTGTCTTGCGAATAACAGAACATTATAATAACTATTAACAGAAGGCACATATGTCACTACAGTACTATTAATAGGGACAGAACAATTCACATCATAATGGCCTCGGGCCCACTTCTATTAATAGGGACAGAACGACCTTTGGTCCCTATCAATGCCATTATTCAATCATATCTATTAATTTAATCAAAGCACAATATCAATGGAATAGGCCATTCACAAATAACAATACATAAATCATAATCACAGGAAGTAAGTGAACATATCGTTACACTACTATTACTCACAGCGATCGGCTTCCGGTAGTAATGGGACGATGTCCTCGTCTCGACCTACAAACACAGTGCACAACACGTAAAATAAGATTATAATCGATCCTTTACTTATTCTCTTTGACCAATTAATCAATTAGCCAAGGTGGTAACAAGCTCATTATTCCTTCATAATTTGTAATCCATGTCTTAGAAAATAGGAGGAATCGATGGAAAATGGTTTAAACGAAGAAATGGTACAAAACCGATAGATAGAAAGTGAGCAACTCTCACTAATTTGGGCATATCTCTTTCTGTACTTAGAATTTGGGAGTGAGACCACCACCATTGGCAACTAGACTTCCGGGGCTAGATTTTAGGCTCAAAAATCACTCAAAATGGAGTCCGGATGCAAAAGATATGCTTGTTCGAAGTTGGCTGGATAGAGCTGTCCCCGCACGTGCGGGAAACAGGGCCGCACGTACGAGAATGGGGCCGCACGTGCAGGACTACGTGCCTTTTTAGCAGATTCAAATTTGGTTTTGGGAATGGATTACCGCATGTGCGAGAAGACCCGCCGCAAGTGCGGCTCTGGGCAATTTTCAGTCCGAAAATGGCTTCTTGAGTTGGACCTTCTCATTTTCAAAGTTAAACCTCAAATTCATATAAATCAAAGCCCAAAACCCTTTAATACATGATCAATTTCACATTATTAATTTCCATCAAACATCATAACCTCAAAATATTACTCAATTCCCAAGCACAAGAACAAAATTAAGATTTAAAACACAAGAGCATAAAGTAGCCATGGTTTGGGGTTCAAAGCTCACATCTTTCATATTTACATATATCTTCATTCATGTGTAGCTAATCATGCAAAACTTCAAGATTTGAGCTCTCAACTTCTCATAATCCACCTCAAGATAAACAAATATAAAGAATTTAACTCTTTAATTAAGCAACTCTTAAGGAATCAAGGTTCAATTTCATGAAGAGAATTCATTTCATCCATAACCCAAAACTCCAATTCATCTATATATTACATCTTCCAAATCAATCCTTGATTTTATGTAATTGATGCTTTAAACATAAGGATTCAACATAGATGGTCATACCTTAGCTCAATCTTTATATTTCTCTTAGTTCTCTTCAATTTTCCCAAGTTTCATGGTTGATCTTCTTCCTCTCTCTTCTATTCTCTTCAATCATCTTCAAACTTCCATGGATGTTGAGTTTTCTCTTGGAGAAGCTTTGCCTCATCTCTCTCTCTCTCTCTCTCTTACGGTTCTCTCTCCCTCAGATATTTTATTTGACTCCAAAATGATGAGTTCACCCACTCATATGGCACATCTTTATATATATATAAACACACACACAAGCTTATCACCATAGGGAAAGCCAAACGCACCCTTACGAATCGTACGAAATCAAATTTCAATTAAACTTCCCAGATGACTCTAAAAATTATACTAATCATAAATATGTCCTCTGCTCTGGTTTTTGAATCCTCTAAGGCCTTCAATTTGCAGTACCAAGTTAACCACCCAAACGTGCATTAACGAATCAGACAAATTAGATTTCCAATTAATTTTCTCAAATAGTTCTAAAAATTCCCATTAACATACCCAAGTACTCATTTTTTATTTCTGAACCCGTAAACGTTGGTAATTTCAATTTTAAAGCCGTGACTCAATAGATAATTCCTCAATTTGAATAGATATCATTAAATTAAAATGCATTAACCCACAAGGACATAAAAGTAATTTCGGATACGAATTTTGGGGTTATTACAGGGCCAATCTGCCATCGATGGCCGGTCGGCCACCACTGGTGGCCGACAGCCACCATTGGTGTCGACAATGCTTAGGGCTGACTAACAGGCGGCCGACATCCCTCCCTGGTGGCCATCAAGCTTCCAGTGCTCCTCCTTTGTGTTTTGATGCTATTTTGTGTCCTCAGTGCCTGAGAAGTGCAAGGAAAGTTCACTTTTTAAGCTCAAATTTATCTATGGAAGCTCCAAACCATGTCTTCTGTGCATGATGATTCATCACTAATCAATACAACTAAGGTGTATCCTTTTTAACTTGTTACAACTCTTCTGAGAGGTAAATCGGAAGTTGTTATTCAATCCATTGTTGCATAGAATATGCATTTATCCATTGTTGCATAGAATATGCATTTATTCATTGTTGCATAGAATATACATTTCTCCATTGTTGTATAGAATATGCATAGATCATATCTTTCGTCATTTGTTGCATAGAACATGCACTTCTCCATTATAGCATAGAACATGCTTCTAATTATCATGCATAGAACATGTTGTTACTACATTTGCATAGAACATGCTTTGTTTATTGTGCATAGAACATGCGCCCTTACTACATTGTACTTGTTAAGTCTCTTTCTTATGCAAGCATGATATTGTATGTACGGTCCATTAAAAGAAGTTCCAAGTGAAATCATTCCTGTCTTTCGAATTACTCGCTTCAGTTAGAAACGTTCGAGTACGCCCGGTGTTTACACCACCCTCTTTCTCCTTTCGCATGTGGCACCTTAGGACGCTTCGGTTAGAGACATTTGGGTGCGTCCCAATGTTCTCGCCACCCTTTTCTCCTCTCGTGTGTGGCGCGTTGGGACGCTTTGGTTTCGAACACGCAGGTGTGTCCCGGTGTTCACCCTCTTTCTCCTCTCGCGTGCGGCGCGTTGGGACGCTTTGGTTTCGAACACACGGGTGCATTTCGGTGTTCACCCTCTTTCTCCCCTCGCGTGCCGCACATTGGGACGCTTTGGTTTCAAACACGCGGGTCCGTCTTGGTGTTCACCATCTTTCTCCTCTCGCGTGCGATGCGTTAGGACGCTTTGGTTTCGAACACGCGGGTGCATCCCGGTGTTCGCCCTCTTTCTCCTTTCACGTGTGGCGTGTTAGGACACTTAGATTAGAGACATCTGGGGGCGTCTCAGTGTTCTCATTATCACTTTCTCCTCTCGCGTGCGACGTGATAGGACGCTTTGGTTTCAAGCATTCAAGTGCATCCTGGTGTTCACACCATCCTTTTCTCCTCGCGTGTGCAACGCGTTAGGATCTTGGTTGAGACCTCGGGTGCACCCAACGGTCGCTTTTGTCTTTCCCGCGCATCGCGTAGTTAAGCTTGCATAATTTTCTTACATCCTTTTTGCATGAAATGTGGTTTAATTCGTGTTTACTTACTTACTTTCGTGTGTGAAGTTGCTATACCTTGTTTTGGTTTGTATAAATGTAGTATTTCTTTGCATGACATTTGCATCTAGATGTTTCATTACAGCCTCATTGCATGATCATAAGTTATGTTCTTACATCTTGCCCCAGAACTACGCTGGTTTGATTCCTTGCAAAGGGATACGTAGGCAGCCTGCAGGCACAACCATTTGTTTTGTCTTGTTTGTTTGCTTGTCCAAGTCTTCGGCCTTATCAAAAATGGGTCGTCTCTAGGCTTTGACATTCACTCCCGTCATTTCATGACTCCCGAGTTCTGTCAAAGAGGGGCAACTGTAGACACCCTATTTTTGACCGTCCTCAAGACTTAGACGTCATCGCTCGTACACTCAATGATTGTGTGTTTGTGTTCGTTTTGAGCGCTCGAAGTCCTCGGCGAAAGGCTTTGTCTTTGAGCCTGTGAACCTTGTTGTTTCTATGCCTTGTTTTGGACCAAAACTTGGTGTTTGGACCTCTTGGTGACTTGTCGGCCACCACCCAAGGCTGTCGGCCATGGGGTGTTTCTGTCAGCCATGGGTGTGGCCGGTCGGCCACCAATGCCTTTTTCCAGATATTTATTGACAGCTGTGTCAGCTATTGCACACTGAGTTGCATCTCTATACACATGTATGGTGAGATGTTTCTAAGCTCAAGGGATGGTTTTCTATATATAGAGGGGGTTCCTCCCCCATTTTGGAGGGTTAGAAAAATTAGAGCTAAAATATCTCTCTAGAATTCTCTCTCTCTCTTTCTCTCTCTCTCTCTTGATATTTTGCACATATTTGCTCATAAGTCCTTAGCCTTTGCATATCAACCCTTAACCAAATACTCTCACCTTTAGGCTGAGATTGCTTGGAGTCTTCTTTGAGCTCTAGAAGGTGATTTGAGCTTGGAATGTTGGCTATTTTGTGCTTTGCTTCAAAGGTATAGTACTTACCTTATTTAAGCTTATTTTGTATCTTTGTTTTGCCATCTTTTCCAACTATTTTTAGGCCGATTTTGAACTGTCAAAAACTTTGTTTTTGTGAATTAAAAGTGTTAATTTGAGGTCTCTTTGAGTTAGGGGATGGTCCACCATTCTTGCTCATTTGCTTGTTAAGCTTTTGTACCATTTTTCATCACTTTCAAATCAACTTTTTTGGGCCTTTTAACCATTGAATTTCAGAGGTTTTTCAGTGGTAAAATCCTTGTTTTGAAGTCCAAAATTGGAAGGGTTAGCCTCCCCTCCTTGTGTCTTGTTTGCATGCCTACTTAGCCTCACATGTTAGCTTATTATTTTAGCTTTTTATGGCTTAAGTCGAGCATGTTTTTGCCTCTGAAATAACCTATTTTGGCTCTATTTTGGGCTGGTTTATTCAGTTGAGGCTTGTATTGCATAGTCGTAGTGCTATTTCCTTCACTAGCTTGATGTTTTAATGCTTTGATCATCATTGTTTTGGGTTGATAGTATGTTTTAGTGTTGTTTTACACTTCATTTTAGCACTTAAAATCTCTGCAATCTCTCTCTATTAGTCACTCTTTTGTTTGCTTTGAAAGTGGTTTTAAACCTCTTGTTTGCCTAAGTGTGAAATAGAGGTGTTGCACCTAATGGTTTAATCCCTTAGGGGGTTCATTACCAAGAGTGTAATGCCTCTTTCATTCCC
The DNA here is from genome assembly GCA_025200525.1 of Camellia lanceoleosa. Lineage (NCBI taxonomy): Eukaryota > Viridiplantae > Streptophyta > Magnoliopsida > Ericales > Theaceae > Camellia > Camellia lanceoleosa. Next base: position 475,674 of record CM045764.1, read on the forward strand.
AAAGAAACTTGTTGTTTGAGCTATCTTTCCATTAGAGGACACTCACTAATGGACAAATCAATTAAAGAATGGTTTTGGTAATTAAAATGAGTAAACCAAAATTGGACAAGTAAAAGAGGCAAGATAAGCATCTTTCGTGTTGCATTGCATGTGTTCGAATTGGACGTTAATTCGAACATAAGAAAAATGGGACATTTCATACTCAAAAGTGATGAAATGTGCCACTTTCCTTGGTCACCATCAACCTTGATCATGCATGATAGGGTGGTGGTCTTTTTTAGTCTTTTTTTGCACTCATTAAACTTGTACAAACTTGGTTCTTTGGCTATTGTGCATGGAAATTGCTTGATTGGTGGTTTGAGAGCCAAGAGTTTCACTCCTTTGAGCTTGTTTGATGATAAGGAGTATAAACAGTACACACAAACCTGTGAGAATACATTGCTTTGCTCTGTCTGCTCTCTATTACAGCAAAAAGAGGAGTTCATGTCATCAGTGGCTGACCGGCCACCACTAGTAGCCGACCGGCCACCATTGGTAGCCAACAGGCTCTCTGTCGGCCACCAATGAAATTTGCACAGTGTGTTCCTGAGGTGGAGTAGAGGTATTTTGGAAGTTGGCAGAATTTTTGGTGTTCAAATGTACAAACAGAGGCTCGCAGCAGCAAAATGGTGGCTTTTCGGGTGGAGAAACCGAGCATGCATGCATCCCTCGTTTCCCGAGACCTTTTAGTTAACTTGTGTAGTTAGTTAGTTGTTTAATTCGTGTTGCAATTAATTAACTTAATTGCTTTGTAATATTTAATTAGTTTAGAGTAGTTAGTTAAATATTGTGTTGTAATAGTTAGCTTAATTAGCGTAGCTAGTTAGTTAGTTTATTCATTCGGACCCTCCTTCACGAGGGCATAATGTTGTAATAAGTGTGCGTGTGTGTGTATGTCTTCCAACCCCACGTCTTTCTCCCTTTTATTTAATTGCTTTTAATAGTTAGATTAGGGACATTTTCAATTAGCATACCTTATGCTTGCAGGATTGCATCCATTCATTTGTCTTGTATGTACCGAGGCTCGGCTCATCATTCAAACTGTATTGCAATTTCAATATCTTCTTTGAAAACATGTTTAAAATGCATGTGTTCAAATCGATTCATATGCCATATTAGTAGCCGAGCCTATTAAATTGCATATGTTGCATTAGACACTTAACATAGTTAGGATCATGCATTTTTCTAACTAGTTTTTTTGTTTTGGCTTGGAGTACTCAGTGAGTTTTATGCTTTAGCATACTTGCATGAGTATGATTGCCATATTGCCATGATTCGCATACTTGCCATGAGGCTATGTGCTTAAATGCTAAACTGCATAAGTGCATGTGCATGAAGGCTTATTGTTTGAATTGGAACGATTCAACAAATATGCATTTTAAACCCATTTTATTGAGTGGCAAATCATGTTTTAAGCCCACTATATTTGGTGGCAAATCCGCATCTTTAAGCCCACTTGAGGATGGCAAATTCAAACCATTTTCAAAAACAAAAATGAGTTGAATTGTTCCAAGTCTTGCGAGTAGTCTATACTTGTGTGTGTGCGTCACATAGTAATGTTAGCTAATAACCAGAACAAGAGCACATAATGTAGAGGCCGATCTTTGATCGGGCGAGCGGGGGTGCTCAATTCATGGCCTTTCTCTCTCGCACCTAAGTTCTCGAGCCAAGGCAACTTTGGTGATAACGGACACGTGGCCTTCGGCATGAGTTAGGGTTTCCTAAATTTTTCCAAAAATAAAATATTTATGTGGCTACTCTGTATCTAGCAAAGCAGTCCAATTTTGGCATTATTTGATTTAAAATCGATTTTCCAAAAAGGTTTGCCAGATCTGGACTCTTTGGTGTTTATCAGTTTCACATTGCACTTGTGAGACTAGATTCAAAACCGCGGGAGTTCGAACTGTGAGGTCTTCTTTTCAAACCTTCCCGAAAGGCGGGACGCGGAAAAAGGTGAGTCCACAATATGAAGCCTTGATCATACGTCTAGAACTGGCCATAGAGCTCAGAATTACTAGCCTACAAGTATTTGGGGATTCACAACTGGTCATTAAGCAAATTAAGGGGGAGTATAGGTGTGCTAACAAAACCCTATAAGAATATCTAGCTGAGGTCAAGTGGCTGTTAAGTTTTTTCAGCGATATTAGTTTTCAGCATATGTTTCGAATAGAAAATATGTAGGCCAGCGAAATGGCCCAGGTAGCCTCAAGACTGATAATTCCAAATGGAAACCAAGAAAGAATAATCAGGATTCAAAGGAGAAGTTTTTCTAGATTAAAGGATCGATAGGGAAATGTTTGCCAATAATGCACTTAGAAGTGGCAGAGGAGAATTGGAGATACCCTTTGATCAGATACTTAAGGAATCCTAGAGAAAATGGTGGTAGACAAGTTAAGTATTAGGCCTTGAATTATGTCATCATGGGAAATGATTTGTTTAGAAGGGCCTATGATGGCATGACATTACTACGCATAGGCCAAGATGAGCAGATAAAGGTAATAGCCAAAGTGCATGAGGGCATATGTGGTGATCATCAAGCCAGAGAAAAGATAAGATGGATGGTCAGTAGGTATGTGTATTTCTAGCCAACAGTGAGAAAAGACTGCATAGCTTATGCCAGGGGATGTCAAGTATGCCAAAAACATGGTAGTTTGCAGAAGGTGCCAAAAGGTGTGTTACATTCTATAGTAAAACCCTGGCCTTTCAAAGGATGGGCAATGGACTTGATTGGGAAAATTCTTCCCCTTCCTCGAAGTAGTATTCTTACCTCTCAGTAGCTACGGATTACTTCACCAAGCGGATAGAAGCAGTGCCATTGAGAATGGTGGTGTCAAGCCGTATGATTGATTTTATGAAAAAATACATAATATATAGATTTGGGTTACCACAATCGATCACAATGGATCATGCTACCATGTTTAATGGGGATGAGATCAAGGAGTTTGCCAAAGAATATGGCATTCAAGTCCTCAATTCATCATCTTATTATGCTCAAGCCAATGGGCAAGCTAAGTCCACCAACAAAATAATAAAAAATACGTTGGAAAAGATGGTTAAAGAGAACCCTTAAGATTGACATAATTTATCATCCAATATATTATGGGCTTATAGGAACTCCAAGAAAAATAGTATTAGGACTACCCTTTATGAATTAGTGTATGGCCGTGATGCAGTATTACCCTTAGAGGTAACAATCTAGTCCAGTAGAGTGGCCTTGCACTATAACATCCCTGTCGATGAGTATGCTGAGGCCATGATGATGGAGTTACAAGATCTGGAAGAAATAAGAGTTATAGCCTATAACCATCTCTTAGCTCAGAAAAGAAAAGTTAAGATAGCTTATAATAAAAGAGTGACGGCCAAAGTATTTTCAGAAGGAGATTTAATATGGAAAACCATACTACCCTTGGGAATCAAAGATCCAAATTTTGGAAAGTGGTCTCCAAATTAGGAAGGGCCATTCAAGATTTACAAGGTCCTCAAGAAAAGAGCCTATCATCTGGCATTTATAGAGGGAGTCCCACATAGAAGAATCATAAATGGAAAGTATTTAAAGAAATATTATCCAACCATATGGGAAAAATAAAGAATGATTTTATTAATAATACTGAAGTGGGGTTCATGTACATATTGCCATCTAGTCTAAAACAAAACAAAACGAAACAAAAAGGATCTTAATCCCTTTGCAGGGCAATTACAAAGCTGGCCCAGGAAGACAAGATGGCTCTTCTTTTTGCCTTAACCAAGAAAAGGTTCCCCTGAGCATCCCTGAGGGCAGCTGGGCCATCCTGAGCCAAGAGCTAGTTCATCTATTGATTGATATGGCTTTGTTCTTCTATCAGAGCAGTCTGTTGAACCTCAGATGCAGCCAACTTTGCCTGGAGCTGTTGAATTTGAGCCAGAATAGTAGTCTTCCTCTCATTAATAGAGGCACTGGCCCTAGAAATGGCTTGGGTTCTGGCAGAGGCACTAGCCAGAGTATAGGAGGTCATCCTAGCATTAGCAGCCTCAGTCTCAGCTTTGAATTGAGTCATGGAGGAAATGTATTGAGTAAGTTGGCCCATAAAGTCTTGAAAGATGTAAAATTGATCAAGATCTAAGAGCCTTTCTGCTAAAGGCACAAAGCTCTGAAATTCACTAAGAAGTTCTTCAACCCTGGTGAGGGAAAGATCTTCAAAAGGGAGGCTCAGTAGTAGAAAGAATTGGTCAACTTCTTGTTGCTCAGAGGCGAAGAGTTGCCTAGACCTTTCCTCATAGGTGGTACTAACAGCTGATAGTTGAAAGGCATTAGCTTGCTGAAGCAAGTCAAGAGTTAATGCTATAAGACAAAGCCAGCCTACATATATATATATATAAACAAGAGGTTAGGACATTTAGAGTGAAAGGAAAAATATAAGAAAAAGAAGAATAATGATACCTTCACAAGAGAAAAAGACAAGGCTCGAAGAGGGGTAGCCTGTGGAGTATGAACCTCCACATTAGGGGTAAGGGCTACCCTCACTTCAGTAGGAGAAGCACTGGTGGCAAGATGAGGAGATGGAGGTTGTTCCACCTTAGGGGAATGGCCATCAATAGCAAGCCTGAAAGGACAAGACTAGAAAATAAGTTGAGAATGGAGTGGTCAATAGAAAAAAGAAAGAAACATATGGTATCAAGAACATAGATAAAGTAGAAAATACCTTCAGAAGGGTGGTTAGGATTGGGATGATCGCGTTGTTTTGGCATGGATTGTGCAGTATGATCCCTAGAAATAGGCTCAAGAATGGGTTCAGAACCAACAACTACACATATCACAATATAAAAAGGGGAAAGTAAGGAAAAAATGAATGGAAAAACAAGAGATAAGAAAATAATAAGAAACATACCTGAGTATGGCAAGACATGCTCAAGAGAAAATGGAATGGTAAATATCTGAGGAGCTTAAGCTAGCTTAAGAGTTAGCCCAACAGAATCTGCCATAAGCTCCTCAAGAGTAATGGCTGGTGTTACATTAAAGACCTGCCTTGGAAGATCGACAGAGGGATCTTCAGGCCTAGCCTCAAAAGGAGGATTTTCAATCTTAGGGTTGATATGGGAAGTTTATTCTTCTTTTTGGTCCTCTATTTCAGAAGAGGCATAATAAACCTCATCAGCTATGGGTATTTGCCTTTCTAGGCTCTATATTTCAACTTTAGCCCCAACCCTAGCCACTGAAGATGAAGCACCATCTTGTCAACAAAACCTCTATCAATTAAGTTGAAGGACTGCACTGTCACTACTTGAAAACTCAGAGCTAGGGTAGTGATAAGCTCTGACCTCATCATTCTCAAGAGAAACAGATTGTAAATAAGGGACAAGCACCATAGTTGCAACATAATGTGGTAGCTTAGCAACTATCTCTGCTATGGAAGGAACGAATACATCCTCTTGTTAGGGGTTTAGGTCAGAGGATGAAGGAGTAGAGTCCCTAGAGGGACTACTAGTATCCTCAACCACCAGTAACTTTCTTCTCTTCAGCTGAAAGAAAAGAGAGGAAAGAGTTTAAGTGGTGAACTAAAAATAATAATAATAATAAAATAAACCTAAGGAGTTTTGGCCTTCTTGGCAGACTTTGCAAGAAGGGAAATGATGGGAACATTGTCGTCATCAGAGGAAGGAGTTTTCTTAGAGGCATCCACAGGAGCTGTTGAGAAAGGAGCAGCCTCATAGACCAATGCTTGCCCTGGCAAGGACAGGTTCTTAAGAACAAATCTTGGTTCTTCAAGGGTAAGGTCGTCCACATCAGGACCTTGGCCAGTCTTTGTGCTCGAGCCAATTTTGCTAGCCTTTTTTGAAGTGGTTGGTGCCTTAGAATGAGAGGGTTTTTGCTCGGTTTTCCTCCTCTCAGAGTCTGCATCATAAGCTTTGAAAGAGAAAGCCATAAATGAGTCATCCAAGGGATTCCTCATTCTTTTAGGCTTCTTGGCATAGACCGTAGGAGTCTTGTCCTTGGCTTTACTAGAGTTTTAAGCTAGCAAATGAGGCAATGGATAAGGAATATTAGCAACACCAAGCTCTCCTAGAGTATCAGCTGATTAAGAAATAATAAAATAAAAACTGTAAGCCTAAATAAAAAGAGTCGATGAACAAAAAAGAAAAAAAAAAAGAGAGAGAGAGAAAGTGAGTAACTTACAAATCTAACTCTGTCGATAGGAAAGAGAAAGACAGGATAAGTACTCCTCTAGTGACTTGTGGAATATAACTTCACCAAGAATAGTCCACTAGTCCTTAAACCTGTTGCTAGTACTGGCATTAACAACAAAGGCAAAAAAACTAGGCTTGTGCAGAAGTTTTTGGTTTTCTGTCAAAATAGCATAAGTAGAAGGTCGCTCAGTGATTTGGACCCTGGCATGCACATACTCATAAATAATAGGATGAACATAAGGAAGAGGAATGCTTTGGATAAGGCTAAATTGTCTGGCCCATTGGTTAGAGTTGTAACTCTCAAAACCATAAGTAGAGTGCCTACTGCTAGAAGGGGAGCCTCCAACCAAGATGTACCAAGGAGACAGACAAATGCTCCAAACTGTCTTTTAAGCTTGCCTAAGGTCATCATTCAGAGTAGTAGGATCAGCATACATGTAAGATAAAGAGTTAGAAAAGAAAATGAAGGATTGAAAATGAAGGGAAAGAATTTTGTCGATGGTAAAGTTCAGAAAAGTAGAGAAGTACTGAGCAAAAGTAATAGTATGAGAATGACGATAGGAAATAAAGAATTCATCATAATTTTTACACTTAGGTGTGTAATCTATTCTCCTATTTGATCTAATCTCTGGAAAAATAAGCAAGAAGCCAGGCTTGAAAAAGCCAAAAAGGCCCCATACACTATGACTTATTCTTTCGTCATGGAAAGAAAAAAAAAATGCCTTTATACATGGTGGCCAGGAGAAAACGGGCAAAAGCTAGTTGTTTGCCCTTTTGGATTAGGAGGGCAAGAGTGAGGTATTCCTTAGTAATTCTAAGGCCACCTACACAAAAAGGGAATTGGCACAGCCAACACAAATAAAAAGCAGTTTTTTTAGTAACTGAAGGAATGCTAATTTTCTTTGAGTGGTCCAAAATGAATTTACCATAATTGTCTACTTGAACATGATGTTTAACTTCAAGGGTTGGCAAAATGGCATGGATGTCTTGGCCATAAGCAGGAAGGCCAGTGAGGTGCATAATATCAAGGATGATAGAGGAGGCCATACCAGATTTAAGCATCAGAGAATTGCAAGAGGTGGACCAGAAACATGTACCGTAATAACCCGACTCCCTCATATACTGTCTATGCTCTAATATCCTCATGATCTGTGTTATTATATATGTGATTATAGCTTTGATGTGAAATTCCATGTTTGAATGTATGAATTACATGTTGTAAATTTGTATCTGTCGGTTATGAGAAAACCTGCTAAAATTGCGACCTTTGGACTGAAAATAATTGAATGCTTTAGAGGTGCAATAAACCGAAATTGACTTTACAGTTATGATTAGCATAATTTTTAGGACATTATATGAAGTTTTGTAAAAATTTGATTCGTAATGAATTAATTAGCTTTATTTGGCTAAATTCCTAATGTTGACACTTTGAAACTGAAATTAACGACTTTAATGAGTTTAGGAGCCGAAGTTGAGTACATAAATATGCTAATGGGAATTTTTAGAGTCATTCAAACAGTTTAATTAAAAGTTGATTTCGTCTAATTCGTTAAGGCATGTTTGGTTGGCCTATGTAACTATATATGACTTGTTATATATATATATAATGTTTTGTTAAGCTCATCCTTAACCTCTAAGAGTTAAAAACGTGGAGAGAAGAAGAGAGTTCAACTTTAAGCTTGGGGATTGGAGGAAATTGAAGAATAATTCAAAGATTGGCTTAAGGTAAGTGTAAATCAACTCAAATACCCCAAATCTTCCCTCCATTGGTTAGAATCAAGCCTTAGAATGAAGCTTGTATACCCAAAGAAGTTAGGGTTTATGAGTTATTATCATGGTTGAATTTATTCCAAGAAATTGAACATGTAATCTTTGGAGTTAGTTAGATTAAAGGTTGATCTTTGGGTTTTAAATTGTCTTAAGTGAAATTGAGAGGCCCTACCTTCTAATCTTTAGTTTTACATGCTTTGATCTCATATATGTATATATGTTGGTATCTGTATATATATGTTTTGATAGAACATGATAAAATGAAGAGATAAAAGAAATATGGCAATTTGGGTTATGAATATGTACATTTAAAATAAGTTATGATCTAATTAGATCTGAATTTCATGTTTATTATGCTCAAATGTTATGTTTTAAAGTGAATTTGCTTGATTTGGGCCTTATGGATGTCTTTTGAAAGCTAGAAATTGTTAGATTTTTGGACTCCTCAAACAGGGCCAGGACTGCACGTGTGGGGCTCATGGATGCACGTGCGGGAAGCACAGCCGCACGTACAGGACCCATAGCCACACATACGAAAAATAGGAGAGACAGACTGAGGCTTACTACAATAAAAGCATGTGCGGGCCGCACGTGCGGCATACCTTCCTGCACGTACGGTAGGGAACTCCCGCACGTGCGGCTAAGAGGGAGGTATTCTATCAGCTTCATTTTCCCTATTTGATCCTCTAAAACTGTTAATGTGTATATTTGATCCTTCTAAACTATTTAAAACTGAATGAGAATTTACGAATCAGACGTAAGGAAAGGCTAAAGAAAAATGAATAAATTATAAGTTTTGTGTGTGTGCCTTGTGCAAGTCACTTGCCGGAGGAGACTCCTACGCGACTGTAGACACCCCATTTTTGACCGTCCTCAAGACTTGGTTGTGCTTGCAGGTACATTCAGCCACAAGTTCGATTGCTCGCCGAGTACTCGGCTTTCGCGGCGGAACGTCACAGGTTTGAGCTTTCCAAACCCTGTATCCTTTTTGTCCCATTTTTGGACCTTATATTGAACCTTTCAAAGATGCTTTTCTCGAGGCACCGCCGCCATGGTTTCAAGATCCGACCATTAATGATACTCGCCGCCATCATCGAGCCATCACTGCCACCACTGATGGCCGGCAGAACCCTTGTCTCAGCAGGTTTCACGCCAGATCTTTTGAGCCAGCTGGTTTTCACTCATCTCCCCTCTATACACGTGTATGGAGGGATGAGCCCCTTTCCAAGCTTGTTTAACAAGCTTTGCATTGTTTTTCTTCTATATAAGGAGAGGCCTTTCCTCTCTATGAGAGGTTCAGCCATTTTAGAGAAGATATACCTCTCTCTGTCTATATTTCTCATTCTCTCTCTCTATATTGCATAGAATAGTGCTCTAAAGTTCATTTTTCTTGCACTTTTGCACTACAACACATAGAGATACACCACCATCTTTGGGCTGAGGTTCTTGGGAGTGTTACTTAAACTTTGAAAGTTGGTTTTTAGCCTCAGAGCTTGCTGGTTTCGAAGTTGAACTTCAAGGGTGAGTATATTCCCCTTTTTAGCATTTATTTGTACCTCATTTTGGCCATCCTTTCATATTGTTTCAGGCCTTGCTTTCAACTGAAAAAAGTTCTGTTTTTAAGTGCTTTAGATCTTTGTTTAAGGTCATTTTTTTGTTGGGGGTTGTTTACCCCCTCTTAGGCCTTGTTAGGCCTTATTTTGAGCCATCCCTTTAGGCTCTTGTTGAAGCCTTTGCATGACCTTTCTACCACTGAAATCCAGAGGATTTTTAGTGGTGGAAAGGTGGTTTTGGTGTCCTAAATAGGAGAGGGTCATCCCCTCTCCTTTCTGTCTTGTTTACTTGCTTTGAATGCCTTATGTGTGAGCACCTTTGGTAAGTTTATGTTAGCCATATCTTAGCTTGTATTTGGGCTTATTTTAGCATGGCATGCCACTGTTTTTACTTGGTTTGGTTGGCTCTTGCATGCCTAATACACTTGTATTGTAAATCTCTTAAACTAACTTCATATGCTTCATGCTTTGACATGTCATTTTAGCTTGTTTTGATTCCATTTCAGTAGATTTTTGGTGATGTTTTACCATATCATACCTCTATTAGGGTTTGGTTTGATCACCTCTTGCATGCTCCATGCATTTGTAGTGCATTTCCATGAACTAACCTAACATACATCATGCTTTAACATGTCATTCTAGCATGCTTTTGGCTTAGTTCTAAGAAGACTTTGTTCATGTTTTACCATGTTTAAGGTCTGATTTTGGTTGCCTTGGTCATGCATAACTTGCTTGGTATAGCTATGGTTCAATCTAGCTTGTTGGCTTTGTGTATTGAATCCACTAGCATGTGTTACTTGGCCTATTTCAATGATTTGGCATCACTTGTTATGTTATTTCAGTCCATTTAATGTGGTCATACACTTGCTTTTGACATGCTTTCAATGCGTTGGAGGGTTTGCCCCTTTATGCCTTAACATGGATCATTGCGTATGCCTTCATGCCTTAGCTTGCGAGCCATCATTTCACTGATTATTTGGGGTTATTATGCCATGATATAACTCTGTTTTTCATTGGTTAAGTCATTCCATGCTTGGTCTTAATAGGTGTAGTGTAATCCACCTTATTTGTCTTGTATGCATCATGCCTCATGCTCACCATGCTAGCTTGTTTTGGCTTACTTCCATACATGTTTTAGTCTCATTTTAACATGTTCTAGGACTGTTTTGGGTTGCCTTAACCACATGCTTCATGTTTCGGGTACTCGTAGTATAAATGCTCTTACTTGCCTCAAGCTTTGAGCACTATTGCATGCTTTATTTGTGTTGTGTACATGATTTGGCACCACTTAACATGACATTTCAGAGCCTATAGCATTGTCATATTCCCACTTCAATCATGCTTTAAGTGCCTTTGAGTGTTGTGCATTGTTGCCTAGTTTGTGGCTTAGCTTGTATGCTTGCATGCCTAGGTCTTTTGGCCCTTATCTCAGCATGTTTAGGTCCTTAGTTTGACCTAATTGAGCTTTGTCCATGCTTAGTTCATGCATTTGTGCCATGTATTACATGCCTCCTTTATGGTACTCTTTATTAGCCTTCATGGTTAAGGACCTTTGCATGCCTTACTTGTGTTGTCTAATTGATTTGGCATCATTTCTTACCTCATTTCAGTGCACTTAATGTTGTTACACTTCTATGCTCTTCACTCTTTAAGTGTTCTTGTGAGTTGCACCTTAGTGCCTTAATTGGTGAGTCAATTGGCATACATGCTTGTATGTGTTTTCGGTGCCTTCATCTTAGCATTTTGGCCACTAATTTGGGCATGGCTGAGGTCTGCCCATTTTGGTTTAAGTCCATCCTTGCATGTTGTCGCATGCTTGTCTTGCATATTGTTGTATGCTTGCTTCATCTTTGCATGTTGTTGCATGTTTATCTAGTATGTTGTCACATGCTTGTTGTCGGCTTTGTTGTTGCATGCTTATTACATTGCATTTTGCATGCTTAAGTCATATTGCATGATTGCATGCTTGAGTTAGCATTGTGTTTGGCACACCTTGCATTGCATCGTTGTTTGGATTAAGTCTTAATCCGAGCACGAGAGACGGGGGACGTTTCATACTTCAAGTGATAAAACGTGTCTCAATTCTCGGTCGCCGACGCTCTTGATCACACATGATAGAGTTTTAGGCTTTATGTGTTTACTTGTGCATTCATTTCATATTAATTTACACAAGTTGGATCTTTGGCCATCATGCATCGGGATGCGTGATTGATGGTCGTGGATCCAATTATGCCTCCCCCTTGATGTTTTGAGTTGATGTAGGGTGGCATAGTGCGTACATACCCTTGGGAGACCCTCAATTTCCTCTGTTTTGTGCTCTACTGCAGCTTGATGTCCCGGCACATCAGTGGCCGACACCCTATTGTTGATGGCCGGCAGTGTGCATTCTTGGCCGGCAGGATGGTCGGCAACATCTCCCCATGGCCGGCAGGCCACTGATGCACTCCCCAGCATGTTTTTGGTAAGACCCAGCAGCTAGTTCTCAAGAACACCCTGTAAACAGAGCCTCTAAAGAGCATCCGGAGAGCTTTCGGGACAAGAACCGAGCATGCACCTTCTACTTCTGCGAACAGAGCTGGAGCAGCATTGTTTGTTGCTTTTCATTTGTAGTTAGTTAATTAATTTGTTAATTAATTAAGTTTTGTAATAATTAGTTGTAACTAGTTATTCATTCAGTTATGTAATAATTAATTAGCTTGTTAATTAGTTAATTAGTTGGCATGTATTATTCATTCGGACCCTCCGTCGACAAGGCGAATTTTGTAATAAGTGTGCGTGAGTGTGCGAATGTCTTCCAACCCCACATCTTTCTCCCTTTTACTTACCTGCTTTTGATGGTTAGTTTTAGGACATATTTCAATTAGCATACTTATGCTTTACATGCATGCATCATTCATCTGTCTTGCATGCACCGGACTCAGCGCTTCATACAAACTGCATCATATTTCAATTCCAAGTTGAATATATGTATTAATTGTTGCATCTCACATGACATTTTAGAATAGCCGAGCCTATTTCTAGTTACATTTCCCATGTGTTGCATTAGCCATCTTAACATGAACTATGATCATGCATTGATTACTAACTAGTTTCTGTTTTGGCTTGGAGTACACTGCGAGTGCTTACGCTTTAGCATACTGCATGTGTGTTATTGATTGCCATGAAAGCATGCTTGCCATGAGGCTAACTGCTTAGTTGACATAAACTGCCTGAATGCCTGTGGGTGAAGGTTGGATTGCTTGAATTGGAACAATTCATCGAAATCCGTGATTTAGCCTACTTACGAATAGCAAACTTCAAACCGTTTTCAAACAAATGAATATACAATGTTTTGTTCCAACTTAGGCGATCTAGTCTATACTTGTATGCTGTGCGCATCACATAGTAATTCTAGGTTAATAACTGGAATAGGAGCACATGTGTTTTCAAAAACAAAATATCATACTTAGTATAGGCCGATCTTTGATCGGGCGAGCGGGGGTGCTCATTGCATGACCTTCCCCTCTCGTACCCAAGTTCCCAAGCCGAGACAACTTTGGTGATGACGGACACATAGCCTTAGGCATGAGTCAGGGTTTCTTAAATTCCCCCAAAACAAAATATTTATGTGGCGACTCTGTATTTTGCAAAGCAGTCCATGTTTGGCACCTCTTTATAAAAATTAGTTTTCCAAAATGATTTGTCGAACTTGGACTCTTTGGTGATTTATCGGTCTTACATTGCACTTTGTGAGATTAGATTCAGAACCGTGACATTGAGTCCGAACTGTAGTAGTAAGCCCAAATGAACAAAACGGGATTTTCGCGCCCAATTCGCGGCGCGAAGCACCGGGATGTTCGGGCGCGTCTACAGCGACCAAAGCACTGTGAGTAATAATAGTGTATTGATATATTTATTCATGTATCTTTGTTTATAACTTATTATACCTTGGTTGTGCTTGACATGTTGAGATCATCGTGCTATGGTTTATATATGATGGTTGTGAATAGTATATTTGGGATGAGTGGTGCTCTAATTCTGTATTTTTACTTGTGCATGGCATACGTTAAACGAATTGTAAGTGTATGCAAATGATTGAGTTATGGGTCAAGCAGGAACAATGGCATATGACATGGACCCAAGGTTGTTCCATCTCCGTTAATGTTGGCCTTTAGGCCGAGTAAGGTGGAGACATGTCGATGTTCTACCTACCCTATTATGATAAGAACGGTTATGATTAATGGCTTTACTGCTAAGGGAGATGAAGACATACCGATGTTCCATCTACTCTATAAAGTCCAAAACAGCTGTTGATATGTTGGGCCCGAGGCCATTTTGTATTACATTGGCCCCGAGACCGTTCTGTATTATATTAGGGCTCGAGGCCGTTTTGTATTATAGTGGGCCCGAGGCCATTTTGTATTATATTGGGCCCGAGGCCATTCTGTATTATATTGGGTCTGAGGTTGTTTTGTATTACGTTGGGCCCAAGGCCGTTTTGTGTTATGTTGGACCCTAGGTCGTTCTGTCTTATGTGGGCCCGAGGCCGTTTGGAAGTATGATTATGAGGTTATGTGTGCGCTAGATAAATATTCTCCAGACACATGCTTATTCACCCGAACCTCCCTACATTATTATTCTTCACTGAGCCTTACTCCGTTTTTGTCACGCCCCAAACTTGCCCCTAAAAGTTTGGGCATGAACTAGGCAGAAAAGGACACTTAACCTGATTTCATATAGGGGCCTGATCGGAAGCTGAAGTACTAAGTATTACAAATCAGAAAATATGCTATCCATTGAGCTACTAAGTTATGCCAGGATCATAAACATCTCATAGGACAAGTACATCAAAAGCCAAAATACATTTGAGAGTTAGTTATCTACATGCATATACAAATCCAACCCCGAGATGGGGTTCATAACAAAAATATTAAGTACATAATAACTTAGGCCAATAGTGAAAATGTAAGCCATCATCTAACAGGCTTCACAAAAGAAGGGTTCTGAACCAAGCTTGACTGTGCCTAGGCTGACAAAAGTATGACGATGCTGAGTCATGGTCGACCTCCTGGTTGGTTACCTACAGAAACAGACATAACACAGGGTGAGCCAAGCTCAGTGAACAATAGTACTGGTATACATGTAAACATAATTGATGCTAAAATCATATAATCAGTCTGTCTCTGTATAGCTTGTCGGGACAATGTAATCGGTTCATAATGTTCACGTTTTGGCCCCTGGCCTAAGAACTTCACACATTCAGAGAAGAGTCCTTGGGTTCAAATCACATAGACCTTTGGTTCCTTTGATTCACAAGCTCACAATAGCATAAGTTCGTATTTCACACATTGGCCCTTGGCCTCACAATTTACAAAAGGCTCGTAGCCACATTAATTCACAAATGGCTCTAAGCCACATTGATTCACAAATGGCTCTAGGCCACATTGATTCACAAATGGCTCTAGGCCACATTGGTTCACAAGATTTCACATATGACGTACATAACTTCATAACCTTTTTGATGTTTCCACAATTCATAAGGGTTGGACCATGATTTTACCATTTACATCCACAATTTCATAATAATTCATAACGTCAATACATAATAAACTAAGTAAAGAGTCATTAAGGTACTATTACTCACAGCGATGTGCTGGCGTGCCAGTGCCTTCAGAAGTTTGCCCTGCATACAATTATCTTTAACAATTAGTTTCCCTTTTTGTTCATACGAATATATAATTATCTCAAGGTCATCAAAACAAATATTCTAACAAGACCAAAGGGTACAGCACAGAAAATAGAGCAACACAGGATTTTTCTGAGAATTAGGCCTCCGCTCGAGCACCACTTTGGCCGCTCGAGCGTACAGTATAATTCCACCAAAAATGCTGAGAGAGTGATTTCTGCGCTCGAGCGGGAGTTCCTCAGCTCGAGCGGACAGTGTAATTTTGTAAAACTTGCTGAGAGAGTGATTTTCCCGCTCGAGCGTACCAGGCGAATTCTGGAACCCTGTTTTCCTCCTTTGAATTCTACCTTGACATTCAAACTTCAATCTCTCAATTCCAAGCACAATCAAGGATCATCATAGTTCCAAAATCATTTAGACACACAATTATTCTATATATATAACCCAATTGAGATCAATCATCACTTAATTTCCATAACTCACTCATAACTCACTTCCTATTTCACATACACACATAAAGACACATAGAACTACTCAAGCTTTCAATTTAAACTCATAAATACATATTTTCATGGAATAGCAAAGATTTAGAGTTAACTTCCCCCCACAACTCAATTTAATCCTAGAATACAAATTACCAAATAAGATATTCAATTCTCTCTATGACTAAAGAAGAATTCCAACCATAGCTAAGAGAGAGTGAGACTAGGTCCAAACTTTCCATACCTTGGGTTCAATTCAAGCAAGGCTTCAAAATTCTCCCCAATTCCTCACTTGTTGGCTCCCTCTCTCTCTCACCCACGTTTTCCCCCTTTTGATGACACCCAAGAGATGAGTCAACATGCCCCCAAAGGTTACATATATATCTCTAGATATTTATAATTTATAATGAGACAAAATTTAATCGTTTAAGCATCCTAAATTGAAATTTCACAGAAAATCTTATTAGAGCTAAAAAAATATGCAGATTTCAGATATTAAATCAATTTCTGCAAATTAAGCCTCTAAGGCGCCCAATTTCAAATCCAAACAGGTTAATTGTGACAGATAACGTTCCCGACCAACAGATAGAATTTCATTTCCTCTAAGTTTCGTTTGGTGTACCACAAGTGCACATAGAAATTCATAATATATATTCAAAAAAAAAACACAAAATGAAGAGCTGAAGAGATATCAGATTTATTTACGGAGGTCGGGTTATTACACTCTCCCCCCCTTAATTAAGTTTGGTCCTTCAAACTTGTGTTTACCTCAGGACGGAAACAGATACGGATATTGTTGCTGCATGTCCTTTTCTTTTTCCCAAGTAGCTTCAGTTCCATAATGTTCTTGCCACTCTACCTTTACCATTGGAATTTCCCGATTGCGCAATTGCTTTACTTGTCGCTCCAAAATTCGAAGTGGTCTTTCGCTATAGCTTAATTTATCATCTAGCACAATTTGATGGTAGTCTATGATATGCGATGGATCTGCTACGTATCCTCGAAGCATGGAAACATGGAACACATTATGTACTTGACTCATATTCAGTGGGAGAGCCACTCGGTAAGCTACTGGACCTACTCTTTCTAGAATTTGAAAAGGGTCTACATACCGGGGTGTTAATTTACCCTTTTTCCCAAATCTTGGATGCCTTTTTAACGGGGTAACTTTCACGAACACATAACTACCCACCTCAAATTTCAAATCCCTTCGCCTGTTATCTGCACAGCTCTTCTGCCTACTTTGTGCCGTTTTCAACCTCTCCCGGATAAGTTTAACCTTTTCAGTTGTTAACCGCACAATTTCAGGACCCAACAATGCCTTATCCCCAACTTCAGCCCAACATACAGGAGAACGACACGGTCTTCCATATAAAGCTTCATAAGGTGCCATTTCGATGCTCAAATGGTAACTATTATTGTAAGCGAACTCTATTAATGGTAGATGGGTCTCCCAGCTTTCTTGAAAATCCAATACGCACAATCGGAGCATATCTTCTAAAGTTTGTATTGTTCTCTCGGATTGCCCATCAGTTTGAGGGTGAAAAACGGTGCTGAACTTAAGTTCGGTCCCCATAGCCTCCTGTAGACTTTGCCAAAATCTTGAAACAAATTTGGGATCCCTATCTGACACAATTGACACCGGGACACCATGAAGCCTTACAATTTCATTCATGTACAGTACTTGACTCAATTTCTGATCTCTTGTGAAAATCGACGAACTAGGTCAGAATTTGAGTCGGAAGACATGGCTGAAGAAGTTAGGGTTTCTTGGTTTCAGAGGAAGAGAAAGAGTTAGAAAAAGTTTGCTAGAAGAAAAAAGTAACGAAAATAGAGAATTTGAAAAACTTTAATTACCGTCGCATGGGGCCTAAAATAAGAAATAAAAACAGAAAAAGTGAAAGGATACTGATGGGCCTGTGAACTATTAAGCGGCCCAAAGAAATTTAAAAACATTAGGCCCAGAAGCAAAATTCAAGACCAATATCATTCAAGGCAAAAGATTTTCTTTTTACCATGAATGAATGGGACATTGTTGGTGCTAAAATTCAGAAATCTTCCATCGACAGGTCATAGCAATAACGTGGCAAGGATGGCTAAAATAGCTAACATAGCATAAAGTGAGACTGAAGAAATAAGGCTGAAGAAGATGATAACATAGAATCTAGAGAGTAATCAGGGAATAGTTCCTAAAATAGGGTAATAAACATGAAAACAGACAGAGAATCAAAGGAAATCATAATCAGGGCTAGGCTAGGAGTCAACTATAAAAGGAAGATGGAATCGATCAATCAATCATCTCAACCACCATTCACAATACGTGATATTTATCTAAGAGTAGTTTAATTTAACAATTATTAGGAGTAGATTACTAATAACTTTTCCCAACCCCCACTTCTCTTCTTTCTGTCAATTGCTGTATTTTTCATTTCTTTGTTCTTGTTTGAGTTCTTGTAATTGATAGCAAGTAACAATTTAATTGAGTAAATACATATTCTTTTTTGTTCAAATCCTTTTTTA
Organism: Camellia lanceoleosa; assembly: GCA_025200525.1. NCBI lineage: Eukaryota > Viridiplantae > Streptophyta > Magnoliopsida > Ericales > Theaceae > Camellia > Camellia lanceoleosa. Next base: position 493,865 of record CM045764.1, read on the forward strand.
TTTAATTACCTCCAAAGAAGTCCTTAATCTGTTTAATGCATAAAACTCAATCACAAAGTCTAATCTTTAGTGTTTATTAAGATTTGTTTAAGCATGTCGATCAATCACTGTTAATTGGGGCCTAAACTGAATTTTTGCTAATACATCACAATCGTGATTTCTCTTTCTGTTGGCAATCACAACCATCACCACACTTTGTGATCTCTTTTGATCTGGTTCAACGATCTACTTTTGAATTAACACTATTTTTTGATGGTTTATGTCTGAACTACCACCATTGTTCGATGGTTTACATCTAAGCCACCACTATTTGTTCAACATTGGTTCTGAATTAGGCGTTATATTTTCAAATCAAGGAAAAATGAAACATGAGGCGATATGAAAAAGGGCTTTGGGATTACTATGTAGGTGGCAACGATGACAATTGTTGAAATTAGTAGAAAAGAGAAATGGATGCATGATGGAAATGAGACGATGGATCACTAGAGTTGAAGGTTAGTGGAGAGTTGGAGAATGATGAGAAAAAACTGGAGTTACTGTCTAAGTTTCTAGTGACACTAACTAGGCAAGGTAGTAAAGAGTTATGCTAGAGATCCCAAATTATCTACCAAATTTTTTACCAAATCTCTCACATGGGTGTGAGACCCACACACATGTGGGTTTGTATGGGTCTCATACTCATGTGAAAGATTTGGTAAAAAATTTAATAGATTATTTGGGATTTATAGCATTTTCTGGTAGTAAATGGTTATAAGATTAGTATAATGACATTAAAGAAAAAATAAAATAAAAAATAAAAGTGTGTGAGTGTCCAACTAACCATTTGAAGTGCATTTAGAGCGAATGTAGATATATTTGGGGTAGTAAAAAGATAATGATTTACCTTTTTATTTGTTGTAATTAGGTTAAAAGACAAACAATGATAAGGGACAAACAATGATAAGGGGTTATTTGTTAATTTTGCTAATTCAAAGGAGAAAATTGAATTTTGTTTAAACTATGGGTTGTGTTTGTAAATTAGCCATAAAACAACCAAAAGAGCTATTAATCATCGTCGGAGGAGGAAAGGCGGGGGGGAGAGAGAGATGGGTTTGGGTTTGGTTTTGGGTTTGGGTTGGGGACGGGTGATCTACGAGGGAGTGGTGGTGGTGGGGTCGTTGATGTTGCTGGGATGGGCGGGGTTGTGGTTCTTGAATAGAAGACTGTACAAAGAGTACGAAGAGAAGAGGGCACTCGTTCAGATCATCTTCAGCGTCGTCTTCGCCTTCTCCTGCAACCTTCTCCAGCTCGTCTTATTTGAGATCACTTCCATTCTCTCCAAAGAGTACACACAAATCCTATGCTATTCTATCGATGATGCTTTTTTTTTTTTCAATTTATTAATTTATTTGCAATGCCAACCTACCATGTATACGTTGTTGTACTCGATCCACAATTTGCTCTTCATGTTTTATTTTTCTCTCAATTGAAAATGCTGGCCTAATTTTAACTTGCAATCATCTAGGGTTTTATTCAATTCGCTTTTTTTTTTTTCTTTGGGAGTGTTTCCATCTCTTGCTCTCTTTCTTCTGCAAATTAAGATAGGATTTACCAATTAGATGCTCTGCCATAGAGTATATCGTATTTTCCTTATGATCTCTTTACACTCAAGCAGTGGGCTAAACTTTTGGTGGTATACATTTTATTGTAATCATACTCATCTCGCCGCTGTGTCCCTACAATAACTTTCTTTCGGTCATTATTATTAGTTTGAGACACACTGTTCAATGAATCTATCCATTTTGGTATAGATTGTAGTTTATGTTCTGAGTGGAGTTATAGAGGACTGCATGCTAGGATAACCTTACTGTAGGTAGTTGGTAGTGACAGAGTCAGTAATGGACTATGAAGAACACGTACAGGGGTTATGAGTATTGGTACGATACTCCTATATGCATAAGGTAATTAAAAAAAAAAAAAAGAGAAGTGATATGTAGCTCGAAAAGAGCCCCCCGAATCGCCTGAATTTGAAAAGAAGAAGAAAGAAGAAGGAAGAAGAAGAAGAAGGACTGGAGGGGCCAACATCAACTGGGCTGGGCAGGGGGCGGAGGTAGCGGCGGAGGCGGGGCGGAGACGATCGGCCGACGAGCTGCAACGAGCTGCGAGCTGCGACGATCGGCCGACGGCGGAAGCGGAGGGGCCCTCTCTTCTCTCCATTCCCTCTTCCCCTCCTCTTTCTCTTCTTCTCTCTTCTCTCCCTCTTTCTCTTTCTCTCCCTCGTGACCGCATAAAGAGAAAACTGCCCAAAACGCTGCTTTGGGCAATGGGATTCAAGGCAAAATTCGGGAAAAAAATCATTTTTGAAAAAAAAAAAGGGGACGAATATGGCTTGGTACAATTATAAAAAAATATATCAGTGTGTTTGGTTTCAGTGTCTTGAATTCAGTTTTTTAAAAGTTGAGTTTTTTTGTTCTTCGTATTTTTTTTTAGTGAATAATTTTTAAATTTTAAGCAATTTTTTTATTTTTTTAGATGTACTTTACTTTGATATATCTAAATAGTAAATTATTTGTGAAAAATATGGTAAAAAATTAATAAATACACAAAAATATGAAAAATGTACTGAATTTTTGTTTTTTTTTTTTTGTATTTTTGATATTTAGTGAATTTTTAAAAGATTTTTTTCACAAATATTATACTTTCTAAGTGCATTTATGTTAGGTGTGTCTAAAAATTTAAAAAAATTTACTTCAAATATTAAAAAATTCAGTGAAAACAAAAAAAAAAAATACGGAAAACGAAAATGTAAAATTTTTTGAGAAGTAAATTCTGAAAACTGAAAACAAACCGAGTGTATATTTTTTTATTATTTGGAGTAATGAAAAAATTGATTAATTTGTTTAATTTTTAACATCCAACCTACAATTAATATTTAGTGCCAAAAGTAGAGGTATAAACCAAAATTAAACGTCATTATATTAAATAACTTACAAACCATAACTTAATTTTAAATCATGCTTAGCAAAAAACTAAAAATAAAAAAGAAATTTAGTAAAATGAATTTTATCTCTGTAGTAGAAGAAAATATTATTTCAATTGAGGTATAGTACGGTTTGGGTATATACTAGGTACATTTGGGTACATTAAAAATTAAGAAGAAAAAATTTGAGTATGTATTTCGTGTGTCTGGTATATATGCAAAAGTACTATACAAAGTACCTTACTTGGGTAAGTACTCGATACGAGTACGACATGTTTGTCGAAATACCCATGCGTCATAGGTAATGGACCGCTAGGAAGATGATGTTGGGAGTTGCCAGAAACAAATGAGAGAACCAAGGTTGACTTAGAGGGAGAGAGGGTGACATTGATAAAAACCCTTGTTACCGGAGTAGAGAAAGATGATAATGGATTTTATGCATGTTCTACGTGCATGGACACTCTTTAAGGTAATAGATGATAATGGATGTTGTGTATCATATCATGGCATGTGTGGGCACCACACCCTTTTTGGGCTTGCCCACATGTCAGGTTTTACCTGCTTTTCATGTTGATTGTGAATCATTGAGATCTAAATTGGCAAGAAATCATTTTTCCCACAAATCATTGGACTCCATTTTATTTTTCTCGAGGGATTATGGAAATCCAAATAGCCCACGGTTTGCCAAATATAGATCGATTCACAAAAAGAGGAGTCGCCACCTAATTTTTATGGAAAAATGAACCCCGTTCACTTTTGGCCATTGATCCGTTGTCATCAGAAAATTTGGCTCAAAGTTTACATATGAGGAGAAGGTCATTCATTCTTGCCCAATTCAAACAATTGGCCTCTACTAGTTCCCAGTGTTGTCAAATTGTGATACGTATAGTGTATCGTTATATTACTTTGATGTATCATGTACCATAAGATACATTAACATATATAAATATATCTAAAAAATAAATATTTTCATGTAATTTATAAATATATTACAAAAATAAATTACTAAATCAAATAACCAATGACCAAATTGGTCAATTAGATATATATAAATTCAATCAAATTAGACTCATGATAGTAGTTTCTTTGAATTTTGGATATTCTTTATATGAGATTTTTTTATAATACTATAGGGCACGTGCCGTAAATAATTTATCGTCAATTTTTAAAGGCTAAGTTTAGTTAGAATAAAAATGATAGAAAGTGAGAAAAATAAAAAATAATAATTATTTTCTGAGTTTGTTTACTATAAAAAGTTTGAAGTGATGGAAGCAGGGACAAAGCCAGAAATTATTTTAGGAGGGGCCAAAATAAGTATAGCAAAAGGGAAAAAAAAGAAAAAAAAGAAAAAAAAAAAGCAAAAGGAAAATTGTAACATATACTAATAATGAAATCAATAGGATTATATCTATTATATTAAATAATTTGGAATCATCTAATACTCATTATAAAAATACTTATGCAATATAAAGAACTAATAGATTAATTTTTCAAAAAATTAGTGATAATTTTATATATAATATAAAAATTATTTATAAGATATGGGATTATAATTGATAATTTCAAAAAGTTTAGGAGGGGTTCATGGCCACTCTTAACTTCATTCTTGGATGGAAGTTGCAAGAAATTTAATTTTCTTCTACAACTCATGATAGGATGGTAACAAAGCTTCTAGTTTCTTGCAAAAAATACAAGAAAATTTAAATTTGTTATAAAGTAGTTACTTGTAAATAGAATTCTTATTTTCTTGTAAAATTTTCATCCGAATCAAATTCATTTACGAAAATATATAGCTTTTCCTTTTCTTTTCTTTCATTTCAGTCTCTACCATTTTTATTTTCTATCATTTATTTCTTTCTAATCAAACGGATCCTACCCTCTTGGTGTACACGTAACATGGAAAACTATTTATAACCAAACACCTTTGGTCTATTGCTCTTAAAAGTTTCCTCTCTCTGAATGTGAATGTCTATTATTAGAAATCCCTCTCTCTCTCTCTCTCTCTCCTCTCACCTCTTGCAAGGCATGGTTGATATACTCGGGTAAATGATGATGCATTGAATAATAAACCTATGACATTCGTGAAGGAATCAAGAAACACATGTAGAAGGTAAGTATTTGGCATATAGCAAACCTACAAACACACAACTTTTACACATAAATATATATCAAAAAAATTTATTGCGTGGTTAAGGTTCATTCTAAATGTAAATCCTCAATTATAAGAAAATTCATTGTGTTATTAAGATTCATTCTAAGTGTAAATTATCAATACATAAGTTGAATATGAACAATATATTATTTTTTTGAGTATTTTTTATGCACCAATTCTATGCATGTCTTTACTATTTGGCATAAAGAAAATGACATACCTGGAAAGGCACTGCGTTTGAAGTGCTTGAATACAATTAAGAAGTGGCAGATGATAAAAGAGACAAGATTTTTAACCTATGGGTGCTTTCTATTTGTATTAGCAGCCTGGTAAATTTAAAAGCAAGAAAGCGTCTCTATATCTATATTTTTTAGTGGACGGTTACAAGAATTCCAAGGGGTGTGATGGTTGTAATTGAATAGGTTTCATCTAAAATTTTACAAAATGCTAATGGGCATTTGTGAAATTAAAAGAGTAGAAAACATGTTAGGCGCTTCTGCCTTTTTAAGTAGTAGAGATAAGTTCATGACTATTCAATGAGTGTCAGCTGTGGTGATTAATAGCGAGAACAGTAGCTAATGAGGCCAAAGGTGAAGAAGAATGTAAAAATTAATTAATCGTGCGATATGAGTTGAATCGCGATACGATACGGAAACGTATCTCACGATTCAAGTCATCAATGACACGAGTCCACAATATGTATCTTTTCACATACTATAGGATACATATTATGTATTAGTATTTTACAATTTTGACAACAATGCTAGTTTCTTTTTAGAAATTTTTTTCTTATTCAATTCCACACATTCAATTCACATATTTCCTTTAAACTAACCTATCATCTATGTGAATTGTAGGGTAAAAGTTCTATTACCTCCTTTGAGATGCTTCCATGTTTACAAAATTTCTCTCTTTTGAATTCATATTAGGAAACTTTCCAAAAATGGGACGTTTTCCAAAATAGAAACTTTCCAAAATTAAAAGGTTTTGAAAAATGAAATTTTTCTAAAAAACAAACAGAATAGAAGCACCTCAACTAAGGTAATATAAATTTCCAACCCTGAAAACATCACAAATAAGAACCCATGGCAAGTAAATCACGGGTGCATGTTAATGATGAAAACTATGCACACTCAAATAATGTGATAATGACAATAAGCTACTTGAATTTCATAGCACCAAATGCCACAAAAAAGAGTTACTACATGATATGCATGATCCTAGATGCTACTATGAGTGCAAATACATGCTATACGATCCTAGAGGCCCTGTTTGTAAATAAAAATTCAACTTTTCATGTGTATACACAAGTTTCGTATCATGTAATGAAGATAAGAAATAAATGCACAAATAATTGATTTTATTAATTTAAATAAAATGGGTACAATTCTCTGTGGGTTACACCAGTTACAATGATAATCCTCTGATTCAATCTCCTAGTATTGTTGCGATCCAACAGTTGTAGAAGCTTGTTGTTGAACCGAATGAGTTGATGAATTTCTTCAAGTCTTTACGCAGAGAATCTTGATTGAGGGCTTGAACGACTTGATCTTGAACAAACAACGAATCAATCTCTTGGCGGGCTTGATGCTTGAACATGTAGGAGATGCGGCACGTTGTCGATGTGCTTAGTGATCTTCTATGCTTCTTGCAAAGATACTTGAATGCTTGAAGGCTTGTGAAAAGTGTTTAAGAGTTTCTAAAGAGTTTTTAGCCAAAGGTCCTCCCTTTTTTCAATGAATGAGAGCCTCTATTTATAGGCTCGAAGGATGGGGTGTTAATTTTGGAAACCCCCTTCAATTAATATTTAATTGATTTTAATTTCCAAAATAATAGAAAATTTGTCTGTCATTATAATGGAGATTAATTTGCATTCGAATTCTCCCATTTCTCATTTTTTAGAGGATTTTGACAAGTTTCCCTATTGTACCCGCATCCTTGGGAGAATCGTGCATCCAGGTCACGTCACATTTCTTTTGGGAGAGAAACGCAATTCTATCTAAGATGGGATCGGTGATGAAAATCAAACAACTCCCGAAGCAATAAAAAAAATATGAAGCAGATTTGGGCATAGATCTAAAGATATGGATCTGATAGAAGGAAAAAAAAGAGAAAATAATATGTTCAAAATCATATATGGGCTAGACAAAGAAGGAGAAGGAGAAGGAGAAGAACAATGGCACACCTTTCAAAAAAAGATGAAGCAAAACAGACCGAGAGAGAAGTCGAAGGAACGAATCAGTCCAGTCTTCAAAGACAGAGAAGACAGCACAACTGCCCCACTTATTTGTTGTGTTTATCTTTCTTTCTTTTTATATATATATTTTATTTTAACCTAGTATATGATCATAGGCTTCAGTTAAGAAGTTCAATGGGCTTCATTGGGCCTATAGTTGGTCAGCTTACAGCTTCAAAAAATATTGGGCAAATTACGCACAAGTTCTTTTTGAAAAGTGTGTATTCTATTTAATCCCAAGATAGACCTAAGAGTCCTATACCCATTTATCTTCTCCTATTTCCTTACACCTTGCTTCTTCTCTATATCTCTCTTTCTCTGATATTGGTGATGACCACAACCATGACCACGATCACAACCACGCTTTTCTTTTTTTTTCCTTTCTCTTTCTAATCTATAATCACCGGCGATCGGTGACCACCATTGATTGGGGTTCACGGGCAACTACTGAGCACAAACTCCTTACTTTGTGCTCACCAACGGCGAAAGAGATGAGTTTCCGACGAAGAAGATGAGTAGATCTACTCAAATCTGATATAGATCTACTTAGATCTACATTAGATCTGAGTAGATCTACGTTAGATCCGACTAGTTCTAAACCAAAAAATAGTTATTGGAGTACAAGCATCTCTCTATATTTGTCTCTTTCCTTTGATCTCTCAATTTTAATACTTTTTTTGTACTATACACTTCTGTTTTTCTGTTATAATGGAGAAAATTTTCAAATTCTGAATAAGTTGTTTTCGAGTTTTAATTACATGCTATGAAAACTGTAAAATTTTACAATTTCAGTTTTTTTGGTGCTGAATTGAATCATTCTTTAGAATTATAAAATTTTGCAGTTTCATAACTTTCTTTAGAACTGTAAAATTTTGTAGTTTCATAACATGTTTTTCAGTTTGATTAATAAGGATAAATACTTAATAGAATCATACTTTGAAACTGTAACATTTTACAGTTTCAAAACTTGTTTTTCAGTTTGATCAATATTAGAAATTATTTGCTTAAACCCTACAAAAATTGAAAATAACATATGTTTTTTTTCATTGTTACTGTTTGTTGTTCTTAGGTTTTTTTTTCTTCTTTCAGTTTATCAATATTTAGCACATTTTGCTATGTTTTTTCACTTTAGTTTCTCAGTTTATTCTTCTTTTTTGGGCAATATTCTAGACATTGCGGTAAGTCTCCGGCGATATTTTTGACATCTAGCGAATATTCTAGACATTCCGACGACTTCTGGTGACGTTCAAAACATTCCGATATACTCTATCGAATTTCTGATGATGTTCCGAAGACTTCTCGGTGATGTTAAATATTCCGGCGAGTCTCCGATGACCGTCTAACGAGATGTAGGAGCGTCTTTAAATTTTTTTTTTTTTTTAAAAAAAAGATTTTTTTGATAACAATTAAAAATATATAGGACTATTTGGTGCAAGTATTTTGTTTTGGGACTAGATGGATTTTGAATTTTGTGTATGAGACTTATTAGTAAGTTCCCCAAATATATTGAATACTAATTATATTACAATCAAAGCCCATTAAAAAACAAATATATTATATAAAAAATATAAAAATAAATAAAATAAGAACTTTAATATATTTGAATAAAGTCCCAAAAAAATATATTATATATGTCAATTAAAAATAAAAAAGTTATATAGATAAATTTAAAATAGTATCAAGAAAAATAATACATAAGCGCTCTTAACTTACGACTCTTCTAAGTGGCCACGCTCTCCTGCTGCCGCTCCCGTTTTGTGCAACTAAGGGTCAACATAATCACTTGATCCAACTATCAAAACAGGTTGGCCATTTGCTCTAGGTATAAACCCATAATTTAAATGGGTTAAATTCTAAGATTTTGGTGGGATTTACATTGCTTTGAAGATTTTGACCATTTTGATTATGACCAATCAAAAAAAGTTGACTTGTCATAAACAATTGGACGGTAATTGAACCATCTCAAAATTTTGATGTCTACAGCATGTATAAATCAAAGAAATGACTCAAGGACAGATTTAAACATGTATATACATTGGCTAATTTGGGCCTAAATGCATTGAAACCATGTTATTATTCCTAATATAAAGATGCGAGGCAAAAGTATAACAGGGATACGCAAGAAAAGTGTTGAAAAACTACACTAAAAATATGAGTCTTGTGATGAATCCTATCTAACCACTATCAAAGATGAAAATCATAGTGAAAGAAACCGTAGGTAAAAGAGGACTAACCTCTAGTTTGTAAGGAAAATCGAAGAAAATGTGCAAACGAGTTGAAAAGTGAGAGCCCACAGGTGTTCACCTCTAGTATTTGAACCCTACTGCCTCCACTTTCCAATGAATGTGCTTTGATGGCTCAGGAATAGTTTCTAACCTTGAGGTTTAGGGTAAATTTCGAAGCTAAGTGTGGGGGGGAGTGTTTGGTGAAGCAAAATACAGGGTTGTGTCTTCTCTCCTTTTGTTTGAGGGGTAGGGGGGATATATATTTGCAAGGGTTGCTTAGGGGGCAAGTATTACACACTTGGTGTGCAAGCCACACCTTGTATCTACACACCAAAGTCTGTATATCGCATCGCCATAACTGGAATGGGAGACAAAATCTCGCAAAACTTGGTTTGCATGTGTATAGGTGAAAACTTGCGGCCACAACTTGGGACTTGTGGGCCCACCTTTTTAGGGCAATCATGAACCCGACTGCGGTTCGTCCAAAAATGTGTGACCTCATGTTTTTGGCATGTACACCCCATTTCAATTTGGTTGCAACGCTTGTTTTAAGTGATTTTGTTTACTTATGCACTAAATTGACTTCTAACTGCCCTTTTATTGAAAAATACTTAATTTTGGACATCTTTTATTGAAAACAACAATTAAAAATTGGTCGAATGCATGAGCAATCACCTCACTTTCCTTTTGAAAACATTGTTTTAGTTAGGGCAAACTTTTTTTTGGAAATTCGGGTTTATTTTGAGAGGCTAATCTGGAAGGTTTATTCGAAGTTCATGAGCACCGTCACACTGGGTATGCAACACTTTTATCATTGGAAAACACCTGGGGGTGCCAAAGCCATAAGATCGGTCAAAGTGGGCTGTGTACGACATGATGTAGGTGCTAGGTATGATACTTCATTTTAGGTGTCAAATGTTGGCTTAATATCCCTTTTCTTTCTAATACTAGTCAAGGAGGGACTACTCTTTTAAGGGGGAGTGATCCAAGCAACCTTGGCGGGCCTTTGATCCTAGCCACCAAGTCACAATCTTGAGTAGTGGATGCTTAGGCTTTGCTCCCAGTCTAAGGATGGAATGTGACAATTACAGTAATAATGATAGTAGTCCCAAGTAAGGAGGTGAGTGCATAGGGTAGATAGATACAAGGTCAAATGGTGCTCCTACTTACAACTTGACATATCCTATGGGAATGAGGTATGAGGGGCCGTGGTCAGGCGAGAGATCATTTAAATGAGCCACGGCTCTGATGAATGGGCTATGGCTGGGCAGGGTAGTTTGGCTTAGCGGAGTAGTGTTTTTTTGGGCCATGCCTCGAAGCTTTTCATACGTAGATTCATTCTCTTGGTGCTTAGACTTGTGGCTAGGGCACTGAGCGCTAGGCATATATCCCAACTAGTCTGCTTGGGGATATTGTGGTGCCTTGGAGGGACTGCCACATGGAATTGATAATGCTAAGTGGTGGTGACGTGGCATCCATGGTGCTCACCAAGTCGCCACGTAGCAAGGGTGGTCTAGACACCCAAACCTACAATTATTCATCTTAGGTTAATTAGAGTAATATATGCAACTTCAATGTCTTCACTTGCACGGTTAAGGCTTAGTGAATTATTGGGGACTGGATAACCATAAAAGTGGTTGGTGTGGTTACTACAATTCTAATTTTGTAGTCAAGGTATATGGATTCATTGGCCACTTTATACAGCATGTAATTGATCTGAGGGCACTGTATTCCTTGTTGACTGTAGGGCAAGATGGATGAACTGGAAGCTGGATTTGTTCTGTTTGATAATGTTACTGGTCTTCATGTTGCCTTATTATCACTGTTACTTGATGCTTTGCAACAATGGTAAGTTACATGCTTATTCTAATTCTCAATTTTTTTTTTTTCTTTTCTGTTTCTTTTATTTGTATTTTCAAGATTTAGTTTCATTCAGGGGAACTTCTGCCATTTTGCTTGTAGATAGATTATGTTATACCAAGCTCGTAATTTGTAAGTAATGGAAATATTATTCTCTAAGTCTTGAACTTTCATCGCAGGTGTGAGGAAGGAGCGGGCTACACTTAGCGCCATCTTATTCTTGTTGGCATTTCTCTACGCTTTTTGGCGCATGGGCATTCACTTTCCTATGCCTTCACTGGATAAAGGTTTGAATTTATTTATTTTTTCTTGGTTATCTCTCTTTCCACACATACAAAGAAGTGTCCCTTTGGTCTCCTACTCCTTGCATTTGTACTACTCCAGAGGCTCCATTCTTTAAGGAATTCAATTATGAAATAATCTTCTAGTTGACCTAGACAGTTGCTTCAATGCCTCTCTACATGGTATGCATGCCTGCCTGTGTACCATTCATATTATATTGGCTTGTCAAATTTGTTATTTTACACATGTTTTGCTATATATCAATCTGTTTATTCAGTTTTTAATCACACAGTTGTTTTGAGTAATTGGTTTACAATAAATGACTTTATACTTTTCTAGTCTCAAGTTGTTTCCTTTCTCATCATTTAAATTCTCAGGTTTTTTCACCATGCCTCAATTGGTCAGCAGAATTGGGGTTATTGGCGTGACTGTAATGGCTGTCCTATCTGGTTTTGGAGCTGTAAATTTGCCATACAGTTATCTCTCTCTCTTCATTAGGTAAGAATGAGACACAGGTTGTCCATGCAAAGTAGTTAAAGCAGTGCTTTGCTCCGTGGCGTTTCATTTTTCTGCTTTACTGCCTATGATCAGTGTTGGTGAAAGCGTTAGGCACACTTAAGGACAAAGGTCTCCTAGAGCTTAGGTGCAAAGTCCAAAACGCAAACGCAAGCACAAGTACTTGTTTGATTAAACTAAAGTGCCCAGTTTTAAAAAGTAATGTATAATGACAATGGATTCATAATATATAATAGTAATGTTTTAAAATAGTAAACCTTATTTATCCAAAAAAAGGGCTTTTGCACCCCTAGGAATTAGTCGGGTTTTGATTTGGACATCCCAGTGCCAATCAAATAAATAAATAAATAAAATTTAGCCTTTGAACTAAAATGGTTAGTCTTATGCAATTATACAAAGTTTGTAGATGCAAAGTTTACATAGACTTGTTCAATTTTTTAAATTCTATGAAAATGTGACGCTTTACTTGCACAAGGGCAAATAAAGCATTTGAGTGTTCTGTGAATTCAAGAAGGTTAAAATTAGTATTTTTATAAAGTCAAATTGGTCACTTTAGCATGTCTGTCACCATTAATGACGATGATTGTATGAAAGGGGAAAATTGTTATCTATTAATAAGCCTGAAGGAAGTGCAGTGCAATTTCAGAAACCTGAGGGGAAGTCCCTATAAAGAAGGGTACGCAAGAATAACAGACGAGATAGGAGAAATAGAGTAAAGAACAAGACGAGAGGTGAGTGAGAGATTGAGTTCTTCTAAATATTTATTAATACTTTTATTCATCTTATGAAGCTAAAATTCGTTTTGCACCCATATGCTTTGTATATAGGCTATAGGCTATGAAGCACGGATACTTCAAAAAGGTGACGTATCCGTATCGGATACTTATCGGATACCGATACTCCTCGGATACTCGCGGATACATATCGGATACTTCTTAAAAGTATTGGATACTTCTTAATTAATTTTTTATTAATTTTGAAGTATCGGATACTTAATTTTAAAGTATCGGATACTCAAAGTTGCATATTACTTATAATATTTTGTTTAGTTCTTTGATAAGAGGAATATAGTGAGAGTTAAAGTAATAGAATTTGTCAAATTGATGTATCCTTGTTGTCTCTCTCACTTCTCTCTCGCTTTCTCACTCTCTCACGTTTCTTCTCTCTGCTCTCATTCTTTTTTTGGTGTTGGCATGTAAGGATGATGTTTAATTTGCATTTGCTTTTGCTTTTAGTTTTGGATGTTTTATGAATGTTTGAGCACTTTTAGGTTAATAGAAATCCCTCTCTTTATTTATTAATTTACTTTAAGTTTTATTTTCATGCATATTACATTATTAAAATTAAATTTTTTTTTTTTTTTTACGAATGTATCCCCGCTGTACCCGTATCATACTTTTTCAAATTTTGACATATTGCCATATCCACATCCCCATATCACCATATCCGTATCCGTGCTTCCTAGGCTATCATTGATCACTTAAAAAAGTATATTTGCTAAAATTTTTATTTAAGAATAGTTTTTTGGCTTTAGCTAAGGTCTTGTGATATTCACTGATGAAGGGGAACAAGTTGAAGCTATTGACCTTGAAGAGTCTTAGTTTTATAAGAATCTTTCTTCTTTATCAAGTTGTCTTTTGCTTTAGGTTTTATTTTTATGCATACTGCATTACTAAAAATTGTTAAAATAATATTTTTTACGAACGTATCCCCGCCGTACCCGTATGCTCGTTTTTCAAATTTTGTCGTATCGCCGTATCCGTATCGTATCGTATCTGTATCCCATATCTGTATCCGTGCTTCCTAGGCTATAGGCATAATAAAATCCTAAAAACTTATAAATATCCTGTAAAATATTAATACCTAACATAGGAACCTCAGAATGCTACAAGTTTTATCACACTTCTCTAACGGACCTAATAATAAAAACCGGAAGTCGGGTCATTTAAAAGACTCATAATAATCATTGGACAAGTTAAATTTGTCAATTAACAGTTTCTTCTTGTTAGTTCCATATCAACTTGACTATCGTATAATGGCTATGCTTTTTTGGAACCAAATGGCTAAATAACAAAAGAAGATTTCTTTTATGATAAGCATAAAAGCATGAAAAAGATGTATAATAATAAATTGTTCATTCTCTTTCTTTTCATTATTATGTGATTCTTACAGCAACATTTTTATCTTTATAATATGGAAGAGAAATTGAAGAAACAGAGATTAAGGTTCTGGAAAGGCAACTATTGCAGTCAATTGAAACATGCATCGTGAAGAAAAAGAAAATCATTCTTTGTCAAATGGAGATGGAGCGAATCCAAGGGTCTGAAGAGGTGCACTTATCTCACTATGTGAATAAATTGGCAACATTTTATTTGGTTTATGTTTATTGTTCTTTCTTTTTTTGGTTTAATGTTTGGATGTTTTTGGTGAAATTTCTGATTTTGAAAATCGCATAAGATTAGTAACTTTGGTGGCTTGCTTTATATTTTCTACCTTTGTCTACTAATTTGGCATTTGATTTTTGGTGGTGTTGTGCTTCTTTTATAAAGATGGTGCTCATATACTGATCTACATTGATATTCAACAATCATTTAGGATTGCCTTGTGGTTCTCTTGCTTTTTAGTCAAACTGCTTTTCCTGCTTGTCTCAACTAAACATCTTTTAGGTGTTAGCATTTGGGTAGCAAGGACTCAGTAATTCTCTATTGTCATTTTATTTGGTGATCCTTTATGCAATATATTCTTGATTCAACTAATGGACTTGGTCCAAGGTATGATTAGTGTGGGTATCTATATGTGCTTGGCACGTGGTGAGCCCTACGGGCATCACATCATCACCATCACATGCCTAGCCTAAGCGGGAGCATGCACACCACCAAGTATGAAAACAGGACCACAACTGACCTTGATAGAGCTGGCTCACCTAGAGCTCTCCATGGTCCTTCATAACTCAAGAAATATATTCTCTACCCACTCACCCCAGCTCCATAACAACATAGTTGGACTCTTGGCTCACCTATGTTTACTTAGCTGCTCAGGATGAGCCCTTGGCTTACCCATGCACTCACCCCTTTGGCTGCTTAGGTTGGGAGCAGGACTTAGGCACTACCGCTTGGGATCATTGGAGGATTGTGGATTGAAGGCTAAGACCTCGGGATTGTCAAGGTCATGTAGCTGTTTCCTTGCAGGCTTGCAGTGACAGCTCCCCCTTGACCTAGCTTAGAGAAAGGGACGTTGACCTTACACTTTGCATATATGATAAGCCTCTTAGGATCATACCTACAATTGCAACTCCTATGATGCAACCTTCCCAAGGACCTAAATCAAAGGACATAGCTAGTAGGGTGTTGATATCACCCTCTTGTTGAGTCGAGGAGAACTCGCCACCTGTCTTGAGGTTGCTTAGGCTCCAATACTCCTGGAATCTATATAACAACATCATAAGTGCAGCCACAATCATAACAAGAACAACAAGAATCATACAACATATACAAAGTGTTCAATGCCTCTCATTACCACCCCTTGCCTCTCTAAGCCTGCTTTGGTCTTCTCCTCTTCCACCTCCGGTGATCTCAGGCCATTGAAGTGCCCGCCATCTTCCCAGAGGTCAACGACCGATCGCCTCTAACCTCTCTTACCCACAATCAGTAAATAAATGGATCTTTGTGTTAGCCTATTAATAAGCATGTCATATAGTAACTGCTGTTTGATTGTTGTAATTATTGATTTCTAAGAGTGTACTGGACTTATCAAAACAGTGTACTACAGTAATGTGAACTATAACCCTATTTATATAGCCTAGTAATGTGAGATCTGCTTGCTCTTTGCACCGACAAAGTCACTCTTTTAAGTGTCTAACCATGGCAAGCAACTAACATGCATAAGAAAGTGAGGGCTAATAATATAGATTGATTGCCCATCAATGTTAGTTATGGGAAGAATTTCAAGTGACTCATTAGAGCAGTAAGGAACATAGTGTGTTGCATAGTAACTGAATTACAAAATGAAAAACTGTAGTTGATGCTCCTGATATGTGGGTGAACAATTTTTTTTTCAACTGTCACTTGAAAAATATCGGACATCTATATCCAATGATGGATAATTTGATTAAAAATATGACATTTCTGTTGCCCAAAAATGTGAAACATATTGATGAATATATTGACATGTTGGGAGAAATTTAACTACTAGCTACATTTTGAAATAAAACGTGCTTTAAATTATGTTGTTCATAATGATAGGTACTTTTGCTTCTGCTTATGCTGGTTTGTACAACACTATAGGTTAATAAGGGCCTTTTTGCTGCAGCATAAATAAGTTGCAAATAACTTTTTTATTTTTGAATTCTATGCCAGACTGTTTACAAGTTGTGTGGGGTTTGCTTATTTAGTGCACTTTTTGACTTTTTACGAAAAGTCATGCAGAAAGTAGAGAGGTGATGTGACCCAAATAAGTGTACTTATTTAGATCATCTCCAAAACTTTTGCTTACAACTTACATGGTAAAAATAGCTTAAATTACCCTCAAGCTAGGGGAGGGGTGTTCTTGGATTTTGTTAATAGATTATCAACTTCCACTGTAGAATAAGTTGCAGCAAACAGACCCTAAATGGGAATCATAGTACTCATAAATATGATATTTTTAACGTCTAGAGATTTAGTTTCGCACGTCAAATGATGAGTTTATCAGACAACCAATAAGAGAATGACATCAGCAAAATGTGGTCCCTCCAAAATTCTATCCTATACTTCATACACTTCGCCTTACTATCTTTGCCAGCTGCCACCAACCACCACTCCCTCCATCACCTTCCCTTTCTCCCTTAACCTTCACCATCGACCACCAACCACCGCCTCTCCCTTTCTATCAACCAGATCTCTGCCCATTTTGCAAACCTCTGACCGAACTTCCCAAACATCACCACTACCCAATCTCCCTATTATCAACCTTGTTCCATGTCTTCTATTCTTTTTTTTTGTTTTTTTTTCACAAGGTATACATCAATAAGGGGTAGAAGTTAGTTAGTAGGGGAAGGGGAACCACAAAAGGTATTAGACTCTTATCCATAGGATTTGAACCTGAAACCTCACTCCACAAAGCGGTGCTACTCAACCACTAGGCCAAAGGCCCTGGTTCCATGGCTTCTATTCTTATGATTCTGATTCTTTTTCACTTGAGCTTCGAGGCATCATCACCTAGTTCAATTGGATGTTGTTCAATTCTCAGCCTTTTTTTTTAATCATTCTAATTTGTTCAATTGGATCTTGTTTGATTCTTGGCACTGATGGTGCTCAGCCAAAGCTGAGTGGGTTTGGTGTGGGTATGAGTTTTTGCAGTGGGGAATTTCTGATGGGGAGGGGAAACAGAACACCAACATCGGAGAAGGGAATGGACGTTGGTGTCGGAAAAAACTCACCCACACTGAACCCGCATAACCTTGGCAGAGCATCACCATCGCAGCCCAACTACACATATTGCCTCTGTAACCTCCTATCCCTTGATTCCATGAACGAGTTATGCATAATGGTTTGGATGGGTTTGTGCACGGGAGGTTATATGGGAATGTACTGACATGTTCCTTCCTCTCTCTCTGAATAGCTTGTGTGTAAAAAATATTTGTTGTCCATAAAATCGATGTTTTAAAAATCAACCGTGAATAACTTAATCTCTAATGTCTGACATTTTAACTCCATGAGTAGTTTGAATTTGATCTTTAGTTGTTCCTCATTAAGAGTTATATGTTGCAGAAGTTAAAGGATAGGTCTTTCCTAAAGCAAATTGTTGGGACAATTGTGCGGTCTGTGCAAGAGGATCAAAAGGAGCAAGGTCAGCAACTTTTTTATTTGTAATCTTGTTTTGTACATTTCTTTTTTTTATAGGTAATCTATTTAGGAATCTATGTTTGTCAGTTGATATCTTTTCATCTTCACAGAGGATTTCAATTTGTATGGGGTTTTTTCTCTCTTTTTTCTTTTTATTCTTCATTTTCTTGGCTTTCTTTCTTGGTGTATATAAATATATATATATATATATATATCTTTCAGGTTTATAAATTGGGTAGCACTAATAGGAGCCTAGGGAAACTCTGGCTTTTGCTAGATCAATTACAATCATCTATGCTTTGAATCATACTGCATTGCTCTGACCAAAGGCAGAGCCTTGTGAATTTTTGTAGCTTTCAAAAATTAATTGTCATCTATAGGTGTTGTATTGTAGCAATGTGATGCTACAAATGATTATGGGTCAAGTTCCCTTAACTTTTTGTTTTGTTTTGTTTTGTTTGCTAACATATTTTTTCTTCAAAAATAAGTATATTAATTCTTTCATGGAAGTCACTTTAGAGGTATGGGGTGACACTTCTTTGCCATGTGGCACATTAACTATGGTTAGAATGTTGTGGAGTCTACGGAGTATGTGTTGGCTACGCTTCAGAAGTTTGTGAAGTTTTGGAATTATTTTAATGATTTTTATCCTATTAGTTGTATGCTGGAAAAACTAGAAAGACACATTCAAGATCCTAGGATAATATTGTTGTCCTGTATTCAGGTTTGGAAAATATTCTAACCTCTTCACTAGTGTTGAGTGATTTGATCTGGGCTGAAAGTCATAAAATGACGAGAGTTAGGCCGAAAGATATGTGTGTTGAGGTTGTGAGAAAAGAAAAGTTTCTCACATTAGATTGGTGAAAACCTAGAGTGCCACATCTGAGATCCTGAGAAAATATTGCTGCAAGCAATTCAGGTCTGGAAAATATTCCATCCTTAATCATAGTGAGGTGTTTCAATCCAAGTTGAAAGTGTTAAAAGGATAAGAGGTAGGTTAAAAAAGACATGGGTTGAGGTCATGAGAAAAGTGAAGATTACTTGGATGCTGACTGAAACTATGGCTTTGCATAAAGCCAATTAGAGAGACAAATCTATGTAGTTGATCCTGGTAATTATGATGAAGGCTTGTTGAATTGGGTTGGGCTGTTTTTTTAGGCATTCTAGACACCTCCATTGCTTTTTATTGTCCGCTTGAAACAGGTGTAATTTCAACAATTGTGGGTTTGGGAAGGCTAATGGGGTTATGCTCTATATCTGCCAGGTGCTAATTCTTTTGAGTCTTGGTTGTCTAAATATTCTGATGGAGGTACTTTGTATAAAGTTTTCCATATGCTAGAAGAAGTCTTACTTTCCATATGCAACTAAGGATTCATCCTTCTTTGTGTGGATACTCATTGCTCTTAGTGAGATATTAGGGTTGTATTTAAGTTGCTTTCGAGTGCTGTGAGTTGTCTATTTTGATGTATATTTGAGAAGTGCACATGGGAAATGCTGATGATTAAATTTCTTCCAATCACAGATTACTGCAGTCATTCTATTGCTTTTTCAGATTAAACGGCATGTTGTGTTTCTTTAGACCTTTCTAATTAATATTTGCAGGTCTTTGTTTCCTACATATTTGTGTAACTTCTGACTTCCTTGGACCTCCATTTTCTTCTTGCTCTCTTTAGATATTAAAATCATGGAAGCAGAAGTACAAGCTTTGGAAGAGCTTTCAAAGCAGTTATTTTTGGAAATCTATGAGCTTCGCCAAGCTAAGGTTTACTTTTAATGATGTAGTCTTATTTTTGCAGCTACTAATTTAAATATTTTTGGTCCCATATCCATATACTGTAAGAATAGATACTTCATCGGTTTAAAAATTGTAATGGGCTACATCATACATAGTTTGCTGTTATGCTACTTTTTTTTTTTTGGGTATTCGTACTGCTTTATTGTGATTTTTTTTTTATTTTTTTATTTTTATGCTTAAATAGTAAAAATTGCATTCAGAATATCTTGAATGAAACTGAGTCAAATTTAGGCGTAATTACAAATTGATAAAGATGGCATGGCAACATGTAATTTGTCTCAAAAAATTGGATCCCTTATACTTGCCTCACAATGTAGATCCCTATAAGTTATTATTTGGAATGCATTGGGAAATATCAAACTCAATTGTCCTTGCCAATATAGCACCATGCATCATATTGCTCTTCTAGAAGCAAATTGTTCGCTAATTACAGCCTCACAGATCTACTTGCCCTGCGATGTACTAAGCTATCAGAGCTGATTAGTGAAATCCTTTTGCTATACCTATGGGGTTGTTAACTTTCCACCTAGGATACCCATTCTTGACTGCCTTCCAATAAGATGTTACCATTTTTAAAGAACAAAATTCACCCAGATTTGGTTACGAATTTTGAGTTGCTTTCTTATCTTACTCAAACTCCACCAAGAATAGGTATTAGGAATGGCTATGACAAATAAGACCTTTTCTTATTCCTTTCAAAAGAAAAGAAATTAGAAGTTCCTATAAACATGATATATATATACTTGAGATTGAAGAGAAAGCAGAATTCAGTAACACGTGTCAAAACTTAGGGAACCACACCAATTCATGTATCTTTTTCCTTTGTAAATCATGCAATATTTTGAAATCCTAATGTTACATTTATCAACATATTAATATTACATTATCATCCTCAGCCTCTTAGTTGTAGTTTTAAAATAATTAGTTACACATCTTAATTTCCTTTGATTTTTAGATGCTTCCTAATAAATGTAACATCAAACATGTAGCCCTTCCATAAGGGGCTTCCATAAGAGGGTTGTCAACCCATGCTCATTGATGTTGTTTGCTCTCTTTGTTTGTTTTCTTTCCACTCTCCTTTCGTGTCCCTGTCCGTATCTATAACGGCCTTTTGTCCTTCCCCCTTTTGGATATTTAAAGTGTAAGAAATTTTTTATTTCTCATCTAAGTACAAAGGAAAACACAATGTAATGAATTTTCGGACAGTTTTCTTTTTTCCTGAAAGACGCAGAATTTGTTACCTCAATGGCATTGTGACACATACAAAATATTTTAGTATGCTAGTTGAGAGGACCTTCATATAACATATGAGGAAGGTGGAATATTGGGCTTTCTTATCCACATACTACAGTCACATCAAGCTAATATACATTCCTCTTGGCTGGTGCCACCATCTTTTGTTGTTGGTTTAATTGGTTATTGATCTCTCTCTCTCTCTCTCTCTCTCTGGTGGAGAAACCAGTATTCAGTTTAGTTTGTCATTTTCAGGAAGCTGCTGCTTATTCTCGGACCTGGAGGGGTCACATGCAGAATCTGCTGGGCTATGCATGTTCTGTCTATTGTGTTTATAAAATGATAAAGGTATGACAAGTCTTGAAAAGTTGGGGAGGTCGAGTATATGTTTTTGTAGTTGCACTTGCCTTGTTTGTTTTTTGGTCCGTGTGTGCACATGCATGTGTTGCGTCATTCATTCCAACCACATGGTAGATGTTAATTCTTGTTTATTGTGAAGTTAGATTGTTCACCTGACATCTTTGCTTCTTCATTTGATAACATAAACCCGGGATGCTGCTAAAATAGCTTATCATGACTAAGATACAATTCTCTTCTTCTCAACACGAGCAGGGTTTCCTATTGTCTTTTATTGTTCTCTTTATTTCCTTGGTTTTGATACATAAAATGTGAGATTCCAACTGATCTAATTAATTTATGCAGTCTCTGCAGAGCGTTGTCTTCAAGGAGGTATTAAGTTTCATGTTAATGTATTGTGTAATCCGAATTAAAAATCTCCTTGCAACACTTAGCACAATCTTTTCAAATGTAGTACACTATAAATACTCTGCTTTTCTTTGACAGGCTGGTTCAGTTGATCCTGTGACTAGGACAATTAGCATATTCTTGCAGTTCTTTGATATTGGTATCAATGCTGCATTATTATCACAGGTTAGTTATTGTTTATTTTCCTGAATTATTGGATGATACTGCAGTGTCTGTCATGGTCACCTGCCTGTGGCAGATGTGGTTGTTATTTGCCATCTTAGTAACGATATCTTCACACACCTTGCTAGTTGGGCAAATTGCTAACAATGTGGTGCTTTTAGTTAACAAGTCCTAGTTCATGTGTTGGGTTGGACAGAATCAAAACTCACATGTCATGTGATCTGATAACTACATGAATATTGATGTGTTCTTTTTTTTATGATAAGAAGCAATTAATCTTGGGGCATGTTGCAGACATGAGCCCAGATATGTAAGGAACTGTTGTTCAGGATCAACATGTGATTTTACTGCTATTATTACATGTGTTAAGTTTTTATAGTGTTTGTACAGATTTTGTGTTTTTTTTTTTCAACCAAAATTCTACATTTGATGTTTCATGGAATCTTAAGGGATATATTGACAAATGCCGTAGACGAACAAAAGTTTGGACTTGTGTTATATTATGCTCATCTGCAATTATACAGTTACATAGTTCATTGGTTTCAAGGCAAACAAAATTCTTAGAACTTAGTTGAAAATGTAGAACCTTTTCTCCATATATTTTCTTAAGAAACCTTCACCTTATATTGTCTTGAGAAACATTAGAGGTACTGCTGAGTAACCCAAATGAAGATTTTTATATATGCTTATGTGCAATATTACTTGTGAAATTGACATAAATGTGCTGAAACTTTCAACGAGTTTAGTATTTGCATATTGTCACCAACATGCTTTACCGGCTAAATGAGCTGGCATCTTCTGCTTTTGTCTGACATCTCTCTCTCTCTCTCTCGTGCAGTACATATCCCTCTTATTCATTGGAATGTTGATTGTTATATCTGTACGGGGATTTCTAACAAATCTAATGAAGGTAATTCTTTTTTTTGGTAATTAATGGGTTCAATTTCATGTTCCATTTGATTTTTAGAATATCATTGTTGGTCCACCTGTGAGATATTCTCTAGATATTATGTATATCCTGTAGATATTCTGGAGATATTGTGTAGATATTATTTTGATATTATTCTGCACTTTGTGATGGGATACATAAATGAGGGTGGGCTCACTTAAAGGGAAAATTTAACATTGCCAAACCTCGTTACTGGTTCAGCATTGCCTTTTCTATACCATTGGGTTAACAGACATTAATTGAGATTTACAAAGATGATATAGAAGATTGACAGATTTCAGGTCTGTTTGACTGAAAAGTGGACATGCTAGAAATCTCACATTTATTTATAACTACTTAACACTTTACTTGAATGCTGATGCTTTGCAACTACTTGTCCATCAAAATTGAAGGGGAAGAACTTCTTTGTTTCACCAAATCCAAACATTTTCTGCCCCCTAGTGATGAATGATCAAGGAGGAAAAGCATGCTCACAGGCATTAGTTTTAGTAAAGGACTACATGTTTGGTTTGTGGATCGTTTGTTTCCTATCCTTGATTAAGATTAGTTAAGTCATTATGAAAGTTTATAAAATTATGTTTGCTGGCATTTTTATGTTCAATAGCTTCCATTTTGGTTGGAATTTCTTATTTTGGGAGTTTAAGTTAAGTTGGTTGGTCAAGAGTACATTCTTGGGTTGCAATCTAGACTATTATTTGTGTAAAAACTACCTATTTTGTTGGAATTTGAGTAATATATTGATTTCTATATTGAGTGGGGCAATTTTTAGAACAATTCTCTACATCTTTAGGGATTTCTAGTACCAATACAAAGTGCCCTTTGTTGTGACACAAATTTTGAGTGGAATGAAAGTTTTTCCTTAGTTAAGAATTGGTGCAACTCTTCTAAAAGTTTGGGTGTGGATATCAAACAGCCCTCATGGAGTAGGGTTCTTATTTCTTTCTATTTGTGTCTATTATTTGTTGAATTTCTTTTTCTTTTTTTTTCTAAATAAAAAAGAATTATCTCTGCAGCACTTTAATCCTCAAAATCTTAACCAAAGACTTGACATCTGTTGGTTTTTACGAACTTTAAGTGATGCAGTCAGGAAGATGTGGGACCTACAAGAAGTTTATTAATATTAAGGGATAAGAAGTGTACTAGTATTAAGAGATTCGCCTTTAAGGATTCTTGATTTAATCTAGTTGGATTATGATTGTATTAAGATTTTTAGGGGCTTAAGTCATATAATTTTTATAATATCAAGTTACTATGTTTGATAAGGTTAGTTTTAGAGGATATCTACATTTTTTAGTAGTTAGTTACATAGGCTTAGTTTTAGAGGATATCTACATGTTTTGGTTGTCTCATTAAGCCTCTAAATAGGCCTTACTGATATAAAATGAAATTACGCTTTGAGGATGAATAAAAATTGAATATTTGGAAGAGCTTCACTCTCCTCCCCCCCCCCCCCCCTTCTCTCTCTCTCTCTGCTTCTGTCATCTTCTCTTGACATCTTCTTTACATCTTGCAATCCCTTCTTCTACTTCTTTCCTTTGTTGCTGCCTTACCTTTTCCTTGCTACTACTGTTTCTTCTTTCCTCCTTTGCTACTGCTGCTGACATTCTCTCTTTTCTCCCTTGCTTCTACTGCTTTTCTTCGTTTCTCCTGTTCTAGTTGTACTTCTCTTATCTACCACTGCTGCTTTTCTAATTTGCTACAACCCAGCAACTGCTATGTTTGTTGTCTGCTGGATACGGGCTGTTAGTGCTTTATCAGTTTGGTATCAGAGGAAAGGTCCTTCAATCAAGAATCTTTCCAATGTTGAAGATTACTAAACTCAAGGTCGATTTTTCTCCAACAACAGGAGATTGATGTAGTCAAGATGTGAGACCCACAAGAAGTTGATTATTATTAAGGGATTGCAAATAGTCATAGCCCCACAACTTGACTGAATCTAAAGCAGTGGAATTCAATCACGAGCAGACACGAACCTGCATCAGTGGACCAATTACATCTAGCTTTTGTTTTGGGCTCTTGAATTGACTATTGAAAAGGAAGGGATGTTGGGCGAGGTGATGGCTCTTTTTCAAGATAAGCATTTTGATCCAGGTCTCCAACCGACACTGAATTTGAAATTGACCCTACACGGGGTGCCATCCCCCCCGGTCTCAAGAACTCGAGCAGTCTGCTATTACAAATGTGTCATTAAACACTTTCCGATATTTGTCTAGCGTAAATTCTAGGGCTTAGCTTTAGACTGATAAAATGACAGTAGCCACAAATATGATCCTCCAGCCCAGGCTAGGGTCAACACAGAATGAAGGGGACTCCCTAATGTTGTGTTGGAAAGCCAACTTCTTGGGTTGCAGGTGGAGAATAACAGACTTGGGATCTTCAACTGTGCCCAAGTTAACAGTTTCAACTTCTTTGATGTTAGGCATGTTCCTATTTCCCCATTGCATTGTGCTCAAAGAGTTGAGCTGTCCTTCATATTCATCATTTATAGTAGTAATGTTGCTTGGACGAACACTATATCGGCACAAGATTAGAAAAAGCTCCATGTAACTAGTTTTTCTCAAGCTTCAGTTCAAGTTCGATGTCGGACTTTGTCCCACCCTGTGAGAATGGTGCAAGAACAAGGAGAAAAACTATGTTTATAAGGCATTAACTTCTAGTAGGGGGTAGTTTAGCAATTTTACCAGATAAGCCTACTTGTTCTGTTGTGGGTCCTTTGTTTGTTATGCTTGATTAGGATTACTTGAGTCATAATGTTTGGAGAGACATTTTTGCTGGAAATTCTTAATTTTTTAATAATTTTTATGTTCATTAGTTTCCAATTTGGTTAGAGTTTTCAATTTTAGAAGTTTACCTTAAGTTGGTCAACAGATGTTTGTTGGGTTGCAATCCAACTTATTATTTGTTTATAAATTATTTACTTGAATTTGTGTCATATATGGTTTCTGGTGCAATTTCAGAAAGCTGCTTCATGTCTTCAAGGTTTTCTAGTGTCTATATGAAGGGCCCCTTGCTCGACACTACTTTTGAGTGGAATGAAAGTTTTTCCTTAGTTAAAGCGATTGCAGAACTGATGGGGCTTGTGAAGGTATTGCATGAAGACAAGTTGAAGGATTTAGGTATTTTAATATAATTAGGAATTATTACTTTAATTGGAATTTATAAGGCTTGAGTGTATTGATCTTATTAGACTTGAACTCGTTTGGCAACATCATTTTTTAGCCTAAAAGTCAAAAAGTCAATAAAAAAACTAAAAAGCCAACAACTTATACCAAAAAGTAAAGATTCTCTTTTCTCTCTACTTTTTGCACATTTTTTCATAAAAAACTAAAAAGTCATCCCAAACATATTAGTTTTTTTTACATCATATTTTAGCCAAAAAGCCAAAAAGTTACTAAAAAAGCCAATTCCCAAACAAGAGTTATTGAGTTTAGAGCATTGCTATTGTTTATTTTATTTTGTCATTTTCATTTGCTTGTTACAATCGTGTCTACCATATGGCATCAGGAATTCTTCTGAAAGTTTTTGTGTGGATTTCAAACAGCCCTCTTAGAGTAGGGTCCTTATTTCAATCCATTTACTTCTTGTATTTGTTGAATTTATTTTTAGTCTCTTTGTAGAACTTTAGTCTTCAAATCTGAACCGAAGACTTTCCATTGTTTTTACAAGCCCTAGGCTCACTACTTGTTTAAATGTTTTGACTCACTACTTTCCCTTGTGGTGTAGCCCTAGAATATAAAAAGAACTAGGTCCTAAGTTGTCCTGTATCATCCAAAAACCTTGATAGACCCTAATCAAATCAAATAACCTCAATCCATAGTTGACCACAAACTATTTATGGCTAAATCTACTGCTACCTCAATGTAATGTTGAATATTTAGAAAGTCCTGCACCAGGTTGCCATGAGATGAGCACCTCTCCATACTTTTTATTATCCTAGTGTGACATGGAATATCCTGTTGTTTTTGTTAGAATATTTTCTGATTTCCTTATTTAGATTAGATTGTGATTGATTGATTGATTGTGATTTCTTAATCAATCAATCAATATAAAAGGTGATTCCTTAATCAATGCCTTAGGGCTTCCTTTTGTAATAGTTAATTAATTAATATAAAAGGTGATGATATCATAATCATCACCCAAGCTTTGTACTCTCTTAAATTAATGGGTATCAGAGCCACAACCCTAAAAACTGTCATCCACACTGTCGCTACCACCAATCAGCTATCACCTATCACCACCCATCCTCCACCGCTAGTTCTTAAGTCTCTGTCGGAACCAACCAAGGTCCCACAAAGCTGTTTCGGCTTTAGCTAAAGGCCTTTTTGGCCTAGTCGACCCTTGTGAGGGCTGTCCTAGCCTCTCTATGTATTTCGGCTCCTGTGGATCAGTGTTTGAGAGCTGTCCATCTTCTATTGCCCTTAGTTTTTTTCTCTCTACTTTCTTGAACACAATTCAACACTTATTTTGATTGGAGATTCATTTTCCCGTATTTGATTTATTTTTGGGTCTATAGATGACACATTAATCTGATTGTTATGCTCCCATAGTGGTCTGTATGTGATTTTACTTGTTCTAGCCCATTCCATTCCTCTTTCCATTCTTGTGATTCGTGTAAGGTTTTTTTGAATTGAAATTGTAGAGTTCTTATGGCAGACCTAATTAGTGAATCCACCACTACTTCTCACCCATCTAAAGGAGAGAGTTCCAGTCCAGTTATGATTACTACATCTGAGAACCTGAACCCTAGCCTCAAAATCACCACCACTCTGTTTAATGGTCAGAATTACCTTTTACGGTCTCAGTGTCTGACACTTTTTCTGAAGAGTAGGGAGAAGATGGGATATGTTAATGGGAGAGTTCAAGCACCGGGTATTACGAATCCTGGCAATGACCAATAGGAGATTACCAACTCTTTAATCATGGAGTGGCTCATTCATTCCATGGTTTCTGAGATTGGTGAAGGCTACTTATCCATAGATACTGTCCAAGATATTTGGGAAGCAATCGCTGCTACATATTCTCGAAAAATGAATTTTTCTCAGTCTTTTGAGCTGCGTCGGTCTATTGAGCACTCAGTATAGGGGGAGTAGACAGTTCTCCAGTACTACACCTTTCTGACTAATGGTTGGAAATGCCTAGATCATCTCCTAGATTACAAGCATGTCTGTACAGTTGGCTCAGCTGGTTACCAGAAGTTTCTTGCACAGGAGAGGGTCTTCAAGTTTTTGGAAGGCCTTAATGTGTAATTTGATCCGGTCCAGAGTTGTGTTCGTGGCATGGATGTTCTTCTATCTTTTCAAGAGGCCTTTGCATATGTACAGAATAAGAAGAGTCGTCGTTCTGCTATGGTACTGATGTAGTGTCACGTGCATAGCATATGTTAAATAGTGTATCCTATAAATAGATGAGTACCACATCACTTGTAACTAACTTGGATATATTGAATTAAGAATTTCTCTCTAATATCTCTCTCTAAGTTCCTCTCTCTTTAGTTCTTGATTGACCCATCATATTTTGGTATATCAAAGCAAAGGTTTGGATATCAGTTCTGGTTAGTTCATCATCTAACTCTACTCGAGGAGACCTACGTAGCTGATTCGAAGCCGCTGATTTCTCAACTTGAAGGAGTGTTTTGATCTTGCAATCTACAGATAATGAATCTACAGGAACCCTAGTGGAGAAATCGAGTTCGAATTTGATATACACAGTCAAGATTGTGGTTTGGGCTGGAATCGACATCGTGACCTGATTTTGTGAGAGAAGACCTTCGATCTTCAATACTCCTGTAACCTGTTTGACAACAAAGTTTGCGAAAACCATTACGATTTGAAGTTGCGATTTGATTTCGCAAAACGAGAATCGCACCTCTTTTGATTTCGTGACTTGTTCGATCATCGTGAATCGTTATAACTGTGTCTGATCACTGCAACTGTGTCTAGTCGAAGGAGATTTCGGGTCATCTTTGCAAGACTGAAGCAAAGGTTCGTCGCAAGGGGACTGTTTTGGTTCTGCATTTGATTGAGGCAATTCGATCACTTATTTCACTTCTTGAGCTATTCAAATTCCATTATACAGATTGGGTTCCCAATTCTTGATATTGTTGTCTTCTTGTTGATTCTTGAATATTTGATACTTCATACTGCTGTGAGTTGGTAGTTACACTAAATTGTCCTAATCTGTGAATTAGGTCTGGAATTGTGCTATTTGAAATCTGTATATCTGGACTATTTTGGAAACATACTGGGTTGTTGTTATGGCTAATCGAGGTCGAGGTCGTAGGGGTGGTCATGGTAGGGGTTATGCCCTGGATTTGGGTGATGGTACTGAGGGTAATGGAATTCTGTATCCAAGAGATGAGATGGTTGAGATAAGACGGCAAATTGCCATTCTAACCGAGATGGTGCAACGTCTCCTTCCTCCTTTTACCGATGATGGTAGTGATGGTTCCGATGATACCGAAGGTGGTACTCATCATTCTTTTGATAATATCTTTTGGGCTCCACGAAGGCGTCAAACGGATGTAGGTAGGATGGAATACAAATGAGAGAACAATATCAAGATTGAACTTCCCAAATTTCATGGAAACCTCAATCCCAATGAGTTTATCAATTGGCTCAACACCATTGAGCGGATCTTTGACTATGGAGAGGTCTCCGTTGAAAAGAAAGTTAAGCTTGTGGCTATTCAGTTAAGGGGGAGAGCTTCTGCTTGGTGAGAATAACTTCAACTCAACCGTCGCCGATGTATGAAGGAGAAAATCTAATGATTGGGAGAAAATGAAAAAGAAGTTGAAGGGCCATTTTCTACCATTCAACTACCTCCAAAGTGTTTATCAATGCCTTCATGTTCTCAAGCAAGATGGTAGTGTGAATGAATACACGGAAGCCTTTTATCACCTCATTGCACGGGTTGACTTAAGTGAAAGTGAGGAGCAACGGGTGGCCCGCTATATGAGCGGCTTGAAATCTTTCACCCAAGATGTTCTTGCCTTGCACACATTATATAGTGTTTCCGAAGCTTATAATCGGGCCTTAACCGTGGAGAAGCAAGGAAGCCGGTGCGCTTCCCAAATGGGACAATACTCCCAAGGAGAGTTTTGAGGTGGTTTTAGGCCGCGTCCTTCCACTCCTAGGTTTGCCAAAGCTAATCCTCCTTCCAAGTTTGTGGACAAGGGTGCTTCCTCCTCTCAACCTCCTCGTCCTAATGGTGCTTTCGAAAACCAAAATCCACCACAAGGTGGAACATTCAAATGCTTTAGGTGCGGTGAACTGGGGCATAGATCGTCTAATTGCCGCAAGAACATGGGTAATAACCGGAACAAGGCACTTCTCATTGAAGAAGTTGAGGAGCATGATGACTTTAAAGATGCTCCAATCTTTGATCCTTCGGGTAATGTGGCAATTGGTGAAGATAGTGATGAAGAAGAGGGTCTTTCTCTTATGTTGAAGAAGACTCTTCTCTCACCAAAACTAGAGAGCCAAGAAGATTGGTTGCGTACCAATATCTTTTATTCCACTTGCAACATTGGTGGCCGTGTTTGTACCATGATCATTGATAGTGGAAGTTGTGAGAACATAGTTTCTCAAGAAGTGGTGGACAAACTTAATTTTCTGGTGGAAGAACATCTGCATCCTTATTCTCTATCTTGGTTCAAGAAAGGCAATGAGATCAAGGTTACCAAACGGTACTTGGTTTCATTTTCTATCCGGCAAAAATACTTTGATGAGGCATGGTGTGATATAGTGCCTATGGATGCTTGTCACATTCTACTTAGGCGACCTTGGCAATATGACTGGCAATCTTTGCATGATGGCAAACGAAACACCTACACCGTTGTCAAGAATGATATCCAGTTTACCTTACTTCCAATGAAGGAAAATGTTACTTCCAAGGTTGTTTCCAAGTCATCTCCTAGTGCCACTACATTGCTTGCTTCCAAGGAGTTTGTGGAAGAGAGTTGGGATTTTGGGATTGTATTGGTGTTGGTTCCGGTTGTACACACGGGTGCTTCTAAAGAAAAGGTTGAGGTGGCTACTCTTTTGGAAGAGTATTCCGATGTCTTTTTCCGAGAGCTTCCTCCTGATTTGCCTCCTATGCGTGATATTCAACATCGTATTGATTTGGTACCTGGGTCGGCGCTTTCAAACAAACCAGCCTATTGCATGTCTCCAAAGGATAAAGAGGAGTTGCAACGGCAAGTAGAAGAGCTTTTGGCTAAAGGGTACATCCGGTCTAGCCTTAGCCCTTGTGATGTTCTAGCACTTTTGACATCTAAGAAGGATGGCTCTTGGCGTATGTGTGTGGATAGCCACGCAATCAACAAGATTACAATCAAGTACCGCTTTCCAATTCCAAGATTGGATGATATGTTGGATTGCTTGCCGGATCAAAGGTGTTTTCTAAGATTGATCTTAGAAGCGGGTATCATCAAATCCGCATCAAGCCCCGATGATGAGTGGAAAACGGCCTTTAAAACACCTCATGGCCTATTTGAGTGGCTTGTGATGCCATTTGGGCTTACCAATGCTCCGAGTACTTTTATGAGAGTGATGACACAAATGTTGCAACCACTTTTGGGGGTGTGTAGTGGTCTACTTCGTGATATCTTAATCTATAGTCGAAATTTGGAAGAGCATTTGTGCCACCTTCGGCAAGTCTTTGAACTTTTAACGCGAGATAAGTTCTATGGCAACACTAAGAAGTGCACCTTTACCGTGGACCAAGTCATCTTCTTGGGATATGTTGTGTCTTCTCGTGGGGTGCTTATGGATGTAGAGAAGGTCAAAGGAATTGTGGAATGGCCCACTCCTTCTAGTATCCAAGAAGTACGGAGTTTTCATGGTTTGGCTACTTTCTATAGGCGATTTATCCGAAACTTTAGTAGCATCGCTGCCCCTTTGACCAACATTCTCAAGCTCAAAGCTTTTGAGTGGAGCAAGGAAGCCGCCGATAGCTTCCATCTTTTGAAGAACTTGCTTTCCGAGGCTCCAATTTTGGCATTACCGGATTTTGACAAGACCTTTGAATTTGATTGTGATGCATCGGGATTGGGTATTGGAGGCATCCTTAGCCAAGAAAGGCGGCCCATTGCTTTCTTTAGTGAAAAGTTAAATGGGGCTAAGCTCAAGTATTTCACTTATGACTTGGAATTTTATGCCATTATCCAAGCCATCAAGCATTGGAGCTACTATCTTGTATACAAGGAGTTTGTGCTCAACATCGATCATGAAGCTCTCAAGTACATCAATAGTCAATCCCATCTTAACAAGCGCCATGCCAAATGGATGGCCTACTTGCAACAATTCACATTCTCTTTGCGCCACAAACCAGGGGTTCTTAATAAGGTGGCCGATAGGTTGAGTAGGCGAACGGCTCTCTTGATTGAAATGAAAAATGAAGTTGTGGGTTTTGATGAATTTTGCACATTCTATGCAAATGATCCTTACTTTTCCAAGATCTTTGATGCTTTGCAAAGGGGGGATAGGACGGCTTTTCCAAGTTACATGATAAGGGATGGATTCCTCTTGCATGGCCTTAAGTTGTGTGTTCCTAGTTGTTCCCTGAGGGCCCATTTGTTGGTTGAGCATCATAAGATGGGGCATTTTGCTAAGAACAAGACCCTTGGGTTGCTTCAAGATGCTTATTATTGGTCGGACATGACCAAGGATGTGCAAAGTCATGTGAAGCATTGTCAAATTTGTCAAAGAAGCAAGGGGATTGTCACTAATGCGGGGCTATATCTACCTTTACCAGAGCCAGATGCTCCTTGGCAGTACATTAGTATGGACTTTGTATTGGGCCTCCCTCTTACTCAAAGGCGGAGTGATTCTATCATGATAGTGGTGGACCATTTCTCTAAGATGGCACATTTCATACCTTGCAAGAAGATCATGGATGCTACATACATTACTAATCTCTTCTTCAAGGAAGTCTACAAGTTGCATGGGGGTGCCTACTTCTGTTGTGTCCGATAGAGATACTAAGTTCCTTGCTCACTTTTGGAGAACTTTGTGGAGGAAAATTGGCACGGACTTGAGTTTTAGTACTACATTCCATCCGCAAACCGATGGTCAAACGGAAGTAGTGAACCGTAGCCTTGGCAACTTGTTGTGGTGCCTTGTGGGGGATCACCCCAAGAGTTGGGATGACATCTTTCCTTTGGCTGAATTTGCTTACAATTCATCTATCAACTGCACCATAAATACTTCTCCCTTTGAAGTAGTTTATGGGACAAGGCCTTCAAGTGTGGTGGATTTGGTGCCTATGCCAGTCTCAAGGAGAGGAAGCGTTAAGGCGGTGGAAATGGCCACGTTTATGAAGAGCATTCATTCTCAAGTGAGGGCCCAAATTGAAAAGTCTGATGTGAAGTATAAGGCAGCCAGTGATGTGCATAGGCGAAGAGTGGTGTTTAAAGTAGGGGATCTTGTGTGGGTGGTATTGAGCAAAGAGAGATATCCCCATGGCACCTACACTAAGTTGAGTGACAAGAAGGTGGGACGTTGAGGTGTTGCGCAAGATTAACGACAATGCTTATAAAGTCCAGCTACCGCCTCATTTATGCATCTCCAATACCTTTAACGTGCAACACCTTGTACCCTACTTTCCAGATGCCTCTTCCATTGATGATACCTCTACCCTTGTAGAATAGTTCCTTGAAAAGTTGTCACCTTGTACTTTGGTTTTTGTGTCTTTCATTTCTAGTATTGGTTGTAGTTTGTTGTCTTCACTTGAGGACAAGTCTTTTCTTAAGAGGAGGAGTACGATGTAGTGTCATGTGCATAGCATGTGTTAGATAGTGTATCGTATAAATAGATGAGTACCAAATCACTTGTAACTAACTTGGATATATTGAATTTGAATTTGAATTGAATTGAGAATTTCTCTCTCTAAGTTCCTCTCTCTCTAGTTCTTGATTAACCTATCAGTTACCACCGGCTACTGGAGACCGTTCAGCTTTACTTTCTGCTCATTCTCGAGATGGAGCTGGTTTGTCACTACGTCTTCCCCATCCTTCAAGGAAGGATATTGTGTTCTGTGATTACTGCCACAAGTCGCGGTATACTCGTGAGACTTGTTGGAAGTTTCATGGGGCTCCATCAGGGAGTCGGGGTGATCGATCTGGTGCTAGAGGCAGTCGATCAGGCCAGTCTAGAGGACGTGGCTCTAATCCACGGGCCCATCAGTCTAGTGCTGTTGACACCCTTGATTCTACTTCCGCTTTAGTTGGTCCGACTTCTGATAATTTATCTAGCATGAATTCTCCTGAGCTTGAGGCTGTTCTGCGTCATTTATTGGCCTACCAGCCTTTTACTACTCCTAGTGCATCTTCCTCGTCGTTTGTCCGCTCAGGTAACTTATCCTCTTCTCTTAGTGCTTTTCTTTCCCGTAAGTCTTTGCCATAGATTATTAATTCTGGTGCCTCAAATCATATGTCTGGGTCTTCTAACCTTTTCTCAGCATATAAGTCCTCTTCAAGTCAAGACAAAGTTAGGATTACAGATGGTATTGTTTTTTCTATCTCTGGGAAATGTTTAATTCATGTCATTCCTACCGTACCTCTGTTGTATTACTAAGGATTTGGACTGTAGTGTGATATTTTTTTCTTGATCATTGTCTTTTTTAGAACCTTGTCACGACGAGGACGATTGGCAGTGGTAGTGCAGAAAATGGTCTTTATTTCTTGGATCAGCCAAACAAGCTTGCTCGTCATTCCATCCAGTTCCCAATCACCAAGGAGGATTTATAGCTGTGGCATTGGCGTCATGAGCATCTTTTTTTTCATTTATTTAGGTATTTATTTCCGTCTGTTTTTACAAACAATAATGTGTCTACGTTTCTTTGTGAGTCTTATCAACTTGGCAAACAACATAGAGCTTCTTTTGCTCCAAGTCTTAATAAAAGTTTAACTACTTTTTCTTTAATACATTCTGATGTGTGGGGTCCATCTCATGTTGTCTTTAAAAGGTCATAGATGGTTTCTTACCTTTATTGATGATTTTTCTCATACTACTTGGGTATATCTCATGAAAGGAAAAAGTGAGGTTTTATCTGTATTTCAAAATTTTCATAAAATGATTTGTACTCAGTTTGGGGCAATTGTCAAAATCTTGTATTCTGATAATGGGGATGAATACATCTATTCGGGCTTAGAGAGCTATTTTTCCACTCATGGCATTATACATCGGACATCTTGCACCAATACCCCTCAACAAAATGGGGTTGCAGAACGCAAGAATCATCATCTTCTTGATATGGCTCGCTGCATGTGTTTTTTTATGAGTGTACCTTTGTCCTACTCAACATGACAAGACAAAGCATGCTGAGATTGATCGCCACTCCAGCAAGGAGAAACACACCAGCGGCATGATATGTACTTCTTTTGTGAAGTCAGGCGAACAACTTGCAAACATTTAATGACATTCTAGGCAAGTTGGACATGTGAGATATCTTCGCACCAGCTTGAGAGGGAGTCTTAGAATATTTTCTTATTTCCTTATTTACGTGCTTGTTTCCCCATATTTCTAGTAATTGTAATAACCAAATAATATTTTTAGAACAAGTCTTGTTTGGTGTTCGCCATGGAAAGTTTAGCTATAGTGTAATACTTCACCACACTGCACTGCACTGCACTGCATACTAGTGAATATTATAAAGAAAGCAGCTTCTCCTAATATTGTGATATCTTTCTGACTAACCTGCAGCTGTTGGTTTTTTGCAGTTCTTCTTTGCAGTTTCTAGAGTTGGGAGTGGATCCTCAAGCAACGTTGTTCTTTTTCTCTCTGAAATAATGGGGATGTATTTCATATCTTCTATTCTTTTGATTAGAAAAAGCCTAGCAACTGAATACAGGTCAGTCATCATTGACGCAAGATTAGTGTGTTTGTTTTGTTTAGCATCCATCATTCATCTATTATTTTGATGAGTTTGGCTTCTCTCATGTTCAGAATCTAACATGATAGAGCATTTGGGCTTAGTGGGCGCATTGTGAGTCCAATCTCGGTAATCCAAACTGTTCGCTTTTTAGTACTCATTGAGAAGAATATTTATGTAAAAAATCAAGATGATTGGACTTCCATAGCAATGTGTTTGAAACACATTTATCTTAAAAAAATGGACAGCAAGTATAATTTCAAGAATAACCGTCTATTTTTAAAAGACAAATGTGATTTAAACACATAGCTACTGAAGTCCAATCATCTTGATTTTTTACATGAATATTCTTTTCAGTGAGTTCTAAAAAGTGAACGGTTTGGATCACTGAGATTGGGCTTACAATGGGCCCCACTAAGCCCAAATTCTCTCTCAAGTTGGATCCCCAACATGAGAGAAGCCAAATCCATTTTGGATTATGTTCACCTATTTAAGTTTTGTTTCCTATATAGCATCCCATCCATTGTTTGTCTATTTTTATTGATTATGTGAATTTGTTTTTTATTAGTTTTTTTCCTTTCTATGGAGGACATAAAATTTCTTGGTGTGGCCGCTTGTTTGGAAGCCTTGCTCTGCAAAGGGCATAAAAAGTGTTCTAATTTGTAAATCTTTATGGATT
Source organism: Camellia lanceoleosa (assembly GCA_025200525.1). Classification (NCBI taxonomy): domain Eukaryota; kingdom Viridiplantae; phylum Streptophyta; class Magnoliopsida; order Ericales; family Theaceae; genus Camellia; species Camellia lanceoleosa. The sequence continues at coordinate 530,370 of CM045764.1, forward strand.
CTGGGAGTTTATCCCTTTTGCTGCTGCGGAACAGAAAGATATAGCTTTCCAAGAAGTGAAATATTTACTTTCCCCCACATCAGCTTAGGTTGCATTTCCCCAATAAAGAGACTCAAATTGGGTCTCCTACCTCACCTACCAGAAGAAAAAAAGAAGTGAAGTAATTACTTGAAATGTTGATATTGCCTACTACGTGCATTGCAATAAATAAATTATTTTATTTCATTTTCATCTGTAGCTATGCTAAAACTATACAATATATATGTACATATATAATTTGATGCATGGAACCTGAATGTACTTGGTAGTTTTTTTTTTTTGTTCTTCCCAGTAGGGTGCCTAATTCTCATGCCCAAGTACCTACATAGATAATTAATGTTCATTTGGGAATTGACTTTTTTAGTGAATTTGACTTTTTATGAAAAGATGTGCAAAAAATATAGAATGATTTGACATTTTGTGATAGCTTTTTGGCTAAAATGTTTGGTTCCCAAACATAGCGTATTGGCGACCAATCAATTGTACCAGCATACCAAAAAGTGAAATACTATGACTGAAAACAAGATTTAATAAATGTTGCCTACATGCTATTTTGTTATAGTTTTTCAGATCTGAAAATTGATTGAATAAGCTGATTTTGATGCCATTGTTTGCTTCTTGCATCTTGTCGATTATATTTAGAAAGATTGCTGCTTGCTGGACTCATCATATTATACTTGGTAGTCCATTTATCTGGTTAGCTTGCTAGTTACCTAATTAAGTGGTGGTCTGAATGGTATTCCCTTGCAGGATGATCATAACAGATGTATTGGGTGGAGACATTCAATTTGATTTTTACCACCGGTGGTTCGATGCAATATTCGTAGCCAGTGCTTTCCTTTCTCTGCTTTTGCTTTCTGCTCATTATACATCTCGCCTAGCTGACAAACATCCAATTGATTAGTAAATTCATATGTTTTGTTTTTGGGAGGGGTAAGTGCTATGTTTGTTGATAACTGTGTTATAAATTCCTGAATGGATCTAATTAAACACATTTTATGTAGGTCTGCTTGTATGACGATCTCAATTATTAACAAGAAGTTGTCTTTTTGCCAACAGAGTGCTCTGTCATCAGATTGTTCATATCGTCTATATATTTGTGAACAGGAAGCGTATTTAATTGTAGCTATCATTCTAAATGCAGAGGAAAAGTATGACATTTGAATCAGTCATTCTGCTGTTAAATCTGTAAGTTCTTATAAATAAAAAGTTTCATTTTATATTTGATTCAGCTGGGTTTTTTTTTTTAGGAGGGAACTGTAGGGAATGAATCAAACTGACACAGGTTGCAGGTCTATCTCAAGTAACCCAGGGTTTGAACAAAGAAGATTTAAGCTGACTCCTCCGAAGCAATGTTTGCGCCTCCAATCAGAAGTATGGAAACGCCAATGGGATTCATGATGACTGTATTCAAGAAGATAGGGGTGAAATTTTTTGTAATGAATTTTTTTATGTTCATGGTTTGTCAATTGTCATATTTGCACTACAGTTGGACATCCAACAGTTCCATAGATCTAACCACACGATGTATGATTCAACTGAAATTGCTTTAGATTGATTGTTATACGTATATTTGGATTTGAGTAGCATGGTTTATAGCCATCTTCCTTGGAGGGCCGCAGTGGTTATGGGATGATATTTACTGGTGCTTGCTATAATCATCATTTTTCTTGATCTTATAAAAGAAACAATCGCGATTGGTGACTCGAAAATAGCCAGCTCGAAAGCCCTGAAAATGAAACGACGTCGTTTTCGTTTTTTTTTTTTTTTTTTTTTTTCTGTGCAGACGAAGGAAGAAAGACGGAGGGGGAGGGAAGGGGGGGGGGAGGTCTGGTGGGGGCCTAATGGAGGAGGAGGCGGAGGCGTCGGAGAAGACAAGCGAGGCAGCCGAGGCGACGAGCGGCAGATGGCGACAGCGAGGCGATGGCGACAGCCGAGACCCGGCGGCAGCGATCAGCGACCTTGACCTCTCCCTCTCCCTCTCCCTCCCTCTCCCTCTCCCTCTTCCTCTGCGAAAATGGCGTCGAAAATGGCAGAAAAATGGGAGAAAAAAAAAGGAAAAAAAAAAAAAAAAACTAAAGCCCAAAACGACGTCGTTTTGGGCTTTAGGGGCTTTCGAGCTGGCTATTTTCGAGCTAAAAAATTTTTCCGTAAAAGAAACCCTCGTTTGGCATGTTATAGTTTTAACTTAAAAGTTAAAAAGTTACTTAAAAAAATTAAAAAGTCTATAATCTATACTAAAAAGTTAAAAATTCTCTTTTCTTTTTCTTTTGAATATATTTTCGTAAAAAATTAAAAAGTCATTCCAAACATATTAGTTTTTTTTTATTTTTATATTTTAGTCAAAAAATTAAAAAGTTACTAAAATAGCCTGTTACCAAATGAGGCCTAAGGTTATATTTAATTCATGGATTTGGAGAGGGATTTGAAAAGTGAAAATGAAAATGTGTGAAATGTAGGAAAAATGAAGTTATATTTTACTTATTTTTCTTTCTCTTTTTAATTTTTTTTTCAAATCTATGAATTAAACACAGCTTAATATGCTACTACTAGTTTGAATACAAGGATTGGATTGGGTTTAGTTACTATAATCAGGATTCAGGAGTTAAAAAAAGAAGTGTAGTTGACTTGTGTTCAGTGTACGATGAGAATGAGAAATATAAGGAAGCAAGAGCTTGTACAGATAGAAGGGCCGTCTAGTGAGGTTGCTGTTTACAAATTTTATTTTCATGGTTTGAATTGTTTGTTTTGTAAATCTATATAAATTATTTATAAAAAGATGAAAATAAATCAAATTGATTGATTAATTGTAATTGCATTATTGTATTTATATTTATTTTTAAAAAATAGATAATTTATTTTTAAATTATATTTATGGCCTTATTTTTTAAAATAAAAAAATTATGCAAGTAATGTGATTGTAATTATCCACTCTATTAAATTTTTTATATATAAAATATATGTATATATAAATTGTTTTGAACTTAGTTACGAACTAGAAGGATTGGAAACAAAAGGATTGAATTATCGGTGTGAATGTGCATATAATTTCATACCAATTGATAATAATCACTTTAGTTCTTGAGATTTATGAATTAAAGTGCAACATGAACTTTCATTTGTAGTCAAGGGTGAGCATAGTCCGAATTGGGATAAAATTAGGACCAATTCATTATCTACGGTTCTTGACAAATTAGAACTAATTCAATTCATTTAAATTGTGGAATCAATCCGAACTAATCCGTTTAAACACAGATTTGATTGATTTAGGGTCATGAATTCACATAATTAAATAACAAAAAAAATATTGAACATTTAAAGCAAACCAAAACAAATAGCATCATGTGTGAATTGATCAACAAAAACAGCAACATATAAAATAACAAAAACCTACTAAAATAGTATCACCAATTCTTCAAAATGTCATCTTATGTAACAAAATTCCAAGCAAACAAACAGTAGCAGTAATAGACAACAACAAACAAATTCAGCAGTAGTAAACATTTTCCTTTCCACAAATTCTAAGCAAACAAATAGAGATAAATTGGATTTGGACAACAACAAACAAACAAAAATATAAATGTAACAAACTCCATAAACAAAAGCAACAAACTCCATTGTAGATGAGATAAACAATTGATTTGGGAGTGTAAAGTTCATTGAATATCTCTGATCTAAGATTAATCCACCGACCTGGCATGAAATCCACAAAAAAGTAATAGAGTGTTAGAGAGAGAGAGAGAGAGAGAGAGCAAACCTAGAGAAAGACAAGTAACTACAACTATCGATCTAATCTGAGATGGATGATCTGAGATGAGATAGATGATCTAAATTAACTGCATCTGAAAACAAAGGAACAAAAACAATGTTACCGAGAGAGAGACAAGCAGCTACAGCTATCGATCTAATTTGAGATGGATGAGAGTGTGAGAGACAATACCGAGAGAGAACTTAGTCTGAGATAAGAAAGAGAGAGTATCGAAAGAGAGATAAGAGTGTGAGAGACAGTGAGTGGCATGAATTAGGGTTAGAGTTTAGCTTTATATGAAATAAGAAATGATATTATGTGGGAGGGTATATAGTATAAATATAGACTATTTCTATGCAGTCCGGATTGGTTCCAATCGGGAACCGTGGAGTTCAATCCGAAATCGATTTGTGGCCTACGGATTTTTAAATTTTCAATCTAGAACCGAGCCATAGATTTAAAAAATCAATCCAAACCTACTACATTGAACTGGACCGGATCGGATTACGGACTATACGAATTCCTTACTCAGCCCTATTTGTAGTACTTGTAAATGGACCATGGTGCTCTAATTTTTTCCATTCCATTCATGTGTGGGAATATATTTATAAAAATTATGAGGGAAATATAATTTGATTTTTTTTATCTTCCATTCCACTTTCTAAAAACAAGGTCTCCAATATTATTGGAAAATGTTTGAAATTCATAAAAACACTTTTTGAATGATAAGGTATATATCAATTTTTGATTTGTCAAATATTAAATTATATCTGATCCTACTTTATTATCATCTAATTATAGACAGGCCAGTTCTCAGTTTTGCGGGGCCCTTTGTTGGGCCTTAGACGGACTCTAGAAACGGACCTCTATACTTATTAAAATAACTAATTAATAAAATGATATGTATGCATATTTTTTTATTTCTTAATATTCACAAAAAATTTGCTTCCATATATATATTCATTAAAATTATGTATTAAAATTTACTTATATAGATTAAGATAAAAAAACATAATTACAAGTTAAAAAGAATATATATATATATATATAATGATTTTATTGGTTTAGAACTCAAAAAGATTATGAAAAAAAAAATTGTATTGTTTTCAATTTTTCAAGAAAAGCAAACTTCAAGACGAATTTAAAATGTAATATGAAATAAAAATTAAATCACAATATCACTTATGTAAAATTACTAATTGAATTTGCATAATCTAACTTATGTAATACATATTTTTTAATAGATAACATAATTAATTTATTCAATTTTTATTGTGATAGCTAATTTATTCAATGTTTCTTATGATATGGTTGAGTGAATATAAGATTTGATTAATTTCAACTTTAAATTTATTTTTTTTTTCATAAAAAAGTCAACAATATTAATATAAACAATCAATGCATTTGACAAACAGTCACTCATTATTTTTAAATTAATCATCACTTTAATTATTTCGATAAAACTTCCTTTTTCTAAAATATTGATACAATAATGTTATGTTTGATCCTCTGGAATGAAAGTGAAATGGAATGAAATGCTCATTCCTTAGTCTCTACATGAAATAAGCATTCATTTATAATGGTTAATAATGATTCTATATGTAATATATTTTCTATTATTTTTTTAGTGAACCAAACATAATAATAGACATTATAAATAGAAACGATCATTCTATTTTACTTTTATTATAATGAACCAAACATTACTTATGCTTTATGATATTTGATATTTTTTTAAATAAAATTTGAGAGGCTAAGAATGATGAATAAATATAGGTGAATTTATGAGTACATTATTTCTTAATATTATTATTACTACTCTAAATAAATAATAAATAATTATGAGATAAAACGTGGCGAGACATAAGATAGTCGGAGGAGGAGGAGGAGGAGGAGAAGGAGTAGTAATGGTAGAGACGTCAAAAGTTTTAGGATAAATTACAAATGTATCTTCTGAGGTCTGCTTAAAATATAGATTGTTTCCTGTGGTTTGAAAAATTACAAATACCCCCTTATTAGAAATTTTTTATTTAACAAAATTAACTAAAAAAATAAAATTCATAATTGCTCTCCTATACAATAATAAAATTACTTAAATTATTATTTGAAACATGTTTTTAATATTATTAAAAATTGTTAATTAACTTGATAATTTATTAATAAAATGAGCAATTTGTTATGAAATTAGAAATCTCAGAGGGTGGAATGTAATTTTCAAAATTATGGGGGACGATTCTTATTTTAATCAATTCTCAAGACTATATTTGTAATTTATCTTTTTATTAAAAATTTATTCAATATCTCATATGGATATAAGACTCACATCATGTGAGTCTTACGTGAGTCTCACACGTATATAAAATATTTGATAGAATTTTTGATAGATTTTTGTGATTTCTAGCATCTTTGGTAGGAGGGGAGCGCAACAAGAAAATGTTTGACGTGGCGTGGACCCGAGGGAAGACAAGCTTGATAAACAAACACGCGTGTGACTAAGAGCCACGTTGGCGATGGCTGATTTCCTCTGCATCTTTACTTTACATAATATATTATCAACAATGATTCATCCTCTTTTTTAGGACCCCCTTTGGACCCCTCTCTCTCTCATTGGTCACATTTTCTTTTTCTTTTTCTTTTTTTTCCTGCTCCTCCAATCACCTCTTGCCACGTGGCAAAGGGATAAAGGGGCTGACCCCCAAAGGGGGTCCCAACCTTTATTCATATATTATACAGGAAAAATGGTCATTTTAGTAAGAAGTCGCGTTTCAATATTTCATATTATTTTTTTTAATTTTCTTAATTTTAAATAATTATAAAAAAATTTATTGACTAATTTTTATTTGATAATCTCACATTGAAAAAAAAAGGAAAAAAATGAATTATTTTACTTATATAAAGAGAATTTTATACTCTCATACCATTTAGTAAGGAACTTTGTAAGAGTTTACATACTAATTTTCTTAATTTTAAACAATTAAAAAAATCTCCATTAATTAGTTTTTATTTGATAATTTCATATCGGGAAAAGAAGGAAAAAAAAAAAAAAAGAGTTATTTTACTCATATAAAGTGATTTTTATACTCTCATCTCATTTAATATTATAGTGTTACGCAGATTTCAATTTAATATAGTTTAAATTTTAAAAGTTTTAATTAATTAATTATGAGATAGCCAATTTAGCTAAATCATTTTTGATTTTATTGATTTATTGGTTTAACGGCGATTTTAGCAATTTTATTAAAATATATTGATTAGATTTATTTAATTCAAAATAAACTAAAGTTTGATTTGATTAAAGATTGAAAAACTAAGACTACTTGATTAGGAATAAACTTTCCATCCAAATAATTATTAACTTTTATTTTATAATCTCACATTAGAAAAAGAAAAAGAAAAAGAAAAAAGAAAAAAAAAAGGTGAGTTGTTTTACTTATATGATGTGAATAGTGTATTATTGTGTATATTTCAATTTAAGACCGTTTAAATTTTAAAATTAAAATAACATTTAAAAGTTTTAATTAATTAATTTTTGTATGAGTTGATTAGTCATTTGACCTAATCGATTAGGCTGAACCATTTTCGGTTTGACCAACTCACTGGTTTAATTGTGATTTCTCATATTGATTGTATTATTTTTAAACAATTAAAAAAATTTTCATTGACTAACTTCCATTTAACTATATAAAAATAAAACTCTAATTAGTTTATTATTTATTTTATAATCCCATGTCGAGAGAAGAAGAAAAGGTAAAGTTTGTTTTACTATCTATTTATATATTATATAGGGAAAATGGAGTTTTTAGAGAGAATCCTTTTAGGAAGTCCAAACCTTTATTTTAAAATTATTGAATTTTTTAAATTTTAAACAATTAAGAAAATTTTCGTTGGCTAACTTCTATTTACCATTTATTTTATAATCCTATATCGGAGGGGAAAAAAAATTAATTGTTTCACTTATGTAAAGTGAATTTTATGCTCTCATTTATATAAGTAAAAAGAGATTTTTAGTGAGAAGCCCTATGATCAACATTTTATACTCATTTTTTTTATTTTCTTAATTTTAAACAATTAAGAAAATTCCCATTAGTTAACTTCTATTTAACTTTTATTTTATAATCCTACAAAGTTTTAATTTTGTATGAGATTTTGAAACTCTCATAATATTTAACTTTAAAATAATTACAATCCCACATCGAGAAAATAAAAAAAAAATGATTTGTTTAACTTATATAAAGTGTTATAATCCCACATCGGGAAAAGAAACAAAAATTGAGTTGTTTCACTTATAGTTTTAAGGGAGAAGCATTCTAAAAGCTCAAAACCCTCATTATAAAATTATTGAATTTTCTTAATTTTAAATAATTAAGAAAATTCTTATTGGTTAGTTTCCATTTATATTTTACTTTACAATTCCAAGTTGGGAAAAAAAAAATAAGTTGTTTCATTTACGTAAAGTGAATCTTATGTTCCAATTTATATAAATTATTGAAATTTTTTAATTTTAAACAATTAAGAAAATCTTCATTGGTTAATTTCCATTTAACTTTTATTTTACAATTTCATATCGGGAAAGAAGGAAAAAGTAAATTGTTTCACTTATATAAAGTGAATCTTATGCTTCAATTTATATAAGCAAAAAAAGATTTTTAGTAAGAATCCTACTAATCAATACAATTTTTTTTGATTTTCTTAATTTTAAACAATTAAGAAAATCTCTATTGGTTAGCTTCTATTTAACTTTTATTTTACAATTTCACATAGACGTTTTGATTTTAAAACTAATTTTGTATAAGATTTTGAAACTTTCATAATATTTAATTTTAAAATAATTACAATCACACATCGAAAAAATAAATAAAAAAGTGAGTTGTTTCACTTATATAAACTGAATTTTATACTATCGTTTAATATTATAGTATTGTGCATGTTTTAGTTCAAGATGGTTTAAATTTTAAAATAAAATTTAAAAGTTTTATTTAATTAATTTTGTTGTAAATTGGTTGGTCTTTTAACTTAGCCGATTAGGCTCAATAGCTTTCGGTTTGACTGATTCACTAGTTTAATAACCATGATTTTAGTTATTTTATTAAAATATATTACTTAGATTTGTTTGATTTGAAATCAATTAAGATTGACCTTATTAAAAATTGAACAACTAAGATTACTTGATTAGAAATGAACTTCCCGTCCAAACAACCGTTAACTTTTATTTTACAATCTCAGATCAAAAAAAGAAAAAGAAAAAATGAATTGTTTCACTATATAAACCTTATACTCTCATTTAATATTGTAGTGTTATATATGTTTCAATTAAAGACAGTTTAAATTTTAAAATTAAAATAACATTTAAAAGTTTTAATTAATTAATTTTTATATAAGTTGGTTGGTTATTTGATCTAGCTGATAGGGTGAACCGTTTTCGGTTTGACTGATGCGCTGGTTTAACTGTAATTTTAGTGGTTTTATTAAAATATATTGATTAAATCTGTTTGATTCGAAATAAACTAAAAATTGACTTAATTAAAGATTAAATGGTTAAGATTGCTTGATTTGAAACAAATTTATCTCTCAAACAATTGTTAACTTTTAAACAATTAAAAAAATATCTATTAACTAGATTCCATTTAACTTTTATTTTATAATCTCAAATTGAGAAAAAAAGAAAAAAGGTGAATTGTTTCACTTACATAAAGTGAAACTTATTCTCCCATTTATATAAGCAAAATGAAATTTTTAGTGAGAAACCTTATGATCAATATCTCATAATAATTTTTTTAATTTTCTTAATTTTAAATAATTAAAAAAATCCTAATTGATTAGTTTCTATTTAATTTTTATTTTATAAAATATAAAAAAATATTAAATATAATTATCATATTTTTATTAAATAATATATTATTTTATAATTTTACATAAATAATAAGAGAACCCACCTCCTTCCTTCGCATGAATCGAACCTCCTCCTCCGATATAATTTCTGTTTTCTTTTACATTTTCAAATATATATATATAGAGAGAGAGAGAGAGAGAGAGAGAGAGAGAGATGAAAATTTTAAAGCTATAACAGCCCAGAGCCAGCCAACCCCACCCAGCAATAGCAAAGAACCTCCTCAACCAAAGTCAGGTCTGATTATAAAAGCAAAAGTCCCCTCCCTCCCTCCCTCCCGGGGCTGGTTACCCTAATCACCACCACCACCACCATAGTCTTAGATAGATAAGATTCTAAAATAAGAGCCCCTCCCTCTCTTCTCTAATAAGTTTTATTCTACAGATCCTCTTTCTCTTTGCATTTCAGACTTTACCATACTTGGTGCTCTCATCTCTTTTATTATTATTATTATTATAACACAACAACGCAATTGACATCGACAAGTTGATGGTTCAATCTCGATCGTGTTGTTGTTGCTATCGGCGACTACGATGACATCGCCCCCCAACCGCAAGGAACGATTCCTCCTCCAGGACCTATACACTCTGACTCAGGCTCTCACCCAACCGGAGGCATGTAAATTATGATACCCTAATTCATATTTATAAAAAAAGTTATGATTTTTTTTTTTTTTTTAGAAAAATGTTTTCCTTTGTTCATTTTGGAATTGGTTTTGTGTTTTCTTTATAATGGTTTTGATTGAGTTTCTGATTTCAAGTTGTAAATTCTTTTCTTTTCTTTTTTTGTTGGAAATTGCTGTTAGATTGACATCAATCTGTGGGAAAATTCTTAATCTTGGTTTGATTCTTGTGGCAAACTTGATAGTTTAATTGCTTTGTGGAATCTAGGGTTTTTGGTTCATGAATAAATCACTGTCAGTCCATTTGGGGAATTAAGAGAGGATACTACTACTAATAATAATAATAATAATAATAATAGAAAAGACGAGAAAGCAGTCTGCTACCCTTCCTTCTTGCTTGGACAACTGAAGTTGAAAACTAGTTTGCCTAGAGGGGTTTAATAATAGGCCAAACCATAGGTATACACTATCCAATTTCAAACTTAAATTTGGCAAATAGATGATCCAATTCAATTCAATACGCCAATCTAGATTTATCAATTAACTCAAAGGCATCCCACACAGATGTCAGTAAAAATAAACGGAAAAACCTAGTGCCTTTTTATAGTTTCTAAGGAGTTGCCCATCCTTCCAAACTTGGGGTTCTTCAAATCAACAGGTGGACTCGAGTGGGGGACACCTATGGTTGGTTTTCTCCTTCAGAGTCAAAACCAAGTGCGGGACACAATCTTCCCTATCCACATGTTAGTCCATCTGCTCGCCCACCCACTTTAGCCTTAACCTAGTGCCTTTCTATAATTTTGTACTCTATTATCAGAATCTTATGATTCGTGATTTGATTTACGATTCAATTCACAATTTTTATAAAATCGATACGAATTTATGAGTGAATTTATTTTAGAAGTGAATTTCTAGTGAATCACACGATTCATGATCAATTCACGATTCGCCACACTTTTTACGATTTATACAATTCTTAAAACTATCGTGTCTGACATTTTTTTGACTCTTTCTTTCTCTATCTTTTTATTGAAAATAATATAATATAACTTCTAATAGCGTTTAATATCAAAATAATCAATATATATATGATTTGTTATTATTTTAGTGATCGTTGAGTTTTTAATAGGATCCAATCAGATTTAGTCAGAACCAACATGTTTTTAACCTTTCTTCTCTTTTTTTTTCTTTAAAAAATCATAATATATCTTCTAAATATGTTTAAGATTAAAGTAACTTACACCACGAATTATCTATTGCTATTTTATTAAATTAAATATAATTTAATATTACATGAGTGAGATCGGTTATACATTTTAAAATATTTTAGATTTTAAAATAAAAGATTCTAAATAATGCTTTCCTATTATTTGGTTATTGTTACTTGAAAAAGTATCTATGCTTGTTGTCCAAATATCAATATTATTGTCAAATTATTATTACTTTGGAAATTAAGAGATTGTTTTTGTTTATTGTCTTTATTAAGAATGATTGATAAGAAATATCTAAAAAAAAGAAAAGGTAAGATGGTGATCTTATATAGGAACCTTTGTTATTAAACTATATGATCATTATTCAAAATAATATTTTTATTAATTTAAATCTAAATATTTCATATTCATAAGATATATTTAACATTCAAGTGTGTAAATATAATTTTCTAAGTAATTAGAAAAAGTGACCAAATTTTTATGATTCACAATTCGATTTGATTCACGATTTGGTACGAGACCATTTCGATTCACAGTTCAAATCCCGATTTGACAACTATGGTTTCGTATAGAAAAGGCGTGACATAAAATTAAGGTGACTTTCAACTTTCAAGCAATTCCCTTTTGATTCCTAGTCTATAGAAATTTATAGGACCCCTCTTGAGCGCTATTTGAGTGGGAATTGAGCCTAGCTCTCTGAACTTCTAATAAGCACTTTGTAAATTATAGGTATGTTCATCAAAATCCACCAATTGGGCTTGCCACATCACCACTATGTGGGCATCTTCCCTAGAACTATGGTGCCATGTGTTAGTCTCGTGAGGTGACATGTGGTCCAATAGCATATTATAACAAGCTCCCCTTATAGGGCGACCCACTCTAACCAAGGCAAGTGCATGCATTGCCTTTTGCCCAAAGCTCAGTCAAGGTTACTGTAGGTTTGGAGCTCTTTCTGGGATCACTTGAGGACTTTTGGTTTGGGGCTAAAGTGGGGATTGTTAAGGTCGTTCTCCTCCACTGGCTCCACGTTGGCCAATCTTAGTCAAAGAGTGGTTCTGACCAGGATATGATGTCTTGAAGATCGTATTATACCTCTTTGTTGTGGTTGTGACAAGGGCTGTAACATATTTAACTTTGCAGCGTTGTAATAGATGCATACCTACCCCACTATAGTCCCATGATGTGACCCACAAGGTTTTCCATGGGGTTGGTGAGTTGTTCCTCCTATATTAGGAGGTTCCCACACAAATGTTGAATCAGTTGTCACCCAGCCATCTGCTCTGACTGGTTCATAAGGTCTCTCCATTGCCACACTTCCCTCCTAAGTATGCCTCATCTCTCTCTTTCTCCACCTCTAGTGCTCTTCCACCATCTTAGTGCCCATCAGCTTGCCATAAGGTCCTAGGTCATGCAGGCCCAATTTGTTTTCCATTAAAAATATGTAATCACATAATACCAATGTACATACTCAATGCAATTTACATGTTATAACTTCAGAGCAATAGTTGCACAAATTGTGTGTCCTCAAACCGCAACATCCGACACACTAACCTACCCTGATGGTCAATAAAATACATATACCATAGTATACCCCTTTAGAATATAATCCATAAAAATCACCATTTTTTGTCTGCAGAAATTGACACTCAAAAATTATGTTTAACGGAGGGAGGAAAAAGAAGGGAAGATGTTGTTGTCCTTTCTTCTTGTTTGCAGAAGATTGAGGACACAAAAGAAGAAAAGGAAAGAAGTTTTGTTATGTGATTGAGAGGGGTAAAATGGAAACCACTTGTCTTGTAAATTAGGGGAAAACAGGTACTAACCTACACCCCCCCCCCCCCCCCCCCCCATCTCCAAATATCTCTAGTTTAAAGGAGATTAAAAAAAGTGGCTTTTAAGGGCTTTTGGTTTCCCTCAGTTTATCTCCTTTTTTGTTCTCTTAAGATATCTGAATAAGTAATTGGGTAGGAGAAAGATAGATGGATAGAGAGAGAAATAGGATTTCCCCTTTTTGGGTTCTGTTGCACTTGGTGATGCTTGCATTGCTTTAGATGATCTGATGCTTTACGTTGCATGATTTTAATTATTTTTTTGAAGTGGATGATGTTAGCTTTTGGCTTATGTTTTCTGGGCATGGTAATTGATGTTGTTTCTATGTGCTTTTTAGATCACCCCAGTCTTGAGAGGGAGCTGTCAGATGCAAGGGCCAGTAGATGAGACAGATTGTGACATTCAGCTGAATACGGTGAGCTAATAGGATAATTAATTACGTGTAGTTTTTCTTATCCTTTCCTTTGTTCTATATGTAAAGGTTCATGTGGGCACCTTGCTTTGCTATAAATTATGTGCCAGTATTAGGATGGTATCAATGAATTCTATGGTAGATTTTCTAGCTTTGTAGATTATGATCTCTTCCTCTAATCCTTAGGGTGCTGATTCTGGTGGATTGTTATTCAATGGGTGTGTTACACCAATTAAGCTTGTCATGTTTTGTTTTGTGCTAATAATGTGTCTGTGTAGTTGTGTGTTCGATAGTTTGTTCCAAATTGTTTCATCTTGATTATCCTTTTCTGAACGTAAAAACCCATGGACTGTTTGTATTTTTGTTATTGGGATGCGTAACAATCTACTAGACATTTTTAATGATTGCACCTGTTTTCTAATTGGAAAGATAGTTCCAATTGTGCATCAGCATCGAATACCCCTATTGTGAGGAATCAATTTTCTATATTGTAGCCATCTGTACAGTGTTAAGATTGTTCGACTATAGTACTTGATGTTCTATCAAGTCTGTTGATAATTGATAATTGGCTAACACTAAAAATGGAAAATCCATTTCTGAATTTCAAGGTGAAGATATATTGAACAAACGCAATGGGTTGTAGTTTTTATTATACAAAATTTTCTTTAGATTCTTAATATTAACTCCAGTACTAATTTAACAATGATTTTTTATCATTACTAAAATTTTAGTTCTATTTAACTGCTCCTAATGTCTGTCTCTAATTCATTTCACTTCATAAACTATATATAGCAGCAGTAGTGGGTCTTTCTTTGTTTTCTTTTTTGGACAAGTAAAGTCTATTAACAAATCACCAAGGGGGTTTACCCATTTACCACTATAGAGCAAAACAACAAAAAGATCTCTTATTTAATATCACCTCCCTCCAAAGTGTCTGCAAAATTCATAAATTGATTGACTCCACAATTCCCCGAAACCAGCTATACAGGAGGCAAAAATTTACTCTCTAATTGAAGAGAGAAGTTGTTCCCCCCAACAAAGGTTGTCGATTACACTTACCCCACATAAGCCACATCAAACATAAGCAAGGTGCCAATAGCCAAGCCCTTTTCCTCTGCTTGTCCACTCTTCCCTCCTTTCAACAAAGAAATTGGCCCAGCACACTCCTCTGAAAAACCCAAATATACCTAGGATCATCCCCCAAAGTTTCTTTGCCAAGCAATTAAAGCAGTAGTGGGTCTCATATCGGATGAAGTGTATTTGAATATTTGGGAATTTGGTTATAATTTTGAATTTGAGCTAGCAAGCTTTAGATAGCTATATATTTGGACATTTTGACCCTGTTTGTTTTAGGCTGATAAAGAATATAAAATGTAACACTCAATTTACACATCAGCTCAAAATACAATAAATTGTTTGTAAACTCAATCAAGATAACTAGATTAAAACCCCTTTTAAACCGAAATAATGAATCCTTTTGGAATTTTTACAAAGTTAACCATTAAATTTTCCATTAAAAAAGTATCTTGACATCTAAGGAACAGGAGGAAAACATCTGAAGGCAAAAATTACGCCCTAATTTGAATCTGTGACATTCAGTTTTCCTTAGCTTTAATGAAATCTGTATATGTACTTTATCTGAAGAATGCATTAAGTAGCATCTGTGACTGTATTAATTATTGTTTTTTGCTTGCTTATTTTCTTGTATTTTAAATTCTAATAATTGTTTTTCCTTTTGTGTCATTAAAATGTCACAAATCAGGGTTCGCTGGTGCTTTTGGTATGAAGAATTCGTGATTATGTAACACCTTGTTCTTTTCATTGTTTCTTGTCTTTACTGAATATTTGCCGTTGCTATTAGGTATTTTCTCATGATGAAAATGAATTGGGTAGGCACTCCAACAGTAGGAAAGTTCTCATGAGAGCAGAGTCTGGGACATGCAACGTGTGTTCTGCTCCTTGCTCATCTTGTTTACATATTAACCGAGCTCTCATGGGATTGAAGGCTCATGAATTTTCTGATGAAACTTGTCAAGGAAATGCTGGCAGTCAGTATTCTGTTAATGATGTTGTACCTGTGAAGAATAATGCATGCGACGGTGGGCAGCATACTGCCAGTGAAACAAGTAATGTACTTGGTGACGATTGTTTCTCTGAAAATGCAGAAAGTAAAGCTAGCTTGAGGACTTGTGATGTATCTGGGGCATCTGAAGATGTTGAGGCACATCTAAATTTGTCATCTGGTGGAACTGTTGCAGATGATCAGCTTCCTTTAAAACCACAATGCATTTCTGATCAGAGAGCCCACAAAAACAAGTTTGAGGATCGAAAAGGTCTAGAAAGCCATGAAGATAGCATTTCTTGTGTTAGTGGAAGTAGTGACACAAACAAATTGACCAAATACAATAATGGAACACATGGTTTTGCTTCAATTGAGTTATCTTCCCACAAGAGAGACTTTGTAGAGATTCCATCCTCAAAAGACAGAAGGGATGGTGCTAGCTCACCGAAGCTACTTAGTACTTTCTCCCATCCTTTCAGTGCCAAATCTATTTCGTGCAAACTGAATGTGAATGACTTGGAACAGGATTTAGGTTCTCATCTTCCTGTAGAACTGCCTGAATGCTCAAAGGAACATTTGAATTCATCATTGACAAAAGAGACAGCATCTGATATGTTTTGTGGGCAGAGATCCGCTTCATATACATGTGGAGGAACAGATGATGGTAGTCTCATTGGAGGCAATTCTGTGGCCTCAGACAAAGTTTGTCTGAACTTGGAAGCAGAAACAGACATATACACTGGTAGCAGTAAGCTGCCTAATGAAGCTGTGAATTCTTCAGAGAAAATTGAAGAAATTGAGAAGGTGAAGGAACCTTGTGGATTACCTGATGTGCAGGAAACTTCCCTGCAATCCCATTCTGTGGATGATAGTGATGATTTTGATATTTTGGAGCATGATGTAAGTATTCACTCTTTTGTTGTTTTTCTTGGTTGAACGTCTTATGTTTTCTTTATGCAATTGGTTTTCTTTAATTTTAACTTTCTATTTTGTTTTCAGTTATTTTGCCTTTGAGACCTGGATCTCCTCAAGTTTATACTGTTTTTGTTCTTGATGGAACATTTTTTTATATTTGGGCATGATTACATTTATTTTCAATTAATAAAATATGTTCATTTCAATTAACTATTAAGTATACTACACTTTTACAAGTTGGGATTTCAAGCTTAGTTGTTTTAGTTGTTGATGATGACTTATCCTTTTAAAAGTTCCTATGGCAAGGGTATATTTGGGTATTCAAAAGATTGCATGTTGTGTTTCCTAGAATCAGGTAACTTGTATGACTTGGGACCACCTGGCTTTGTCATTATTTTTTTGATCTAATTATACTAGCTATTTACAATCCAAGACCATCTCCTAATGGTTCATGTTCCATGCACTTTTCAGGCACCACATCAGTGTTTTGTTTCTGTAGTTACAATTTTAGGATATAATTGCTTGCTGAATTCTTGCTATTGTATGGAAACAGGTAAAAGTTTGCGATATTTGTGGCGATGCAGGTCGGGAGGATTTACTTGCCATATGTAGTAGGTGCAGTGATGGTGCAGAGCACACGTAAGTCTATTTTAATATTTTCTGTGGCAGTTTTTTAAGCTATCTATTTTATGTAAATTTAAATTTAAATTTATGTGTTTAGATAGTTTAACATTTTTATTGCTGTCACACAGCTATTGCATGCAGGAAATGATGGACAAAGTTCCAGCAGGTGATTGGATGTGTGAAGAATGCAAGTTCGATGATGAAATCAAAAACCTGAAGGAAGATAAAATTGTTACAGTAGATGGGAATGACAAAAATCAATCTTCTGGACTAGCAAGTGCCCTGGATACCAATCTCTGTGTGAAGTCAGATAAAAAAGATTCAGATGTTGAGGGCAATATAACGAATAAAGATATTCTGAGTACAAAAACCTCGGGTAAAAGACATGCAGAGAACATTGAAGTTGCTTCAGCAGCAAAAAAACAGGCCCTTGAGCCAACTGTTGGATCACCAAATACATCCAGTCCCAGCAGAGTAGCAGCACTTTCTCATGATTCATCATTCAGAAACCTCAATAAGGGGAAAGTGAAGCCAGCACATCATTTAACTTCTGGATCTTGCTCGATTAAGGATACTTCTGAAGCTGCATTCTCTTCTACTGGGCCGCGACTGCAGACACCTCGAGGTAATGTTTTTCTTAACTTAAAGTTTTTTTTTACCAACTATTTTCCCCCCCTATATTTGGATAGGGTCCCCGATGGGTTCGAGTCACTAAAATAGGCTATTTAGAAATGGGGTAAGGCTGTGTACATTTTGCTCTCCCTAGACCTTGTCACTAGGTTGCCCTTTCCTATACTTGGATGGATGCTTTAGGTTGCTTACTGTGATATCTATTTTAAGCTCAATCGATGGTTTTCTCTTAAGTAATAATCCATATTTCTTTTACAGGTTCTTTATTAAAGTCTAATTCATTCCATTCTGCAAATGCAAAACCAAAAGTTGAACTTGTAGATGAAGTTTTTTCTCAAAAGAAGAAATCAGCTAGAGAACCTGTTTCCCTTGATATGAAGGAAGGTGCTGTCAGATTGATAGGCAAATCAATGTCGTTTAAATCTGTGAACCCAGGCCGTCTAAATCTTTCAGAATCAAAAGTTAAGATGTTATCCCCTAAATTTTCTCATGGCCAGGATCTAAAAGGATTAAAACAAGCAAAAGAGTGGAATTTACTTGAAAGGAAGAATTCATTTAAATCAGAACGCCCATTAGTGAGTTCAGCCATGTGCAACACTAATGTCTCTATGTTGCAAGGTGATCAAAAACTAGCATCTTATGGTGGAAGTTGCTTGCTAAGCAACAACCGTGAACTGAAGGGTGTGCAATCTGACTGCAAATTAAGTACGTTATCAAAATCAACCAGTCATGTAGCTTGTAGAGGTTCAGAAATGCCAGTTTCTTTAGGTTTTATATTATCTATATTTGTGGGACTACACTTGTTATATATTTTTGTCTCTAGAGCTCTTTTAACTTATATGTTGTTTGCATAGTTAAGTTTCTGCTGCTGTCCATCTGGATCAGGTGAAATTAAGCAGCAGTCACACTTGCCCCGTGTAGTTGAAGCTTCATTGATCAATGGGATTTGCAGTTCTGCAGAACAAAAGGCAAACCAGACCAGCCTTATGGATAATCCCTCATCAAGTACTTCTACAGCAGAGAAACCATCTTGTAATGTTAACGAAGATCTTCCAGATCTATTACCTCGGCCCCGGGAATCAACAAATCTTGGCGAGAGAATTAGGGAGAGTTCTGTTAATCGCTCAAGGCCAAGTATTACAACTGGTGGAAAAAGTGTTCCCTGTCAAAAATGTAAAGAAATTGGGCATTCTGCCCAATTCTGCACTGTTGACAGTCCTCAGTCACTTGCTGTTGATGCATCAGCTGCAAGTTCAAGAGAGGTGATGAATAAAGGTAATAAATTGAAAGCTGCAATCGAGGCTGCTATGCTTAAAAAGCCTGGAATATATAGAAAGAATAAGATGCCTGACCAATCTGATGGGTTGTCCATGTCAAGCGCGAACTTAGGTTGTCAAATAGGTTCTCAAGGTCAATTTTCAACTTCAATTAACACAAGTAACATGTTTTCTGCCAATGAGGTACGTGATGGGCAAGCAGTACTGCGGATTTCTACTGCCGACTCTTGTAGACAGACAACTGTGAACAACATGAATCAATTATCTGCTCTTCCTTCTGGAGTTGCTATTTTGAAAACTGGAGCCATTAGTCCTGTTGTCCCTTCTAATGGAAAGCCTTTTAGAAGAGACTTGCCTAGTCATGCTTTGGCATCAGTGTCTGTTCTTTTGAAGATGTCAGCCGTTCCAGAGCATGAATATATTTGGCAGTATGGCCCTCTTCCTTTTTTTTTTTCCTTCGTTTTTTTGACTTGATTTCTTTTCTTAATTGAAAAACTGAAAGCATTGCTTTTTTTCCTTGGATTTATTTTTCGTTGGACATGTATGTGAAAGTATTCTGCTTCTTGAAAATGGCTTTTCTTGGGCTTATGTTGTTTGTGCGCAGAGGGGGTTTTGAGGTCCACAAAAGAGGGAAACTCCCAGAGTTACATGATGGAATTCAAGCACATTTATCAACCTGTGCATCACCAAAAGTATTTGATGTGTTGAACAAGTTTCCTTCAAAAATTCTTTTGAATGAAGTACCTCGCTTTAGTATGTGGCCAGTACAGTTTCAGGAGACTGGTGTTAAAGAAGATAACATCGCGCTCTATTTTTTTGCTAAGGATCTTGAGAGGTAACATTTGTTCTCTCTTTTGGTCAATTAAAATTGTGCTGTCTAATTTGTATTTTTTTCTCCTTTTTATTTTAATTTATTGTAATCTATCTCTCTATGTTGCTTGTGTGGCACAGCTACGAGAAAAGCTACAAGAGTTTGCTGGAGACAATGATGAAAAATGATCTTGCTCTTAAGGGAAACTTTGATGGTGTTGAACTCTTGATATTCCCATCCAACCATCTTCCTGAGAAATCCCAGCGTAAGATATTAATCTTCTCATATATGCACTAACTTTAGACATGTTTTAGAAATGGATTTAAGGTCATAGTGGCTCATTCCTAGGGGCACATGTCAAGGTGAGTCTCCTGGAAGACTACCTGTGAGGATTGTTCTTTTAAGAATTGCAGATTAAAGTGTAACAGGCCAACAGCTAATAAGGAACATCTTCATGCATTGAGGGCTTGCCTTTTCTTTAGGTGTGCCTTGCACACAGAACTAAGAAATGGACTGCTAAAACCATACCTCAGCACTCTGGGGCTAGCTACCTGAATCCATTTACTCCGATGTCCTTTCTAAGACAGTAATCTTGTTCTAGCTACTACTTACTGCGTTTTAGATACTTGATGACTAGAAATCTTCTATTTATTTATAAGTTTTCTTTTCTGGTGACTGTGTAGCTTCGAAGTTACTAAAAGCTGATGGCAGCAAAATTGCCGTCATATTTACAATGGTACTGGAAGGTTGACTAAACAAACACTCATTGAAAAGTTTTCTTCATGATGGCTTGTTTGAAAATTTGTTGGCCTTTCTTATGCTTCTGAATTTTATGTTTGGAAATAATTTCAAAAAATCATTTTACTTGTGCGTCTTGTTCTGCAGTTGCAACTTGCCCCAAGGAAAAATGGGAAGGCTTTGCCCCTATGTTTCTTTTAAAGCCATGCTTTTAACTGTACGATTTTGATGATATATGGGGTATTTCACTTAAAATTCTGGAACGTTCTAAGTTTTGTTATCCACCATTGACAGGTTGGAATATGTTGTACTTCCTTTGGGGTGTGTTCAGAGGAAAGAAAGTAAATGACTTGCAAAATGTGTCTGGTTCTCCAAAGAAGTATTTTATTCACACAGATATCCCCACCGCCATCATGTCTCCTGCTGAGAACACAGGTTTACTTGGGCCTATAGATGGGGATTTACCTATGTTTTCCAAAGCTTGCAATGTGGCTCTATCATCCAAGTGTCCTGCCTTGATGGAATCACCCTGTTTATCTTCTGACACAATAAATGGGAATTGTGATACTGAAGCATCTTCTCTTGACCCAAAGGGTCAATGCCTTCAAGAAAATATGGGGTGGCAAGACTGTAGGATAAAAACAACCAGTTCACTGTTATTCCAAGAAACAAGATGCACTAGTACTCCACTGGTAATGTAATTTTCCTCTCATATGGCTTGTCATTACCAAACATTTCCTCTCTCTATTGCTCTCTCTGGATGTTTCTACTATCTATTGCTTGATTCCATTTTAGAACAGTGTACAGTGTGACATACTTGTTTGTGACTACTTAACAGCCCTATGGTTTTTCCTCTCAATTACTCCATATTCTTTGTTGTGCTATTTACAATGCATTACATTTGAGTATAGAGTTGAGTTCTAGCCATGTTTGACGGGGCTTATATTGAGTTTGCTGATGTGAAATAATTGAATTTAGAAACAAATTGAGAAATTCATGTAGAGCGGTCTTGGTCTTGCATGATTATGCATTGGTTTATTAGGGTCTTAGTTTTAACACTTCATGTGAGACTGAGTATGGGCTCAATGTTATTTTTGTAGGTAAGTTGTTACATATTCTTGTGTTAGCAGAAGTCTGAATTGTAGTCCTTTCCCATTTTGGTGACATTCTTGTCGCATTTAAATCTTAAAATATTGACTATTTTTCAATCATGATTTCAATGAATGGGGAGGCATTATATTTTCTGGTTTTCAAAAATAATATTTAATGTTCATATATTCGCCCTGTAGGAAACAATTGTTGACCCCGAATGCAAACTGGATGTAAAACTTCAACCATCTGTTCAAACTGCTAGAAACACAAGTGATTCCAAGAAAAGCAAGAAGATGCCAATGTATCCGGATAATCCCCTTGACATACAACAGATTTCGACTCATTCTTTTGAGATAGCAGCTAGAGTGGACAGTAGTGAAGATCAGGTGATGTTTGAGAGTACTTTGAAGGAAGAAGAGGGATCTTTGGACACAAAAGCTGTACTGGAGAGAGACATGGTGATGAGAGATCAAACCATGAAGGGGCTCAACAATCGGCAGTTCAATTGTGGGAAACGTCTGCATGAAGATCCTACGTGGACAGTCTCACAAGCTTCTGCTGGCATAAGTCAAAAGTCTTGGAGTGATGCAAATAGTGTGTTGCTTGATGGACAACGTGCAAGTAAAAAACAGAAAACTGGTTTATCTGGATTATTGGATGTGCCTAATAGTTCTAGGAATACAAGTCCTTCAAGAGGGAGTTCTGTGTCTGGGATATATGATATGGGTACCAGTTCTTTAATGAAGGCGATAGGTGAAAAAGCTTGCAATGAAAAAGAAATCCTTAAGAACAAAGGAATTTCCGAAAGGTACTTCTTTCCTGTAGATGAACTTCCTGTAAAAGACTTGAGGTCAGGTGAAAACTCGGTCCCCTGGAAAGTGTTATCATCAGAAGATGATGTTCGGCTTCCTGATGTGACTCCAAGTCTCGAGCTTGCTTTAGGTGCAGAAATGAAACCGTCAAAACCGGGGATCCTGCCTTTTTTAATGGGGAAAGTGGACCTGAACGCTAGCCAGGACCAGCCTCATGAGAATGCAGCAACCAAGGAAGAGGAGGGGGAGGGGGAGGAGGAGGATGTCTCTGCTTGTCTATCACTATCTCTTTCGTTTCCCTTCCCAGATAATGAGCAAACTGCAAAACCTGTGTTGAAAGTGGCGCAGCATCAGCAGAGGCGATATGTCAACAGTTCTCTGCTCTTCTTTGACAGCTTCCCAGACAATAAGTAAGACATGAATAAGGTTGTGATGCCATTACCAACGCTGTATATGATAGAGAGATTCCCATGGCTGTGGGTGGTTGTAATGATGATCTTCCATGGGTTTTAGTTGGAGAGATTCCAAGACTCCATGTGTTTATATAGAGGCCAGGCCATACAGGATTTGTAATTTTTCCATCTTTTGTTCATCATCTTCTTGCCTTTGGTTTTTGTGCTCCATACTAGTAGTGATAATAGTAGTAGTTACAGCTGTTTGTACATATATAATATACAAGAGAATCAAAATCTGGAACAATTGCAGATGCCATGAGGGATTTCCAGACCAATGTGGTGGTCATTAGTATTTCACATTCACCTTCCCTTTTGTTTTTGTTTTTGTTTTTGTTTTTAATAGAGAAATGAGAAACTTCGTATAAGGAGAGGCAAACATTTTAAGACACCAATTGAAGTCTTTGCATACAATAGTATAGAAGTATATATGTAGATAGTATAGATATATATAGGGCATAATAATATAATAGCAGCTAAAGAAGTGGGCATCATCGTAGTGAAGTCATTTTTTAGTGGGATCTGCTTTGGGTCAGGCACCAACACGAGCATCAAAAAAGAAAAGAACATAGCAAGTCTAAAATTTGGTTAACAAGTTCTTCTACTTTTTAAGGCTCGTAATTTTACTTTTAATAGAAAGTTTAAAGTAATAAAGTATTTCTTAATCATCTGATTCAAATGTTTGATTGTTTTGTCAAATATAATTTTAGACAACTTGGATGATTGTAACTGAAAGTTCCAAGGGTTAATTTTCTCATATGTTATTGATCTTGTAATGTAGGTGATACTTTTTTGCACTATTGACCTTAATGTTTGAGATTGGAAATCTTTGTTGTGGCCATAAATAAATAAATAAATAAAACAGAAAAAGAATAAGAACACTGACACCATTATTGTCTAAAAACAAATAATTGTAAGGATAAGAATAACAACAAAACCAAAGCCATAAATTTTGCCCCCCAAAAAAGATTCGGCATTGTGGTTTATTTATTGTCGATGTTCATGTTATGATTTTTTTAAAAAAAATTTCAAAGAGAATTGGAGCCAATCTTTGGCAGTTGGCGGAGTAAGACGGATCATACAAGCCATCTAAAACAAAAACAAATGAGAGAGAGAGAGAGAGAGATGGCCAACTTCACAGTTGTACTTGAACAGCATTATTAGCAGTGTTTGGTGTATTTTTTTGAGAAAATTGGTAATAAATTTAAGGAAAAATTATTGGAAACTCCCATTTTGGAGAGTTGTAGTCTATCAAGTCCCATTTTAAAATTAATAGATGTCCAAGTCCTATTTTTTTGGTAATGTGATCAAAAGGATCCCATTATGTAATTATGGAATGGTTTTTCTGACTAATGTACCCTTTTTTTGTGGTTGAAACGTGTGGGTCATAAATAACGTGGACACCCCTACATACACTACTAAATCCAAAAAAAGCTATAGTAAGTTTTTCCCAAACGTTACATACACCTACATCATAAAAAAGTTATAGTAAACTTTTCTCAAACGTTACATACACCCACATAATAAATGTGGGCTTTAGTAAGTTTTTCCCAAACGTTACATACACCCACATCATAAAAAGCTATAGTAAGCTTTTCCCAAACGTTACATACACCTACATCATAAAAAAATTATAGTAAGCTTTTCTCAAACGTTACATACACCCATATCATAAATGTGGGCTTTAGTAAGCTTTTCCCAAACGTTACATACACCCACATCATAAAAAGCTATAGTAAGCTTTTCCCAAACGTTACATAAACCCACATCATAAAAAAGCTATAGTAAGTTTTTCCCAAACGTTATATATACTCACATCATAAATGTAGGCTTTAGTAAGCTTTTCCCAAACGTTACATACACCCACATCATAAAAAAGCTATAGTAAACTTTTCCCAAACGTTACATACACCCACATCATTCAAACATAATATCACCAAACCCAAAACAGTAAGTTCATGGGCAAAACTGTCCACCCCCAAATAATGGGACCTTTGGGTGTACAAAATTAAATATGGGACTGATTAGATTACAATCCCACCTTTTAGGATTTATGGGTCAATTCCCCTAAATTTAATCTAAAGAAGCTATAAGACATTAGATTCAGTAAATATTGTTTTGTTGGTGAGAGAATAGTTTGGTGAGAATATTTTGTTACTTTTGGAGGACATTTTGTTTTCAATTTTACCTCTTAATTTTTTTTATTGACTTTTCGTTGACTATTTGTTCGAATTTATATCTATATGTTCAAAAAACAAAAAATTATCCAGTCAAATTTTTTCTATTTGTTCAATTTTTTTTGTCTATCTGTTCAAATTCTTGTCCTATTTTTTCCTATCCGTTGAAATTTCTATCTGTGTAAAATTCTTGTCCTATCTTTTCCTATTTGTTAAAATTTTGTTCTAATATTTTTATCTATTGAAATTCAAACTTATTTTTCTTTATTTGTTGAATTTTGTAAGCTTATTTGTTTCTCTCTATTTATTTTTTTATCTGTGAAAAGTCATTTGATATTTTTTTATTTGTTGAAATTTAAATCTTTGTGATTGAAATACACTAAACCTCTATTTGTTCAAATTTTGAACATATGTGTGCTATCTGCAATTTGTTTCATCATCATCATCATCATCTTTATCATCGTCATCAACAATAACTAGCAAAAAAAAAAAAAAGGTAATCTATTAAGAGGAGATTTGGATCTAGCAACAAAAAAAGAAAAAAGAAAAAAAAAAGAGTAATCTGTTGAGAGAAATTTGTTGGAATCATCATGGCTAGCAAGCATCTCATGTCCCTCAATGGTTATGCTTTCTGCTTTGGTCGATATCTTTCTATCTCTCTATTACTCTCTCTTCATTCCTTTCTTCCTTATTTGGATTTGAGGAAAAAAAAAACTCTCTCATCTCTTTTTTCTTGAACCAAACATATAGATCCATCACCATCCCACCCCCTTACTGAAACCTACTCTCTCTTCAAGTACATCCCCGTCATTTTATTGGTTTTCTGGCGAAGGTCTCTAAGGTTTAGAAAGAAATGGTGAGAAACAAGAGGCGAGAGAGAGAGACGGTAGTGGTGGTAGAGGAGGGAGAGGACAACGCCATGGGCTAAAGAAGGTGGATGAGGTAGATTGGTAGAAATGGAGCCTTCATGGAAGGGTAGAAGATTCATTGTCGATTAAAGCATCTGAGATTGAGAGGACGACGAAAGCCAGTGTATCACGACCTAAACCCGCTCTTATAGGCTTAGCATCATGACCAGTCAGTAATCTGAGATTACCAAAAGCCTGTTTAACAGGAATACAATAATAAAGGCTGCAGAAGCCAATAATTAATAAAATATAACGTCCAATAAGCTGTGCAGACTTAAATGGAATAAAAGAAACCAGTATGTAAAACATATATACATAAGTCTATGTCAAGCTTAGGATTAAATCCCATTAACAAAATAAAACCAGTCATAACAAAAGTCTTAGGACTAAACTTTACACTTGATTACAATTTCAAAAGGGTGAACTCTGAATCACCCAAAAAGCCTTGACGCTTGACAATTTGGAACCTCACGGTGAGGCACGGTATTTGGCTTGACAAAACAGAGTTTAGGTCGCCACTAAGTCCGCTTTTGCACTTGATCACCTACATACATATATAAAACAATGAGGTAGAGCCTAGTGAATAATGTCAATGTAAAGAGGTTCAATGAATGAGGTCCATAACTTATAAAATCAAAATAATATTTTTAACATGATCAACGTATTTTCCGGATACTTGTAATTAGAAATAAAGTTCCTCAAACCTTTAACCCTTTCATAGTTTAAGACATAGCGTAAGCTTTATTAAACCTTTGACAAAATTCTATACAAAACGCTTGTGTCGAAACGAAGCATTTATCATGTATACACATTTAGAATTCATAAAGTTCATCAACCGTTTCGAGTTACTTACATTTCGGGGTACAATAATACTAAACAAAACATTAGAAAACGACTACAAAGGACCGAGGACATAAGCATAACGACCACTACGGATCGACATATACATAACGATCGTAGCGGATCGACAAAGACATAATGACCACAATTGATCGACTTAGACATAACAACCACAACGGGTCAACGTATACATAGTGACCACAATGGATCAACTTAAACATAACGGAGATTTCTGTGAATCAAAGCACGTGTTCATGGATGTCCCATTCGATGATCAAAAAGGGATCTCATTCATTCTCATCAAACTGAAGTTTTCAAAAACCTGTCATATCATAATCATTTCGAAATTCCATAGCATAACTTAACGTTGCAGAAAATACTTATCACATTGGACATTTCGTAAACAAAACATAGATTTCATAAAACATCGTATAGCATAGCCATTTCAAAATGATTTCTACAAAAATATCTTTAAAAAGACATTACTCACTGTGCTTAGTTGGACGATACTCCTCGTGCAAGTGTCCTACACAACACATTCAAGCACAACGTCTTTAAACACATTTTGCTCATTCAATCGATTCTTTTGTTACCTAATTGTTCAGTTATTCCTATTCGTTCTTTAATTTCTTTCGTGTTCATGATATGCAGATGAACTTGAAATACACATGAAAACTATGCAAATGGAGGTCCGGAAGTCAGAAATAAAATGGAGAGAAAACAAAATTGAGACTGCCTTGCAGATCGCACGTGTGGTAGCCCTGGTCGCTCATGCGGTGGATCTGGTCGCTGTGAGCAAAGCGAATGCAAAGTGAGGAAGAGTGGCGCACGTGTGGGGCCTCGCATCGACGCAGCTTTTGGGTTGAGTCTGATCCGAAAATCTGCTTCAAATTTGAAGCTCAACCTTTGCACTCTCAAGTTCAATTTTATGCAATTCAAAGACTCATATTGAATGAATAATTTCTAACTTAAAACTAAAACCATGACTTCAAAACAAAACCCAATTTTCCATTTAAAAGATCAAACTCAAGAATTGAAGTATAAAATCATCATTCATGCATACTTGAGTTCTTTTTCGCAAAATCCGTGAAGGTTTCCCTCTCAAGTCCCACAAAGCAAGCAAGAAACAACTGTTTGAACATGAATAATGCTACACAAGTCTCAATCTTGAGTTAATTTCTTCAAGTCTTCCATATCAAGACATGTAAGTTCTAAACTTTCCAATACATCAATAATGCTCCTAATTAACCATGAATTCATCTTAAGTAAACTTAGATCTTAGAAGATGATGAGTGTAGAAGTTTCAATTTCAACAAATTTGAGTGAAAAGCTTACCTTAAGTTGATAATTTGTGAAGATCAAGCCTAACTTCAATGTTTCCCTTAAGCTTCTCTTCTTTCCCTCTTTGAAGCTCTAGAATTCTCTACACAAAGCACTAACTCTCTCTTGCTCTCTCTCACAAGTATTTATCTCCAACAAACCCACTTAATCTTTTTTTTTTTTTTAATTTAATTATTGAGTAGGTTCAAAGAGTGTAATTAATTTACTAATTCTTTCTAAATTCTAGTTTGATGTAAGTTTAGCCTAATTAATTATATTGACTTTAAGTAAATTTAGTTTCACTTAATTAACTCAATTCTCATAATTTATCTCATACTCTAGCTTAAGTTAGACTAAATTTAATCATACCTCATTGAATCAGGCTCTAATCACCCATTCCAAATATTTAAGTCTAACCTTATGGTTTACTAATTTAGACAGATTCAAATTCAAATTCTATACACATGTGTTCACAGTGACACAATTCAAATAACACATGGTACATAATTAATATAGCTGTCACGACCCAAACCCAGTACCCAAAGGTTTAATGTCGTAACAAGATAAAAAATAAAATAAAGTAATTCGGATGATTCTGTAGTTACAGCGCAAGCGGATAAATTAAATAAATTAAAATAAATAACTGGGTACCAACTGTTTATTTAAAAGGTAGTAAACCATAGTCATTTGAGCTTCACGGTATTACAAGAGTTTAATAATAGAAGATAGAAATAAAAAAAAAAAAAACAAAATAACATAGCGATTCTTTTTCCATCTTGATCCCGCTAAACCTCGTCACCTGAAAGGGGTAACAGCTATAAGCACGTAGCAGAGTGAGAAATATTATACTATGAGGGCACAAAATGGCGATGGATATTTATTTAAGCTAAAACATTATAAATTGAGTTGAGTTGAATATACAAATTAATTAAGTGCCAGAAACTGAAGTAATCACTATAACCACGGTACATCACTAAGTGACTAGCACTACACTGGTCAATGGATCCATGACAAACACTGGGCCACAAAGTGGTCAAATCACTAAGCCAATGGTTATTTAAGTCCCCCAAGGCTTGGGACTCCCGTGGTGGTATTCACAAAACATATTTTCACATAAGGTCATAGCCAAATATTCTTTAAAATAAAAACAAACATATTCATGGGTTTTCTTTTAAGCAAATAGGGATCAGAAATAAAACCACGTAACTGAAACCTTTATAAAACATAACTTTTATTAATATATTAATAAAATAACTTATATAAAATAGATTTTGGTAAGTAAAAACATAAGTAAAATACATTTTGATGACTCAAGGTATAATATAACTCACCTTAATATTAATCCTTAGCCGTTCCTTTACTAACACAACCTTCCTATTTACGTACCTCTCCCTCTCTCTTTTCTTTTCTTTTCTTTCTTTTCTTTTTCCTTTATTTCCTTACTGATTTCACTCTTGTGCTCCTGTTCAGCTTGTCTCAATTTATAGAGAAGTAGGATTGCCCCGAGGCTGACGCGTGGCGATCTAATCCATTTCATAATTCACTCCGATTTCCTTCATTAAGACTTAGATTGGCACTTATTTACTAAATATATATATATATATATATATAAGATATTTACATTTTAACCCAGATTCTTAATATAACTATATAAATAAATTAATTCTTAATGGGTAAATTACATTTACCTCCCCAGAGGTTTCTGACAAATACAGGGACCTCCCCTGTAGTTTGAATAATTACAGTAACACCCCTTACTTTACCTGACATTGTCAAGATTCTCCCAAAAGTTGACAGCCGTTTAAACCCCTAACAGACCCTGCCTATGTCAACAAATGTAAACAATTAAATGCCAATAATACCCTCAAGCCATCTATATATAGCAAATGCTAGTCTCTAGCTTCAGTAAATCCAAGTGATAGAGAAAAATTTACAAAGGTAACCAAAACTGAAGAACAAAAAAAATAAGAAAGGGCCAAGCACAACACAGGTATGTTCCCAGTCACATTAACTATTTAAAAAAAAAAATTTGCATATAAAAATGCATTATAACTATGATGCATTATTGAGAAATGAAGCACAAGCACAACACATATGTTCCCATTCACATTACCTATTTAAAAAAAAAAAAAAAAATTGCATGTGAAAATGCATTACAACTATGATCCATTATTGAGAAATGAAGCACAAACACAGGTATGTCCCATCCATATATGTCCTGAAAATGCATTATAACTGTCACATTTCATGAATGTAGGTTCATTGGATGGATATATCATCATCAAGTAATGGAGGAGGGGTGATGAAATATAGAAGCAAGATCTGTTATTGTGGGAGCAAAGCAACAATTAAAGTCACTGAATCTGAAAAAAACAGAGGCAAATTGTATTATTTATGCCCAAATGGGAAATGCGGATTCTGGGAGTGGTGCAAACCAGTAAACTCATCTGTTGGAGGAGAAATGATGATGGAAGACACTCAAACAACTGTTAACAGACACACTTTATCCTATGAAGAAGAAAGTCCTGCAATGAATTTAATGAACCAAATGGGGGCTATGCAAACAAGGATGCAAGTACTTGAAGCAAACATGGGGTTTATAAAGATGATAATGATCATGAATTTTGTGATGTGTTTGATTTCCCTAATGGTTGCTCTAAAAATGTAATGGTAATGATTTACCTAATGTTTTGTAATGGCCTTGTAATGGCCCTTTTGTAATGGCCCTGATGTAGGTTTTGTAATATTTTGTCATAGACCTTATGTTTGTAATGCAGCATGTTTTGTAATGGACCATATATAACTATGATGAAGTTATTTTAGCATTATGTAAATATGCACATCTCATTTGACTAACATAATGACCTGTAAACATAAAAACCATTCCATTACATCATCTAAACATCAAGTAAAACCATTCCATAAATATGCACCTGTTTAATTACATCATGATTGTTGTCAAATATGTTAAAGTAGTTTACTTACATCATTCCTATCAGATATGTTCAATTACAGCATTGCATGGACCATATTTGTCAAGTCTATGCAATTACATCATGTACATTCCCAAAATGAGTATTTATAAAATACTTCATGGCCACTACAAAAAAACAAAAATGGCCACATCATCATATTGCTATTCTTAGCATTGCATGTCCACTACAAAAATACAAAAAAGTGGAACATGATCCTCACTAACTATACAGTAAAGCAACATATATTTTATACCTTCAACCTATGTTATACCTTGTACCCAAAATATCAATAGCTTAGCTAAGTCATCTGCAAAAAAAGTCAAACAAACAAACAAATAAATTAGATTTCTATTACCTGTGTCACAAACAAACAAATATCAATAGCTTAGCTAATTTCATTGTAACTTCATAAGTAAGTTCATAACTAACATGATGTTGTATAACCTGTGTCACACATTCAGCAGGCATTGGGGGGGTCCCTCTTGGAATATCCTAAATTGAAAACCAAAGTAAGGTAATAAATATGCATATCAATATCATAAATTGATAGAAAACAAATAAAAATCACAAATGAAAAGGCAAAACAAATAGAAAAAACTTACTTGTGCATGGTTGGCCTTGCCCTTGCCTCTCCCACTTGAACTTCCCTTCCCAGCTGAACTTCCTTTTGTAGTTGTATTTCCCCTCCCAGCTGAACTGTCCCTCCCACTTGAATTGCCTCTACCACTTGCATTGCCCCTCTTAGCTGAACTACCTCTCCCACTTGAATTGCCTCTACCTCTACCCCTACTCACAGATCTGCCACTGCCCCTACCCCTACCAGCAGTTTTGGCACTGCCTCTACCACTGGATGTGCCATCAGTTTTGCCACTGCCTCTACCACTGGATGTGCCACTGCCCCTACCAGCAGCAGATGCTTCACCCCTGACTGGACCTCTTTGGCAAGTTCTCTTGTTGTGTCCAAATTGCATGCACCATTTGCATCTCAAGGTACTAGACCTTTTGGTCTGACTTGTTCCAGCTGGTGGCTCATGAGCAGCCCTCTTTCTTGAAGTCCTTGGCCTTCCTGGCAATCTTTTCAGTGGTGGGGGTTGTAAAGGGTCCCCAAGTATAAGTGTCCACATGCTATGGTGCAAGATGGGATGTATCATTCCACCATTGGCTCTCAAGTAAGTTGCTTTAGAATAGTAAGGGTGGACAAATTCTTCTATGTTTAACCTACTGTGAGAAATTGCAGCCACAGCATGCTTGCATGGAAGACCAGATACTTCCCACTGTCTACATACACAAGTCATTGCCCCAATATGGACAATATGATTAACCCCCTCATTATCCTTCACCTCATACTCATTGCCTCCTGCATACTCCACTGTGCAAGTCCTTGACCATTTCAGTGTGACCTCAAGCTGTTTCTTCACATTCAATGTGACATTAGATTTCCATTGCATTGCCTTTTGGTACCTCATCTGAAACTTACCCATCAACTTGCACCTTATGCCCTCTAACATAGTTAAAATTGGCTGACTTCTCAAATTTCCTAACCAATTGTTGAAGGACTCTGTCATGTTATTTATGATGTGATCACTTCTAATCCTACCATCAAATGCATGCCTAGACCTTCCTTCAACTGGAACCTTCTGCAACCAAATGAAAGCATCATTGTTCAGGTTCTTAATGGCATGCATAGCCTGATCATACTCCATCTGATTGTAAGCCCTTGCTGCTCTCCAAAATTGCTTCCTCAAAATTAAACCAGGAAATTTGGCTCTGAAATTGTTATATAGGTGCATGCAACATCTTCTATGAGTTGCCTCTGGTATAATGTCACTCACAATCTTATCAAGGCCCTGCATACAAAAACAATGAAACATTACTAACCATTAGAAGTTTAAAATTACAGAATCATTTGTAATTATGTAAGTAAAGTAGTTGTGGAATATGTCAATAAAGTACCTTTTGTTGATCAGACATGATGGTCCATGGTCTAGAAGGTAGTGCATCTTCAATGATTGTTCTCAAGTTGTGTAAGAAAAAAGACCAACTGTCCTTGCATTCACCCTCTACTACTGCCAATGCCAATGGAAACAAGCCATTATTTCCATCTAAGGCAACTGCTGAAATCAAAACACCACCATAGGGACCCTTCAAGTGACAACCATCTACCCCTATGAATGGTCTACATCCATTAATGAACCTTGCTTTCATTGTATCAAATGATATGAAAATTCTTTGGAACACTGGTTATTTAGGAATGGTAGGGTCTGGTTGTTCTCCATCTTCTGAGACTGGGGTAGAGGGTATGTCATACTTTATAACCACCAAGCTGCCAGGGTTTGTTTTGTTGATTTCCTTAGCATATGTTGGCAACAACACATATTGGCTCCCATGATCACCCTCCAGCTCCTCCTTGCACCTCCTTTTGGCTCTATACAGTTGCATTCTTGATGCCTCAATCCCAAACATTTTTTTCAGTTTCATTTGCATGGTATCTAAGCCCATGTGTGGATTGTCCTTAAAACTTTCAACCATTTTTTTAGCAATCCAAGCTGATGTAGCTTCAGTGTTTGTGTTCATCCTGCTACATGTGTGAGTAGGTACTAAGGTTTTAATCTTGTAGGTGATCCCATCTGGAAGTGGAGATGCATGAATTCTCCAAGGGCAGCCCTCAGCAGCACAATGGGCTGTTACTCTAGACTTCTCATTTTTGTCTCTTACTATCTTGAAACCAGTTTGCACTGTATAGTCCTTTAATGTAGCCCTGAAACTATTCACTTCTGGAAAAATCATCCCTTCTTCCAATACAACTTCTCCATGTTGATTCATATATGGCTCTTTCCCATTGTAGGTACCATCATACTTCATGCCTGGAAACCTCATCTCTTCATCATCTAGACAGTCTGCTTCATCATCATAATCATCATCAGTAGTAGAATATGGCACTTCATCATCACCAGATTGGTAATCACTAAGTTCAGCATCATCATCTTCACTTGACCACTCATTATCATCATCACTCAAAATCTCATTGTCATCTGATTGGTTTTCATCCTCACCAGTTGCATGCCAGTCCCTATCCTCATCACTAAACCCATAAACATTGTCCTCATGGTACTCTTCATCTACATCTACAGTATGGTAGTCTTGCTCTACATCTACAGCATCTACTCCATGATTTTCATTTCCAACATCACTTTTATGTCCACCACCACTCATTCCAATAGAATATTCTATGTCTACATACAAGTTAATTGTTTTACTCCTACCTTGCACATAAAACATGTCTAGCACATCAAGATCATTTTCTACTAATCTTCTTGTGTCAGTACCAGGCATATCACAATGCAATGTGATTGCTATTGCTTCACTACAAGAAATGTGAGACAGGACTGTTGCAGTTACATCCTTCAAGGCATCAATGTAGCAATACATATTTGGGTCCACATCAAACACTCTTCCCACTTTCCCTTTGTAGTTCATGATTAAATCAAAATAAGGAAATGCAGCCATACTGTGATCATAATGATGACAATTAACTGAAGAAAATATGAACACATGAAGAAATCCCTAAATTAAACTATAATTATACTAATATTAAACAATCATA
Source organism: Camellia lanceoleosa (assembly GCA_025200525.1). NCBI lineage: Eukaryota > Viridiplantae > Streptophyta > Magnoliopsida > Ericales > Theaceae > Camellia > Camellia lanceoleosa. Next base: position 565,356 of record CM045764.1, read on the forward strand.
AGTAAAACCCAACAAATCAGAAATTCATACTAAGCATACATCTCATGAATAACACCCAAAAAATCAGAAATTCGTAAATTTTCAACAAATTCCTTTTTTTCCAATCAGAAATTTTGCAAATTAAATAAAAGCCCTAAACATACATCTCATAAATAAAATAAAAAAAAATCAGAAATTTATATTAAATCCCTACATTACACTATTATTATAGTAATATTCAACAAATTCCTTTTTTCCAGTCAGAAATTTTGCAAATAAAATATAAACTCTAAATATATATTTTCGAAGAAAACCATTTTCACATACATTTCATCAAATCAAACACAGAATATAAACAAATTTGTAAGAAAAAAGATGGAAAAAAATCGAAAATCATCAACACACATTTTAAAACACTATTCGAAGCTTAAACAGTTCGAAATCTTACCTGGAAGCCGTAACAGCAACTTCTCACCGATTAAACTCTTTTACATTGTGTACTGGCAACGACGATCGGTTCAAAACCTCAAGCTTTTTCGTGTTCTTCACAATCGACGATCGGTTCACGACGATCGCCTCCCTCTCTCTCTTCTTTCTCTGAAGAAATCGATTTGTATTGTGAATGTATTGATTAGAGATTTTGTGAACAAAGGGCTTTTTGGTCTTCTTGCAAGCAAAAGCAAGGGTCACATGGTCATTTTCTATTCGATACTAACGTCGTTTGTGCAAAAAAGACGGAATGGGGGAATCTTGACAATGTCAGGTAAAGTAGGGGGTGTTACTGTAATTATTCAAACTACAGGGGAGGTCCCTGTATTTGTCAGAAACCTCAGGGGAGGTAAATGTAATTTACCCATTCTTAATTAAATTATATTCTATCATATATCAATAGAAAATTAAATATTTATTTTACTACCACACTCATTATTATTATTATTATTGATAACATTATTATTTATTCCCTTTTTTTTTTAACTTTAATTTGTATCATAAATTTTATATTTGTGTTAATTTAGCCTCAAATAATAATCCCTAATTAATAACCCAACGCCATTTTAGATTTATATATTTATTCAGTTAATAATTTATCATCACGTGCAACCATAATTATATATGAATATAAATATTTATGTGGACTTGATTAAACGTTCAGGGTGTCACATTTCTCCCCTTCTAATAGAAGTTTGTCCTCAAACTTGACGTACCTTAACTTTCGAAGAGGTGCGGGTATTTAGCTCGTATTTGTGCTTCGGTTTCCCACGTAGCTTCTTCGATGCGATGATTTCGCCATAAGACCTTTACCAGCGGTATGGTCTTATTTCGGAGAACTTGGTTACGATGATCGAGAATCTGCACTGGTTGTTCTTCGTAGGTGAGATCTTCTCGAACCTCCAAGTTCTCATAATCGATGACATGTTCTGGATCTCGGAGATACCGTCGGAGCATTGAAACGTGAAACACGTTGTGGATATTAGATAGCTCAGGAGGTAGTGCAAGGCGATAGGCTACAGGACCAATTCTTTCCAGTATCTCGAATGGCCCGATGTAACGTGGGTTTAGTTTCCCGCGCTTTCCGAATCGAATTACTCCTCTTGTTGGGGAGATTTTGAGAAACACATGGTCCCCTACTTGAAATTCCAAGTCTCGTCTCCGAGTATCTGCATAACTTTTCTGGCGGCTCGAAGGCGGTCTTGTTGGATAAGTTGGATTTTCTCACTGGTGACTTGCACGATTTCGGGGCCTAACAATTTCTTGTCCCTGACCTCCGTCCAGCACAGAGGCGATCGACATCTTCTTCCATACAGAGCTTCGTACGGCGCCATTCCAATGCTTGCCTGGTAGCTGTTGTTATAGGCGAATTCCACCAAAGGTAGGTGCTCATCCCAGTTACCTTTGAGGTCCAACACGTATACACGTAACATGTCTTCCAACGTTTGGATTGTTCTTTCGGATTGCCCATCGATTTGTGGATGATAGGCCGTGCTGAATCTTAGTGTAGTTCCCAAAGCTTCCTGTAATCTATTCCAGAAATGAGACACAAAACGAGGATCTCGGTCAGACACGATTGATACTGGGATGCCATGCAACCGAACAATCTCCTTGATATATAAAGTGGCAAACTTATTCAGAGGGTACATGATTTTGATTGGTAGAAAGTGTGCTGACTTTGTTAATCGGTCTACCATAGCCCATATTGCATTATTCTTTGAAAAAGATTGTGGTAGCCCGACCACGAAGTCCATAGTAATGTGTTCCCACTTCCATTCAGGAATAGGGAGTGGTTGCAACATTCCTGCAGGTCTCTGATGTTCCGCTTTAACTTGTTGACAACGCAGGCATTTGGAGACATGGCTTGCTATGTCTTTCTTCATTCCGGTCCACCAGAAGTATTCCTTCAGATCGTGATACATCTTCGTATTACCAGGATAGATTGCAAACCTCGAGTTATGAGTTTCTACCAATATCCTTTTCTTGAGTTCTGGAAGGTCGGGTACGCAAATTCGATTCCGAAATTTTAGCATCCCATTGTTGATTGTAAAGTTAGGATCAGGCGTGTTTCCTTGTTCCTCGTATTTTTTCTTCAAAAGTTTATCTTCACATTGGCGGGCTCTAATTTCTTCCATCAACTCGGGTTCCACGATTATGTTGGCGAGCAATCCATGGATCTTGTGGGGAACAAGGGTACATGCCAAACTTTTGGTCACTTTTCGACTTAGTGCGTCTACTACTACATTAGTTTTGCCGGGATGATGATGGATCTCTATATCGTAGTCCTTCATGAATTCTAGCCATCGTCATTGCCTCATATTCAATTCCTTCTGTGTAAACAGATATTTGAGACTTTTGTGATCGGTGTAGATTTCACAGGCTATTCCGTAGAGATAATGACGCCAGATTTTGAGGGCGAAGATCACCGCAGCCAATTCTAGATCATGAGTTGGATAGTTCCTTTCGTGAGTCTTTAGTTGGCGAGAGGCATAAGCAATGACCTTTCCATTTTGCATAAGAACGCATCCCAAACCATTGTATTAGGCATCGCTGTAAATTATAAACCCTTCTGCTTCCACGGGAAGGGCTAGTATTGGAGCCGTCACGAGTCTGTCCTTCAATTCTTGGAAGCAACGTTCCTGCTTGTCTGTCCATTCGAAGGGTGTGCTCTTTTGAGTTAGCTTGGTCAAGGGTGAAGCTATCTTCGAGAAGTCTTGCACAAAGCGCCGGTAGTAGCCGGCTAGGCCCAAGAAGCTTCGAATCTCGGATACGCTAGTAGGTCGTGGCCAATCCACGATTGCTGCAACCTTTTGGGGATCAACTGAAATGCCATCTTTGTTAATGACGTGACCGAGGAAGTGTACACTAGTGATCCAGAATTCGCATTTCTTCAACTTGGCATAAAGTTTGTGATCACGTAATGTCTGTAGAATTTTTCGCAAGTGTTGTTCATGATCTTCTGGCGATTTGGAGTATATGAGAATGTCATCAATGAAGACAATGACGAACTTGTCAAGATAGGGTTTGAACACTCGATTCATGAGGTCCATAAAGGCCGCTGGAGCATTGGTGATGCCAAATGGCATAACAAGGAACTCGTAGTGCCCATAACGGGTCCTAAAGGCAGTCTTTTCGATGCTTTCCGTTTTGACTTTTAGTTGATGGTAACCAGAACGCAAATCAATTTTTGAGAACACTTGGGCGCCTTGCAGTTGATCAAACAAATCGTCGATTCCTGGCAAGGGGTACCGATTTTTGATGGTGACTTTATTTAGTTCTCGATAGTCGATACATAACCTCATTGTACCATCCTTTTTCTTTACGAACAGCACCGGAGCTCCCCATGGTGAAGTACTTGGTCGGATGAAGCCTTTATTCAGTAATTCTTGGAGTTGAGTTTTTAGTTCTTTCAATTCTACCATGGACATGCGGTAAGGGGTCTTTGAGATTGGTTGGGTACCAGGTTGAGTTTCAATGGCGAACTCGATTTCTCGATCAACTAGGGTGCCAGGCAGGTCTTCAGGAAACACGTCCGAAAATTCTCGAACTATGGGGATCGCATCAAGTGTGGAGGTCTCTTGTTGAGTATTAATCACATAACCGATGCAACCACAACAACCCTTTCTTAGCAGTCGTTGGGCTATTATGAAGGATATAATACAGGGAGGGGAAGAGGCTCCAGTTCCTTCGAAAACAAGCTCGAGTTGATTTGGTGACCTGAGGAACACCTTTTTGGCTTTACAATCGATAGAGGCACGATTAGCAGCTAACCAATCCATTCCTAAGATTACATCAAAGGTACTAATGCCAAGGGGTATCAAGTCTACGTGTAAGGTTTCACCTTTTAAGGATACAGTGCAAGATTTGTATATATCAGTACTAAGGGCAGAATTTCCAGAGGGAAAAGACACAGATAGTATGTATCCTAAGGGTTCGGGTGTTGGCGCTAACTTGGTAGCAAAGTGTGGTGTAACAAAAGAATGAGTTGAGCCAGAGTCAAAGAGAACATGGGCTAAGTGACCACAAATAGAGAGTGTACCTAACACAACATTTTCAGTAACTTCCGAGTTTCCAGGCACCAGGGGAAAAGCTCTTCCTTGGCGTTTTTGGTCTTTTCTCGCTCCTTCAGGCATTGCGGGTTTTCGGACTGGTTCAAAGAAGCGGACAAGCTTTGGACAATTTCTCAGTAAATGGCCAACTTGGCCACATTTAAAGCATGCTCTCGTATCTTGACGGCATGGTCCCCAATGAGTCCTTCCACAGGTAGAGCAAGCTGAAATGATGCCACCTTTAGGGTCTGTAGGACTTTGATTGCTTGGACCGGTTGAACTGGTTGTGCTCGTATTTATTCTCTTAGGAGGTGCGACACTGGGTCTTCTGTTATCTCTTTCCCAAAATCACTTCTTTTGACTTGGCTTCCCAGATCGCAAGGCTTTAATTCCTTTTTCCGCAATGTATGCTCGATCTACCACTGCCGCGTAGGTTGGTAGTTTTAGAACCTCCAGCCTGTCCTTAATTTCAGGATCCAACCCTACTTCAAATTTCCTGACTTTTCGAGCTTCGGTGGGAATGACATATGTTGCGAACCGTGCCAGCTGTGTGAACTTACTTTCATATTCGGCCACTGTCATGGTACCTTGCCTTAGATGTATGAATTTTGACACTTTTTGTTCCCGTAGTGAATCTGGAAAGTACTTTTCATAGAATACTTCTAAAAATCTCGCCCAAGTCACAATATCTTCCTTTTCCAAGGTAAGGAGCCACCATTCTTGTGCATCGTCCTTGAAGGTGAAGGTGGCAAAAGTCACCTTCTGTTTTTCTGTGCAAGGTAGTGCGCAGAATATTTTCTCCATGTCCTTGACCCAAGCCTCTGCTACTAGTGGGTTTGGACTGCCGATAAACGTAGTGGGTTTTAGATCTTGAAATTGTTTAATCGTAGTCGATTCTTCTCGTCTTTCTAATGTCCCATTGGTTATGTTGCTTTGCAAGGCCTGCAAAAAGTTGGTGACTGCCCTTTCTATGACCTGTTCCATTGGAATGGTACTGCTGACTGATGATCCGTTTTCATTTCCTTCGTTGGCCATTACAACAAGGCAAAATGATATAAGCGTGACATCATATTGAAACAATTTTGATACAACATCATATATAACATATTAGTTCTATTATCACCGCATTTGTATATATCATATTAGTTTTGCTATTAATATCACCACTTTTATATATAATATAATAGCTTTACCATCATGTTAATATTACCACATATACATTACATCATTGTTACCATACATAGGGTGTTAGTCTGGCAGTCACAAATCAATGTCTAATCCTACTAATACAAAAAGATTAGACTACTCATGGTCAGCTCACAAAAAGGGTCTTATGGTCAGATATCTAGAATGGTCCATTAGGCCACCAGGAGAATTGGCCTCGGAAAACTGGTCCATGAAACAACTCTGGAAACTCACTTTGCATGATGGAATCAAACTCCCACCCACTAAGCTCAACTCCGAAGCAGCTCCATACTATCTGAACCATGTAAACAGGAGTACCGTGATCGTAACCCCAGAATTCCCGCCCAGTAATCCATATCGGTGTCTCCAGGTATGATGCACCGTCGGTAAAGTCCACAGCTGGGGTATAGACAATGTGCTGGGGAGGTGGTGTCGTGGTGCGAAGGTGGCTACTAGGATATGCAGGTCCCCTCCTCTCTGCAAAGCCTACAGGCAGAGGTGCGACCAGAAAATGTGGTGGTTCTATATCTGGAGCAAGACCAACAACGTGGGTCGGTCCTATGTACCTTTCGCGAGTGCTATCTCGGCTAAGTCTCCAGAATAATAAGTCCTTATCAGGGTCAGCCTGTAAGTAAATGGATCTTTCCATGAGATGGTCAAGTGTTGGATGGGCTTGCCTGACTAGACTCTCTGAGTCACCCTAGCCCTCTAATTGGTTCGGGAGGAGATGAGCTTCTGGGGGCTCGTACCAGAATTGCTCCAATAGGTTTGCCATGTCCTACAACACAAGAAAACTTAGCCTGGACATATATATAACATGACTTATATGCGCTAGACATATCACATAATAATGCAAGTTTTTTTTTTTTTTTTTGAAAGGTATATAAAATTTTAAAAAACTTGTACTATATATATATATATATTTATTCATTTAATTATTTATTATTAAATTTTTTTTTTGTTTAATTTTTTTTTAAAAAAAACCATTGCTCTGATACCACTTTTGTCACGACCCAAACCTGGTACCCAAAGGTTTAATGTCGTAACAAGATAAAAAATAAAATAAAGTAATTCAGATGATTCTGTAGTTACAGCGCAAGCAGATAAATTAAATAAATTAAAATAAATAACTAGGTACCAACTGTTTATTTAAAAGGTAGTAAACCATAGTCATTTGAGCTTCACGGTATTACAAGAGTTTAATAATAGAAGATAGAAATAAAAAAAAAAAACAAAATAACATAGCGATTCTTTTTCCATCTTGATCCCGCTAAACCTTGTCACCTGAAAGGGGTAACAGTTATAAACACGTAGCAGAGTGAGAAATATTATACTATGAGGGCACAAAATGGCGATGGATATTTATTTAAGCTAAAACATTATAAATTGAGTTGAGTTGAATACACAAATTAATTAAGTGCCAGAAACTAAAGTAATCACTATAACCACGGTACATCACTAAGTGACTAGCACTACACTGGTCAATGGATCCATGACAAACACTGGGCCACAAAGTGGTCAAATCACTAAGCCAATGGTTATTTAAGTCCCCCAAGGCTTGGGACTCCCGTGGTGGTATTCACAAAACATATTTTCACATAAGGTTATAGCCAAATATTCTTTAAAATAAAAACAAACATATTCATGGGTTTTCTTTTAAGCAAATAGGGATCAGAAATAAAACCACGTAACTGAAACCTTTATAAAACATAACTTTTATTAATATATTAATAAAATAACTTATATAAAATAGATTTTGGTAAGTCAAAACATAAGTAAAATATATTTTGGTGACTCAAGGTATAATATAACTCACCTTAATATTAATCCTTAGCCGTTCCTTTACTAACACAACCTTCCTATTTACGTACCTCTCCCTCTCTCTTTTCTTTTCTTTTCTTTCTTTTCTTTTTCCTTTCTTTCCTTACTGATTTCACTCTTGTGCTCCTGTTCAGCTTGTCTCAATTTATAGAGAAGTAGGATTGCCTCGAGGCTGACGCGTGGCGATCTAATCCATTTCATAATTCACTCCAATTTCCTTCATTAAGACTTAGATTGGCACTTATCTACTAAATATATATATATAAGATATTTACATTTTAACCCAGATTCTTAATATAACTATATAAATAAATTAATTCTTAATTAAATTACATTCTATCATATATCAATAGAAAATTAAATATTTATTTTACTACAACACTCATTATTATTATTATTATTATTATTGATAACATTATTATTTATTCCCTTTTTTTTTTTAACTTTAATTTGTATCATAAATTTTATATTTGTGTTAATTTAGCCTCAAATAATAATCCTTAATTAATAACCCAACGCCATTTTAGATTTATATATTTATTCAGTTAATAATTTATCATCACGTGCAACCATAATTATATATGAATATAAATATTTATGTGGACTTGATTAAACGTTCGGGGTGTCACAATAGCGATCCCAGTTTTCCCTTCCTTATTTACTGTATTTCGGACTCGGTTTCGTGGTTGATGGTTGTTGTCTGTGTTCTATTTCCATCATTTAATGCTTTGGATCGGAGTTTAGAAATGTCTTGGGCGTGTTTTGAACAGGTTGGTTGAGCTTTAGTCCCATTTTTTGTTGCCCAGATTTTTGGTGGTCCGCTCGAGCGGATCCATTCGCGCTCGAGCGAAGTTTGCACACTTTCAACATCTTGTGCATTTGCAAAAGTACTGCAGATGTGTTTTTCACGCTCGAGCGGATTTCCTTACGCTCGAGCGCGAGCGGGTACCCTTGCGCTCGAGCGGGTGTTTGTTGTCTGTAAAAATACTAGAAGAGTGTAATCCACGCTCGAGCAGGTTTTCCTTTGCGCTCGAGCGGGTGGAGTTTTGCAGTTGTGTCTTCGCGCTCGAGTGGGTATCCTTGCGCTCGAGCGGGTCCAGTTTTTGTATTTGATGCTCGAGCGTCCTATTCTCTGCTCGAGCGGGTCATATGTATATCAGATCTGGACTGTGTTATTTTAAATCACTTTTTACACACACACTCTCTCTCTCTCTTACTTTTCAAAACCCTATTTTGAGAGCCTCTCTCTTTAGAATACAACTTCTCTCTAAGGTTTGATCTAGTTTGAGTGATCTTCCATTCTTGTCCTTTTGTAAAAAGTGTGGGGTTTGGCTTGCTCCTCATTTTGATTCGAAAATCTTGAAGTTTGGAGCACTTTGGAAATTTTTCATCATCTCCATTTGGTCTCATCTTTTGAGGTAGGGATAACTACTCATATTTATGGTCTTTAACATAAACTTGTAGTTATTTTGAGTAAATGTTGAAACTTGGGAGTTTTGGGTGTTAGGGTGTCAAATGTGAAAGAGGGGTTTTGTTCTCTTGGCCAATACATGTGTATTTGGGTCCTAAAATGAGGTTATGGATGTTTAATGGTAATAGTTGAGCCTTTGGGTCAATGTTGAGAAAATGGGAAGAAAAACCCTAATTTGTTGCTATAAATTAATTTGTATAATTAATTTGGAAAGTCATGGAAATATGAAATTGAGTTGGAAATGATGAAATTGGTTCATTATGAGATAGAATGGTGGAGTTGAAATTATTAATCACTCACCTTGGAAATTGTTAATAATTTATCTGTTTGACGCATTTATTATCTGTTTAGAAATAATTGCTTTGGGCTATCGGTGGAGGATAGTTTTGATTGTTGTAGACACTGCATGATGATTAGGTAAATTAAAACTAATCGATTGAATAAGTCATTGAATGTGACGGCTGGAATAATACATCCAATTTATGTATTGATTAATTATGTATATGATATGTGTTTATATATATTGTGTTGTGTGGGAGGAGATAAGAGATGTACTCCACGGTTTAGGAGGAGATAGGGGATGGACTCATAAACCGGATATTATTTGGGGATGAACTCCATTGATACAGCAAATCTGTGTATCATTTATGAAGTATGGAAGTGTTTTAATGTGATATTGATACAGCAAATCTGTGTGTCATTTGTGGAGTATGGAAGTGTCTTAATGTGTTATCGATACAATAAATATGTGTATCTATCGTGAATTACGGAAGTGTTTTGGATATGAGTTATAATCTCATTAAGTTGTTTGGCCAGGTTCTGAGCCATGTATATGAATTGAAAATTGGTTAAGTAAAGGAAAGCAAAATGAACATGGTCATTTTGTCATGAAACTGGAATGTGATATATGTTGGTTTATATGAGTTAAACATTTATCGAATGCTAATAATTTAGTTATTGCTCATATTATGTTTATCATATCTCTACTGGGCGTTGACTCACCCTATATGGGACATAATTTTCAGGTGCAGGTGACATGCCACCTCCAAGGACGTAGCTTGGGAGGCTTAGTGGCTGAGAGACCTTTTTGATTACTTTTTGTATTACATGTATATCAAGCCAAGGGCTTATTTTGTGTAGAGTTAGTACTCTTCTTTTTGTAACCAAGTGTTGGCTTGGAAAGTTGTAAGCTCGTAGGGCATCTACTTTTGTTGTCAACATGTAATACATTTTGTAAGAATACTCTGATTTATGAAATATGATATTTCTTTCTTGTATCATGAATGTCTGTTTATGGGTTTATTTTGAGGGCGTTACAATTAACATATAAGCACATAATCAAGACCAATTATATAATTAGCTTAATTAATCAAGAAGGTGGTTGGTACACGGTGACTCGAATGACGATCTAAATAAGATATTGAAGACAATGGTGCGGATGTTGAAAAAGATGGATTGGTGGGCGACGACAGAGGTGTGGTGGAGGTCGCTGGTGCAGATGAAGGTTTGGATGTGGCGGATGAGCAGTGGCTTGGCATCAAAGATGAAGATGCAATAGAAGAGAGAGAGAGAGAGAGATTTGACGGAAGAAGATAGAGATAAAGATATAAGATATGAGAGAGTGAGATAAAATTAACGCGTGGGAGGAACAAAAGATATGGAGTGGTAGTTTGGTCATTTTAGAAAGCTTATTCGTATAAACATTATTGTTTAACGCGTGAATCTTTGAAGAAAAAAAAATTTAATTTTGGACTTTTGACCTAAGTGTTCTATTTTTTTTTTTTTTATTTTAAAAAGAAAGTAATAGTTAAAATTAAAATTTTAAAATATTATTTTCTCAACTTTCAAATAATTACTTTTATTTTAATTATTTGTACATCGAAAATTGTAAATTCAGATTGCATTAAACAATTTAACATAATTTCTTAAAATAAATAAAACAATATATAAACAGTTATAAATAAATAAATAAATAAAACAATATATTAACAGTTTCAATAGACTGATATGATGATTTGCCATCACCCAAAAACCTCATTTACCACTCTCTCTCTCTCTCCCCGACTGGTATTGGATTTGCTCATACCCATGGCGACAATCAGCATCGCTTCTGTTTCGATCCCAGGTAATTTCTTCAAATCTTGATTCGGAAATATTTCGACAGTGCTGCAGCGTCTTTGTTGATTTCTATGTTCTTCATGTATTTATTAGTAAAATAATAATAATAATAATAATAATAATTCCAAAATGAACCATGTTCTTCTTTTTTTCTCTTTTAATATAACAACTAGTAATCATCCTATGTGATTGCTTTAGTGTTTTCTCTATGTTTCAATCAGCGATTTCTAGAGATCGATTCCTTGGAGACTCTCTATTCTTCATCTGTGGAGAGTTGATCATACATGTAAAATCGTTGCATTGATTCTCTCTATTTTTTTGTTTTTGTCTTTTCTTGTTATTCCCTAAAAAAGTGTATCACGAAATATCTCGAAGCTGTCGCCGGACGACCAGAAAAGCGTAGGATTGACCGGTCGGTCGACTGGAAAAGGCTTCAAGATAATTGTCGCTAACAAAATTTCTTGGTCCGTAGCATTGCTGTTTATTATTCAACATGGCAGGATGGGGGCGTGGTAAAATAAAGAAAGTAAATTAGGAGTGAATGATTTCGTGAGATGGTACAAGCATAGCATATGTATTGTACTAAAAAAAAAAAAAACCAACAATGATCGGGACCCTTTTTTTGGGGACGCCCACAATCATTGATGGTGTGGACTCTACACATGGTTGAGATTCAAAGGAGTTGTGGGGTCTCAAAAAAAGGGGTCCAAGCATTTTTCAAAAAAAAAAAAAAATTGGTAGCAGCATATGCATAGAAGATAAAATGAGAAGAAAATGGACTGGGATGGTTTGTTCATATGCGAGGAATACCAATAGCTTTCACTAGTAATGAAGAGTAACATTGTCTACATTGAGAGTAATTCTAGGGCAAAGGAAAGTTAAACCTCTCATATGCTAAGCCCCAAAACTTATACATAAGTAGTCTACTTGTGAACTAGATTATTCTCGATACTTTAAGAAAATTTTCTTACGAGACATTCTTTATGTTTTCTTTCATTTGAGGTGTAGATGAGCGTTTATAATGGTTAATTGTTCTGATTCTGGTGTAGGTGGATCCAATCTCAAATCACATGAACTTTGGTCCACAAAGTGCAATTCACTTGGTAATACATCAAGATTGACATATAAAAGGAAATCCAACCAACTACAAACCAACCGCAACCTGTCTGTCCGTGTGGAGTACAAGTATGAAATTTTGTCTTCAATTTATGTGCAAGTCCTTTTAACTTTAGTAAGAGAAATATGATTTGTATGAGTTGGAAGACTATTTTGATGATGCTGTTTACCTTTCTAAAGGAGACTTATAGATTATGTAAAAACTTATCTCGTCATGCATTGGTATTTAGTGTTGTAAGATTGTTGTACCCTCATTTTATTGTGGAATTTTCATTAGTTTATGGGGAGTAGGTATGTTCATGGAAATATGTTTATGAGTATTGTGCTTATAAGGATTGTGTGCATTATATTACACATCACAAAAAAGACACACACACACACACACACAAAAGGTGTGTTGTACATTGCTAAATTAACTATTAGTTACATTTTCTTATGCGAGGCATGGTACTTACATCATATGCCATTGCAGCATTCATTAGGTTATGCTTTGTGCTCCCCACACCCTACCTGCTTTGTTTATCTGCCCTATTGAATTGTCTATTCCAGTAGTGGTTTAGTTGGACTGCCTTGCAAGTTTAGAGAAGAGAAAGTGTAAGTTTAGAGAAGAGAAAGAGATAGGGAATGAGTGAGACCTCATTCTCTTTTATATTAAGAATAAAGCATAATCACATGAGTGCTATAAGGCATTAATTACGGGCCAGCTCATTACAGCCCATTACATCAATCAAGGAATAAAAACAAATCAGAATAAAATATGTGAATATAATTTTCTTATTCTAACACTCCCTTTCAAGCTGGTACGAATATATCTCTCATACCCAGCTTGTTGAGAATGTCATGAAATGGTTTGCTCCCTATTCTTTTGGTAAGAACATCTGCTAGTTGATCTTTAGTCTTCGCAAATGGAGTACATATGGTGCCACTAGTCAGTTTTTCCTTGATGAAGCGCCTATCAACCTCCACATGCTTGGTTCTATCATGTTGAATTGGGTTATGAGTTATGTTGATCGCTGCTTTGTTGTCACAGTACAATCTCATGGAATCAATCTAATGGATCGCTAAGTCTTCCAACAATAGTCTAATCCATAGCAACTCACATACACCTTGTGCCATAGCCCTGAATTCTGCCTAAGTACTAGATCTAGCAACCACATTCTGTTTCTTACTTTGCCATGTGATGAAGTTGCTTCCAACAAATGTGCAATATCCAGAGGTTGATTGTCTGTCAGTAACTGATCCAGCCCAATCCGCATTAGTAAATGCCTCCATACCGAGATATCCATGTTTCGAGAAATAGAGACCCTTTGTAGTAGAAGTCTTCAGGTACCTCAGAATTCTCATAACTGTCTTTAAGTTGGAAGTTCTAGGAGCATGCATAAACTGGCTAACTATGCTTACTGCAATGGCAATGTTTAGACGCAAGTGAGATAAGTATATGAGCTTGCCCACTAGCCTCTAGTATCTTCACTGGCTCTCCCTCTTGATCCTCAATTTCCGGCTCGGTTCTAGAGGTGTATCACATGGTTTACCTCCAAACATCATAGTTTCCTTTAGCAAGTCAAGTACATACTTCCTTTGGCATATGAAGATGTCAACCTTAGACCGAGTTACTTCAATGTCTAAGAAATACTTCAAATTACCCAAGTCTTTGATTTCAAACTCCTTGGCTAAGTATTCCTTCAACCTAGGGATCTCTTCAATATCATCCCATGTCAGAACATGATTATCAACATAAACAATAAGAGCTGTGGTCTTACCACGAGGGGAGTGTTTCACAAATAAGATGTGATCAGCTTGACTTTGCTTGAACCCATATCTCAGCATAGCTTGAGCAAACCTTTAAAACCAAGCCCTAGGAGATTGCTTTAGCCCATAAAGTGACTTCCGGAGCCTGCACACTTTATTTTTGGACTTAGCATCCTCAAAATCAGGAGGAATATCCATATATACCTCTTCTTCTAGGTCTCCATGAAGGAAGGCATTCTTCATATCAAACTGATGAAGTGGTCAATCCAAATTTGTTGCAAGAGAGATTAGCATTCTCATAGAGTTTATCTTAGCAACGGGTGTAAATGTTTCTTGGTAATCTACCTCATAAGTCTGAGTGAAGCCCTTAGCAATTAGTCTTGCTTTGTACCGTTCTATGAAACCGTCTGCTTACTGTTTTACAGTGTGCACCTACTTACACCCAACTAGATTTTTTCCTCTAGGTAACTTCACTAACTTCCAAGTGCCATTCTTGCTGAGAGCTCTCATCTCCTCCATCATGGCATGTTTCCATTCAGGAATAGAAAGGGCATTTTGAAAGTTGTTAGGCAGACTCACAGAAGAAATCTTAGATAGAAAGGCTTTATATGAGGGAGACAGATTAGAATAAGAGACATGATTAGTAATAGGATGTTGAGTACATAACCTAACCCCCGTCCTATTAACAATGGGAACATTAAGATCTAAAAACTCAGGAATAGAAGCATTAGAATTACCTAGACTCTCAAGAGAGAGAGATGACTCTGGACACTCATCTGGAGAAGAAGTTGGCAGTAGAGGAGAGGAAGTAATCTCTTGCATCTAGGTGACTTTCTTTCTATCCTTGCCCTTGACATAAACTTTGTTTGCTTCCTTTTCTACAACAACTGCGGGCTCATCATCCTCTATCTGTTTAACCACTGGCGGTAGTGAAACATGAATCTCTTCACATCAAGGCTCCCCCTAAAGGGATGATTGTGACACTGGGGAGGTTAGAAAGTAAGACTGAGACTCAAAGAAGGTGACATCTATAAAGACGAACCATTTGCGAGTAGGAGGATAATAACACTTGTAACCCTTTTGAGTGGCAGAATAACCCAGAAAAACACACTTAAGAGACTTAGGATCCAATTTACTATGGTGGGGTGAATGATTATGGACAAAACAAACACAACCAAAGGTCTTAGGTGGAATGGAGAACCCAGAAGAGGTGGATCAGAACAAAACTTGAAGAGGCGTTTGTGTTTGAAGGACTTGGGTAGAAAGACAATAATCAAATAAGCTGCAGTGAGAACAACTTCCCTCCAATAAGATTTAGGAATACGCATTTCAAAAGATAGACAATGGGCCACATCAAGAAGATGGTGATTTTTTCGTTCGGCCACACCATTTTGTTGAAGGGTATTAGTGCATGAAGTTTGATGAACAATGCCATGAGTGATGAAATAACTGGCAAGACTAGAGTCAATATATTTCCCCCCATTACCAGAACGCAAAATTTTGACAATCGCTCCAAACTGAGTGCACACCATTTTATGAAAGTTTTGAAATATAGAAAACACCTCACTTTTATCTTTCATTAGATATACCCAAATGGCTCTAGAACAGTCATCTATGAAAGTAACAAACCATTTGTAACCTTTTAAAGACACAAAATGTAAAGGACCCCATACATTAGAATGAATTAAAGCAAATGAAACTGAACTTTTATTTATAGAAAGAGCAAAAGAAGTTCTGTGTTGTTTTCCAAGTTGACAAGACTCGCACTGAAAATCAGACAAATTATTTTTCTCAAAAACAAAAGAAAATAAATACTTAAGTAGTAAAAAGGAGGGATATCCTAAACGACAGTGCCATAGCCAAAGGTCTTTCTTGGTGGATGGTAACTGAATAGATGAATGAGCCAGCTTGTTTGTCTGATCCAAAATGTAGTGACCATGTTCCGCTCTACCACTGCAAATCTTCTTCCTCGTAATAAGGTCTTGAAAAGGACAATGATTAGGAAAAAACATTACACTACAATTCAGGTTACGAGTAATACGACTCAAAGATAAAAGATTAATACTAAAATTAGGAACATGGAGGACAGAAAATAAAGGAAGGGAAGAGGTGGCATGAATTAAACCTTTTCTTGACACAGATGAAATGGTACCATCAGCAATATGCACTTTTTCCTAACTTGAGGAGGGGTTATACTCTGAGAACAAATGAGATGAACTAGACATATAGTCGGAAGCACCAAAATCAATAATCCATGGCACAGTCGTATGAGATAGCAATGCACGTGAGGAGGAAGCCAACTTACCTGAATTGGTAAAAGAAGAAGAGGATACACCTGTGGTGGAAGTGGATGCTTGACGGTCTAGCAAGCTATCTCAAAATTTGAGGCAGATAAACCCGAAACATTAGCAGTAGGTGAGACAACTGGAGATGAAGATGGTGGCTCAACCATGTTTGAAAGATGTGCCCGAGCATTGGCCCCTCGGCCTCTAGACTGACTAGACCTACCCTCTCGAGTACGTCTCCTCGGCCACCAGAAGGAGTCCCACAGAGCTTCCAACAAGTCTCTCGTGTGTGTCGAGGTTTGTGGTAGTAGTCACAGAAAAGATTATCTATCTCAGAGAAAGGATGAGAACCACGAGTCACACGCTCTCCATCACGAGGGGGTGCAGAAATCAAGGCCGAGCGATCAGTAGTGGCAGAAGGAAGCATCGCATAGCGGTGACTCTCCTCATTCTGCACAAAAACATAAGCTTCCTAGAGAGAAAGAAGCACGTCCATGCCAAGTACTCTGCTCCTAACTGAATCATACTCCACATTGAGGCCTTCTAAGAACTTGAAGATCCGCTCTTGTGCCACAAATTTCGGGTAACCAGCAGAATCAGTGGGACAGACAGGCTTGTAATCATGAAGGTGATGAAGCCGCTTTCACCCATTGCTAAAGAAGGTAAAATATTAGAGGATAGTCATCTCACTTGTACCGACCTTTTAATGGAGCTACGTAACTCGAAAGCCTGTGAGAAGTTTCCCTTCTTGGAGTAAGTAGTAGCTACAGCCTCCCAAATATCCTGAGCAGTGTCCATAGACAAGTAGCCCTCTCCAGTCTCTGGTACCACAGAATGTATCAACCATTACATGATGAGAGAGTTCGTGATCTTTCACTGATCATAACTAGGATTCGTGGTACTGGGTGCCTGTACCCTTCCATCAACATACCCCATCTTCCCTTTGCTTTTCAAAAAAATAGTCAGACTCTGTGACCAGGCTAGATAATTCTGACCATCGAATAAAAAGGTGGTGATTTTTAGGTCAAGGTTGAGGTTATCAGTCATAGTAGGAGGTATACTGGAACTTTCGCTCTGAGGTGGCTGAGAAATTGTGAACTCACTAAGGAAATCTGCCATGGATACTCTCCTATGTAACTCTCAAACACAATGTCAATCACAAACCCGGAAGATTATAGTGGAAGGAAAGACACAACTACCATTATGAAAGCATAACAAATTAAGAACTCACATAGAATTTTTTTTCTTTGAAGAAAAGAGAGAAGAAGGTTTTATGGATGTATATACCACAACAAGAGCGTAGCCCATTCATTAGACACCAGTCAACTAACCAGGAGACAAAGAAGCCAATGGACTGAACTAGGAGTTGATTGTAAGTGGTCTACGGAGCCTCCAAGAGTGCCGATAGACCTATAAAGGACAGGCTAGGGCTGCCTACAGGCCTAGAGAAGGACAGAGAAGGCTTCGGCTGCCCTGGTAGAGACCCGACTGACCTTCAGCTTAACTGGGTTAGGGCTGAATGGCCAAGAGCTTCCTTCGGTTGGCTTGGGTAGGGGTCGGCTGTCCTAGACGATGGTTTGGGTGGCCTAGGCTGTCCTTCGGTGGAAGCAAAGTGGCTGTGATTGGTGTTAGGTTCCTCATGTTATGGCTTTGATACCATGTAAGTTTAGAGAAAAGAAAGTGTAAGTTTAGAGAAGAGAAAGAGATAGGGAATTAGTGAGACCTCATCCCCTTTTATATTGAGAATAAAACATAATTACAAGAGTGCCATAAGACATGAATTACGGGCCAGCTCATGACAGCCCATTACATCAATCAAGGAATAAAAACAAATCAGAATAAAATATGTGAATATAATTTCCTTATTCTAACATGCCTCTTTAACCATGAGCAGATAGAGACCTTCATATTTGCAGCTTGCTGTATTTGGTAGTCAAATATGAGTTGCAATATTGATATTCCTTGGGATTCTATATGTTGACTAGGGTTGTTGCTTATCCACTAATTCCACTTTACTAATGTAGTTTATAATTATTTATTTCAAAAGGCAGATTCAACCAATAAGCTGCGTGCAGCATGGATATTTCTGTGTAATTGTTTATCCCAATGCTCTTTAATGGTAGTTGTATAAGGCTTATATAGTCTCTTTTTTTATTCTTGAAAACATTCTTAACAGCTATGTGTGCCACATGCATGACCTCATAAGCATATCTCATAGAAGGCTTTCATCTCCATCAACAATATGTAAGAATTGCATGAGTGGATCAACGATCTTAACAATGATTAAGCAATCATTCAGAACTTCTTATCTAGAATGACAGAAACAACTTCTTTTGCTCTCTTCTCTTTTGCATACCTTGATTAATTTGCTTTTTGTATATGTCTTGTGTCCATATTCCTGCTGCTTAGATGAGATGAGATAAATACTGGTGGGCCTTGTCTTCTAGCCTTCTAGGTAGAAGGTGGTGTTTTCATTTTGAAAATTTATATTACTGTTTCCTTATTTCTTGATTAGCGTCGTATGTTAAGAATTTTATTTGTGATAATTATACTGCTCTATGTCTACTCAAAGTACAACTTTTTTTATTTTTATTTTTTGGCTGTCATTTCTTTTGTTGTATGCAGTGATCGTAGAGGTGGAGGAGGTGACTTTGTTGCAGGTTTCCTTGTGGGAAGTGCATTGTTTGGAACTCTAGCATATGTTTTTGCTCCCCAGGTGATTATATAGCTTAGCTTCCATTAAGCTTTAATCTGTTGTCTCCACCAATTAGCACCCAGCTATTCCTATGTAATAAAGTAATAGTCTACAGGTGTGAGAGTTCAATTTGTGACTCTACAAGAACGACACTGTTTTTTCCCTTGTCAATTATGTGAAAGAATGTTCTATTTATTCCAAAAAAAAAAAAAAGAAAGTGAAAGATTGTTCATGTTGAGAATAAGTTGCCACATGCCTTTATTCTGAATACAGGTAACTTGAGTTGACAGTTTACACACCTACATGTACTATGATATGTTTGGGAGTATTAGGTTCAGGTTTGGATAGCGAACAACCCCCCTTTCTCTTTGTTGTCTCAGACCCACCCTGTAGTACTAGGATTTTTGCATATAGAAATCAAAGAATGAGGGGTTTTTGTGTTTTTTATTCCAAGACACATCTGTTGAGAGATCAGGGGAATAATTGTTGCAATTCTGTACTTTATGATCTCTTCAAAGTAGACTCGCCTGGTTTTGCATATTGGATGAGGATTCAGGAGTGATTAGTTTTCACGTTTGTATCCTGGCTTCAATTTCCTTGTCAAGAAAATCGGATAAATGAATCTAGATCATTCCTCTATTCTTTACATCTCTTCCAGTGATCAATGTCTTCTTGTAGGAAAATAAACTTGTTTTTAGTAATTTTGGAGTTGCTATATAAGTTCATGCATGTAGTTGTGTGTTAAGAAACTTTAGTGGTATTTTGTGATATGTTCATGTTTTTGTGGTTACATAGTCTGGTGGAGGAAATGACTCTTAATATTGTGTTGAATAGTGTTAATGTTAGAATCTAAAGAGTTGTTTTAGAACTTCATATATATATATATATATATTTGTAATCTAGTTATTTGAAGTATGTGTGTAGTATGAATTAAAAGATTTCCTTCTCCAATTGTCTTCCAAAATTGTTTGAGTGATTGTTGGGTAGCCATTTTCCAACACTTCTTACATATAATACTCAATTGCTTTCAAATCATGTTGGTGATGATTAATTTTTTATTTTTTATTTGCATATTGACTTATGAAGCACAACACTTCAAAACAAGTGCTGTATCGATATCGGATGCTGGGACACATATGGGATGTGCCACGTGGCGTATCCCTTTATTTAATTAATTTATTTTCTAGGGACACACCAACTATTTTTTCCCCAATTTTCTTTAGTGCTTTTGATGGATGTTGGATGTTGAATGTTTATTACTTTTTGCTCTGATTTAAATACTTACTAGATGATGGGTTATTTACATGTAGACCATTTAAACTATTGAGAAGTGTCATTTTGACCTCCTAAACTATGAAAATGTACAAATAGACCCCCTAAATTATTGAGAAGTATCACTTTAACCCCCTAAACTATAAAAGCGTACAAATAGATTTTCTAAACTATTGGCGTGTTTCACTTTGACCCCTTCTGTTACTGCACTGTGAGTTAAACCAAGCTTTTACATTTTTGAGATGAAAATACCCTTTAACACTCTATATAACACACCCAACAACAAAACCAAACCAAACCAAACAAAGTTTTAAGTCCCATCAAATGGGATCGGTTACATAAATCATTCTTCTTCACTCGACTCTATCTAAGGCCATCTCGTTAGTCAAATTAAAGAGATTCATATCTTTATTTACTACACTAGTCACGTCAATTTAGGTTTGTCCCTTTCCCTAACATTTCCATCTACTGTCACTGTATTGTATCTCTTCACTACTGTCTCTGTTAGTCTCTGTTGTATATGACCAAACCATCTCAATCTATTCTTTGTCAACTTATCTTCTTCAGTACTACTCTTACCCATTCTCGAATATACTTATTCCTAATTTTGCCTTTTCTAATCTTGTTACACATCCGCTTTAGCATCCTCATCTTAGCAACACTTATCTCATCTTTGTTGCCCAACATTCCGTCTCATACAATATCTTTGGTCTAATAATTGTTCTATAGAACTTCCTTTTTAGTTTAGTGGGTACTTCTTTATCGCAAAGACTGCACGCATTCTCCACTTAAGCCATCTCCTTTTAATTTTATGGACCACATCCGCTCCAATCTCTCTAGCCATTGTCATAATCGATCCTAAATAACGAAATGTTCACTTTTCGGTAATTCTTGGTTCTCAATTTTCACTTCTTCTCTGTTTCTATTGTTACTGTTACTAACATTACACTCTATGTACTCTGTCTTAGTTCTACTTATCCTAAATTCTTTAGATTCAAATGATTCTCTCAAAGTGCTTTCTCTAGTCTTATTCACTAACACGATATTATCTGCAAAAAACATACACTATAGCACATCATTTTGAATATTTCTCGTCAATTCATCCTTAACTAAAGTAAAAAAGTTAAGGACTTAAGGTTGATCCTTGGTGTAACCCTCTAGTAATTAAAAATTCATTTGTCTCTCCAGCAGGTGATCTAATATGGTCACCACACCTTCATACATATCTCTAATCATATTGACGTAACCTTTTGTCACCTCTTTCTTTTCTAACATCTACCAGACTATATCTATGTTTTCTTAAGACACTCTATCATATGTTTTCTCAAGATTGATAAAAACCATATGAATGTTTCTTTTCTTTTCTTTTCTCTATACTTTTCTGTTACTCTCCTTAAAAGATAGATCGCTTCCATTGTTGACCTACCAGCTATAAACCCAAATTGATTCTCTAACACCTCTGTTATATCTCGCAATCGACGTTCTATCACTCTCTCCCACACTTTTATTGTATAACACATTAGCTTGATTCCTCTATAGTTGTTGCAGTTCTGAATATCTCCTTTATTCTTATAGATTGACACTAAAATACTCTTTCTCCACTCCTCTGGCATTTTCGTAGTCAACAAAATCTTACTAGATAACCTAGTCAACTAAGCAACCCTCTTCTTACCCAAACATTTTTAAGCTTCAACAGGGATATCATCGGGTCCTAAAGCCTTATTCGATTTTATTTTCTTAAGTGCAATCTCCACTTCAAAGTTCCTAATCCTACGATAGAACCTGTAGTCCTGATTTTTTTTTTTTATTACTGCCTACTTCCTCCCCTTTTGACCTATCTCTATGTTCCTCATTTAACAACTTCTCAAAATAGTTCTTCCATCTCTCCTTAATCTCTTCATCCTTCACTAACACTTTAGAGTCCTCACTCTTGATGCTCTTAACTTGATTAAAATCCCTTGTTTTCCTCTCTTATCTTAGCGAGTTGTATATCCCCTTCTTTCTCTGCTAACTATCTAGTCTAGTGTATAGGTCATTATAGGCCTTTAATGAAAGTACTTCTATTTCTGTTTTTCCTTTTTCTCTTGTGTATACGGATTTTTGGGGACCCTCTCATGTTCTTACTAAAAGGGATTCTGCATGTGTCTTTTGTGGATGATTGCACCCGCTATACTTGGGTTTATCTTATGACTCATAAATCTGACTTCTACCAAATATACCGTACATTTTAGTCTATAAGCACTACACAGTTTGGGTCTACCATTAAATTATTACGGTTTGACTTAGGTGGGGAATATTTTAAAACTGAGTTCTGTGAGTGTCTGGCAAATTTGGATACTATTCACCAAACCTCATGTACTGATACACCCGCCTAAAATGGTCGTGTGAAGCTTAAACACCGTCATCTTCTTGAGGCATCTATATCTCTCCTTCCTTTGCCTTTATTCCAGCTCTCTTTTAGGCCATTCTTATAGCTACTTTTCTTTTCAACCGTATGCCTATCCCTCTACTATCTGGTCGTTCTTCTTATGAGGCTTTGTTTTCCCACCGTCTTAGTTATTCTCTCCTTCGTGTTTTTGGGTCTGCGCATTTTGTCTTTCTTCCTCCGAAAGATAGGACAAAACTTAGTGCCCAGTTTGTCCTGTGTGTCTTTTTGGGTTATAGTCTTATTCAAAAAGGTTTTCGCTGTCACGATCTTGTTTCCCGTCGCCTTTACGTCTCCCGTCATGTTGCCTTTCTGGAATGTCGCTTACTTTTAGCTTCTGCCTCTCACTACTCCAATTTCTAAAGAGGATTTGGTTCACATTGATTTGTTTCCTTCTGAGGTCCCTCCTAATGAGTACATCTCTATTATTTTTCATGAGCTTGTTCCTTCTTCTCCTCCTAACACCCCTCCTACTGAGTCCCTCTCCAATGTACCTTATGAGTTTGTTTCTTCCTCTCCCTCTTCTCTCCCGTCTGCTCCTTCTCCTCTTCCGTTAGTCTATTCTTGTTACAAGGCTCTTCCTCCACCAGTTGTTTCTCCCTTTACTGTTGCTCTTCCTACTTCTGACGACGCTAATCTTGCTCTCCGTAAGTATAAACTTGGTTTTTCTAACACATGTTTTCCTCCTTCATATTGTACATTTTGTCTGTTATTCACTCTTTTTTAAAACCACAGTCTTACAAGGAGGCTTGTCTGGATCCTAATTGGATTCAAACTATGGAGGATGAGTTGTCTGCCTTGCAGAAGACAAGTACTTGGGAACTGGTTTTTTTGTCTGCTGGCAAGAATATGATTGGTTGCAAATGGGTCTATAAAGTCAAGACTCATTTTGATGGTTCCCTTGAGTGCTATGAAGCTCGCCTAGTCGCCAAAGGTTTTTCACAGGAGTATAGTATTGATTATAAGGAGACCTTTGCACTTATTGCCAAGATGACTTCTATTTGTACTTTGATTTCTGTTGTTGCTGTTCGTCATTGGCTTCTTTATCAGATGGATGTTAAGAATGCTTTTCTTAATGGCCATCTCACTGAGGAGGTATACATGTGTCCTCTCCCGGGCCTTTATCATTTCTCTGGACAGGTTTGTCGTCTTCAGCGTGCTTTGTATGGTTTGAAGCAATCTCCTCGTACTTGGTATGATTGCTTTCAGACGGCTGTTACTGAGCTTGGGTTTGACTCTGCCTTGTTTCTCTTCTATACCTCTGTTGGTTTTGTTACTTTATTACTGTATGTGGATTATATGATCATCATTGATTCTGACTCTTCTGCTATCTCTAAGGTCAAGTAACATATTTTCCGCACTTTCGAAATGAAGGATCTGGGACTCTTGCGGTATTTTCTTGATATTGAGGTGACTTCTTCTTCCAAGAGCTACTTTCTGTCTCAAGCCAAGTATGCCAATGAGGTTATTTATTGTGCCGGTCTTACTGACACTAAGATTTTTGATTTCCCCATTGAGCTTCATGTGAAGCTCAACACTACTAATATAGCTTCCTTCTGGATGATCCTACTTTATATCGCGAGCTTGTGGGTTGTGTAGTCTATTTGATGGTTACTCGCCTTGATCTTGCCTATGCTCCTTGATCTACACATTGGGCTGCTTTGGTTCGGATTCTTCACTATCTTCGCGATACTATCTTTCAAGGCATGCTGTTATCTTCTACTTCTCCTTTGGAGTTAGTGGCCTATGCTGATGCTAATTGGGATGGTAATGTTACCGATCGTAAGTCTACTTCTGATTTTTGTATGTTTCTTGGCGATTCCTTGATCTCTTGAAAAAGTAAGAAACAAACTGTTGTTGTCCGGTCTACTGCCGAAGCTGAGTACCGTGCTATGGCTCATGCTACTGCGGAAGTTGTTTGGCTTCGTTATCTTTTTTCTGACTTGGGCATCCTTCTTCTCCGACTGACCTCTATTATGACAACCACAGTGTTATTTAGATTGCATTGAGATTGATTGTCACTTTGTCTGTCAGTATCTGCAGTCTAGCTCTATCTTGCTTTCTTTCTTCTCTTCAGCTCTGCAACTTGCTGAGTTCTTTACCAAGACTCACACACTGCATTGTTTCAATTTCTTCTTAGCAAACTCTCAGCGTTTTCTGCTACAACACCTTGAGTTTGAGTGGATGTGTGAGAATATTGTGTATATGTGGTAGTGTATTGTGTATATATTTTGAGAGATTGTGAGAGATTGGGTGAATATTTTCACTTCCTTTTTAGTCTTGGGGTTAGGAGTACTATATAATCAGATGTGTCCTTTGTATTACGATACAATTGAATATACAGAAGAATTACACACTGTCTGAAGTTCCTTTCATAATTATTGGACTAAAATGTGAAACTTCATCCCTCTCTCTAGTTCTGCATCTAAAGTGTTTAGGTCTATGCTCTATTTCATTTGGGATTGTGATTTGTGGTTTATGCTTTAATGGGACTTATGGTTTGCTCCAACCCCCCAAACACCCCCACCCCCCCCTAACTGTATTTTTAGATCAGAAGATCATTGCTAAATGAAGATGAATATGGTTTCCGGAGGGCCAGGCGACCAATATATTATGATGAAGGTTTAGAGGTGATTAATTGCTATTGGCTCTGCACTAAAGTTCTCCTGATTGAAATATGGATTACATTGCTATAATTTTTTTTTTCCTGAAATGCAGAAAACCAGGCAGACCTTGAATGCAAAGATTAGCCAACTCAATTCTGCCATTGACAACGTGTCTTCACGGTTGAGAGGTGGCAATAATATGCCTGCTGTGCCAATTACAAGTGACCCAGAAGAAGCTACCATGTAAGATCTGCTTCTGTTTGTTGCGTGATAATAAAAAACTGAGGTTCATTTCAACTAGTTGAATTCGTACTTGGGTGAGGCAAAATTCATTGAAAATTTCATAAATATATGTACGTGAGGAGCTGGTTCAAGTCATAGGAATCAGCCTCTTCATAAACAAATGAGGGCAAGGCTGCCTACTTACTACCTCTCCCAGACCCTGCTCTAAGGGGAACCTTGTGTGCACTGGGTATGATTCTTATGACCTAGGTCAACAACAATATGTTTGCTTTAAGTTGTGTTGGCTTCTTCTTAAATTTTAAGATATTGAAACTCTGCATATTTGAAGCTGCGAAGTATTGTTTTAGGTATAATACAAAGTGGGAGATTGGTCACCATTTTCTTCTCGAGGCTACTTTCAGAAACTTTGAGAAATAGCTTTGTATCTTCTTGCTGCTTTTCACAGATTGGAAACCGTGTTTATTGGTTTTATTGATCTTTTTCATAGTTGTAAATGTAATTGCTTCATGGACATTTTCCGAAGGGGCTTATTTCATTTAGTCATGTCCAAAAGTGGGCTGAGGGGCCAATGCAGATGGCAGGGAACCTTTTCCTAACAGGCATTGGATACATTAGGCAACATGTCAAGATGATTGCGATGGAGAGATGTGTGGAGTTCCAAATGGAATTAAATTTTAGTTGGAATTTGCAAACAATTTAGGATTGCATAATAGGCACATCCTCCCCTTAGATCCTCTTATATGCTAACTGTCTGCCCACAACATTCTTGACACCAAAACCTTTTGTGCTCCCCTGGCTCCACAGTTCTCTATTTATCCCAGAAATTTGTCTGTACAGCTAAAAATCTACGTGGCATTGATTGCTAATTGAAGGTTTCCTTTTTTTTTTTTTTTGTGTGTGTGGTGAGTAAGCATTTTATTGCCAAAAAAAGAGAGAAGATATACAACAAAACTCAGGACTTAAGTCCGAAAAGGACATACAAGGACATGGCCAAAAGGCCACAACCTCACAAAGAGGCAACACTAAAACTGACCAAGCCTAAAAAGAAAGGCACCCACAATCCCAAGAGGGTAGGCCCTTAGTTGCAGGAATCGTGCAACCAGGTGGCGATTTTGAGTATGAATTGTGATTCCGCGTTTCCTAGAAAGAAACGTGTAAGAATCGCGTTTTTGTGGAGCGAGAAACGTGATTCAGTCCAAGAGAGAGAGAAACCTGGTCTCGCCGTCGACTTTGACCTTCGCCCTAGCCCTAGCCTTCGCCTTCGCCTTCGACTTCGATTTCGATTTCGACTTCGACTTCGACTTCGACATTGACATTGACCTTCGCTCTCGCCTTTGATCTGCTCGCGATTGCCTTCGTCTTTGCCTTCTCTCTCTCTCTCACTCGCGCTCTCTCTCTCTCTCTGGCCTTCTCACGATCTATATAATATAAGTAATATATATATATATATAAGTTAATATAAGATCAAACATATATAAGATTATATAAATATATATGAGTATATATTATACGTATTAATAAAAAAGCACAAACACATATGTAAAATAAAATTAAAAAAAATTAACAATAGTACATTATTTAAAAAATATAATAAATAAATAAAATAATTAATGTGTATTAAAATAAAAATATTTATAAAAAAACTTTTAATATGTATTAAAAAATATATATATATATATTCCTGCTCCCCGAGGCGCTCCCAACCTAAGAAACTTCTATTGGCTCGCGCTTCCTCGTTCCTGCTCCCGTTTTGTGCAACTAAGGGTAGGCCAAAGGAGAACAAAAGTCCTCACACACCAAGAGGAGGAAACACTAAAGGCAACAAAACCAAAGATAATACCACCACTCAAACAACACTAGAGGAAAACTACACATCACCTTGTCGTAGGAAGTTTGTGGTTGCAGATCTTTTCCTTGAGCTTGTTTTGGTTTTAATTTCTAGTGGAGGGCGTGCTCCCCAACTGCCCTACGGCCACATTCTTATTTGAAAGGACACACACCTCATTTGGCTCCTTTGGAAAAGAGGACACACCCCCTTTCCCACTTGGTTTTCTTGGGAAGACAAGTTGTTCTTATCTTGCTATTTGAATCATCTTTTAAAACATTTTCTTCCTTTGGCACACACAAGAATAGTACCTTAAACTAAATTGTGGATGAAAATCACACTCTTCTCTTCAATAGAGCTAGCCTGCTCTACGTCTTTGCTCTTTTTTCTCAACACTCCAATTATTATCCTTGGGCTCAACTCTACTCTCCATTCCTGTCTTGAATTGGAATTATTTGGCTTTTCATTTGACACATGTTTTGGTTTGTACTCTTCCAAGTGCTTTTATGCCAATATGTTCTCTCTCCAAGATTTGATAGGCAAGCAAACATGGGGATTGGAAATTTTGATTTTTTTCTTCTTGGAATCCAGGGATTCTAAAATGCACATGCGATCATAAATTCAGACATTTGAAAAGAATCCCACATTAAAGGTAGTGTCATGGTGTGATCATGTGATCGCTTTTAGATCCTGGAAGTATCTGCATCCCTATTTCCTATGAGATGGTCATGTGGTGGGAGTTATTGTTCGTAACTTTATCCTCCATCCATCGTCATGATCATGGTCATGGTCATCATCAATTATCTCTCCTTTCAATTTGTTCACCAGCGCTATCTTTTTTATGTACTTCTGAAAAAGTTTGGATGGTTTTTCACTAATTCTGATATCTTTTTGAGGGAAGCAAAGCTGTCTTTCGTTTGGTAAATTGCTGTTTAGCTCTTTTTTGAGAACGATAAACACAACGAAACCTACAAGTGAATCTGTGTATGAGTGAGTACCTGATGACAGACGCACTAGTGAGTCTATCTGATGAATATGCAATTGAAATACCTGAGCAAAGTTAAAGTGATTATATTTTATTTTATCTTGACGAAAAAACTAAAGTTGAACTAGAGCTTTGGATACAGGATAGATTGAATTGCTTGTGCTTTGAAAATATTAGAAATTTTACATGTTGAAAGAACAATAAAATTGAGTAATCACATGATGCTGAAATTCCATTATTTTGAAAACTTGTAATAAATGATGCGGAAAAAAAACGGTATAGTATATATTTAATATGGAATCTTTAGCATATTCGAATTTATGCAGCTGCTGCATAAAAGTAGTCAATCCAAAGGTGCTGCTGACTACATACATATATAGTAGTCAAGCTTATTACTGTCGCTGACACACATACTAGGAGTTCTGGCTTGAGATTAATTAAAAGTTGATCACAACTTTAACAGTCTGGTTTCTTCAACACCTCAAATACGCTGCTTATATCTTCCAGTTGAACTTCATGAGTCAAGAGCTCATCCATATTATCGATTTCCTGCAAGGAAAAAACAAAACGAAAAAACATTCAGTTTTTTTCCCCCTTCTCAATAGGTCATTGAAAAATTATTTTTGATAGCTATAGAATTTGAACCCTGGCATGTTTGGATTGTTTTCGAGAAGGGAATATGGGTTGTGAGAGGAAAGTGGACTCACAATGTGAGCACTGTTTTTTTCTCTAATAATCAAGAGGAAGTGAAGATCACTCTTCCTTTTCCATGGTTAGTTGTTGTTTAACCAAACAAGAAGAGTGACACCTTCACTCTCTTCCCATCTCCTTCTGTTCCTTCCCCTCATATTCTACTATGTTTTCCTTTACTCGTCCTCGTGTATCTAAACAAAGTGTTAATTTTTTTCATTAACCGATAAAGTTAGCATTCAGTTAGATTCAACAAACCTGTATATCTGGATCAACCAGTGAATTATAGTAATTTGAGTTACTTGGCAAATTAAAGACTTGTTCAATATGTAAGCAACACAACACTGGTAATAAACACTAAACAGGAATGTATTACATACGTACATACCTTGTTTATGCATTTGTCAACTATTACAGGGAGATCGGACTGAACTTTTATCCCACCAAAAACAGAATACTTCAATGCCCTGCCCGAAAGGAGGGGCATGAAGTTGATTTCCACACTTTTATGAGTTCCTGCCCCAAGTCATAGTGCTATCCCCACCCCCTGATCTCGTTCACAGCCACCACCACCATCAAACAAAAAAAAGAAAAAAAGAAAAAAGAATTAAGCTGAACAATCATTGAAAGGAAGGCTTGAAAACAGTTGAAAACTTTTATCATTAACTAGTAAGCTCAAAATTGTTGAGATAATTTGTGCGTTATATATGTATAGATATTAGTATGTATTTGTGTTTACGAATATGAATATGTGTAGGGATTTTATATAATGATACCGGTTTTATGGATTCCACGGTCTCATTGACCAAGGCTCCAACTCCAGTGCACTCGAAACAGTAGTCCACACCCAATCCTCCTGTCAACTCTGTAACCAGTTCTGAAATAGAATTTTTTGAATGCTCACTGGGATTTATGAAATCAGTCATTCCAAAGGCCACTCCCTTTTCGCGTTTTTTGTTGTTTGTGTCCACTCCAATTATTCTGCCTGCTCCTTGCGTCTGAGCCCCTGCTCATGGTTTTAAAAACCGGACCAGACTGGCCGGTTCAAACACCTTTTCTCTTTCTCTTTCCCTTTCCAAATCCCTCTCTAAATCCCCCAACCAAACACAGCGTTAGAGAGAGAGAGAGAGAGGGTTTACCCAACACCTTCATGTCCGAGAACTCGAGGGAACAAAGGCTGGAAAAGGAAAGGGAAAATGGGATGATCAGCTGAGACAATGGGGAAATGTGTGTGGAAAATTTACAGAGCATTAATTAGAAGGAAGTGGTAGTGTGTACTAACGACTGGAAAGCCATTGCAGCATAGGATATCGGTGTGGCAGAGACTGGCACATAGCATTTTAACTTGTGAGTTGGCTTTCGACATCACTGGAAAATGGTCAAGGACGGACAAACTTGGAGGTCGTCCTCGTCGTCCCTCACTGTGGGTTTCAGAGTTCGGCTCTGGAGGAGAACTATGTGTTCTCTGCATGTATTGCATATATATATAATGATATAAACATAAAATTTAGACTTGTTTTATTTTATTTTTTTTATGTAGAATAATGTGGTTGAATGTAAACATTTGTTTCATTTTTATTTACAAGAATAATATTGTTACATTATTCTTGTGATTTTTTTTTTTTTTTTTTTTTGGGTATAAATTTTGTGTAAGCATAATATTTTTTTGTATATCTATCTATACTATTATATAAAGTACATGACACTTTTTTTTCTTTCCAACATTACTCATTTAATTTTCCTTATTTTAATCAATAATACTATATCCCCTCTAAGTTATTACTTCTAAATGACCCCTAATGACGTGGCATTGAAGCTAAATTTTACATGATGGAATATTTAATAAATCAAAATTTAACACTTGTTAAACACATCATTAGAAATGATTTTTAGAGATAATAAATTAGGTGTCCTTCAACATTTTTCTATTTTAATTGTTACTATATCCCTTTTAGATCTAATTGTGAACTTATTATTTCTCATGACTTGTTTGTGTGTGCTCACACTTTTAGTAAAATTATGGCTTGTTTTGAGAAATAAGTTAAAAATCGAATTTTTGACTTTTTTTTTTTAAATATAAAAAAAAAATGTTTAAAAAATTAGAAAGTTAATGTTACTTAAAATAGGTTAAAAAAATAAAAAAATAATTTTTAACTAAGTTCTCAAAATAAGTCCATATATTTATCCACAAAATAGAGGCTCTATTCACCCCAAATGAAACAAAATTTATTTTATTATTTTTTTTGGAACGTCTTCATAATAATTGGAAGTATTTTGGTAACTTGAAGGATTGTTTATATAAATTTTTTTTAAAAAAAAAAATTATTGGTACGGAAAAAGGTATTGAAATGACACTAAACAGAGCAAAAATCATGTGAGTACTGAGTTTATAAAAACAAATGATAAAATGATATTAAAAAAAAAAAAAAAGAAAAAGAAAAATGTTTGGGGATCTTAATTTTTGTGGCTCAAAATTGTCAAAACGACGTCGTTTTGACAATTTTGATGTTGTTTTGTATTCAAAACGACGTCGTTTTGACAATTTTGATGTTGTTTAAACGACGTCGTTTTGACAAATTTGAGCCATTTGAGCTACAAAAATTAAGACCTTCTACCATTTCTGAAAAAAAAAAACAGGAGAAGGATCATGATTTTATCATTTTGCATACGCTACCAAGATTTCCTCAAGAATCTCGTGGACAATAATAGTCCATCAAATAAATAAGTATATAATTTATAAATATTGTGACAGTGATATCAAACTAGACACACAAGAAATGTAATAATTAATAATTAATTTAATTGTATTAGTTTAATGAATCTCACCATGAATTAAGGATAGAATTTGTAACACGACATGATAATACGACTCGAATTGTACACGAAATTAGTAGATTATAGTTCATCATTTCTTCATAAGAATACATATATGACACGATCCGATAATACGAATATTAAACATGTTGGATTAGCGTCAAATATATATAATACGAAATTAATATAGATAACTCTATAATGAAAACTTAGTTACATAATTTAATATTATTTTTGCTAAGGAGTATCATGACATTTTTTAATCTCTTACATAATTATGTCCAATTTATTAAAAGTATGTAAAATACGATTTTAAATTTAATTTATGTTTTGTTTTTGCTTTTAATTGAACTTAATGTATTTTTTGTCTATTATTTGAGTAAATCTAGTAAAAAAATATAGTAATAAAATATAATTTTTATAAATTAAGAAAATCAAATTAAGTTGAAATCAAATATTTTTATAAATAATTTCATTTAATAGAGATTAGTTTTATTAAATTTAACTTGTGAAAAAAAATTTAATTTTTTTTAATACATTTGATATTTTTCATTAATAGTAAAATTTTTTGACATGACACATTAATACGATACGAACCAGACATGGACAAAAAATTATATGGTACAATAGCACGAAATAATAAACGGGTTAGGTTAGTGTTGAAGTCATTCTAATACCAACCGAGATGACATGACACGAAGACGACCCAATACCACATGACGCACACCTTTACCATGAATGATAAATACCTTTTTGTATGAAAAAATCTTTATATTATTGTAGTTATATAACTCTATATGATAAAATTATGATATTTTCAAAGTACCATATAACATTATCTATCTGATAATCTTAACAATGAAAAATTGCAATACAAACTAATGTTTTATTTTATTCACTGGAATGAGATAAAATGAAACGGAATGATCATTTCTTAAGCTGCTCTATGAAATGATCATTACCTTACAACGGTAAATAATGATTCCATTTCTAATTTATTTTTTTTTAGTCAAACAAATATGAGAATGAATATTTTGATCAAATAATCATTACATTCTACTCTATTCTAGTGAACCAAACATAAATAATTTTGTTTTTCAACTATTAACAAAGATGAGCCAATTTAGTCGGTAAAATTTTTCATTGCATCATTAATTTGAAACACTATCTTGTTTGGTTTGTCTTTGAGAGACAATTTTTAAGAATTTTTTTTTAAAAAAATTTGTTTGGTTGAAATTTAAAAAAAAAAAAAAAATAATTTAAATCACTTTTCTCTCTACTACACATATTAATCAATTTTTTTTTTCTCTTCTTTCTTCTTCCCTCACATCTTACTCATCAATCAATTACTTTTTCTTTTATACCTATTTATTAATAGTTTCGATTTAGAGCACTAAATCAGCAGCTCTAAAAGCACTACTAATGAGCTAGCAAGTGCAAGAAAAAAAAAAAAACCAAAAAAACAAAGGCCAACTATTACATCAATAGTGGGGTTCACATGATGCCATGTCATTAGTGGTGTTGAATTAGTAGTATGAAGCATTTTTCATTTATTAAACTACAAAAAAAAAAAAATAATAAATAAATAAATAAAATTAAGTCATCCCAAATTCCAAAATTATTTTCAAAACATACAATCAAACAAAATTTTAATTTTATAAACTCTTTCTAAAAAATTATTTTTCAAAATTATTTCACAAATATAAACCAAACATGGCGTATGTAAACAATGTCACAATACTATGTGGTGTTTTGGGAAGTTGGTAAAATGTTGACTTTTTGGCTTTCTGATTTTTTCACTTTTTGGCTTTTTTGGCAAAAAATTAAGTTGTTTTAAGTAAAAAAAACTGATTTTTTTGACTAAAAAAATTAAAAAATTAAAAAAATTAACTTTTTACCATTGTTCCCAAAAGAGCCAATGTGGTATTTTGAACGACTAAATAATTACCCATCAATAAGTTCGGCAAATTCCCTTTGTACACGAGTAAAATTGACAGAATAACTTGGGAATAGCTAGGGCAACTTGTAATTAATTAGTAGAGTAGGGAAATGGTAGCTCACAATCACTACATTGTATTAGGTACATGATGTACACTGTGCACCTAACATGTGTCTATAATACATGTATATATATAGATAAATTACACTAATATCCCGTGAGGTCTATTTAATATAGGTCTTTTTTTTATATTTGAAAAATTACAACTTACTCTTCTGTTAAATTAAAATGACATATTTACCTCTTAATCTTTATATATATAAAATAACAAAATAACACTGATATTTTATTTATGTCATTTCAAGAGAAATAATAATAATTTTCTTTGGTTTAACTCACACAAAATTTTTTTTATTTTTTTATTTTTCGTGTTTTTTTACTGATTTTTTTAATATTTTAAGTAATTTTTTTATTTTTATTTTTTAGATACACCTGATCTAAGTATACTTAAGAAGTATAATATTTTACATTTTTTTTAAATTTACAAAATACAAAAAAAAAATATAAAAATACAAAAAATTAGTAGTACTGTAATAAATGTGAATGATGATGTTTGGTAATATTGCAATAAATGTGGGTGAATAGACGAGAAATAAAAATGATGGTGGAAATAAAAATGAAAAATTCTATTAATATATAAAAATTTATACAAAAAATATCATAAAAATATTGTGATAGTATAAATATAAATTATGTTTATGGGTATTTTGTTTTAAAGGGAAAGGTCACCATTAAGTTATACCATTGTATTTGAAAATTTTATATAAAATTTATATTTGTATATCATGACTCAATAAGAATATGTTTAGATAGAATTTAATAATGAAAAGTTATAGAATGTAGTCATGATGATAGGAAGAAGAAATGGTAAGAAAAAGAGCAAAATGGTTATTTAGAAAATTTTAGGGTATGACATCAGCAATTTAGGAGGTAATTTGTAATGAGATTATAAATCTCAGGGAGAAGAATGTAATTTTTTAAACGTGAAGGGAATCTGTATTAAATAGAAACCTCAGGGAATGTCAATGTAATTTACCCTATATATATAACAAAATTTTATAATACACACTTCAAAAAAACAAGTGTATTATATTTGTTGTTATGACTTTTATGTTCGTTGATTATAGTCAGATAACTGTTTGTTATGACTTGGTAATAATTTATTATAGTATTAATTATGACTTATTATTTTAGTTATATAATCGCAATTTTTTTTTATTATACCTCAAACGATATTTGATTATAATCTCTACTTTGTGTTTCATTTAGTTATGATACTTGTGATATTAACATCACAAATTATCATAACTTATGTATGATAAATTCCTAAGAAAAGGTGTGAATCATAGAAGATTCCTTGTATATAATGTCCATTAAGGTGATAGTAAAGTAGGAGGGTTGTAATTTTGGCCCAGCCCAGTCCAGCTCGGCTTATGTCAAGCCTCGTGGGCTCTTGCCAAAAATCGAGCTGGCCTATGGGCAAAAAAATTAGGCCCAAGCCCATGACTATTCGGGCTTTGGGCGGGCCAGTGGGCCGAGCCGCTGGGCTTGGGCCTCAATATTTTTTTTAATTTTTTTTAATTTTTTCTATCAAAATTTTATTATTTTTTATTAAAAATAACACTGGGTCTTGGGTAGGCCAGGCGAGTCGGGCTTTTGAATGGGCCTTGAGCGGGCCAATGGGCCGAGCCATGGGTTGGGCCAAACGGGCCGGGCTAGGCTTCAAAACGATGGCCCAGGTCTAGGCCCCAAAGCCCACCTCGGGCATGAGCGAGCTTCAGGCCGCCCACGAGCCATTTTTACACCCCTAGGTATAAACAAGAAGACGATGAAGATGAAATCAAAACCACGGTATCCACATATTATTATTAAGATTTGACTTATTTCAATTAAATTTTTAACTGATTTAAATAATTAAAAAAAAAATTCGATAAAAGTCATTAAACGGAAGTTTCTTACCAATAAGTGTCTATGAAAATATGGCCTAATTGAATTTTTTCAAAAACACTTACCGATAAGAATCTTCCGTTTAATCACTCTTACTAGTCAGAATCTTTCGTTCAATGATTCTTACAGAATCTCAACTGTCTGATTCAGTTGAATTTTAATTGGAAACAAGCCATTCCCTTATTATTATTATTATTATTGTTGGCAACCTTAAGGAGCTGGCCTAGTGGATGTAGTTTGGGGTTTAAGGATGTGCTTTCTCCAGATCTCAAATTTAATTTTCATTAGGTGTTATCAACTCCTTAGGGCCACGCTAGTGGACACTGCCTGAGATTTTTCAATCCACGTGAAGGAGGTATTTTACATGAGTTTCGAAATTAATCGAGATGTGTATAAATTGACTCGAATACCTAATTATTAAAATTTATTATTATTATTATTGACGACATATTATTATTAAAATTTATGATGAAAAAGTATGTTGTAATTTTATTCAAGCTACACACGGATCTCAGCCATCTGTTTTTTATTTAAGCTACGCACGGATCTCAATTACCCAGCTAGACAAATAAATGGACAATTTTACATTCTAGTCTATACTATATATTAAGGTCTTGTTTGGGAACATGTTAATTTAATAATTTTTTAGTTATTTAGTTAAAAAGGTAGGTAAAAAAACTTATATGTTTGAGATAATTTTTTGGCTAATTACGAAAAGATGTACAAAAAATAGAGAGAAAAGAGAATCTTTGACTTTTTGGTATGAGTTGTTGACTTTTTAGTTAATTTAGCAACTTTTTGGCTAATTGGCTAAAAAGGTAAGTCCCCAAACGGGGCCTAAGTAAAAAGAGGTTTTTAGTCACAAATTTTGTGGGAGTTCCAATCTCCCCATCTAAATTTCTTGATTTTTTTTTATTTAAAAAAAAATAATTTTAGCATTTATTAACTTCTCTCAACTCCCAAGTCTTACTCTCATAATAACACTTTAATGCATTAAGAACAAGTATAAAAAAAATTCTTTAAAATCCAACACATATGAATTCCTTGAAAAGTCCCAACACATATGATTATTATCCCTCATAATAACACTTTAATGCATTAAGAACAAGTATAAAAAAAATTTATTAAATAGTCCAACACATATGATTATTATCAAAATATTAAATTTTAATATAATATAATAATAAAAAAAAGACATTTAACTCCTTGAAAAGTCCAACACATATGATTATTATCAAAATATTAAACTTTAATATAATATAAAAAAGAAAAAAAAGAAGACATTTAAAAAAAAAAAATTTAAAAATCACAATTCATATATATAGATAATTAAACACAATCTGTGCATAGCACGGGTGATATACTAGTTTTTATAATACAAATACAAGTACAAAAATGCTTTCCCAAATAAGCGCCCATTATTATTTTCATAATTTCAAAAAAAATAATGGTATACAAATATAAAATTCATAAAAGAATTTAATATAAAATCTTGTGTCTTAATGTAGACCTTCACTTAAAAAATATATATATATAAATAATAATAATAATAATAATAATAATAATAATAATAATGTGGACCTTCACTTTAATGAGTGTTTTTTTATTTATTTAAGTATTATATAATATACATCATTCTAGAAATGTTTTCTCTATGATACAAAAAAGAACAATAATAAAAAAATAAATAAAAACCCGACCCAAACATGCTTGTTATAGTCTGATTATTAATACAATACACAAAACCAAAAAAATAAAAGAAAGAAAGTAAGAAAAGAAAACCTAATAAACATATTCTTATTAATACACATACGGTGAAACATTTATGGGAGAGAGCTCAAAAACTTGATGAGAACCTTTACACAATCTGGCTGCTTCATTAGGTGAAATGCTTTGTTTATTTCATCAAGTGAAATTTGGTGAGTCAAAAGCTCATCCAGCTTGAGTTCCTGTAGAAATTTGCAACACTTTGTTAGGTCTTTCCTTGTGGCTTGTACCAATCATCAATAAATTTTATTTTAGGCTATGCTTGAATGACTGGAATATCGAAAGAAATAAGAATCTCATTACTAGTAATAAAATTCTTGTGTCAATGTTATTCAAGTATTTTGTTTCGCTGAGAATTCTCAATGGAAAAATAATTAAATTTTAAATATTTTGAGCTTAATTATTAGTATTATTATTTTTCACTCTAAGGCTCGTTGATAACTTGAGCAAAGGAGCATATAAGGTAGTTATCCCATATGCAGTTTGGAGAGTAAGGTAGGTGTTGTTTTGTCAACAAATGAGGGGTTATATTGTTTAGGTGACACAGTAGTTTACACTAACTAGCCAACCTACAATAGAGATTGTTTCACACATATGGGAGGGATAGAAAAATGGTTAGGACATGCGCCTACTGTAAATCCCGTGTGTATTACATCTTCAGCCAAAATGGTACTAGAATTTAGGTACTTAATGTATTTATATATAAGGTCCTCAACTCTCTATAATTGCAAGTTAAGTCTCTAGAGCTCAACTATAAATAGGAACTATTGATTTCGTAGTTTAAGAACAATAGAAATTGTACAGGGAGGAAATATTTGTAGCCTTCCGTACTTCTTCCATCCAAGCTTTGTGTCGCTTCGAACGATGTCATTCAGCCTGCAAGCACAACGACGGTGAGCTACCTGGCGGGTGTGTTGCCAGAAAATCCCTTCGATGGTCAAATTAGCACCCTTAGAAAGAGAAGAAAGACTAAGCAATGATAGCTTTGAGTAAAGAGAAAATTACAGACCTTTTGCACAGAGGCGCGCCGCACGGCTTATATAATTTGTGCACGCACTACCTTGCTCATCCTTTCTTGGATGTGGGGATGTACTATCCTCTCTTCGCCTTACACGTGTGTGCGTCAATATTGCCAAACAGCATTGACAAAACAACCAATTGGTATTGACGCGAACTATTGGCGAGTTTTCCTCATCGCACTACAATTGGGCCACATAGTATATGGTCGAGCTACGTTCAACCGAGCTAACTTTAACCAGTGAAGCCCTAGGCCGCTTCATGTCTAGGGCTGCAAATGAACAGAGCCGTTCATGAACAAGCTCGAGCTCGGCTCGGTAAGAGCTCGTTCGAACTCGGTTCGTTAATTTTTTTTGCCGTTCGAGCTCGAGCTCGAGCTCGTTAAATTTTTAATAAACAAGCCCAACAACTAAAGCTCATTTCGTAAGCTCACGTTAGTAGCTCGTTTAATATTTATTATTTATATATTAAATATATAAAATTATGTATAAAAAATAAGAGAAATATGCTATTTATATATTTAAAAAATATAAATGTAAATAATACTTAACTATAGATAGTATATTTATATAATAGTGGTAGTAGATATTATTATTTTAGTAAAATATGGACTTTTTTTTAGTATGTTTATATATATTGTATATATAATTGTAACTTTAGTCTCACATGCAAGTATGAATTTATAAATTTTTTGGCTCGTTAAGGTTCGTGAACAGGCTCGAGCCAACTCGGCTCGAGCTCGGTTCGTTAAATTTTTATTCAGCTCGAGCTCGAGCTCGAGCTCGTTAAAATCTTAATAAACAAGCCCAAACACACTAAAGCTCGGCTCGGCTCGGCTCGTTTGCAGAATCATGTCCAAGCTAAGTATTCTACTAGCACAATCCGCTGTGTTCTATTCGGTTAAACGTTGTTTACTCATTGCTCGGACAAACTCTGCACGACCCTTTGCCTTGACTAAGATTCTCAGCTCTATCAAGAGTCACCCTCATCATCTTAGTCCAGTCACTTTTCACTGTGCATACATAGCTTAGTCGAGTTCCTTCACCCAGCCTATGTCCGATGTGTGGACTTATCTCGGCCCATAGTCCAAGCTCATTCAACTTGGCTCGACGCCCATTTCATGTTAACTCGGTGGCACAGTAAAAGGTCCACATGGAATTTAGGTCGACCTATTTGTTCGGTACAAATTTTCCTCTCAATTGCCCCTCAATTACATCTGTTTTAGCATGATCCAAATTACCTTATCGTGCTGAACTAAATTCATGGTACGATTAAGAGAAACATCCTCGTTCCAGCTTAGCCCGGCTCATCTCTGAGGCGTGGGCTTAGTTCGGTTGCGATTCTTTGCCTTTCTGCTTAGTTCACCGAATTGATGTTGTTGCTCAATTTGGTGTGCTTCAGTTGGGTTTGGTTGCTAGTTTGGCCAAGCAGCTTGGTGGTGCTTCAGTTTGGTCTTCTGCCCGGCCTAAGAGTGTTCATGGATCTACAATCCTCGTTGTCTGGCCATCTCGGAAGGCCAACTTTGTTGGGCCGAAGTAAGATTGATGCCCTTGGTGGCTTGGGCGAGGTTTGAAGTACCTTGGCCTAACCGATTGGTCGAACTTCTTGGGCCAGGTTCTTGCGAAGCTGAGCTCGAATCTGGTTCAGTTATCCCATGGTTGAGCTTGGTTGATTGTTTCGCCCATGAGTGCAATTTGCATTCTTCTTGGCTTGGTTGGGCTACTTTATGCATCCAAATTCTCGACTTGATTGATGTATTATCTCTTGCTCGACCTAACTCACGTTCGACGATGTAGGAGTTCATCTTATAAGTTGTCCATATTCACCGATTCACTAGCTTGGTCAGTACCCTCTTGATTAGTTTACAAATTGGTTCACTAACGTACACAGGCTCGATCAAAAGAACCAAGAGTTTTTGTTGCTCGAGGTTGTTACTTGGTTTTATCTCTTCAGCACCATGCCCGATTAGTCCCTAGTTTAATCTTTGACATCATGAGTCATTTTTTATTCGTTTTGTTCGGCTGGTCGTGAGAATGGGCCGAACACTAGCTTGGTGATGTTCACACCACCTCGGTCTAACCCATAAACCATTGCATGTCTACCATGAGCTCTATTTGACCATCGTCGTCAATCCTTAGCTCAGTCGAGCTGGATGTTAGGCTTCAATTCTCTGAGGGAATATTTGAAGTATTTGTTTGGGCCCATAACTTGGAGGATAAATTGTTCTTGGCCAAGAATAGAATGGTTGATTACGTATCTTGATCTTAGTGATTGGTTGGTAGAATTGTGCAAACAGAACTTATTCTAACTCTTTTACTCTTTAGCTCAATTGGTGCAATTAGCAATCTCTCAACTCGGTTGGCATTAATTTGATTTACTTCATCGCAATCTCAATCATGAGTTATTGCTTGGTCATGAACTACTCTGGCTTGACGCTTGATGTCATGGGCTCGCCTTTACTAGGCTTAACTCTAGCGACCTTGCAAACGGACCTTACATATGGACTTTGCTAGGCTTGGCTCTTGCGACCTTACAAATAGACCTTGCTAGGCTTAACTCTAGTAACCTTGTAAACGGGCCATGCAAACAGACCTTGCACACGGACCATGCAAATGGGCCTTGCAAATGGACTTTTAACAAGTTGGACTGGGCAAATGGTGCTTGGACATCTACTGAGCAAACGGAGCTCAGATGTCGACCTTGTAAAAGACATGCAAGTGTCAGCCAAAAAAACGATGCATGATGTTGACCTCGCAGTATAGACAAATATCAAGTTACTGAGATCAACCCTACAATTTTCCCCTTAGTCTGGATCCTGCCTTAAACTTACAAAGGCAAAGTAGTGATCCAAGCTAAATAGATTGCCCTTGGACCGTGTCCACTACTCGGTTAGAATTATCTTTGACTGAACAAATCATCAGTTTTTCGCCGAAAGTTGGCGAGCAAAATCAGCTCAGCAATTTCTTGGCAAGCAAAGTCGCTCAGCAACTTCTCTGGCAACCAAAATCAGCGTAACTTCTTGGCAAGCAAAATCAGCTTAGTTGGGTGGTTTACTTCTCGGCGAGCAAAATTGCTCGATAACTTCCTTGGTGAGAAAAAGCAGTGCAACTTCTTGGTAAGCAAAATCAGCTTAGCTCGGCGATTTACTTCTCGACGAGCAAAATCAGTTCGGCAACTTACTATTTGATGAGCAAAAGTAGCTCGATAAGGAATTCTAAAGTTGGCGAGTAAAATCAGCTCGACAACTTGCTTCTTAACAAGAAAAATCAACTCGACAAGGAATTCTAAAGTTGGCGAGCAAAATCAGCTAGACAACTTGCTTCTTGGTGAGCAAAATCAGTTTGGCAATAAATTTTAAAGTTGGCAAGCAAAATCAGCTCGATATTTACTTTTTGGCGAGCAAAATCTGCTCGGTAAGGAACTCTAAGGTTGCCGAGCAAAATTAGCTCGGTAACTTACTTTTTGGCAAGTATAATCAGCTTGGCAAGGAATTTCAACGTTGGCGAGCAAAGTTAGCTCGACAACTTACTTCTTGGTGAGCAAAATCATATCAGCGAGACTTCTTGGCGAGCAAAATTTGCTCAACAAGGAATTGTAAAGTTGGCGAGCAAAATCAGCTCGGTAACTTGCTTCTTGGCAAGCAAAATCAGCTTAGCGACACTTCTTGGTGAGCAAAATCAGCTCGACAAGGAATTTCAAAGTTGGCAAGCAAAGTCAACTTGATAAGACTTATTGGCAAGCAAAATATACTCAGCCAAGAATTTTAAAATTGGCAAGTAAAATCAACTCGGCAAGGCTTTTTGGTGAGCAAAATCATATCGGCAATGAATTCTAAAGTCGGCAAGCAAAATCAATTCAACAAAGAATTCTAAAGTTGGTGAGTAAAATCTGCTTCGCAAGATTTCTTAACGAATAAAATCATCTCGGCAAGAAATTCTAAAGTAGGCAAGCAACGTCAGCTCGGCAAGACTTCTTGGCGAGCAAAGTCAGTTCGGTAAGACTTCTTAGCGAACAAAATCAGCTCGGCAAGACTTCTTGGAGAGCAAAATCATCTCAGCTAGAAATTCTAAAGTTAGCAGAGCAAAGTCAGCTCGGCAAGACTTCTTGACAAGCGAAATCAACTCGGTAAGACTTCTTGGCGAGCAAAATCATGTTGTGAAGGAATTCTGAAATTGGTGAGCCAAATCAATGCAACAACTTCTTATAGGCCAGCAAATCAGCTCGGCAAGACTTCTTGGCAAGCAAAATCAGCTCGGCAAGACTTCTTGGCAAGCAAAATCAGCTCGACAAAGAATTCTAAAGTTGGAAAAAACACCAACTTTCATCTTGCCAAGCAAAATCAGCCCGGCAAGGAATTCTAAAGTTGATCAAAACCATCAACAAACCTTTTACTGAGCAAAATCTACTTGGAAAGGAATTCCAAAGTTGAACAAAATACCAACTTTCATCTTACCGAGCAAAATCAGCCCTTCACGGAATTTCAAAGTTGAACAAAACACCAACTTTCATCTTGCCGAGCAAAATCAGCCAGGCAAGGAATTCCAAAGTTGATCAAAACCATCAATAAACCTCTTTTTGAGCAAAATCTGTTCGATAAGGAATTCTAATCTTTTCGTCAAAATAATCGTTAGTTGCGTCTTGGACCGTGCTAAATCTGTTCAGCGGGGCAAAAATACAGTAATTTTTAATAAAACGGTCTACTTGTTTCATTACATCAATAGTGGAAAGGATTACAAAAATAAAACTTCAGATTGACGGTGTTCCACATTCTGGGAATAGATCGGCTATTTATATCCTGCGAGTTTGGTGCCCCTTTTCCTCGGCCTTCTTATTGATGTCTTCCAAAACCGATCTCCCTAGTTCTCTTCAACTGATGACTCTTCGAGGAAGGACATCTTTGATTGCCAAGCCATTTGGCAAGGTCTGTTCTTAAGAAGCCGCCTCGACCTATTCATCAATGTAACGATCCAAATGCCCTGTAGCCACCAACTCTTCTAAGTGTAGTTTGAGCGGCATGCAATCTTCTGTTTGGTGCCCTCTCTCATCATGAAAAGTGCAACAGTATCTCGGATTAAACCCTCTATGGGCATCCCCCGACTTGGCCGGCTACTGGACGTATTCCTCGTCACGGATTTCACTCAATATGAGATATATTGGTAACTTGAATATCGTAGTGATGTCAGTCCGGGCTTTTAACTTTCTCTTAGTATCATCCTCCACGTCACATGGGTTGTTAGCCCGGTCGTTGTTATGACTCTTGTTCTGGCTATTGCAATTTGCATCGTGGTTTTGATATTTTCCTCGGTTGTTTGGACGGTTGTCCTCCTGTCCAACCGAGTGGACTTTTCCAGCTACTCTCTTTGCCCGCTACTA
Organism: Camellia lanceoleosa; assembly: GCA_025200525.1. Taxonomy (NCBI): domain Eukaryota; kingdom Viridiplantae; phylum Streptophyta; class Magnoliopsida; order Ericales; family Theaceae; genus Camellia; species Camellia lanceoleosa. The sequence goes on from CM045764.1 coordinate 609,276, forward strand.
TTAGATTTGTCTTCACAGTGGCCGTGGCCGTGTCATCTTCAACTCAGATGTGTTCGTTGATCCTTTGCATGAGCAATTCCATAGTTATAGGCTAATTCATCGTGAGTAAGTCCCTCAGTCTATATCCAACTGGAAGACCGCCCTTGTTGTAGTGATCCCGATTTTGACCCGTCTCTTTGTGGTGTTCCAGGCTCAGATTGGTATGGTTTTGAACGGTGTTATGTATCTTAGTTCCCTGTATTCCCCTTATTTTGGTTATTGGGTTGTAGCAGTGTTTGAAACAGGTAATGTCTCATGTTTGTATCGGGTTGTAACGTATTTTTCATGTTTTGTCACTTCGTTGACTATGTCGGGGATCGGTTCGCCAATACTTGGCGGTCGAGCGGCGCCCTGGCGAGGTTAAAGGCGGTGCTCCCGAATCAAAAATGCAAAATGCATTCGAAGTTGCTTGTTCACTCGAGCGGCCGTTTATGCGCTCGAACGAAGAATGTTTAGTTCCAGAAGTTTGACCTATCTACAAAAGTACTGGGAAGGTGTATTTGATGCTCGAGCGGGGTTTTTCACGCTCGAGCGGACCATGTTATATCAGTTTGTGAATCTGATATTTCAAATCGCTTTTTTAGTCCTCTCTCTCTCTAAAACTCTCCAGAATTCGGATCGAGCTTCTCTCTTGAAGTCATCTTCTCTCTTTGATTTTTCCAAATCCATTGGGATTTAGACCTAAGTTCTTCACCAAAGTTGGTTATCATCTCGAGGGCTTTTTTGTGTGTGGTGAAGATCGAGTTTAGGCATCGTTGATTTTGGGGTTTCATCTCAATTCTTCTTCAATACTTTAGGTAGGGATTTTCTTAGAGTTATATATATATTTTTGCAAGATCTAGATGATTTTTGAAATCATCCTTCGGTAGTTTTGAAAATTGATTGTTGATTCAAGAAGTTGAGCGATTTTGAAAGTGGATTTGTCTCTTGTTCTTTTAAAATGATCTTATGGATTTTGATCTTCGTTAATTGAAGAAAAGATAATTTTGAAAAGTTTTCTTTTAAAAGATTTGAGTTGTATAGTTTTTGTAAGAAAACCTAGAAATTAGGAATTTTTAAAAGAAATTGAAAATTCACGAATGATATTATTATATTTATTTTGTGTGTCAAAATAAATGGATGTTTGGAAAATTTCTTATTTATATTTATATAAATGATGAATTTCAGGGAATATGAGAATTGTTGTTCATTTTGAAAATTATTGTTCAAAATATTGAAATAGTCTTGAAATGACTAATTGTTGAGGATACTTGAGAAGAGAGAATTGCGTTATTCCTTGGATGATGAATTGGAATAAAAGTATTTATATTCATATTGTGAAATTGGTATATCAATTCATTTGATTACATTAAACTTTAAAAGTTGATTTGAAAACTTGCATTGAGAAAAAAATGTTGAGAAACAAGTTTTCATAGAATGGTTTTGGGGTAAATACGTTGGTAGGTCTTGATAGGTGGTGTAGATGATATTGAATAAGTTGGCTTGAGAGTCCGGAGTGAAAGACCGAAAACCTGCGTGAATAGGTGTCAAGCCTTCCGGTTAATACTGATAAAAATGACAATTTGGTATTACTCATATAGTCTACTTGCAGACACCGACCTAGGGATTACCAAAGTTGTATTTACCGCCCCTTGAATTAAATTGTTAAGTTTTGAACAATGGACATTTCATGGCATCATTGAGCATGATGGTTTTCAAAAGATGAAGATATGATTTATTTGCAAAAATACATAGCATGACATGTGCAATTCATCTCTTAAGACTTGTATAAAATGTATATACTTTGTTAAGGATTTCCTACTGGGCTTTATGCTCACCTTACGTGATTTTTGTGCAGGAAAAGATGTGGTGATTTCGCCTAACTAAAGGCGATGAAATATGTGTTGAGAGTACAAGGCTCTCATTTTGCTGTAACTCTGTTTGTAAGCCAAGGGCTGTATTTGTGTGGGTTTGAATAACTATTTTGTGTAACCAGACTTAAGCCTTGGAAACTTGTAAACCTTTGGGGTATCTATTTGTTTATGTTATTTTGATTTGAAGTGAATGTATTATCGCTCGAAGACTATTTGTATCATGTAATGCAAGTGTGGGGATTTATTTTCAGTTTTACTTTAAAGAACCATGGTTATCGTATTATCATTTGGGTATAAAAATTGGGGCGTTAAACTTGTACTGAATGATTGCCAAGTTGGTGGCGCATTCATGTATCTTGTTGAATGTCTTCCAATACTTAGCATTGTATGCTTTCAAGGAGATGCTTAGCTCCATTTTCACTCCTAAGAGGTGATCGACTTCCTTGGGCATTTTTGTGTGTCTTAAATTTGGTGACAAATGCCTCTGCTAACTGCTGCCACCTCTCAATACTTTCTTCCAGCAGCCTCTCGAACTATTTTAGGCCCAATTTGCCTAAACTCGATGGGAAAATAAGGCACATCAACGCATCGTTCCGTCTGTGCCCAGCCATAACTTGTCTGAAGTGGCTCATGTGTACATATGGATCAGTTTTTCTGTCATAGAGCGTAAATTTTAGCTGGTGGAAACCAGCGGGAAGCGGCGTGTTCTCTATCTCAAGAAAAAAATAAGTAGAGCTCAGCCTCACCAAATCCCTATCTAGCGGCATGTGCACCGCCAAGCGCAGCGGCAGCATTATGACATCTTCACTGGTATGACCTCTGGGAGCCAACTGCCATAGCGCCGATACCATTTGAGCCTCCCCTCGGCGCACTCGCTCCTCCAATACATCCATCAAATCTCTCGATCAATTGGAATACGAGTATCTCGATGTCATCAATGGACATAAGGGACGATAGTTATTGTCTCGAATGTGAGACACCTCTACCAATACATTGGAGTCATCGGCTCTAAAACTCCTCAAGATGGAAACTGAAGAAGTTTGTCGTCTACTCCGACTGCCAGAACGATGGGACTGCACATGCTCATTATGGTTTCTCACCCCAGCAATGCCCTTTCCTTTCAGCTGGCACTTCATGGCCTCCGTCACCATTTTTCTGATGATGACGTCTTGGTCCCTCAGGTTGCTCTCCAAGTGCTGAGTATGCGACTTTCGTTGTCGTCGTCGTCTTTCAAGGCTTTAGAAATGCCTTGAACTCCTTGCACACTTGTCTCGCGCATCTTCGTGTAACCCGCGGGTGGAGGTCTCCAGTTCAGCCATGGTTTAAACAGCAGGTAAGTTGTCACTCCTCCGAATAGACTTTGGTATGATGCCATCGACGGCGAACAATGAAATGTCGTCGTTGTTCGCCATAGAAAGTGATCAGAAAAGCTTGGAAGACAAGGTTTTCATATGTCGAAATTCCCACAGATGACGCCAATTGTACGAGAAGGAAATATTCATCGCCTTCCGTACTCCTTGTGTCCAAGCACTATGTCGCTCTGAACGATGTCATTATTTCCTGCAAGCACAATGACGGTGAGCTACCCGGTAGGTGTGTTGCTAGAAAAACCCCTTCAACAGTCAAGTTAGCACTCTTAAAGAGAGAAGAAAGACTAAGCAAGGATAACTCTGAGTAAAGAGAAAATTGCAGACCTTTTGCATGGAGGCGCCGGATGACTTATATAGTTTGTGCGCGCACTACCTTGCTCGTCCTTTCTTGGATGTGGGGATGTACTATCCTCTCTTCGCCTTACACGTGTATGCGTCAACATTGCCAAGCAGTATCGACAAAACAACCGAACGGTATTGACACGTACTATTAGTGGGTTTTCCTCCTTGCACTCTCATTGGGCCACGTAGTATACGGTTGCTGAGCTACCTTCAACCGAGCTAATTTCAATTGGTTAAGCCTCAGGCCGCTTCATGTCCAAGCTAGCTCTGGCTGGTTGGCTTCTGAAGAATTTTACTAGTACGATCCGTTGTGTTCTACTCGGTCAAGTGTTGTTTACTCATTGCTCGGACAAACTTCGCGCGACCTTTCGCCTTGACTAAGATTTTCAGCTCGGTCAAGAGTTGCCCTCGTCATCTTAGCTCGGTCACTCTCCACTGTGCATACTTAGCTTGGTCGAGATCTTTCGCCCGGTCTATGTCCGATGTGTGGACTTATCTCGACCCATAGTCCAAGCTCATTCAGCTTGGCCCAACGCCCATTTCATATTAACTCGGTGGCACGGTCAAAGGCCCACATGGAATTTTGGTCGGCCCATATATTTGGCACAAATTTTCCTCTCAGAAACTTAGAGAAGTCTTAGAGAAAAATATAGAGCGAGTGTTCTAGAGAAATATAAAATGAGTTTTTTCTTGTATAAAAATTAGGTATACAATGACTTAGGTATATATATATATATATATATGTGGGTGTATTGGGTTTAAGGGTGTAAGAGACAAATTGAGTCCATTTGTAAACTTGTTTATTTCATAGTAAAGTGTCTTTGTCACTCAAGTTGCAATTCCTAGATTGCCCGAATCATTTGCATCATTCAAGGAGCTCCGACTCTTCTAGTGCAGAATTCATTCATGCACATATATATATATATATATATTTAAGAAGACAAAGAGGAAGATATAGATAGTACCTTATTTATGCATTTGTGAAGAATGAAGGGAAGGTCAGATTTGACTTTAATGCCACCAAAAATAGAACCCTTGAGAGTCCTACCACACAAGAGGGGAACTAAGTCGATCTCCCCGCTTTTTTCATTTCCTGAACCAATGGCTACTGCTGTCCCTATTCCCTGTGATTGCATTTGCATGCATGTGATCATTCATTCATTCATAAACCAAAACCAAAACCAAAACCAAAAAAAGTATTACTACTAATTAATACTGTACGAGCTAGCAAGTAAGTATATATGAAGCCTCACCTCCTCAATTAGGTAGCTAGGGATCATATCAATTTACATTTACAGGTGTGAGAGTGTATGACTGAGAGAGGTTAATAAAAACGGAATGTGAATATTATCATTTTGAACAAACCATTTTGAAGAGTGGAAACAACCAACCACTTTGAGACATTGTAAAACACAAGGGCTGTACCAGAAACAAAGCATTTTGGAGAGCAGAGAAATTTGTAAAATATAACAGAACATAACAGAATAGTTGAGTAGTAGTAGGGAGGTAGTTTTAGCAGCAATAGGGCTTACCAGTTTGGTGGATAGAAGAGCCTGGTTGACCAAGGATGGGACACCGGTACACTCGAAACAGTAGTCCACCCCCATACCACCTGTCAACTCTTTTACCATTTCTGAAATACTAGCTTTATTATGATTATTATTATTATTGTTACCATTATGTTGTTCATGATCATCAGGTTCAGATTTAGATCCAGAAGAATCTGAATCTGTAGTGGTGGTGCTGGGGTTTATGAAGTCGGTGATTCCAAACACCAGCCCTTTTTCTCGCTTTCTTTCATTTATGTCTACCCCTATTATTCTCCCTGCCCCTTGCATTCTTGCTCCCTCTACCACCTGCAAGGCAAATTTGTTTTTTCATTTTTATTTTTTATTTTCAGAGTGAATGATTGGGTGGAATATAAATAAATAAATAAACTATTGGGTTTTGTCATTGCTGTATTTCGTCATGATTCAACAACACATCAAATATGTATGTATATATAATACTCCCAAACTGAAGATGTAAAATCATGTCTGATTATTCACCCAAAAAAAAAATCATGTTTGATTGCTGGATTAAGTTGACTGGATTGAGTGATGGATTGTTGTGGTATTAAGTTAGAGATGTAAAGATTGTTGTGCCTTCCCATTGAATTGTTAATCCAATAGCTGTGGGCTTTGAAAATTAAGGGTTGGTTTGGGGTGTCCTAAAAAAGTGTACTTTTTGTCTTTTTATGAAAAGATGTGCAGAAAAGTAGAGAGGTGATGTGATGGAAAAAAGATAAAAAGATGGATTATATAGTTCATGCCAAACTAGGCCTAAGTATTTTAGTCAAAAAAGTCAAAAAATTACTATAAGTTATCACATCGCTCTCTCTATTTTTTTACACATCTTTTTATAAAAAGTTAAAAAATTATTAAAATAATATATTATCAAACAAGGAATGAGTAAAAAGAGTAATAATATTACCCCAAGTCCAACAGCACCAAGACCAAAGACAGCAACGGTGGAGCCCTTACGAATGACGACTTGCTTAAAGGTAGCCCCAAAACCAGTAGAATAGCCACAGGACAAGAAGCTGGCATGTGGGAGAGGAATCCTGGGATCAAGCTTCACAACGTAATGAACATCGATGACTATGTATTCGCACCACGTGGAACATGTGAAGTGGTGGTAGATTCTGATCATCTGCTTCTGGTCTGGGTCTCCTGCTGCTGCTGCTGCCGCTGTGGTGGTGGTGGTGGTGGTGGTGGTGGACTTGGACAACCTTGATGTTCCATCGGGCATTAGGCCATCGAAGGGTAAAGGGTGGGTGAGGCATAAGTTGGAGTTGGTTACGGAGCTGCTGCAATTCGCGCATTCACCGCACTCCCCTATGTACGTCGGCATCACTGTATCTCCTTCTTTCACCTCCGTCACTCCTTCTCCAACGCTCTCAACTATGCTGTATATCATTACCATCCGCAACAATTACACCTATTTTTTTGGATTCTTCCAAATTAATTATTACTACTACTACTTGTTATTATGAAATATTCCTAGTTTACAAAATTGGAATCATGATGAGAGACTCGTTAAATATGTGAATTTCACCTCATGTGAAAAGATTGTGCTCGACTCTATAATTAAATTTTGTGCACATAAAAGAATTGTATTATTATTCACAACCATATTTGTTTGATTTGATGCACATATAGAAGAAATTTATGGTATGCACCCTTAAAAATAAAAATTAAAAATTGTAAGAAAGTTACTATTTTAAGTTAAGAATGTTTGTAGTATATGTTATGCCTCTTTGGGGTAAAAATTAGAATTGGTAAATTTGTGGTTTGTAATCTTAAAATGAAAGTTACACATCAGTGTAATTATGTTATAAATGACCTGGTGTAAATTTTATGTATAATTCATGATGAAAAATGTTATAAAAGGCTACCTGGGCTAGGTAGCTTTTTTGAATATGCACAGTACAGGAGCATCTGTCCAAACGCATACATTTCGCGGCCCAAACACTTAAAAAGATTATATAAGTATATATGTATGTAAATGTTAAGTTTTTGTTTGGAAAGAATTAATTTAATTTGATTTTTTAGCTATTTAGTTAAATTAGTTTTGTTTAAGAAAAATTTTTGACTTTTTTTTGTTTGGATGTAATGGTTGTGAGTAAGGGTCATCAATGGGATGGGTCAGACTTACTCGACTTGTAACTATTATGTCCATGTCTCATATATTAATGGATTTTTCAGATTTTGGCCAATCAATGAGCTGGTATGAATTGGACTTATTTAAAAAAATTAAAACCACGTCTCACTCATAAACTCAAATCTTACGGATCAAAATCAAACTGAACTATTTTTTATTAGACTTGTACTATTAAATTCTACATATTTATTTTTTCATTTTTAATCATTTATATGATCTAATTGATTAATACTATTAAAACAATCAAATTAAAGTATAAATTTATCAAATTAACAAATTATGACAATATTATATGTAAAAAGTTGAGAGTTAGGAAGATATCATCGGCCACTGTCAAATTCAATTAACAAATAGTGTTTTCTATATTTTTTTAAAGTACAATTTACAAGAATAATATGAGCTGTCAAATGTATTTTTTTTTAATAAATAGAACAGTATAAATTTTAATGGATTAAAATTGAATTCAACAGTGTTATTTTTTAAAATAATATATATATATATATTTTTTAAGAGATAGTTTGAATAGGG